>CM062808.1:94791693-95391693 GCA_031772625.1 Pinus tabuliformis | reverse complement strand
CAGTCGGCAAATACATCGACAGATCTGAGCCAAGGGAGAACATGCATACGTGTGCCAGGATTTGCGTAGAAGTAGATCTCGGGAAAGGCCTGCCGGAAGCTATCAAGATCAAGGTCGATCAATGGACGCACATCCAACAGCTGGACTACGAGCAGCTACCCTTCAAATGCAAGGTATGCCATGAATATGGACATTTCACAAATAGATGTAGCAAGTCAAAATTAAATGAATCTATTGAAAATGAAGAATCTCCAGATGACCCTTGGGAACAAGTAAAAAAGAAAAAACCTTCCTCCTCTCAAGGGCCTAGCTCCAAGCCCCTCCCAGAAATCCCCCCTCCTCCCCCTCCCCCCACTACTAGCTCAGCCCCCTCCTTTCCCTCCTCCTCCAACCCCTTTGAATCTCTAGAATTTGAAGATCCCATTCCCCCCCCCCTTCCCCCCGTGACAACTCTTTAGCTGTCATCTCTTCCCCCTCGATTCCTTTGCCCTCTCCTCCCCCAACTATAGAGAGAATCCTCACTAGAAACAAATTGAAAGAAGCTAGCCTACCCTTAGACCCCCTGAGAAAAGCAGGTAGAAAGTCAAATAAAGAACTTAGAGACGAAATAGCAGCGAAAGAGATGGCTACTGGAGCACAGCAACCAATGGATTCCTATCTAGACAGGAAAAAAGGAAGCAGGGAAAAAACAAAGGAGAGGAGCAGGACTCATCTAAAAATTGGTAAATGATGATTTTGGTCTCTTGGAACTGTAGGGGGATGGGCTCCTCCTCAAAAACAAATGGAGTCCGTGATTTAATAAATTAGGAGCAGCCAGACCTTCTCCTCATCCAGGAGACCAAAATCTCAGAACAAGATTTTCAAAAACAAGCCAAAAGATTCAAAAATTTTCCAGGTTACTCAACAGGTTCAGAAGGTGCCTTAGGAGGTATAGGAACTCTTTGGAATAAGAATAAATGGGATCACACCAATCTCCAATCTTGTAATTGGTGGATAAGAACAGATCTAAAAAACAAAGTCTCTCAAGAAGTCTTCACTATATACAACATCTATGCTCCAAACCATTATAGGGATAAAGCCCTTTGTTGGGACTCTTTATCCTTAGATCTACAGTCCGCTCATGACAGGAGCATAATTCTGGGAGGAGATTTGAATTTAATAAGGAATGTGGATGAAAAGCTTGGAGGAAACTTGCACGCAGATCCCTCAAGAGACTCGCTGGAGGCCATAATCCAGACCTATAATCTTATTGACATTCCCCCCTTTAACGGGAAATATACATGGAGTAACAAAAGAACCGGCAGCCACAATATCAAAGAGAGGTTAGACAGGATTCTCGTTCAGGAAAGAATCGCAGCAAGCTTCTCATCAACTAAGAGCAAAATTATTCAAGCTTCGGCTTCAAATCACAAACTTGTGGTGATGAATTTGGATAAAGGGAGAAACTTGGGGCCTCTCCCCTTCAAATACAATAAAATCTGGGATTTTAAAGAAGATTTCCGCATCCTCATACAAAAACAGTGGGCCAAGGAAGTATTTGGATCGCCCCATTACATCTGGGAAACCAAATTAAAATCTTTAAGGGCAGTCATCAAACAATGGGCAAAGGAAAATGCAGCTATGGAAAATAGGAAAAAAGCAGATCTCTACACGCAGATGGAGAAGTGGAATCAGGAAAAAGAGAACAGCCAATACACAAGTGAAGATATAATACACGAAAATGAAATGTACAGGGAACTATACAAACAAAACAGAGCTGAGGAAGAGGAACAAAGGCAGAAATCGAGGTGCCTGTGGCTGAGGGCTGGAGATAAAAATACCTCTTTCTTTCACAATAACATAAAGCTCAGGTGCGCCGGAAATCAAATAGACAAAATAGTGGCAGAAGGAAAAGAGATCAGTGACCAAGAAGGAATTAAAGAGGCAGCTTTCAATCATTTTAAATCTCTTCTTACTGCAGCCCCCAGCAGTCGGACAGCTCTGATTTCTCAGCGCTGTCGAGAGTAAAATTACAGACTCTCAAAATAGAGAGTTTGTTGGGTGTGGAGCCTGATTATCTTCTATATTCAAAGGTATCGCCACATAGGACCCCAGTTCGAAATTGGGGCGGCAACGCCACCCGTAAAATATTCGCTGTAGGGGGGGTCCAAGGGGGGGCGGCTGCGACCTTTGGGAGCCCCCCCCTGGCGGGGGGTTTTGGGGGCAGCACCCCCGAAGCGAAAAACAACTGTAAAATTGCCTTGTAAAAGTATAGTAATTTCTAGTCAATCTGGGCCGTTCATTAGGCGGATGATCTGACGGTAGAACTTATGTTTAGTTTAGGGTTTTTTGCCCTAGAAGGCAACCCCTCTCTTTGTATGAGGGTATTGTATTTGAGGCTGTGAGATAGATGTGTATTCTGTGAGCGAGAAACAAAGAGGTGAGACTGTGAGAGAAAACAGAGGATATTACAACGGATTTTCTGTAGGTTGTGTCTCTTCATTTTGCTGGATAATAAAAAGGAAGGACTGGTTGTTCGGGGTGGACGTAGCCCAAACTGGGTGAACCACGTATATCTGTGTCTCTCTTGTTTTGTGCGTTTTCTATGTTTATATTTCTGCAATATTTTATGTGTTCCATTGCTCCGTAATATATAATTTTCTAACAACTGGTATCAGAGCCGAAGGTCTATTTGGCTAATAAACTCACAGGAAAGAAGGATTCCTGGTTCGAGTGGGAGAAATGGCGGAAGATGGTAAGTTTAGGGTCGAGAAATTTAATGGCCAAAACTTCTCGCTGTGGAAGATGCAGATGGAAGATTATCTGTATCAGAAAGATCTATACCTACCATTGGGCGGAAAAACAAAGATGCCGATGGGTATGAAAGACGAAGAATGGAACCTTCTCGATAGAAAGGCACTCGGAAAAATATGGTTGTGCCTTGCTGCGTCAGTCGCCTTCAACATTTCGAAGGAAACCACGACAGAGGGTTTGATGCAGACGTTGTCGAAACTATATGAAAAACCCTCGGCCTCAAACAAGGTATTTCTTATGAAACGGTTATTTAATATGAATATGTCGGAAGGTGGATCTGTTGCAAACCATTTAAATGATTTTAATACAGTTACAAGTCAGTTAAGTTCTGTAGGGGTAAGCTTTGATGATGAAGTTAGAGCTCTGTTATTCTTGTGCTCATTACCAGAAAGTTGGAATGGTTTGGTAATGGCCATTAGTAACTCCGTTTCTGGATCTAGTACTTTAAAGTTTGATGATGTTGTCGGTGCTATCCTTAGCGAGGAAATGCGATGGAAAAGCTCCGGTGAGACATCGAGAAATGCTTTGAGTGCAGAGTCTAGAGGAAGAAAAATGGAAAGAGGAAAGAGCTCAGGATATCGCAGTAAATCAAGGAAAGGTAGATCCAAGTCCAGATCGGGGATAGTGTGCTAGAAATGTGGAAAGAAAGGACACCTAAAGAAAGACTGTAGATCTCAGAAGGGAAAAGAAGGAGATGCACAGCAAGAAAACAATCATGAAGCAAATGTGACAGGTGAGGTGTTACAAGATGCTTTGATTCTTTCTTTCGAAAATATTACTGATTCCTAGGTGGTAGATTCAGGGGCTTCATTCCATGCCACACCTGATAAGAAATACTTTCATGACTATGTTCAAGGAGATTTTGGACAAGTTCGTCTAGGTGATGATCTGTAAAATCGTAGGAATGGGTAAGGTTCTTGTAAAACAGCAGAATGGAAACCAATGGCTATTAAAGGAGGTAAGGCATGTTCCAGATCTAAAGAAAAATATGATTTCAACAGGGCAGCTAGGCGGTGAAGGTTGTGTGACAACTTTCACAGATAAAGCTTGGAAGGTCACTAAAGGAGCCCTGGTAATAGCAAAAGGCGAAAAGGTTGGTACATTGTATTTATGCAATGGTATTTCTAACTCTGTTAATGCTTTAACTTCTAGAGGAGCAGATGCAACATTATGGCATCATAGGCTCGGACACATGAGTGAAAAGGGGATGAAGATTCTTTACTCAAGGAATTTGTTGCCGGGTTTGAAGAATGTTGATTTGGATTTCTGTGAGAACTGCATTTATGGAAAATAGAAGAGAGTCAGATTTCTCAGAGTTGGGAAAGAAAAGAAGAACGAAAAATTAGAGCTTGTGCATACAGACGTATGGGGACCTGCTCAGGTATCATCTCTCGGTGGCTCTCGTTATTATGTTACTTTTATTGATGATGCAACTAGAAAAACTTGGATTTATTGTATTAAGAATAAATCTGATGTATTTGATACTTTCAAGAAATGGAAAGCTTTGGTTTAGATTGAGACAGGAAAGAAATTGAAGTGTCTTAGATCAGACAATGGAGGTGAATATTGCAGCAAAGAGTTTGATAGGTATTGTTCAGAGCATGGAATTCGCAGAGAGAAGACAGTTCCAAGAACACCACAAGAAAATGGTGTGTCAGAAAGGATGAACAGAACAATCATGGAGCGTGCAAGGTGCATGAGATTGCATGCGGGATTGCCTTTACAGTTTTGGGCAGATGCTGTAGATACTGTTGTTTATCTAATAAACAGAGGGCCTTCAAGTTCCTTAGATGGTGGTGTTCCAGAGGAAGCATGGACAGGTAAAAAGGTAAACTACTCTATTTTAAAGCCTTTTGGTTGTGAGGCCTTTGTCCATATTGATAAAGAAAATAGAACAAAGCTTGAGGCAAAGTCAAAGAAATGTACCTTTATTGGATATGGTGTTAACGATTTTGGTTATCGCTTATATGATTACAAAAATCACAAAATCATTAGGAGCAGAGACGTAATATTCAATGAAAAGGTCTTGTATAAGAATCAGTTGCAGGAAAAGAAACAGGAAAAGGAAAACAAGGAACACGCAGTCCTTGATGAAATCACTGAAAAAGTAAAGGTGCCTGAAAATAATAATAATCAACAACCACAACAACAGCAACCACCACAACAGCAACAGGCACCCCAAACACCTGAAAGTGGTGTTAGAAGATCTACCAGGATAGGTAGACCCCCTGAACGATACTCTCCTTCATTATATTATTTATTGTTGACTGATTCCGGTGAACCCGAATGTTATGAAGAAGCAATGCAGGTTGAAAGCAGGAAGAAGTGGGAGGTAGCCATGGAAGAAGAGATGGACTCCTTAATGCATAACCAGACTTGAGATTTAGTCAGGTTGCCTGTAGGAAAAACTACATTGAAGAATAAATGGGTTTACAGGCTGAAGGAAGAAGATGGAGGAAAACAGAGGTATAAAGCTAGACTTGTGGTGAAGGGGTTTGCACAGAAGAAAGGTATTGATTTTGATGAAATATTTTCTCCTGTTGTTAAAATGACTTCAATGAGAACTATTTTAAGTCTTGTAGCAGCTGAAGATTTGCATATTGAGCAGTTAGATGTAAAGACAACCTTTCTCCATGGGGATTTGGAGGAAGAGATATATATGTAGCAGCCACAAGGATATGAGGTGAAAGGGAAGGAGAAACTAGTGTGCAGGTTGAAGAAGAGCTTGTATGGCTTAAAACAGGCTCCAAGGCAGTGGTATCTAAAATTTGACAAGTTTATGTCTGAACAAGGTTATACTAGATGTCACTCTGATCATTGTGTTTATTTGAAAAAGCAAAATGATGGCAGCTATATTATATTGTTACTGTATGTAGATGGCATGCTTGTTGTAGGATCTAACATGCAGGAAATTAATGTGCTCAAAAGAAAATTGGCAAATTCATTTGCAATGAAGGATTTGGGAGCTGCGAAACAAATCCTTGGTATGAGAATAACTAGAGACAAGAAAAATCGTAAATTAATTGTCTCAGAATGAGTACATACAAAAGGTGTTGAAAAGATTTAACATGCACAATGCAAAACCAGTTAGTACACCTTTTGCTATCCATTTCAAACTTAGCAAGGAAATGTGCCCAAAGACCCAAGAAGACATGGATTATATGTCTAAAGTTCCATATGCATCAGCAGTTGGAAGCTTAATGTATGCAATGGTCTGCACAAGGCCTGATACTGCACATGCAATGGGAGTTGTAAGCAGGTACATGAAAAATCCAGGAAAGGAACATTGGATGGCAGTGAAATGGATTCTCAGATATTTGAAAGGTACCACAAATCAAGCATTATGCTTTGGTGGTTCAAACATCTCCCTACAAGGATATGTTGATGCAGATATGGCAGGTGACAGAGATAATAGGAGGAGCACTACAGGATATGTATTTACTGTTGGAGGAACAGCTGTCAGTTGGGTTTCAAAAATCCAAAGTGTTGTTGCACTTTCAACAACAGAAGCAGAGTATGTTGCTGCTACAGAGGCTAGTAAAGAAATGATTTGGTTACAAAGGTTTATGGGTGAATTGGGTAAGGAGCATGATATGGGCACGTTATACAGTGATAGCCAAAGTGCCATTCATCTTGCAAAGAACTCAGCATTTCATTCCAGGACTAAACACATACAGCTCAAGTACCATTTCATACGATCAGTGTTGGAAGATGGAGAGTTGAAGCTGGAAAAGATACACACTAGCCAGAATCCTGCAGATATGCTAACAAAAGTTGTAACTAGGGAGAAACTGAGAATATGCTCAGTTTCAGTTGGTCTTCAAGGATGACGATGAAGATGAGAAACAGCCAGGTCCAAAGAGGAGTCATTGTCCAGCAAATGGAGCAGCGGTGGAGTTGCTACAATCAGTCTCCAAGTGGGAGATTATTGGGTGTGGAGCCTAATTATCTTCTATATTCAAAGGTATCACCACATAGGACCCCAGTTCGAAACGTTGCCGCCCTTAAAATATTCGCTGCAGGGGGGGTCCAGGGGGGGCGGCTGCAGGGGGGGTCCAGGGGGGCCCCCGAAGCTAAAAACAACTGTAAAATTGCCTTGTAAAAGTATAGTAATTTCTAGTCAATCTGGGCCGTTCATTAGGTAGATGATCTGACGGTAGAACTTATGTTTAGTTTATGGTTTTTTGCCCTAGAAGGCAACCCCTCTCTTTGTATGAGGGTATTGTATTTGAGGCTGTGAGATAGATGTGTATTCTGTGAGCGAGAAACAGAGAGGTGAGACTGTGAGAGAAAACAGAGGATATTACAACGGATTTTCTGTAGGTTGTGTCTCTTCATTTTGTTGGATAATAAAAAGGAAGGACTGGCTGTTCGGGGTGGACGTAGCCCAAACTGGGTGAACCACGTATATCTGTGTCTCTCTTATTTTGTGCGTTTTCTGTGTTTATATTTCTGCAATATTTTATGTGTTCCATTGCTCCGTAATATATAATTTTCTAACAGAGCTAGACTAGGACATCTCAGAAGAGGAAATTAGATTAGCAACCTTCAGTATGTAGCAGGATAAGGCCCCGGGCCCTGATGGTTTCATGGTCGCCTTCTTCCGAAATCATTGGGATACAATTAAAAAAGACTTTGTGCGGATGGTTAAAAATGTCTTCAAAAATTACAAGATGGGAGAAAATACCAAATCCTCACACCTCGCTCTCATCCCTAAGGACATTAATCCCCTCTCTTTTGACCGCTTTCGGCCAATCTCCCTATGTAATGTCTCTTACAAGATCGTCACCAAAATCTTAGCCAATAGGCTCAAAAAGCTCCTTCCTCATCTAATCTCAGAGAATCAAGGGGGATTTGTTCCTCATAGGCAAATCACAGATAACGTCATCCTGATACAAGAAGCAATCCACAGCAGCATCAACAGGAAAGAACGAGGCATGATAATCAAAATAGACATGGCAAATGCTTTTGACAGAGTCGATCACCACTTTCTAACAACAGTCCTCAAAAAATTCGGGATCTCAAAAAAATTTATAAGCATCATCATTGGGTGTATCTCCAATCCCTGGACTGCTCCCCTGATCAATGGTCGTCCAAGCAGTTACTTTAGAAGCACTAGGGGACTGAGGCAAGTCTGCCCTCTCTCTCCCTTCTTATACATCATAATGGCGGAAACCTTGAGCATTCACTTAGAAAATCTACGCAAGCAAAAAGAGATCACTGGAATTGGTATAGAGAGAGGGACTAAAGAAATTAACCATTCTCTCTTTGCGGATGACACCCTACTCATTGGGGGAGCCTCAAGTCTAATGGCAAAAATATTCAAGAAAGTATTGGATGCCTTCCTAGTAGCCTCAGGAGGGAAGCTGAATAACAAAAAATGCAAGATATATACTTGGAATGTCTCTGACCAAATCAGGCAAAGAATATCCTTGATATTGGACATCCCAGCGCAAAGGAATTAGAGCTACTTCTCTTATCTGGGCCTGCCTTTAGCCAAAGAAACAGTCAAGGCTAAGATTTGGGCCAAACATATAGAAAAGATGAGAGGTCTCCTTCAAAGCTGGGGAGTGTCTTGGCTCAATTTGGCTGGAAGATCGACCCTTGTAAAGGTTATCCTCTCTGCTCTCCCCATCTATCAATATGCGGTTACTTTGGCTCCTGCCAGTACTCATAAGCATATGGAACTAATTATGAGAAGCTTCCTCTGGCAGGGAGGAAAGCAAGAGTCTAAAAAATTCAGCCTTGTCAAATGGGATCAAGTAATTCTTCCATACGAAAAGGGAGGACTAGCCATTAAAATCCCGAGCCTCTCCAACCGTGCTATGGTTTCAAGTTGATCTGGAGAATCCTCATTGGAAAAGGCTCTTGGTGGGTGGAGGTCTTGAAAATAAAATATCTCAATGGATCAAATTCTAATCTCCTCTCCGAAACAATAGCTGAAAGATCTTGCACTCCTGTCTGGAAGCTCATCAAAAAAGTTCTCCCTCAATTCAGAGACAACATCTCCAAAGTGCCTGGAAACGGTAAGGATATAAACATTTGGACTGATAGAATCATGGGTGCCAATCCAAGAAACCTCCTTCAAGACCTCAAACCTCTGCAAAATTGGATGGAAGCTAAAAATTTAACCTCCTTGTATGATATCTCAATATGGGATCACAACATCTCGCAAGATTGGAAGGACCTCCAAATTCCCAATGAACTCAGAGATCATTGGTCCAATCTGAAGGTCTCTCTCACAGGCTCCACCCCCACCAACATAGGGGTTGAAGATAGGTACTTCTGGGATCCCAGCGGAGGAAACTTTACTGTCAAAGAGGCATACAAATTTCTCTAGGAATCCAATACAACAGTCAAATGGAACCTCTACACAACTGTTTGGAAATCAGAGTGTCTACTAAAGATCAAACACTTCAATTGGACTCTTCTTAAAGGCAAGATTATCACAGCTGAGAATCTTAGGAAAAGAGGGATTTCGGGCCCCTCAATCTGCTGCTTCTGTCGTGCTGAGGAGGAAAGTAGTCATCATATTTTCTTCCTCTATCCTCTCACCCAAAGCTGCTGGACTCAGATTACCAGACCAATGGAGATTGGAGAGACTTTTGACCAGCTCTCCTCTCTCCAAAAAAATTGGGTGAAATGTTATCCTTTTCCTAAGAAAGGCAAAAATAACATCATCCGCTTGTGGAAATTCATCCCAGCTACTCTCAGTTGTCAAATCTGGCTAGCTAGGAATAATTGTATTTTCAATAACAAGAAGCCAAACCTAGCCCGCATACTAGCAAAAACTATAGCGCTCATCTCTGAAACAATAAGTGCTAATTCCGTCGCTCCCCCAGATCAATCAAGTTGGCACAAAGAAGAGACTGATTGGTACAACAAATTCTGCATCAGTTATACTAATAATCTTCAATCTCAACCCAAAGCATACACAAGAAGGATTCACTGGAAGCTCAGAGGCACCAAGGAAGAAGTAAGTCAATGGATTTTAGACCAGAATCGTCCCACTCTGCATTTTGACGGAGCCTCTAAAAACAATCTGGGGAAAGCTGGAGCAGGGGGTATTATAAAGGACCATCAAGGCAAAATTCTTGTAATCTATGAATGGTGATTGGGCCAAATGTCAAATAATATGGCAGAATATTACAACCTTCTCCTAGGTACCATCATCCTGAAACGGTTGAGAATTAGGAAACCAATCATTTTGGGAGACTCGGTCATCGTTATTGTAGCCTTGGTTTCGGGGGCAGAATCCAAAAAAGAGGCCCTCAATAATATAAAGCTCAAGATTGCAAACAACATCAGAGATATGGGGGACACGACTTTTAAACATGTCCTAAGAGACAACAATACAGAAGCAGATTCCTATGCCACCAAGGCCACCATCAGACTGAATGGTCAAGTTCGGGAAAATGACTCCATCTATGAAAAATCAATCCCGTAGTTGGCTCAGCTGCCTTTCAAATCCTCTGATTAGTCATATCAGTATGTCTTCGAACTCAAGTCTCCTTAGTCATCATATCTCCTCTTGTGCTCTCTGTCCAAAATTAGACAAGCCACACGCAGTATGCCTCATCTCGGACTTCGTTCCTTCCTTCTCCTCGCTTGTCACTCAATCAACCTGGAACGATTATGGGACCTTGACCCCTCAGGATTCTCGTGACTCTCTCAAGAATAAATTAGGTAGGAGTCCTTTCAAAATCCCCATAGACTGCATCAAAGATCCTAAGTATGATCCCAAGCCCGGCCAGATCTTTGAGTATATTTCGTCTTCTCTGCTTGCTCAGCCTCCCTCTCCGCTTTATATATCTCTGAACCTCTCCCTCTATGCACATATCAGAATCTCTCTCTTTATTTCGCAGAAGAGTAAAGGTCCAGTCTTTGGTAACCAACACTAGGAGTCCTATAGCAAGCGTGGTCGCCATCAGTCCAGCATAGCCGAGAGGCCGCCTTCAAAAGTTTCCAGGGGTAATTTCTGTAATCTCCAGGCTTTGTTTCTGTTCTTTGCTAACCAGAGGTCCTTTAATTTGGTAAATCACAGTGCTCGGTCATTATACTTCTGTGTGGTCTCTTCTCTGATCTGCGCCCACCTCCAGTTATTCTCCTCATATTCTTCCTGTCTCCCTCTCCCTCTCTACTCCCCTAGATTCTTCTCCCTACTCCTTTATTGCAGCCTCTCCCCCAAAAGCATTCCTGATATGGCCACGAATCTAGAAACCAGAGATCAAGCTGAGAATCCTCTGGATCGAGTGATCACAAATAGCAGTTGCGTGTTATGTAAAGCCCATTGTTTTATGATAGCAAGATTCGTTAAGCATTTCAATGAACTCAAAGAGGAATATCAAGCAGACAGCAGATCAAAGAGAAAGAAGTTGGAAAAATAGAAAGCAGAGATAGAAAGTTTAAAGGAAAAATGTAACCACATGGAGGAAGCAATCGCTCACATCAAATCCATCACTCAGAGTATGCAAGCCGAGACCTCAACGAGAGCTAGTGTAAAGAAAGAACCTTAGATTGATGACTCTGTTAACCAACTTTAGCAATCTGTCTTATGTCTTGTAAATTTTGTCTTCTTGCAGGTCTGTATGTACAGCAATATAGTCGTTTTCTTTTTCAATCTGTTCTTCTCAAGTCTTCCAACAAGGAGTTAGGGTCTGCAAACTCTTTTTGGATTTCTCCTTCTTCATTTCTCCTTACATATGTAATAGGACTTGGCTCCTCGCAATTTTTATAATATATAAGTACCCGATCTTGTTAAAAAAAAATTAATTTGTTTGGATTATTATATCACTTGTGCTTTTAACCCTTTTATGGTTGATGTTTGCAGGTCTTATCAATCATTGAAGAGCTGCATCGAATCACAACAAGGGATCTTCATTAAGCATTTCGTGGAATAGGTAAGAGGCTCATCCATTAGCTTTAATTCTTATATTTCAAACAAGTTCAACTGAGGGAAAGAGCTAATTCAATTGTCTAGCTTGTTTCTACTTTCCTTCAAGGATCTATGGAGATCGCTCTTGTTTGCAAGAGGGATTCGTTTGATGTAACATCAATTTTGATGAATCTAATAGATCTTCATATATTCTTGGGCCTTGTTAACTTCTATTGAATATTGTTGTTTGGATTCTCTTATATCACTTGGCCCTTAAGTCAAGTGACCAAAGGAAAAGTAAAAGAAATTTTTCTTGATCCATGTGACAAAAAGAGGCATTCGATGAAATGAAACACCAACATTGCTATGTACCATTCCTCATATTGCCATACCTGCAACAACCATTTGAGATCGAGATAGATGCCTTTGACTATGATATTGGTGTAATAATCATTTAGCAAGGACAGTTGATGGCATATCACAATGAAACAATCTCTAATAATATCAAAATATACCCCACCTATGATAAGGAGATGTATTCCATCATGCAAACCTATTCGCAATGGAAACATTAAATTATTAGTAAGGAGATGATCATCCACATAGATCATAGGTATATTTAATTTATGTAGAAATAAGGGAAGTTACATAAAAACCAACACAATAAATGATCCACATACCTACAAAAATTCCATTTGAACATCAAATATAAGAATGGTAGCACCAATCATGTCACATACTACCTCATTCGGCCCCTAGTTGTGGAACTAACCACAACTATCAACTCTTTTGGGAATGAAACCTTTGGATGGCCATATCTATACAATAATGACTTATGATTTTCTTCCACATACCATATGTTTATTGTAGGAAAGGAAGTTCCATACTTCCATCTCCAAGATGCACTATTGTGCTACCCAAGACACCATTTTGTTCCTGTAAGTGAGTGTGCTAAGCTAATCTAGAAGGAACATTATGGTTGGGTAGAAAGGAACTTTGATGTGGACAAAACAGTGGAAATATTGTAAAAGTATTTTTATTGGCCAAAAATTCCATAGGATGTTGGCAAGTATATAAGGTATTGCACCACTTGTGCCATCACCAAACCAACCATTAAGAAGAAATACTTGTGCATCCCTATGCCTAAACTTAACTAGCCTTGGGAATCCATCTCGACGAACTAAATGTATGACATTACTTCTACCAAGTATGGTAATGAATGTGTATTTTTAGTCGTTGATAAATTTTCTAAGATGGTCGTTCTCACTGCCTACAAGAAAAATATCACAGTAAAATCCATTGCCAAGCTCCTCTTCAAATGGGTGTGGGTACCTTTGGGATCCTATAACCATCATATTAGATATGGATAGTAGGTTCCTAAGTGTGTTTTTGTCCAACCTTTGGCCATTGTTGGACACCAAGCTCACCAAATCAACTGCCTTCCACCCCTAGAATAATGGCCAAACAGAGGTCATCAACAAGAAAATTGTACAAATTTTGCACATGTACAACTCCTAGCATCCACTAACATGGGATGAGAGTCTCTACTATATTCAACACATCTTCAATATAGATCTCTATAGCTTAGCTGGCCACAACCCCTTTTAGGTGGGCTTGGGATTTCAACCATTGGGTCCCATTGATGTCGCACTATGCCTCGAAACTAGACAGGAAGAATCCACACATGTTCAATGTGAAGCTGAAAAAGCTACCAAGTTTATTGAATGAATTCAACATATACACCAATATGTCCATGATATCTTGCAAAAGGCCAATACTAAGTACAAACAATGTCATGATCAACACCGAGTGCCACACAAGTTTCAAGTGGGAGACAATGTTTGGTTGCATTTACAGAAGGAACTTCTTTTAGGGCTCCATCAAAAGCTTCAACCAGTCCTCAGTGGACCTTAAACCATCACCAAGGATATGGATAACAATGCTTTTAAGCTAAGCATACCCTCGTTCCTTGGTCTGCATCCAATGTTCAATGTGGATTTTCTTTGGCCATACCTTCCACCGTTGTTGGAAACATTGGAATTGTTCAGTATATAACACAAATATAAATCAATACATATTGTACTAAATAGGCAACATATTATTAGGTCATGGACACACAAATTAAGAACACTCACCAATGGAGGATCCAACGGTATCAAGTTGTCAAAGCAAGCTATCTCTTGCGCCAAGGGAAGTGGCTCACCAAGGGAAAAATTCAACAGAAGTTTCCCTATCTAATGGAGGAACTCAACTAAATGGATAATAATTCTTACTAATGAGGGAGGATGGATCCAGGTGGATATCGACGACCACCCACCTATTCTATTGACTGATAATTGTTTTTTCTATTTTGTAGTTTTTTTAGTTTTTAGTTCCTAAAATTCCAAATACATTTTGAATACATAATTAATTTTTTTTAGGGAAATGAATTATTGAAAAAATCTCTTCTTGAATATACCTTTCCAATGGGCTATCGTGCACACAGAACAGAGATCGTATGCCAAAGTTATGACTCCAGGAAGTTGACTTTCCAACTTACCACATCGGGACCCAAAAGCCTTTGGTGCTTCATCTCCTAGGGTTAGGTTTTTGGATATTTAGGTTTATCATTGCTTCTGTATGATGAAAAGGCCTTTGAGCCTCATTTTAGCATATTTTAGTGAAGGAGTGTAGTCATCACATCTCTTCTTAGTGATAAGCTACCACCATTCAAGCTAGTTTGTTTTCATTCTGCATGTAACCAGTTTCAACATTTTCAATTCTTTAATAGAAGTAAAGTTTCATTCCATCTCTATTTTTTGGTTATAAATATGTATATTATTTCATTGACTTCATATATTTGAATCAAAAAGATGTTAAATAAGTACCAACTACTAGAAAATCTCAAGAAGTGTTAGTTTACACAATAGTCTTTGGTGTATATCGGCTATGTGATTGGTGTAGGATATCTTAAAATATATGTTGCCAATATTGTGGCCATCATGAAGTGGTTGGTTCCTACTAATATTTATGAGGTTATAAGTTTCATTGGCGATTCAAAGTATCTAAGGAATTTCATATCATCCTTAACAATGAGTGGCAATGTTTTCCAGTGGGAAAAAGGTTAACAAAGGCTCGATGAGGAGTTAAAAAACAAGATTAGTCAAACTCTAGTTCCTACATTACCAAATTTATAAAATCCCTTCTAAATGAATATATATATATATATATATATATATATATATATATATATATATATATATATATATATATATATATATATATATATATATATATATGAGTGGGTATTCTATCATAGTATTCTTGATGTAAGGAGGAAGGCTAGTATTCTACCATTTTGGATTATTTCAAGGATCCATTTTTAACTACCCTACCCATGACAAAAAGCTCTATGCCCTAGTGAAAACTATGAATAAGTGGAAACATTATTTGATGGGAAAGGATATATGTTGACACCTAATCTTCATGATTGGGGAATTTGTAAATAAATAAATAAATAAGGAATGTGAACAGTCATCGGAAGATGAACTGAACAATCACTCCTAATGTATATAACAATAACCTACCTATGGAATAATCAGACGAATCAGTTTTTTCTGCCTTTGGAGAGTTACTTCCTGGCCTGACATGGTATCAGAGCCAGTTCTAAAAATAGTTGTAACTCCCTTCATCTCTGCCACTGCCTCTGTCCTGAGCGCTGCCACTGCCTCTGTCTTGAGCGCTGCCACTGTCACTGTCCTAAGCACTACCACTACCTCTGTCCAGAGCGCTGCTCTACCTCTGCCTCTATCGCTCTCTGAACAGTCAGAGCCATGTCATAAACGTTTCAAAAAAAAAAAGGGCGCTATTCCTCCTTTGATTATTCTGTGTACATTCCGTTGGAGAAACGGTTTGCTGCGCTACGTGAATGAATCGATTGGGTTAATTTTCCAGACATTGGCTCTCTGGAAACTGCAGCTGTAGACCTGAGCATTTCCTTGGAATGCAAAGATCGATATTCTATCCTTCTTCATTCTGCATGTTGATGGCGTCTCTCTGCCTCACCGGTGGTGAATCGTGATCTATGGAACGAGTTGTAGCTGCGTGAAGACTTGAAGCGGATGAGGGCGATGGTATTTCAATATGCATAAACCATGGTCGTGATCTATGGAACGAGTTGTAGCTGCGTGAAGATTTGAAGCAGATGAGGGCGATGGTATTTCAATGTGCATAAACCGTGGACTGTATTAATGTGCATAAACCGTGGAAACGACAGTCTTTCCATATATTGTGCATAAACCGTGGACTGTATATTGTGCATAAACCATGAAGCCTGACAATATATTAATCCACACAATTCACTAACCACTACAATATCTATAGGCCCAAAGTAAGCTACAACAAACTAGGCATTACAAGTGGATGGGTTTTTACAGTATTTTCATTTAGTGATCAAGTACAAGAAGGGTAGCATAAACATGTTGGATGACATGTTTTCAAGGCCACCCACATCAAATATCACAACCTTGGTACCTTTGATGCACATGCATCCATTCACCTATAATTCATACTTAGAGGCATATTCACATAATGACGACTTCAAGGAGATGATGGTGACAACATAGTTGACTACCATCTCCAAGACGAGTTACTCTAAAAGCTAGCTAAGTTATGTGTTCCTAAAGTTGAGAAACTACAACTGATTAGAGAGGCTCACACTTCAATGTTGTTGGGAACTTTGGTGTATGGAAAATAATGGCTAGCTTGTAGAGGTATGTGTATTGGCCCAAGTTGCAAGAACAAGTAGCTAGGTTCATAAGAGGATGCATGCTTTGTGTTATCACGTTTTAGTTTGAGTTTGAATTTTTTTTATTTTTCTTCTTCTGTAAACATGGACAATTTTAGTGTCAACGAAAACAATTTGTAATAAATAGGAGAATGTTGATAATGGTATTATCAACGCTTATTATCTTTAGAAAATTTATTAACAGGAATACGTTGACAATGGCAGTGTCAACATTATCAGGTATTGGCTAATAGCAGGAATATCAACACCAAAAGTAAAATTTGAATTTCATTTTTTTTAAATGCGTTGACACATTCCACATGAGAAATATGGTAATTATTTCTTTGTCATGCCACAAATTACCTAGAGGTGAAAGGTACGTATTCAAAATTAAATTTCCACCTCCGAAGAACTATGGCGTGAGTTTGTAATTATTGAAGGGTCAGAATAATCATTTCACCTGTCAATTAGTCAGTTTGTTTAAAAAATCTCATTGTTTTTACGACATGTTATTTTCACCTTTGTCATTTGGAAAGTTTTGTTAGTTTAAGCATTGGAGGGTTATTCATTTCAATTTTATCGATATAGATACATCGTTTTGATCCTGGCATTTGGTTTGTATTAAAAAAATCTTAGGGAAAATGGGGAGGATCGGAAAACTTCACAGAAATGAGCCCAAAGGTCCCGACCTTCTAGAGATTTATCCAGATATTCAACAACAATTTCAGCAGGTTTGGTGGCATGAATTTTTCCCCCAATGCATTGAATACCATGATGTCATAGCTCGAGAATTCACCCAGAGGTTTGACATACAACATGTGGAGGTAGGAGGACTTTCATTCCTAGTAACAAAGGAATTGATCACAGAAGTTACAACTTAGCCTATGGATGGGGAAAAGGTCTTTAGAAGCCATGTTCTAGCTAGGTTTTATGTCCTGTTTTTCCTGAAGGCCAAATCAAGAACACAAATTGGAAGGAAGGGGTGTAGAGATCATGGCTAGAGGATAAATGACATGGGATACTACTCATTACCCAATCATACTTCACATGTGAAGGGCATTTCAACCAAGTAAATATTTACAATTTTCATTTCCTAGCCCACCTAGGAGGGAAAGTAAGAATCAGTTGGAAAAAGCTGGCAGAACTTGGAGCCATTTCATATTTTGGGTAGGGTTTCAACCGCAACCCCCCTAAGGCTAAAAAAGGGAAGTAGAAGGTTACTAAGCAAGGTAATAAAACTCAAGCATAAACCTATACTCAAGGCACCTCTACTGAAACCCAAAACCAAAAGGAGAGAGATATTCCATCATCCTCTGATCCCACAACCCTAAGGTTTACCCCATAAGAAGTTATAGACTGAAGAAGACCTAGCCTACTACTGAAAACCATCCCGCTGAAAATATACCTCATCATGTGAATTCCCCTCATACTAAAAAGCCATGCATTGAGAATCCCCTTACAAAAACTCATCCACCAAAATAGACCAAGGGAAAAGAAGTTGAAACTGAACCTCAGGATGAAGAAGAACCCTCTCTGTTTCAAATGTTCAAGGGAGGTAAGTGTTACAGGGAAAAGTGTCTATTTAGAACTGCTCTATCCCACTAAGGTGTGATAGCTACCTTAGAAACAAACAGAGAAAAGATACTCTTGTATTTCCTTTATGAATTATAGATAGAGAGGAATAGAAAGAACCAACCTGTGTCTTGCGCTAGTCCTTTGATTCGATCCCTCTCTTCTTTGATAGTCTCCAACTACCTACTCACTAGCATGCCCAGCTTCACAAAGTACCTGTAAGATCACAGAAGCATAGCACTATACAAATACATGGATCTATATTCATAAACAACTTAGGATCAGATTTAAATTGACCATACAAATGTAACAAGCATCAATGATACAAAATCATGGAGGAGAACTCAAATAGCTTTTATTGATAAACAAGAAAATATCCAGGAGGAGTTACAACCAGTGGTTCTGACCCAGCATCAACCTCCCAGCAAAGAAGCCCCTCTTCACCTCAAACAAAGCATAGATCACCCAACAATCTGATGTTTGTCTCTAGAAACCAACAGCAATTCCTTACAATATGCAAAATTTCAGCCTCCCACCTCTGGATCGCTGGGATGAGAGATCTATATATAGATATTTGCAGAGGTGTAAGTCAGCTCTGGGTTTATGATTAGTGTCTTCTCTCTGATGGTTCATGATGCCACTTGGAGATCTCATTGATCTCTTACTCATCCTTGGGTGATTCTGAGAGGCAAGTGTCCCAGGAGAAGTTTCTAGAAGATTCCATGATCATCCACCTCACAAACTGTCTCCGCCACTTGTCTTTTCTTGTCCATCGCACCCCATAGAAGGGCTTTTTGAAATGCAACGCACTTCCTGTGTGTACAAGGTGCAATGCATCGCACTTTGTCCATGGAGCAAGTGCAATGATCCAGTTTTGACCAGTTCTGAGCAGTTTTTCATGGAGAACTTCTGGGAGAAGCTGTAATCTGTTGACCTTGTTCCTTTAGGGGTTAGAACAACACTTTTAAGGACTTAGGAGCCCTTGTTTTATGGACATTTCATGCTTGGTGTTGTAAGGCACAAAAATGTCTATAACAATTTCCCCCTAAAGTATGAGGCCGTTAACTTTTGGTGTCGGGTGAAATGCTTTATTATGAGGATCCGAAGTTCTTTCAATGCTGGGAGGAGACCTGTAATAAGATACAATACAATACATTATCTTCATAATATTTTCATGATCTAGCTGAGGCGGGCATTCCAATGCTCAACTTTATAAATTCATTTTCATGTACATAGGACAGACAACCGTCTGAGTGTAGACTGATGATTCTGATAGAGTCATCATCCCTTTGGTAGGATGATTATCTATGCTGCAATGTTGTACATTTAATGTCTTTATTTCCCTGAATATATATCGCAGCCCAGATGGATGAAACTAGATCTGGGGTCTTCAATCTCGTCCGATCTTCACTCGAAGTACAAGTCGATCCATGTGAGAAATGTTCTGAAGTCGAACATGGAAAGACATCGCTTGATTACCAGTCAATGATGTAAACTATTAACAAGCGCGAGAGGAATCACCAATAATGATAATGACCCTCAAGGTACTACAGTACAATTCACGTGGTGTGAATAAAGGACTTGGCGTCGAACACCACACAAAATCTTTCGGTCGAAGGCCATTGATGCAAACCTGTCACCGGAAGTGAGAAACTTGCCATTGAGGCATGCAAGCTTCAAAGTACTGAATGGGGTGTTCCTAGATCAACTTCTTGGATAATGAGTTGATGTCGACAAGAAGTGATCCGTCACAGGAGGGCCTTAATGAATCCCACATCAATGACACGGAATGGAGCAAATGATTTTGATGGAGGTGAAAACAATCTGGTGATATAAGGTTCAGGGTGGCGGTCATGAAAGAATGGAGTATAATGTATGGTAGTGGGTGAGACACAGGTGACTTCTCTGGATGACTTCTCTTGAACATATCGGCGACACTGATGTGATGGATTGGTAGCATTAACCCCAAATGTGGATGGTATGGCGTGACCATGGTGATGTGACCGGTGAATGAAACAACCCAACCCGACTCGGACACGGAGTGGAAGTGTCATGTTCAAGAGCAAATTGCTACCAACAAAGTTTCTTTAAGTTTTCTTCCCAATTTTTCCCCAGTCATTGCTGACCAGTACCTCTTTATTTTTGTCAAGCTTGAGGAGGATAACATATTCTTGTTCTATAATTTGCCCTTCGGGAAAACCCATCGCTATGTTTTAACGAGCCTAGCGATAGTGAAACTCGTTCTCGTCTAAAGACAAGTTTGTCGCTATTAATATTTTTAACGAGTTTAACGACAAAGACAACTCGGTCCTTTTCAATTTTAGAGTGTCTGAAAAGGAACGTAAAGGTAACTCCAAAATTCCTTTTTCGTCATCTAATCCCTTAAGTCCGAAAAAGTATAAAACAATACAGAAGGGATGAATTTTCGATAGTTTTAACGAGTCGAACAAAACAAGCGCTCGATCTTTTTGTGCAATAATCCCTCGGGTCCAAAAAGATTAAAATCTAGAGGAGGGATAGCACTTCCTATCCCTTTAACGAGCTGGAGAGGCCAATGGCTCGGCAATCTTGTCATATTTTACGAGTCAGTTGAAAAGAGCTTAAAGGAGACTCGTCTTTTGAGGAACGAGTGATAAGACGGGTAGCAGCTGATTCCAGGTAAGGTTTGGAATTTTCCAATCACGGCAGTGTCACAAGGATGGCTAGTGAAATCACTCTTCGCAGCTGTTCCTCAAAATAGGTAAACAATCAAATGGAGGTGAATGATCGGCTAATGAAAAAGTGGAGGTGACGGTGCAAACACGACCAAGGCTTTAACAGCTGAAGTACTACATTCACGATGGTTATTTACTGGGGAATAGTTCATTTTTTAATGAGCTTAAACGCGGGTGGAAACATTTGCTCATGTTTTATGTTTATTCTTAACGAGCTTGAACTATGTGCTAAAAATGCTCGATGCAGGTTTATTTTTTAACGAGCTTGAACCTTTCGGTAACACTGCTCGATCAATCCAGTCATGTGATAAGAATGTCTCATATAAAAACAACAACTTTTAGAGTTTTGCCCCACATCCTTTCTTTATGCAAGTTAGGAAACGACCAATCCAAAAAACAGATAAATGATCGCTCTTTGCTTGCACTCTAAAAGGTTTGGATGCCCCCAGGTATAAAACAGAGTTTCAAGGTTACCTCTTCTTTATTCCGTTAAAACATTTGTTTTACCGAGAGAGGCCTACCTCTTACAGGTTACCCAAAGATTGTTCTATTCACAGCGCAAACAAAACACGTCTCTGGCGATGTCTACCGAGATAAACAAAGGTGAGCGGCGGTGCTCACCACCTCACATAACTTTGACAAGAGAATCTTGTTCCAGTCCAACTCCCCCTTCCAATCACGGACAGGAGTACAGAGGTCATATTCTCTCACGGAAACCTACCCTATACTCAATTTTTTCCTGCCGAAGCAGACCAGGATGCATGCCCTTGGGTTTCAGTCATGTCCCCCCGAATCACTCGCGCTCATCGGGTGGACGGACTGGAGATTGAGACATTTCTTGCGTGAAAAGACCATTGAGGGATGGTATATGACTATTTGCTATGCGTGATCCGGGAAATGAAAGCTGGTCTACGAGCTTGACCACTCTTCCTTCGTGCGGAAAACACATCACTCTAAAGAGTGATGAGACAATGGCTCTCATGCAACAAATATAGTCTCGTCCAAGGAGTAGATTGTAATCTAGGGGCCCTTGAACTACCATTACATTCATGTGAATGGTTTTCCCTCTCAATGTTATGGGCACATCGGGAAGGATCCCTAACGGTCAACTGGTTCCTTTATCAAAGCCCGTCAGATTTCTCATCTCAGGCAAAAGCGATGGCGAACCAAGCGCTTTCCAAGCAGTTGAGGAAAGGATACTCACAGAAGCCCCCTCATCTATGATGGTACCAGCCATAACCATTCTATATATTTGAACAATAATTCGGAATGGTACACTAGCTGGTAAATGGGGTCTGCCTAGCTGATTCCAGTCGAAGGCGACAACTAGGTTGCTTGGAGGTGGGACCGAATAGACGCTCGGGTACGACTCTGACGAACTTCCTTCCTGTGGTAAAGGAACGGGTAAATTGTCCCCATGTTCGTTGGAGTCTGCACTTATGAAAAGAATTTGGACGGTGTCATCCTTGTTCTCTTTAGTGATTGTATCATCTGAAGATGGAACCTCTGAAAGCAAGACCGGGTCAACTACCGCTTTGACCTTTTGACTTTCGTCTGGTATGGATTCAGATGGTTCATCTTCAATTACAGATGCTTCGGCCGACCACCTGAGCGGGTTAGCCGAATTTTCAACTAGCGACGGACTTGGCAAGAGTTTTTTATATCCAGGAGGAAGTCGTAACGGTGAAACCGGATGATCATCCAAAACTCTTTTAGCTTCATCTAAGATGGGACAACGGGGGACGGCATGATCGCCTTCGCAGAGTTTACAAGGAAATCTATATTTTCCTTTTTGTCTTGGGGCTTCACTTTCACTAGTTGACGGTGTGTTTTCAACATGATCATCAGAGGTTGACGACACCAAGTCATGCAAACGAGGTGTTGTGGGGAAAAATGCCTATTTAGGACGATCCTATCCACCTAAGGTGTGACAGCGCCTTAGCAAAAAATGAATACAGCTATCATGATTTCTTCCTTTATGAAATATGAAAGAGAGGAGATCGGTAGACTTACCGTTGTCTTTCGGTTGTCCCTCGAACTAGATCCTCTTCTCTTTGTGTGTCCACAGCTACTTGCTTCCTCGCTTGATCAAGAGAACAGCTACTTGAATCCCACGAGATCACAAGAGAACAGCTACCTGTGACAAGAGAACAGCTACTTGCAACAAGAGAAGAACACAATACAAAGGCAAATATACATATTCATAAATGATTCAGGATTAGAAGTAAATCAAATATACTAATGCAATTACACAAAGTACACCAGCATATAGGAAAGAATCAAGATAGATTTATTGAAAGTAACAGGGTTCAGGAAGAGATACAACCCATAGGGCTCCAACCTAGCATCTCCTTCCCAGAAGAATGGAATTCCTTCTTCAGCTCCCTTCAAAGCATAACACACCCAATATTTCTAGCCACAAACCAACAACAATTCTTTGCAAATACCAAATTCCAGCCTCCCTGATCTCATGTAGAAGAGATCTATATATAGGAGTTTTGGAGAGAGGATGAGTCAGCTTGAGGCTGGTCTGAGACTGACTAGTGTCCTCTCCCACTTCAGTTCTTGAGTCCACTTGGAGATTTGGAACCTCTTACTCATCACCAGTCGAATTCCCTAATCCAAGTGTCATTTTGGAAGCTTCCTGGGCATTGACACCTTGAGGAATGACTCTGCCACTTGTCCAAACTCGCTCAGCGCAGGTAGCCTTCTTTGCAGTTGACATTCAATGTAGGTAGACAGTGGAGCAGTTGACATTCAGCGCAGATGCTCAGTGGAGCAGTTGACATGATCCAGAATTGCCTTGTTTTTGAGTGTTTTCAGGTGGAGAACTTTTGTTAAGTGTTGTGGTTTGCTGGCCTTGTTCCTCTAGGGGTAGGAACAACATGTTTAGGGACTTTGGATCCCTTGATTATTGAGATTTCATGCTTAGTGATGCAAGGCACAAAAATGTCTATAACAGTTGCCCCCTAAAGTATGAGGCCGTTTATCGGGTGAAATGCTTTATCCAGGAGGGTCCGAAGTTCATCCATCTGTTGGGAGGAGACCTGTAATAAAATAAAATACAATACATTATGATTCATACTGATTTCATGATCTAGCTGAGGCAGGCATTCCCATGCTCAGCTTTATAAATTCATTTTTGTACATGGAACAGACGATCGTCTGATGGTAGACTGATAATTTTGGTGAAATTATCATCCTTTGAGTAGGATGATCATCTGCTGCAATGATGTACATGTCAAATGCCTTTATTTTTCCTGAATATATATCGCAGCCCGGATGGATGAAACTAGATCCGGGGTCTTCAAACTCGTTCGATCTTCACTCTAAGTACAAGTCGATCCATGTGAGAATTGCGCTGAAGTCGAACATGGAAAGACATCGCTTGATTACCGGTCAATGATGTAAACCGTTAACAAGCGCGAGAGGAATCACCGATAATGATAATGACCCTCAAGGTACTGTAGTACAATTCACGTGGTGTGAATAAAGGACTTGGCATCGAACACCACGCAAAATCTTCTGGTCAAAGGTCATTGATGTATACCTGTCGCCGGAAGTGAGAAACTTGCCATTGAGGCATGCAAGCTTCAAAGTACTGAAGGGGTTGTTCCTGGATCAACTCCTTGGATAATGAGTTGATGTCGACAAGGAGCGATCCGTCAAAGGAGGGCCTTAAAGAATCCCACATCAGTGACACGGAATGGAGCTAATGATTTTAATGGAGGTGAAAACAATCTGTGACATATGATTCAGGGTGGCGGTCATGAATGGATGAAGGATAATGTATGGCAGTGGATGGGACCCGGTTGACTCTTTCTGAACGACTTCTCTTGAACATATGGCGACACTGATGCGATGGATCGGTAGCATTACCCCAAATATGGATGGTATGGCAAGACCATGGTGATGTGACCGGTGAATGAAACAACCCAACCCGAATGTGATACGGAGGAAAAGTGTCATGTTCAAGAGCGACCTGCTACCATCAAAGTTTTCTTGATTTTTCCCAATTTTTCCCCAGTCATTGCTGACCAGTACCTCTTTATTTTTTTCAAGCTTGAGGAGGATAACATATGCTTGTTCTATAACCTGTCCTTTGGGAAAGCCCATCGCTATGTTTTAACGAGCCTAGCGATAGTGAAACTCGTTCTCGTCTAAAGACAAGTTTGTCGCTATTTAATAATTTTAACGAGTCTAACGACAAGGATAACTCGGTCCTTTTCATTTTTAGAGAGTCTGAAAAGGTACATAAAGTTAACTCCAAAATTCCTTTTTCGTCATCTAATCCCTTAAGTCCGAAAAAGTATAAAACAATACAAAAGGGATGAGTTTTCAATATCTTTAACGAGCCGAACAAAACAAGCGCTCGATCTTTTTGTGCAATAATCCCTCAGGTCCAAAAAGATTAAAATCTAAAGGAGGGATAGATCTTCCGGTCCTTTAACGAGCTGGAAGGCCAAAAACTCGGCAATCTTTTCATATTTTACGAGTCAGATGAAAAGAGCTTAAAGAAGACTCGTCTTTTGAGGAACGAGTGATAAACAGGGATAGCAACTGATTCCAGGTACAGGTTGGAATTTTCCAATCACGGCAGTGTCACAAGGATGGCTAGGTGAAATCACTCTTCACAGCTGTTCCTCAAAATGGGTAAACAATCATATGGAGGTGAACGATCGGCCAAATGAAAAATGGAGGTGGCAGGTGCAAACACGACCAAGGCTTTTATGGCTGATAAATTTATGATCACAGCGGTTATTTACCGGGATAGGTTCATTTTTTAGTTAAAAATGAGCTTAAACTCTAGAGGAAACATTGCTCACTGCTTTTATTTATTTTTTAACGAGCATGAAGACCGCGTTAAAACTGCTCGGATCTTGCGTTTATTTTTTAACGAGCATGAACTTTATGCTAAAACTGCTCGATTACATGGTCAAATTTTGATTTTTACTATAAATAGCTTTTCTCTTTTCAAGGATAGTACTGCATTCTCAATTGCTGCATCAAACTTTGTTAGAAATGAATAATATTTGCATGAAAATGAGATTATAACCCTAATATTCCGCTTTGAACTACGTAAAAAGCCATTAAAAGGTGTTTTTACCTCTCATTTTACCATTTCATTTGAATTTGGTTTGTTGGAGCTCTGGAGGTGCCTCTTCCCCTTGATTTTCATCAGCTGATTCCGGGAGATTCTGTGGACGATTTTCAGCGCAGTCTGGACCAGGTAGGAGCTAAACCCTAGCTCTTTCTTTTAATGGTTTCTTTTTCCCATTTTGTGCCTGTTTTCCTGCCCCCATGAGCCCCTGGGGTTTCATTAGGGCGCTCTGGCATCAGCGCAGGCAGTCCATTCGAAACCTGCGCTGAATGTCAAGCTGCCTTAAGGCAGTTTGACCTTCAACGCAGGTAGGACACTTTCCAACTACGCTGATCTCAGAAAAACAGCTCTATGCACATTTTTTGATGAAATTTTGCCAGTTTCTCATCAAACTCAGGAACTTACTCCTTCTCTTGTTTGTTTTGCAGGGATCTTTGAGCGAAATGTCCCTTACATGGCGAGAACGAGAACATGAAGAGGAGGACATGATTGCCCTCCATGACCCTGTCACGGTGAACGCGTTGCGGAACTATGGCCTGCTGAAGTTTTTCCGTATCTCTAGCATGAGAGCACAGATCTCTCTACTGCAGTATATGCTTGATGCTTGGGATCCCATTAACCAAGTATTCCAGATTAGGGGAAAATCCATCCCCTTGACCATAGAGGACATTTACTTCTTGACTGGATTGTCAAGGAGGGGTGTCCCCATTTCTTTGTCAGGTTCAGCCTAGGGGAATGACTCTGTGAGAGATTATGTCCGCCAGTATTGCAGGGAAGCTTCCCAGCCGAGCAGAGACGACAAGGTGGTTATCTGTGAGATCACTGACAGGTCTCTCAGGTCCATTCTGTATACCATTGGTAGGATGGCCGGTAGCGCATCTCTACATGTTGCCAACAGATCTTATGTGCAGCACGCCTTGGAGTGTCTCCAACCGAAAGTATTCAACTGGTGTGATGCAGTACATGCTCAGATGAAAAGTCAATTGACCAAGGTAAAGGACGGGAAGCTGAAGAACTTTGGGTATGGTTCTATTCTGACTGCCTTTGCCTTGGAGAAAATACCACTGATGCAGCCTCAGTATATCGCACTCGACTTGCCTTCTCCTACCGAGCCACGCATGCAGAGATGGGTTGACCACATGTCTAGGCATGCCGGTCAATCTCAGGTTACTTTCACTGATACCTTTTTCAGGTGGTTCGAGCGCCAGGAGATGGTCTATTCTGAGTACCCATATGTAGGCATGGATTTCCGAGGTGATCCGGATTTGGTGCTACCGGATGGCGAACAGTGGGGCGCTATTGGTAAAACTTTTGACCATATCACTGTTTATTGTTCTTATTTATAATGTTCTTGTGCTTTATTCTATCAAGACCTTAATCAAACTCATGTGTGCGTGCAGATGTTGGTCCTGTTCGTCCGGCAGCTCGCCCGAAAGCGCCAGTTGCTGCTCCAGCAGGGGAGACTGCTGGGAGGGTTATTCTCCGCGATCTTGATGTGGCAGAGACTCTTACAGCTGTGCAGGGGCAGGTTGAGAGCCTTACTCTCGGCATTCCCGGTGTGAGGATTGATGAGTTACCTTTACAGCTGCAGTGACATACTACTGGTGTGCCTAGACGATGGACTCGTCTCTTGCGCATGATTGCACAGGCCGTGACGTGCTATCATGAGCACCACTAGGCTAGGGTGCCCCCTAGCGTTTTTGAGTTTTTGGGTCATACGACCGATTTTGTCTTGGTTACAGAACATTATGTATGAACGATGAACAACTTATATATGTATTTTGATTTTCGAGTTTTATTCTGGTTGAGTTATATGATCCATATGTACAATCATTGATGATGTGTCTCTTTTATAAATGTTGCAAATGTCTATCTAACACATAATTTGCTAATGAGTCGGTTAATGTGTTTAAGTTTCTGGAAATATGTTGGTATTGAATTGAATCAAATCGTCTTTCCAAAATCTTAACCCTTAGGAACATGCAATAAATAGTTGGGTTGCGAATGGAATATATACCATTGAGTTGTAGTATTACGAGCTGTGAGTCTAGCCTGACAATTAGTCGGCGTATGCCACGTGTGATGGCATCAGAGAGTAGTTCTATCAACGCGCTATACTCAGCGATGTTATTCGTTGATTGCCCAATACATACACCTCTGAAACTTACTAACTCACCGCTTGGATCAAAAATGGCCCAGGCTGCGGAGGATAGGTTCCGCGAACTACGACTCGCTCCGTCGACATATCCAACACATGTCTCCAGAAGGTTCGACATCTGCAACAAATGAAAAAGGTGGATCACTCGACCAGAACAAATACTTTAGCGAAAACAAAATACAACAAAAGCATGCAGGTTACTATTTAAGCATAGTAACGCTTGAGGTACAACCCGTTTCGGGGCTGCGCCAGTGGAATTCCGTCATAATCCATTAACTCGTAGGCTCCTTTTGCTAACACCCTTTTAACAATATAGGGGCCCATCCATAAGGAATTAAATTTACCTGCTCCCAATTTATCGGATTCTTGGTCATAAAGCAAGACCAAATCACCTTCTGAGAAGACACGGGGTTTGACATTTTTGTCGAACTGCGCCTTGACTCGTTTCTTATGGGCTTCGTTAGCCAAAGCGGCATCACGACGGGTTTCATCCAACTAGATTAATTCCAAGAAACGAGCCTCTTCTTCTGAAGTTCCGAGGAGGAGATCAATTGCGAGTTTAGGCGACGAAATTTCGCACTGGATTGGTAAAATTGCTTCCAGGCCATACACCAGTTGGAAAGGTGTGAACCCAGTCGCGTTCTTTACCGATGTTCGGTAAGCCCACAAGGCTGAGTACAGGATTAGGTGCCACCTTCTTTTATGAACCCCGATCATCCTTTGCAACATACGCTTTAGGACCTTGTTGATTGCTTCAACTTGTCCGTTGGCTTGCGGATAATATGGGGTAGAGCTGTCGTGAGATAGCCCTAGCTTGGCAGCTAATTCAACCATCATGTGATTGCGGAAATGCGATCCATGATCTGTACCTATAGCCTGGGGTACGCCGAACCTGGCGACTACATGATTGAAAAAGAAAAGGGCAGCTGTTTCACCAGTGTTATCCAATGTAGGCATCGCCTCGACCCATTTGGTAAAATAGTCAACAGCGACTATAATATACCCATGCCCCCCGGTCGAGGTGGGGTTAAATTGCATGAAATCGATGCCCCATTTGGCGAAAGGCCCAACAGCAACTATTGGCTGTAAAGGTGTGGGTGGTCTTCTGGTTTTTCTATCAAAAATCTGACAAGCGTGGCAACTTCTGACTGCGATTATGCAATCTTTGAACATGGTTGGGCAGAAGTATCCCGCTCTCAAGATCTTTTGTGTTGTTGCATATCCAGATTGATGCCCTCCACACGCCCCTGAATGACACTCATTCAGGGCTTTTTCGGCCTCCTCATGGGTAAGGAACCTCCTCAGAACTGTATCGATACCACGACGGTAAAGTGTATCACCGACGATCATGTAGTCTTTTGCTTGGTATCGTATACGTTTCTGTTCAGAGTGAGAGGTGTTAGGCCTGAATTTTTGGGTTTGGAGATAAAATATGATATCTCCATACCAATCATCGCTTGTAGATATCAGAAACAAACTTTCGTCCACGATTGACTCTTCTGATGTTTCATCGTTGGACGACGATGGGAGATCGCACAATAATTCTGCGAAAAATAGAGCTTTCTTTGATTTGGATTTTACAAATTCCAGATCAAACTCTTGAAGGATCGCTATCCATTTTGAATATTTTCCCTCCAGCAACTGTCGCGACAGTATATAAGTCATGGGGTTGCAATCTGACAAAATGGTAGTTTTCCGAAAGAGGACATAATGTCGAAATCTTTGAATCGCTTGAACAGCTGCAAGCGCTAGTTTTTCAACATAAGAATATTTACTTTCTGTATCATTTAAGTTTTTATTTAAATAGTATATAGGATGTTCAATTCCATCGACTTCTTGAACTAAAACCATTGCAATGGTCGTATATGCTGCAGCCAGATACAGGTTAAAATCTCTTTGATAGTCCAGGGCGTATATTAATGATGCTTTTACTAGACAATCTTTCAGAGCATCAACGGAAGCTTGCGCCACCTGGTCCCAGACGAAAGTTACATCCTTTTTCAAAAGATTATTATAACCTTTAGCAAGTTCTGCATAATTTGGAATGAACCTCCTCAGAAAGTTTTCTTTCCCTTGGAGTTTCTGAATCTAAAGAAAATTTGAAGGTGGAGGCAAATTAATGATTGCCTGAACCTTGCAAGGGTCGAGACGAATCCCATCCTTAGAGACTACAAAGCCAAGTAAACGACCAGAACCGACGCAAAACACACATTTGTGCGGATTGAGTCTTATCTTGTAGTGTCGGCAACGTAGAAATATCGCTCTTAAATGCTGCGGATGATCAGTCCGCTTTCGTGAATGAGCCGGAAGGTCGTCGAGATAAGGTTGAACGATGTTCTTTATGTCATGGAAGGCGTAATTCATTGCCCTCTGAAACGTCGCCCCTGTGTTCTTCAAACCAAAGGGTAATTTTCGATAAGCGAATGTGCCCCACGGACAAATAAGTGCAGTCTTTGACTGGTCCTGTGGGTGGATATTTATTTGATTATACCTGGAAAATCCATCCATAAATGAAAAGATTTCACATCCGGTGCATTCATCAATTATCTGGTCGATGAAGGGTGTAGGGTAGTTGTCCTTTGGACAAGCTTGGTTTACATCCCTATAATCGACACACACTCTAATCGTCGCTTGTTTTTTCATAACAGGGACAATATTCGATACCCAATCGGTTAGAGGAACTGGGTAGATGAATCCAGCATGGAGAAGTTTTTCAACTTCTGCCTTAATGGCAGCGGCTTTCTTGGGGTGCACCTGCCGAAGCCGTTGTCTTACTGGTTTGACATCAGGATACATTTTAATTTCATGTTCAACGATACTCGAGTCAATGCCTGGCATTTCATCATATGACCAAGCAAAGACATCTCTGAATTCGCGAAAAAGAGCGTTATATATTTCCAGTTCTGAAGGGGAACAACCTTTGCCGACATAAATATTCTCTACAACATTTGTTTTAGTCGAGATATTTATGGCTATAGTCTCTTTAATATTGGATAAGTTTCGCTCGGAATCCACCGTATTTACAGTATCTGTTAGGAATTCAAAAACTGAAGGGTGATAAAGGTCACGTTGAGTATCTTCTTCATATTCGGGAAGAAGGGAATGATGGTGGTGATCATTCCATGGTGCCCCCTCAATCAACATTGATTGTAAGATTCCTTCGTCAGTCCCATGTACTTTCGACCAAGGATCCAATGGGGTACCATATTCTCTAGACCTATCCACCCAAACGCTTGACGAGCGTTGATTTGGGTTCGCCTCCCATGCTTGAAACATTGATTGCTACAATATTTCTAAAGGGCTTGGGGGCAAAACAATTGCATGATCCATGTCGACACTGTCTTTTGCGACCTTCGTGGAAGATATCATGTTGCAGGTTGCTACAAACGGTATATTTCCTATGTAAATAGGAGGTGGTAGCGCGAAAGTTCCCATCATGATGGGGTCTTTCAATAATCCTACTCCGATATCTTGAAGCGAATGGTTGTTCTCATGGATCATGGGAATGCTTTTTGTAACTTGTGAACCATTAGGGAGGAAGTTCTGTTGGTCGACGATGTTGTTGGGAAAAGTATCCAATACGGAATGACCCTATCCCACTCTAAGGGTGATAGTACCTCAGCAACAATCAAAGCAAAGCTATTCGAGATTACTTCTTTATGAGATGTAAGAGAGGGTAGAAAGAGATCCACTAACCGTTGTCTTCCGCTAATGATTGATCCAATCTTCTCTCTTTGCTGCTTGCTCCCAGCTCCTTGCTCTTTCACTGGCCCAGCTACACCAAGATCCTGCAAAATGGCAAGAGAGGGAAACTACAAGAAGCATACATTCATAATTGATTCAAGGATTAGAATAAATCAAATACAAAAGTATAACAACACACCATTGAGACACATGCATATAGAAGAACCTCAAATGCTTTATTAATGGAAGAAGTAAAGTTCAGGAAGTGATACAACCATAAAAGGCCCAATCCAGCATCACCTCCCAGCAGAAAGAAATCTCCTCTTCACCTCCTTCAAAGCAAATCACCCAATAGTTCTATACTCAAACCAACAGCACTTCCTTACATTCACAAGATTCCAGCCTCCATAGACCTCATGAGAGAGCTCTATATATAGGAGATTTGGAGAAAGGATGAGTCAGCTTGTAGCTGGCATGAAGCTGACTAGTGTCCTCTCCCACTTCAGTTATTCTTCAGTTCTTGAGTCCACTTGGAGGTTCTTGCTTCCACTTGGAGATCTAGACCCTCTTACTCATCACGTGTCGAATTCCTTGATCCAAGTGTCATTTTGGAAGCTTCCTGGGCATTGACACCTTGAAGAATGACTGTGCCACTTGTCCCAACTCGCCCAGCGCAGGTAGCCTTCCTTGCAGTTGACATTCAGCGCAGGTAGACAGTGTAGCTCTTGACATTCAGCGCAGATTCTCAGTGGAGTAGTTGACATGATCCAGAATTAGCTTGTTTTTTGAGTGTTTTCATGTGGAGAACTGATATTTAGTGCTGTGGTTTGCTGACCTTGTTCCTCTAGGGGCAGGAACAACATGTTTAGGGACTTTGGATCCCTTAGATTATTGACATTTCATGCTTCATGCTGTAAGGCACAAAAATGTCTATAACAGTTGCCCCCTAAAGTATGAGGTCGTTTATCGGGTGAAATGCTTTATCAGGAGGATCCGAAGTTCATTCAATCGCTGAGAGGTGACCTGTAACAAAATACAATACAATACACTATTTTTCATTCTGCTTTCATGATCTAGCCGAGGCGGGCATTCCCATGCTCAGCTTTATAAATTCATTTTGGTACATATAACAGACGATCGTCTGATGGTAGACTGATAATTCTCTGCTGAAATTATCATCCTTTGAGTAGGATGATCATCTGCTGTAATGATGTACATGTCAAATGTCTTTATATTTCCTGAATATATATCGCAGCCCGGATGGATGAAACTAGATCCGGGGTCTTCAAACTCGTTCGATCTTCACTCTAAGTACAAGTCGATCCATGTGAGAATTGCACTGAAGTCGAACATGGAAAGACATCGCTTGATTACCGGTCAATAATGTAAACCGTTAACAAGCGTGAGAGGAATCACCGATAATGATAATGACCCTCAAGGTACTGCAGTACAATTCACGTGGTGTGAATAAAGGACTTGGCGTCGAACACCACGCAAAATCTTCTGGTCGAAGGTCATTGATGTATACCTGTCGCCGGAAGTGAGAAACTTGCCATTGAGGCATGCAAGATTCAAAGTACTGAGGGGGGTGTTCCTAGATCAACTTCTTGGATAATGAGCTGAAGTCTACAAGAAGCGATCCGTCAAAGGAGGGCCTTAATGAATCCCACATCATTGACACGGAACGGAGCTAATGATTTTAGTGGAGGTGAAAACAATCTGTGAAATATGATTCAGGGTGGCGATCATGGGTGGATGAAGGATAATGTATGGCAATGGATGGGACACGGTTGACTCTTTCTGAACAACATCTCTTGAACATATAACGACACTGATGCGATGGATCGGTAGCATTACCCCAAATGTGGATGGTTTGGCGAAGACCATGGTGATGAGACCGGCGAATGAAACAACCCAACCCGATGTGATACGGAGGAAAAGTGTCATGTTCAAGAGCGACTTGCTACCATTAAAGCTTTGAGATTCTCCCAATTTTTCCCAAGTCATTTCTGACCAGTACCTCTTTATTTTTGTCAAGCTTGAGGAGGATAACATATGCTTGTTCTATAACCTGCCCTTCGGGCAAGCCCATCGCTATGTTTTAACGAGCCTAGCGATAGGGAAACTCGTTCTCGTCTAAAGACAAGTTTGTCGCTATTTAATCATTTTAACGAGTCTAACGACAAGGAAAACTCGGTCCTTTTCATTTTTAGAGAGTCTGAAAAGGTACAGAAAGTTAACTCCAAAATTCCTTTTTCGTCATCTAATCCCTTAAGTCCGCAAAAGTATAAAACAATACAGAAGGGATGAGTTTTCGATAACTTTAACGAGCCGAATAAAACAAGCGCTCGACCTTTTTGTGTAATAATCCCTCAGGTCCAAAAAGATTAAAATCTAGAGGAGGGATAGCTCTTCCGGTCCTTTTAACGAGCTGGAAGGCCAAAACTCGGCAAACTTTTCATATTTTACGAGTCAGATGAAAAGAGCTCAAAGAAGACTCGTCTTTTGAGGAACGAGTGATAAACAGGGATAGCAGCAGATTCCAGGTACAAGTTGGAATTTTCCAATCACGGCAGTGTCACAAGGATGGCTAGGTGAAATCACTCTTCGCAGCTGTTCCTCAAAATGGGTAAACAATCATATGGAGGTGAACGATTGGCCAAATGAAATGGAGGTGGCAGGTGCAAACACGACCAAGGCTTTTTATGGCTAATAAATTTACGATCACAATGGTTATTTACCGGGGTATGTTCATTTTTTAATGAGCTTGAATGCTCAATCTTATGTTTATTTTTTAACGAGCATGAACTATGTACTAAAACTGCTCGGATCTCACTTTTCTATTTTTTAACGAGCCTAATTTCCGTGGTAAAACTGCTCGATTATACCAGTCATAAGATAAGAATGTCTCCTGTAAGATTCCATTTTTTATAGAGCTCGCACCTCACATAAGCTATGCTCCCTCTCATCCTTTCTTTATGCAAGTTCGGAAACGGCTAATCCCAAAAACAGATAAATAACCACTCTTAGCTTGCACTCCAAAAGGTTTGCATGCCCCCAGGTATAAAGTAAAATTTCAAGGCTGCCCCTACTTATCCGTCAAAACATTTGTTTTAAAGGGTGAGGCTTGCCTCTTTCTGGTTACCCAAAGATTGTTTTGTTAACACCATCAAACGAAAACATTTCCTCAGCATTGTCTACCTAAATAGACAACGGTGAATGACCCTGTTCCGTCAAACACATAACTTTGACAAAAGAATCCTGTTCTAGAACAACCCCTCTTCCATCCACGGACGGGGTACGGACTAGTCATATTCTCCCGCGGAAATTCTATCTTATACCCAAGGTTTTCTCTGCCCGAAGCAGACCAGGATGCATGCCCCCTGGGTTCCAGTCCCATCTTTCCGAATCACTCGCACTCATCGGGAAGGAGGACTGGGGGTGGAGACATTTCTTGAGTGAATAGACCATTCAGGGTTGGTATCTGACTATTTGCGATGCGTGATCCTGGAAATGAAAGTTGGTCTACGAGCTTGACCATTCTTCCTTCGTGTGGAAAACACATTACTCTAAAGAGTGAGGAGACTATAGCTCCCATGCAATATATATATTCTCGTCCAAGGAGTAGGTTATAATCCAAGGGTCCTTGAACGACCATCACGTTCATTTGAATGGTCTTCCCTTTCAAGGTAACAGGTACATTGGGGAGGATCCCTAATGGTCGACTGGTTCCTTTGTCAAAACCCGAGAGATTTCTTATCTCAGGCAAAAGCGCCGGGGAACCCAGTGCTTTCCAAGCAATAGAGGAAAGGATACTCACAGATGCCCCTTCATCAATGATAGTTCCAGCCATTACCATTCTATAAATTTGGACTATGATTCTGAATGGTACTCTGGCTGGCAACTGGGGTCTGCCTAGTTGGTTCCAATCAAAGGACACAACCAGGTTGCTTGGCGGTGGGACCGAATACACGGCCGGATATGACCCTGACGATGTTCCTTCCTGCAATAAAGGAATGGGCGCATTGCCCTGATGCTCATCAGAGTCGGTGTGGATGAAAAGAATCTGGATGGTGTCATCCTTATTCTCTTCAGTGAGGGTGTCTTTTGAAGATGAATCTTCAGTGACGGTGTCATTAGAGGGTGAAACCTCTGAAGGAAGAACCGGGTCAACTGCCGTTTCGACCTTTGGACTTTCGTCCAGTCTGGATTCAGTAGGTTCATTCTCAATGACTGATGCTTCAGCTGACCACTTGAGCGGGCCAGCTGTATTTTCAACCAACGAAGGACTTGGCACGAGTTTTTTGTATCCAAGAGGAAGTCTCAGCGGTGAAACCGGGCGATCTTCCAAAACTCTCTTCGCTTCGTCTAAGAAGGGACAACGGTGGATGGCGTGATCGCCTTCACACAGTTTGCAGGGGGATCTTGCTCCCCCTCTTTGTCTTGAACCTTCACTTTCGCTGGTTGACGCTAAGAATTCAACACGGCTATCAGATGTTGATGCTCCCGAACTGTGCAAACAAGGGGACCAGTCCCTTAGTATCTGGGGAATACAGGGACAATCTCTATGGAAGTGGTCTCCTCTACATATGACACATGGCGATTTAGGCCCGGTCTGTGCTGTGTGTGGATTTTTGTCAGATGTCTTTTGCTTGCCCCCAGTCGCCTTAGGCTCCTTCTTCTTCTTCTCTCTCTTCTTCTTCTCCTTCTTCTCCATGGGAGCTTGGCTTTTGCCGGCTCTACCTTGCGAAGATGAAGGATTGGAGGAAGAGTTATAGGAAGTTGAAGGCTGGTGGGTAGCTCTAGACTGATCTAACTGTTGACTCGACTGTTCAGGAACCATGGTGTTCTGAACTACATTGGTTGAGAATAGCCAAATTGGCAGGCCAATTGTCAGTCCTAGAAGCGACAATGTGGCCATGTGGGGCGCACCAACTTCTCCCCAAGAGGAGAAAGGACTAGGATTTCCATCATGTGGAATTCCTTGGTTGGGGCGTTCCATGTTCTCAACCTACAGATCAACGCAGGAATAGGAGGTGATTATGTTCCATTTAAAATAAATTTTATAACGACGCTTTAGACACAACTTGCTTTTTCACTTTTTAAGAGTCGAGAAAAAGCTAAAGATGACTCTAGTCTCCTTCGATGTTTTAACGAGCCCGAAGTGACAAATGCTCGGATGGACTTTTTCAGTTATAGAGTTTGAAAAAGGCCAAAAGAAACTGCTCTGGAGATCTAGGCAGAGGGTGTGCCAAACCTTTCGCAAAACCACAGAATACGTTTTACGGTACGAGTGGTCGATCTTCGTGAATGCTGTGTTCACTGCATTGCGATCAGTAGGGCGGCTGACACGGCTTCCTATGGATAAAGGCTTTGTTCCTATAGGGGTCTCCCAATATATACGCGACGGTACATGGGAGCACAAGTCCGTATTGATACTTATCGCTTCACCGTGGAGGAATCACCCAACCACTCAACGCTAAGATATCACGTTTAACGACGCCGGAACACGTCTCTAGCTTAGACCTCTATGTGTTTGCGTTATGTTTCAATGTGTTGTTATGTAAATTCAATTTATTTTAAGGTTGATCTTGTTTATCAGTTTGCCTTTATGGATCACCACGAGATGTATAGTAACACTCCTAAATGCAGTCTAAGATGATAAGCAAGCTTTTCAATCTTTCAACTTTGAAAATCTTAACTACTGAGGGAAAAGAAAGACATCATCTTTTCACACAGATCATAGAGCACACACTAATGCACTTTTTCCTAAATCAACATACAAGCTGTCATAATGCACATGCACAATGCAGATATTTCTTTTCTCTTTCTTAATGTTGGTGCAATACAAAAAGAAAGTTGTTGTATAACTTTGAATTCAATTTCAAGTGAAAGCAAACAAGCTTGTCCAAAATCAAAAGACACCTTAAGATTTACTTGTTTTGACACTAGAAATATATAAATTCAAACCATATGACGAAAGCAAAAGCTCAATCAGCTATGAACAGCAAATAAACTAACTCTCAAGATCAAAACGACACTTATCACAGGTCTAGATCTAAGAGGCCACAGCAAGACTAGTTCACTTTCGTTATGGGAAACTGTAAATGATATAAGAAATACACAAAGAACAAACACAGTTTCTTTATACAACCAAGGCGGAATAGTGGTAAGGAAAGTTGGTTTCAGATAGGTACATTGACTGGTAACAGGCTGCAAAAACAAGGGTGAAAACAGGGCAATAAACAGGAGGGAACCCCAGTAGCACTAGGCAAAACTGGTTCAGCGCAGGTAGCACACTGGCAGTTTGACCTTCAGCACAGGTAGCCCCTTCGGGAACTGCGCTAAAATGCAGACTGCCTTCACAGTGCCTGCACTGAAGAGATAAACTTTCGTTTTTCTCAGTTTCCGGGTCACAGATTGCTCAAAAATTCACAGTTTTTGGCCAAATCAGAAGCTATCAGTCAAGTACACACTAAGGGATGAAAAGGAGGATAAAAAGCTATCACTAAGAGCTATTCAGAGTCCTTGTGGATCAGCTCTTCAAATCATAAACTTGCCCAGAAACTGAGCTAGAGTAGATGCCCTCTACTTTGCATTTGAAAGATTCAAATGCAGTTCGATTCGGTACTCCCTGTGTTTATGAAATGAATAGCAAAAACACAAACAACCGACAAGATACGTTCCCCAGTGGAGTCGCCAATTTGTTGTTGGGAAAAGTATCCAATACGAAATGACCCTATCCCACTCTAAGGGTGATAGTACCCCAGCAACAATCAAAGCAAAGCTATTCGAGATTACTTCTTTATGAGATGTAAGAGAGGGTAGAAAGAGATCCACTAACCGTTGTCTTCCGCTAATGATTGATCCAATCTTCTCTCTTTGATGCTTGCTCCCAGCTCCTTGCTCTTTCACTGGCCCAGCTACACCAAGATCCTGCAAAATGGCAAGAGAGGGAAACTACAAGAAGCATACATTCATAATTGATTCAAGGATTAGAATAAATCAAATACACAAGTATAACAACACACCATTGAGACACATGCATATAGAAGAACCTCAAATGCTTTATTAATGGAAGAAGTAAAGTTCAGAAAGTGATAAAACCATAAAAGGCCCAATCCAGCATCACCTCCCAGCAGAAAGAAATCTCCTCTTCACCTCCTTCAAAGCAAATCACCCAATAGTTCTATACTCAAACCAACAGCACTTCCTTACATTCACAAGATTCCAGCCTCCATAGACCTCATGAGAGAGCTCTATATATAGGATATTTGGAGAAAGGATGAGTCAGCTTGTAGCTGGCATGAAGCTGACTAGTGTCCTCTCCCACTTCAGTTATTCTTCAGTTCTTGAGTCCACTTGGAGGTTCTTGCTTCCACTTGGAGATCTAGACCCTCTTACTCATCACTAGTCGAATTCCTTGATCCAAGTGTCATTTTGGAAGCTTCCTGGGCATTGACACCTTGAAGAATGACTGTGCCACTTGTCCAAACTCGCCCAGCGCAGGTAGCCTTCCTTGCAGTTGACATTCAGCGCAGGTAGACAGTGTAGCTCTTGACATTCAGCACAGATGCTCAGTGGAGCAGTTGACATGATCCAGAATTAGCTTGTTTTTTGAGTGTTTTCAAGTGGAGAACTGATATTTAGTGCTGTGGTTTGCTGACCTTGTTCCTCTAGGGGCAGGAACAACATGTTTAGGGACTTTGGATCCCTTAGATTATTGACATTTCATGCTTCATGCTGTAAGGCACAAAAATGTCTATAACAGACGACCGTAATCCCTCCTTCAAACGGGAATGCGATCTTCCTAAAATAAGTCGACACAACAGCTGCCATGGCATAGATCCATGGTCTTCCCAGTAGGATGTTGTAGTCAAGATTTCCATCGATGACCTCAACATCAATTTCCACTGTTTTTCCTCCCAGTTCAACCTTCAAGTTATTAAGGATACCGTACGGGGTATAAGTCCTTCCGTCGAAAGCTTTTAATGTTGTCGAAGATCACGACAAGGTTGGAGATCCTAATGTTTTCCAGCAACTCATCGACATAATACATGTAGATGCTCCCTCATCAATAATTGTTCTGTGAACAGTTTTGTTGAGGGCTTTCACTTGAATAAGGAAAGCTAGTTGAGCTGGTAACTGAGGATCGTATCATTTGTGATCAAAGGATACAAGATTGGAATCCTTAGGATCAACCCCACCAATAGCCGATAACAACGCCTGCCTTTGGGATGGGAAATTTTGCAATACCTCAAGAGTCGACATAGCGGATGGCGATTGGGCCAAATCTTCCACTATGTTATAATGATGCGCCGCTCTGGCGCGAGGATTAAATGTCGACTTGTGTACTACTCCCTTTGGCGGTTTTATTGTTAATTCAGGAATGATGGGCGGTACAACTTCTGTTGAAGTTGTTGTCGAACTACTTGGTTGATCTTTACCTTTATCGTTCGACAACTGCGGATTTCCATAATCTTTGTTCCTTGTCGAAATCGAAGTATCATTCTGCTGTTTTGAAACCGACAACATAAGTACTTGTGACGGGGAAGCATTTCCACTATCAACCAGATTTTGACCTGAGTTGGGAAATGGATCTGTTAACACAGCTGAGGTTTGGGAACTTTTAAAGAACCTCTTTAATTTAGCTTTGAATGGACAACTTCTTATGTAATGATCCTCATCATCACATATTTGACATGGATAATTTAGTTTCCCTTTCCCAGGAGGGTTTGAAGAAGTTTTTCCAGGAGATGATTCACCTTGTTTCTTCTTCTTCCCTTTGTTTTGCTTTTTCTTGCTTCCTGGTTGATTGGTTTCTTTGCCTTTATCTGTTGATACGGAATTTACTTCCGAAGCAAGAATTTCTTCTTTTGCATTTTGATCTGAATTCTTACGGGCTTTCTTAGACGAAGCCTTTATCGATTTCGCATTTGCCGTGCCAATCACGCCATCACCGGCATGAGAGTCACTATTGGATTTTGGAGGAGGAGGAATTGAAAATTCCGGTCTAGGGGCGTCAGGTATTTTGTCGTAGAGCATGCCAGACTGAGTATAAACTAAGTCCAGATACTGTTCACGAGTGATAACTTGCTCCTCTGTTACGACTCCCCCCTTTGCCACATCTTCCGTTATAGCAGGAAGTAACGACTTTATAAACCATTCAGCTAACAGCTGATCGGGAACGTATGTTTTCACCATCCTACGATGATGACGCCATTCATGTATATGATCAGATATATGAGTGGCAGTTGTCTGCTTGAAGTTGGTTAATATTTCTGTTCCCGTTTCATACCTTATCGGTAATTGAAAATGGGTTAAGAAAGTCGTGGCTAGGGAACTAAAACTGTCGAATGAGGCTCTAGGTAATTCAATATACCATTTAGCCGCTGGACCTGTCAATGTCCTCTGAAAAAGGCGAAGCCTTATCGAATCGTCGTTTAGGGTGTTCGACGAACACCACAGATGAAAAGTCATCACGTGATTCGATGGGTCTTCACCTGGATTTCCATTGAATTTAGGAATGTCAGATGGAAGCTTGTGAGGAATCGCTGGCCACCAAGGGGCATAAGCAATCGGATCGTTAGTTAACCGGTGTAAATCGGGTAACTCTAAAGTTGCCACGAATGGTAACTGTTGATTCAGGTTAGGCGAAGCATAACCAGGGTACGATGGAATCGCTTGAGTAGTGGGTCTTTGCATACCAGCATAATGTAATTGATGTTGGTATGACTGATACGGTTGGTGGACTTGACCACTGTAAAGTGGTTGGTTTTGACCGTTTTGGATATATGGTTGTCCACTATTCGCAAAGATCTGCTGCTCAGAACCTTGGTACACTTGCTGGAATTGTGGTTGTTGGTATTGCACCAGCCATGGTTATGAAGCCATGTTCTGTTGTGCTATGCTAACCGTTGGACCAAGGTGTGGGGTAATTGTACCCGTTTGGACCTATGTCGCCCCACCAGTTGGCGATTGTGGTTGTGACCCATGGTCAAGGGGTTGTTGCATTACAACCTGAGAAATATGAGGTTGACATGCAATAGGCATCGCTTGAACTTGTGACACTGTTACAATAGCCGGTATGGTTGGGATGTTCGTCATAGGTACACACTGTTGCATAGAATATACAACCCTTGGTTGTTGAGGTAGCATAGGTACCCAACCACTTGATGTAATTCCAGTATAACCTGAATATTGTTGCGAACTCCCGTATGGGTACCCTCCCGGAGGGGGTAATGAAAGGGCATACTGCCCCCCATACGGTAGCAATTCGGAACTCAAGGGGATTGATTGTCCTTGGGGACTGGATTGCCCAAATTGACCTCCAAACGGATCAATTTGGCGAGTCTCAACATAAGAGTTGCCGGATATTACCCCGGATGAACAAACTGGAACGGACCACACTGTCGAAATAGTCCCTTGGTGGACTCCTTCTAGCAGTTGTGAGCTAGTTGGGACAGATGGTATGCCGGCAAACATTGTTGGAGTGACGGCAGGGGCTTCTGCTGTCGCTGTGTCATTTGACACTGTCCTAGATGATGACGGTTGTTCAGACATTTTAAGTCTATCCAATAGATTGCCTAGCGATTCTACAGGAACCTCCACTTGTGGTGGATTAACTTCTGATGAAGGAAATAGAGTGACCCCGAATCCAAAATGGGTTGGAGTACTTGCTTGCGGATCCTCTGCAATTTCCTCTATCACAATCAAACCAGGTGGAAGAGGAAGACCGTCAGGTCCGTAAAATATTTCTGGTGCCGAAGAAGGGGTTGTTTCGACAGGGACAGTCGTTGTAGGAACAAAACTTTCTGGACCGGTTACAGATGGAACTGGTTCAGTTATATAAGTATTTTCCCCCAGACTAGGGTCAGTATTACTGTCCTTCTGTGGCTGTTGAACTTCTTCTGTAGAGGCAGGGTTTCCAAAAATGTTTGGAGTAACCGGAATCTCAGATGTAGTTGGAACACTAGTTCTAACTTTTATAGGAGATTTTGAACCGGTTAAATGAGTTCGCTTTGTCCGTACTATTTTCGATTCTGGAGACAAAGACGGTTGACTCGTAAGCCTCCGCGAACGACGGGGTTTCAATTGAATTTCTTCCACGATTGTGGATTACTCGATCAACCAAAATATTAAAAGGGGAAATTTGTGTTTCCGAACTGAATGAATTTTATTAGACGCTTTTAGACACAACTTGCTTTTTCACTTTTAAAGAGTCGAGAAAAAGCTAAAGATGACTCTAGTCTCCTTCGATGTTTTAACGAGCCCGAAGTGACAAATGCTTGGATGGACTTTTTCTGTTATAGAGTTTGAAAAAGGCCAAAAGAAACTGCTCTTGAGATCTAGGCAAAGGGTGTGCCAAACCTTTCGCAAAACCACAGAATACTTTTTACGATACGGGTGGTCGATCTTCGTGAATGCTGTGTTCACTGCATTGCGATCAGTAGGGCGGGCGACACGGCTTCCTAAGGATAAAAGATATATGCCTATAGGGGTCTCCCAATATATACGCGACGGTACGTGGGAGCACAATCCGTATCTACGCCACCGACTCTCAGGAGGAATCACCCACCTTCTTCGAGATCGACAGTCACTATGTTTAACGACGCCGGAACACGTCTCTAGCCTAGACCTCTATGTTGTGCGTTATGTTACAAAGCGTTGTTAGGTTCATTCAGTTTATTTTAGGTTGATCTTTTTAAAGTTTGCCTTTCAAGGTTCACCACGAGATGTATGATACAACTTCCTAAATGCAGTCTAAGATGATAAGCAAGCTTTACAATCTTTCAACTTTGAAAATCCTAGCTACTAAGGGAAAAGAAAGCGACTATCTTTTCTCAAAGAGCAATCAGCACACTCTAATGCACTTTCCCTAAATCCAACATGCAAACTTATCAAATGCAAAATGCACAATGCAGGTGTTTGTTTTCACTTTCTTAGTATAAATGCCTACAAAGAAAGCTTTTTGCACAACTTTGAATTCTCTTTTACAATGATCAAAATAAACAAGTTCACTTTCTTCGAAATCAACAAGGGTAGAAGAGATTACAATCACTTTGCGATTTTAGAAATAAAGACTCGTTTTGATACTTTGAAAAGAACAAATTCAAACCAATAAGCAAAAGTAAAACTATAATCAATCTGAACAAACAGCCAATGAACTCTCTTCTAAGATCACTTTCAATCAGATCTGAATCAAAGGCTACAGAAAGACTACTTTACTCATGCAAAGGAAGACTGTAAATGACGCCACAAACACATAAAAACATTCACAATATTTTTGTACAAAAATTGGGGCGGAATTCAGGCAAAGAAAAGGGTTATCAGACCAGCACCTATACTTGGTTAAAGGCTGCAAAAACGGAGATCAAAACAGGGCAAGAAAGGACAAAGAACCCCAGCTGCACAAGGCCACACTGGTTCATCGCAGGTCCAACACTGTCAGTTTGACATTCAGCGCAGGTAGCCCCTTCGGGACCTGCGTTGAAATGCAGACTGCCTTCACAGTGCCTGCGCTGAAGAGAGAAACTCTCGTTTCTCTTGGTTTCTGGGTCACAAAATGCTCAAAAATCCACTGTTTTAGGCCAAATCAGAAACACAAGCAAGGTATAAACAGAGGGATGCTTTGATAGGGTACTAAAGACTATCACAAGGATCAATCAAATCATTTGTGGATCTAGTTTAAATCATAGACAAGTCCAACGCACTGGATCAAAGCAGCAACTTTTACTTTGCATCCGGGAAAGATGCAGTCCAAGAGTTGCTGTCAAATCTATGAAGTAAACAAATGACGAAAACACAAATGAAATGAATAAACAAGTTCTTCCCCAGCGGAGTCGCCAATTTGTTGTGGGGAAAAATGCCTATTTAGGACGATCCTATCCACCTAAGGTGTGATAACGCCTTAGCAACAAACGAATACAGCTATCATGATTTCTTCCTTTATGAAATATGAAAGAGAGGAGATCGGTAGACTTACCGTTGTCTTTCGGTTGTCCCTCGAACTAGATCCTCTTCTCTTTGTGTGTCCACAGCTACTTGCTTCCTCGCTTGATCAAGAGAACAGCTACTTGAATCCCACGAGATCACAAGAGAACAGCTACCTGTGACAAGGGAACAGCTACTTGCAACAAGAGAAGAACACAATACAAAGGCAAATATACATATTCATAAATGATTCAAGATTAGAAGTAAATCAAATATACTAATGCAATTACACAAAGTACACCAGCATATAGGAAAGAATCAAGATAGCTTTATTGAAAGTAACAGGGTTCAGGAAGAGATACAACCCATAGGGCTCCAACCCAGCATCTCCTTCCCAGCAGAATGGAATTCCTTCTTCAGCTCCCTTCAAAGCATAACACACCCAATATTTCTAGCCACAAACCAACATCAATTCTTTGCAAATACCAAATTCCAGCCTCCCTGATCTCATGTAGAAGAGATCTATGTATAGGAGTTTTGGAGAGAGGATGAGTCAGCTTGAGGCTGGTATGAGACTGACTAGTGTCCTCTCCCACTTCAGTTCTTGAGTCCACTTGGAGGTTCTTGCTTCCACTTGGAGATTTGGAACCTCTTACTCATCACCAGTCGAATTCCCTGATCCAAGTGTCATTTTGGAAGCTTCCTGGGCATTGACACCTTGAGGAATGACTCTGCCACTTGTCCAAACTTGCTCAGCGCAGGTAGCCTTCTTTGCAGTTGACATTCAACGCAGGTAGACAGTGGAGCAGTTGACATTCAGCACAGATGCTCAGTGGAGTAGTTGACATGATCCAGAATTGCCTTGTTTTTGAGTGTTTTCAGGTGGAGAACTTTTGTTAAGTGCTGTGGTTTGCTGGCCTTGTTCCTCTAGGGGTAGGAACAAAATGTTTAGGGACTTTGGATCCCTTGATTATTGACATTTCATGCTTAGTGATGCAAGGCACAAAAATGTCTATAACACGAGGAGACCAGTCCTTTAAGATCCGAGGGATGCAAGGACAATCTCTGTGAAAGTGGTCTCCTTTGCAAATGACACATGGCGATTTAGGCCTGGTCAGTGCAGTGTGTGTATTTTCGCTAGACGACACTCGTTTGCCCCCATTCGCTTTTGGCTCCTTCTTCTTCTTCTCTTTCTTCTTCTTTTCTTTCTTCTCCTTAGGTACTTGACTTTTGGCTTTACCAGCCCCGTTAAGCAAAGAGGAAGGAGGAGAGGAAGAATTAGAGGAAGTAGAAGGTTGGTGAGTAACTCTGGACTCGCCTAATTGCTGATCCGATTGTTCAGGAATTGTGGTGTTCTAAACGACAGAGGTTGAGAAGAGCCATACAGGCAAACCAATTGTCAGTCCTGGAAGCGATAATTTGGCCATATGGAGTGCACCAACATCTCCCCAAGAGGAGAAGGGACTAGGATTTCCTCCAAGGGGAATTCCTTGGTTGGTGGATTCCATTTTCTCAACCCAAGATCAACATAGGAAAGGGATAATGAATATTCCGTTTAAAATAAATTTTTAGACGCTTTGACACAATTTGTTTTTTCAATTTTTAAGAGTCGAGAAAAAACAAAAGATGACTCTAGTCGCCTTTGATTTTTAATGAGCCTGAAGTGACAAGTGCTCAGATGGACCTTTTCCGTTAAGGAGTCTAAAAAGGAACGAAAGGGACTGCTCTGGAGGTCTAGGTAGAGGGAGTACCAAACCAATCACAAAACTGCAGAATACTTTTTACGGTACGGCAGTCAATCTTCCCGAATGCTATGTTCAGTGCATTGCGATCGATAGGGCGGCAGACACGGCTTCCTATGGATAAAGGATTTAAGCCTATAGGGGTCTCCCAAAATATACTCGACGGTACGTGGGAGCACAAGTCCATACTGGCACTTATCGTCTCAGAGTGGAGGAATCAACCAACCATTAGTGAGGACAACAGTTACCAAGCTTTACGACGCCGGAATACGTCTCTAGCCTAGACCTCTAAATGTTGTGCATTAAGTTCCAAAGCGTTGTTAGATTCATTGAATTTATATTAAGTTGATCTTGTTTATGAAGTTTTCCTTTCGGGTTCACCACAAGATGTAGATGTAATTCCTAAAATGCAATCTAAATATGATAAACAAACTTTTTATCTCTTTTGTGCAATGAAAATGCTAGCTACTAGGGAAAAGAAAGACAATATTTTCACAAAGAGCAAAGAGCACACTGTAAATGTACTTTCCTAAATCAAGCCAAACAGATTGTCTATATGCAAATGCACATGCATGTATTTGTTTTTGACTTTCTTAGTATTGATGCTAAAAAGAAAGTTGATGTACAAATCTGAATTTCTTTTCAAGCGACAAATACAAACAAGCTCTTTTTCGAAATCAAAAATAGAGATGATTACGAAACCTTACGATTTTGAAATGAACACTCGTTCTTGACACTAGAAAATTACAAATCCAGACGAAAGGCAATAGTAACAGGATAATCGACCATCAACAGTAATCAAACTTTCTCCTATGATTGAAATCGACAGTTGTGACAAATTCAAATCAAAGGATGACAATACCGCTATGCTACTTTTGCAAAGGAAAACTGTAAACGACTCAACAAACACACAAAAACATCTACAATTATTTTGTATAAAGGAGGTGGAATAACAACAAGGAAAAGGGGTTTCAAACAGACATATACTGATCACAGGCATCAAAATTCAGGGATAGAACTGGAAAGAATGAAGCACAGGAACCACAGTTGCACAGAGCTAGTCTGATCAGTGCACCTGTAACACAGAGAATCTGAAATGTAGCGCAGGTTGTCCCTTCAAGAAGTGCGCTGAAATTCAGAATCTCTGAACAGTACCTGCGCTGGGCCAGAAACGAGACTCTGTCCAGGTTCCGGGTCACAGTTTGCAGTTCAGTCCTTGGTTTTTGGAAGAGTAAAAAGCAATCAGTAATGAAACAATCAGGGGTAGATCTAAGGAGGATCTAAGAGCTATCACAAGGGCAATCAGATAGTTTGTGAATCGGATGTCTAAATCATAAACAAATCCAGTGAATGGATTGAAGCAGCAGTTACCTACTTTCCATTTGTTATGGAAAATGCAGTTCGAATGCTACTTATAAGTTTATGAGGCAAACAACAAAGAATGATAAACAAACAAACTAATTATCTCCCCAGTGGAGTCGCCATTTTGTTACAGGGAAAAGTGTCTATTTAGAATTGCTCTATCCCACTAAGGTGTGACAGCTACCTTAGAAACAAATAGAGAAAAGCTACTCTTGTATTTCCTTTAGGAATTATAGATAGAGAGGAATAGAAAGAACCAACCTGTGTCTTGCGCTAATCCTTTGATTCAATCCCTCTCTTCTTTGATAGTCTCGAACTACTTGCTCACTAGCACACCCAGCTTCGCAAAGTACCTCTAAGATCACAGAAGCATAGCACTATACAAAGACATGGATCTATATTCATAAACAACTTAGGATCAGATTTAAATTGACCATACAAATGTAACAAGCATCAATGATACAAAAGCATGGAGGAGAACTCAAATAGCTTTTATTGATAAACAAGAAAAGATCCAGGAGGAGTTACAACCTGTGGTTCCGACCCAGCATCAACCTCCCAGCAAAGAAGCCCCTTTTCACCTCAAACAAAGCATAGATCACCCAACAATCGGATGTTTGTCTCTAGAAACCAACAGAAATTCCTTACAATATGCAAAATTCCAGCCTCCCACCTCTGGATCTCTGGGATGAGAGATCTATATATAGATATTTGCAAATGTGTGAGTCAGCTCTGGGTTTTTGATTAGTGTCTTCTCTGTGATAGTTCATGATGCCACTTGGAGATCTCATTGATCTCTTGCTCATCCTTGGGCGATTCTGAGAGGCAAGTGTCCCAGGAGAAGTTTCTGGAAGATTCCATGATCATCCACCTCGCAAACTGTCTCCGCCACTTGTCTTTTCTCGTCCATCGCACCCCATAGAAGGGATTTTTGAAATGCAACGCACTTCCCGTGTGTACAAGGTGCAATGCATCGCACTTTGGCCATGGAGCAAGTGCAATGATCCAGTTTTGACCAGTTCTGAACAGTTTTTCATGGAGGACTTATGGGAGAAGCTGTAATCTGTTGACCTTGTTCCTTTAGGGGTTAGAACAACACTTTTAAGGACTTAGGAGCCCTTGGTTTATGGACATTTCATGCTTGGTGTTGTAAGGCACAAAAATGTCTATAACAGTAAGAGACCTCACACCCGACCTTTAAACAAATTAATGTTGAAGATGAAATTAAAAAAAATATATCAACCTCACCAAGGTAGTGATAGATGTGGACAATGTCCCATTAAAATTCCTAATAATAAACAAAGGAAAACTGTAGGTTCTACAAGGTCAAAGGCCAAGGAGACTAAAAATAAAATACCTATGGATACCAGATGGAGTAAGAGGAAGAAAATGGACAAGGTGGATGTTCTTTTGGAGTTGCCAACACCCTCAACTAAGAAGATGATGAATATTTTGGGTTTTTGATCAAGTCACTGCTAAAGTGAGTTTTTGGTGATCTATCACTAATCACACACTTGTCAGTGTTTAGATATAGAGAAGCAAAAAGGAGAGCTTCATTTTCCCTTGTCAACGAATTCTGCACAAAAGGAGTTGGAATTTCCCTTGTCAGTGTATTTTGCACAGAAAGCACTAACATTTCCATTGTCAGTGCATTCTAAATAGAAATAGTTTGGAAAGGGTGTTGAGAGTTGGCTTATCAACAAAACCATTTGTTAAGGCAGCTAAAGGACTGGCGATGGTGATATTAGTGTATTGCAACAGGGATGACCGAGAAGACAACAATGAAACAAAACCCCATTTTTGGAGTATGAAAAGGATGATCTACAACAAGGATAACGCAATCATGATACAATTTCTCAACCCCATTTTCAGCATAATTTTTAGCAAGTTATTATGACATTTTTATATGTTTAAAAGATATTTTCAGATGCATGTACCTAGGATATTTATTCTATTTCGGGATTATTGTAATTATTTTTTGAACTACAAACATGTTTTAGTTATTGTAATGCTTATATAAGAAAAGAATGTAGAAGGAAAAAGTGTTGAATTTTATTTGATATATATCATACCTTGTGTTTTTTGAGTAGAACTTAATGAAAATAGTCTTCATGAGTAGTTTACATAATTTCTCGTGTTATGATTCCATGTTTGTTTTTTCTTTGTTTTATATTTCTTCATGTCTAAAATACTGAGTTTTAGAAATTGTGATTGATATGTTTATGCTCTTTTTTCTTTATTCTCAAGCATTTAATAAATGTTTTTTACTTAACCATTGCACTAATTTGCTTCATTTTCTTTCCAAATTCCTTAAAGTGTCAAAGGAATTATCACTACCCATTTTTTGTATTTTCTCATCGAAAGTTTGTTTGTATGATCCTAATTGGGTTAGACTCCATGCCTAATGGTAGTATTTTTCACATAGCCCAATGGTTGGATCATCTTTTTTTTTTGTTTCTTTTGAATGTTTTAAATTGATTAACATACGAGTAAACAATCTCCTTCCATATGGACAAATCTATGGAAAATATAGCACCCCACATGGCCAGGAGGATCAACTCTTCTTCTACTCATCACAGATCTAAACCTTGCATGAAACATGTCTCTTCTCCATTGGTTAGATATGAAATCACATGTCGTATGTCCAAATAGGTGGCATGAGTAACAATAACCATAAAAACCAAGATTATACTTGAATGCCAACCTTCTTAGCTACTGATATTGTTGGAATCTTTGCTGATGTGATCTATATGTTCTGCTCCATCAATGTGATGTAATATGCTCATATTTGTGACAATTGTAACATTCTACATTATGAACAAAAGGAACAAAAGGACTTTGATTCCTTTGAAACTTTACAAATTTGATATGATCATCTCTAGGAGAAAAAATTATTCTAAATGTACAAGCTCCTTGAGATTTTATTCTTTGTTGTTGGTTTTATTGCATGATCTTCTCCTGGTTCTGCTTTCTTTTTCGCTGTTGGTTCTTTTGTTTTCTATTCAACTATTGGATCTGCTTCTTGGTTCCTTGGTTTGCACTTATGCTACTGGAATTGTTTGCTATAGGTTTCTTGCATTCTTATTTGATGTTCTTACCTACATGTAAACTAGACTCACCATTTTGAAATCCAAGACCAGATTTATCCAATGGTGACCTGTTGAGGCCTCGAAAATCGCTGCAACAACATAGGGGAAACCACCCGGTCTGGACCTTAGTACAGCTCCTTTTCCGTTTGGAATAGTGGCTCCGACTGGGGATAATGGGACCAGTTTCCCAAAAATGGATAAAAATGGGATGGATGAGCGACTTATAGATTATGCTAGTGATAAGCGAATAACTACAACTATCGGCAGGAATATAATAACTATAATCTACCCCGGGGTTTCATCGATCTCTAAAGTGTAGCGTTTGATGATCAGGGTTTTCAGACAGGCATTTAGATGACTCTGTCCTCAAATGTAGATATTAAATTGCTCAAGATTGCTGTGCATAAATAGTTACACAAAGTGATAACAGCGAAATTACTACACTATCATTTATATCATTGTTTACATACATGATTAAAAGAAATGCAAACCACAAAACATCCAATAGTGGGCTGAGATAGAGATTTGCTATTATAGCGCATGCATGTATTCAATAATAGCAAGAAGTAATAACACAGCAATTTATATAAGAGGAATGAATACAGATGCAGATAAAAGTACCATGTAAGCTGCTTAACACTCCCAAATATTAATCGCTACGTCGCAGTCCTTCCTTCAATTCAGAAAGCATTCCAAACAACAGACAATAGTGCACAATTGCATAAAACAACTTTCCCGTTAAATTAAGAACCATTGGTCGAGTTTCACAAAAGAATATAGGCTGAAGCACAATAGTGCAAACTTCAGCCTTTAAGTCTAATACAAAATTTTACGACCCTTTCCAAAACAATGAAAGGGTCTATAAATACATAATCTAATTTAAATATCTACTTAAACAGAAATCCTACTAAGCTGGTATCAATAACTTTTGATCCTGTTTTGGCTGGCGATCTGGCAAGCGGGAGGGTGACTCATTGAGTCGGCTGCTTTCCTTTGAATCTGAGTTGATTAATTGCAAGCATTGGCTCAACTTCCGGAGGTTTGTTAAGGCGCGAATTGAGCTGTGCAGCGTAGGTGGCATCTTGGATATCGGGAATTATACACCCGATTGCGTCTGTAAGGCACTTTAGGGCAGATCTCTGTGTATGTGGCTTGATCAAAAAGAGCCAATATGCATCTAAGGATAAGCTTTTAACTCCAACGATTAATCTCCCTTTTTCTTCTAACTCAGGGTAGCATGTTAGCTCTAATGCATTTGGAGTTGTCATCTTTCCCGGTGTACATTGAGAAATCATATTGGCCAGGTAAAGAGTGTTATTGACTAGATCCACTAGATTGCTGGCAGTTGTTTTACATCTTGAAGCCGCCCTTTCTGCCTTCATCACTTGAGTATGCCATTCTGTGAAAAGAATATCTTTCTGTGTTTCATTAATCCTGGGTAATTTTGCTGCTTTTCCCAAATCAGTATCTTGCCAGTCAAGATGTGCAGTAATGGCTTCGTCCGCTTGATCTAGTTCAGTCCTGGCCTTTTCTACCTGTTGATTTATAGCTGTGGTTAGCTCACATAAGGACTCAGCTTGATCCATCTGTTGACATAAGAGTCTGACCTGAGCTATCAACGCATTGTTTATCAATAATGCCTCTGTCTTAAACTCTTTTACCTGCGATGCACCTTTCATCTTTTCCAGCTGCGATGACATTTGAGCAATCTGATCGTCTTTGGTCTTCATCATTTGGTCATTCGCCACTCTCAAATTATCCAATGCCTCCGACAATTCTTTCTGTTTCTGGATCGCACCCTGATCGATCCTCTGCCTTTCCGCTTGCAATTGTTGAGTCAACTGGTTGTTCTCTTGTTGTTGTGCCAGCAACTGTTCTTCAGCTTGGGCTGCCTTTTGCCTTGTTTCATTTCTCTGCTGCTCCTCTTGTTGCTTCTTCTGCTGCTCCTCCTGTTCTTGAACAGGTCGGCTTGATGATGTTGCTGGGGATGTTGCCAGTAATTGCAGAGGCAGAGTTTGCAACCTCTATTCTCTGAGTTTATTGAACTCAGTTAATCCAACATCATTATATCGCATCCTAGCGAGTTCTTTAACATGACCAATTGTCTCAGCGGCAATGAACAAGTCATCAAACATATCCTTCTGATGCTCAAACCTTGTTAACTTGGCCTGCTCTAATGCATTGTAAGCAGTCTTTTTTGGGTCGTATGGCCTGTTTTGGATCGTGGCCAGTGTTAAAGACTGGAGCTTTGTGGCTTCCTTTTCTGCATGTTTAAGATCATGCAGAGTATAAACGCCACATCTGAAGGAAAAAGATGGCCATCCTCTCTTCTTTTCTATTTTGAGAGTCTGTGTAGTACTCTCAGCCATGATCTGATATGCAATCTCCCTTGCTAGCAGCTTATCTGGAACATAAAGGGGAAGAACATGTGGGTCGGCTTTGTTGCCGAAAACTCTGATGTAGGTGAAATTTTCTTCTCCGAACCAACTTGCTACTGCTGGTAAATCGAAGGAAGCTTGATAGGAAATTTTTGAAATGGGCTTATCAAAAATGGAATAGTAAATGGGCACCATGAAACCATTATAGATTTGATACAGGTGGTCTTTATAAGAAGACTTCCACAATTTTTGATGATATATATGAATGGGTGAAGGGTCCTGTGCAGTCCACCTCCACCCGAGAACAGGAAATTCGGAATTGAAACAAAGAGTGTCTAGGATATATGCACTATAGTAGAACGGGGGCATTTTCCTTTCCGAAACAACAGACTGAGACCTAAAATCACGAACAGCTACTGCTAATTTATCGGAAAGAATAGTAGCCCAATCCATAATCCAACTATTTACTGCTGCCTCCATTAAAGGAACCATTTCAATGGTAAAATTGGCAGAATCATGCAATCCCCATAGCCTACACATCATAATCCCCGCATAACAATAAGGAGAAGCTAAAGAATCGACAGAGTACCTACCGGAGGATTCGTGCTTGTGTTTGTTGGGATTTTGCCTCCAATCCTTGATAGGTTCAGATTCGATCTCATTCTCACTTTCGAACTTCTCCAAGAAGTCTTTGTTATATATTTTTTCGGGTTCAGGCAAATGATACATTTGCCTTAGGTCTTCTGGCTTGAATGACCCGAAAATCCTCCCGTCTCTTGTATTAAAAGTTCTGTCCAAAATGGGGATTTCTTCAATCGCCCATCGCACAACGTCAGTATAAGGAAGAATTTGATCTCTGGCCGCTATCCTGTGGATGAAAGAGTCGGCCAAATCTTTGAGAGTTGCATCAAACTTCTTGAGTAAGTCCACACTAGCTTGCGACACTATCTTTTCTGGTTGCTCAGCTTCAATTAGGTTATAAGTGCCCTGCCAAGTCACTCTGGTGAGCCCCGTGCATGTGGTATCGGAAATCAGTCCCTTCTTTTTGTTTGCGGTCGCTTGTCCCGCAGATGGTGTTGCGGAAGCACCTGCAGTCTTCTTGGACTTCTTTCCCATCTTTTCTGGTCTAGCTTCTGTGAATGAATTCTGCACAAAGAGGCAATCGGGCATAATACACAGAGATAGCAATGAAAAACTCTTAAGTGATACAGCACATATGAATAGATGCGTAACTAAAAGATTTAGCTTTTAAAATGGGCGCGTATACAATCCGTGAAAAGATTTTAAGACATGATCTTATTAATTAGCCGTTTTCAACCCGTCATTTCTTAAATGCCCATTATATCGTTATTCGGGTGAACGATTCACTTAAGCATGCAATGGACGTTTTGGCGGTTGAGCGTGGATGAAGGATTGCGTGAGAAATCAAGCCTTTATTACAATTGAATTGTGCCATCCCATCACTTAACGGATCTTCTCTTGAAAAACACGCTTTATCGGATCGCAATCAGGGATATAATTAGTGTGCTTTAATGGCGTGTATTGGATATCACCGATCACCGAATGCGATATCGCATCGGCGAAAAGTTTTGAGCGCGATAAGACTTGGGTAAGATTGCCGCGATACTCGACTCCCGATTGCGCATCGCATCGGGACAAGTATTTGGGGATATTACAACTGTGGTAGCATGTCGCCGATCGCCGATCGCCGAATGCGCCGAATGTGCATCGGGACTATTGGCATGGAGCATTATAACATGTACTTGGAGTATTGCTGATCACTGATCGCCGAATGCGCCGAATGCGCATCGGCGGAAAACTTTGGGGTGCTTAATTATAATTTATGTGTCATTGCGATATGCGATCTTGCGATCGCTTTATCGCAATGACAAATCATTACATGATTTCTTTTAAGGGTTTGCCCAGAAAGTTTTATAAAGCGCATTTATTCATTTTTTTTAGGACTTGTTTGGATTATAATAGCATTGATACCAAATCAAATTATAAAGGGACCCATTTCATACGTTAATGTTTATAAGTAAAAATGATATGAAATGGGGGGTTGTTGTAGAGCACAACAATTGGCGATTCGCTGGAAGAACCAGTTATCTCTTTCAAAATAGAAACACTTAAGCTTTTTCAAAGAATAGAGTTTCAATCAATGGGGAAATTTCTAATATAACTAGATTTCAATATATTCTGAAAAAAATGAAACTATTTTGTTGACTCCCTCTTTTCTACGAAAGTAAAAACATTCTAAGCTTTGAAATCGGTCTTTATTGGTTTGTAATGATAAAATAGAATACTTTTCCAAATCAGCCTTTTATAGTAAACTCATCTGTCACAAGTAGAGCCTCTGCTACCAGCAAACATCTATAGTTTCGACAGGGATACCTTTTAACCATGTGATTGCCCACTGTCCCATCCAATTAAGAGTGTGATTAACAGAATGAATTCAAAATATTTTTTACATATTTTGTATTTCATTTCCTTTTTCTTTTCTGTCAATGATAAGATAAAAAGCCATTGTCCTGGTTTGGTGGCCAGCTGTTTGACAATGCCACTCACTGATAGCAGCTTAGCTGAACAAGCTGGCTCGTGATGAGACCCCTTGTCTTGAAATTTCAAGCCATTACCCTGTTTTGGTTTGCAGTATTGGTAATGTCAGATAAACTGTTTCTATATGAACGTGGTAAGCAGGCTTGTAATAAGACCTCTTATCTTAAATATCTTATATTTTAGAATTACACTCTGAAAAATCATAAACTTTAGTGAATGGGGTGAACAATCTTCTTCTTAAGAATAATGGATGACAGAGTAAGAGTTGAAGATGTTGAGATTGGATTGATTCCTATTTTAGTATAGATAACCTTTAGAGACCAATTAAAAAACATAAAATGGTTTACAATATTTCTATGATTTGAGAGGAGTTGACAAAAATTTGAATTGTGATTTCAGAATACAAAGACGTCTAATTTCTTAGAATTTATCCTTTTTGATTAAAAATTCTATCATTTTAAAAGCAAATGTTCATATTCATTCTATGGGACAACTTTTTAAATGCAGCAAAAGGTCAATGAAAGACATCTCGCAACCTTATTTCTTAAAATCCTACAAACTATTAAAAATCCTACTGAAATGAAAGGAGAAGGGGTTACCTCCTCAGTGAAAGAATTTCTTCAAGACAAGGCCATTAACAGGGAGAGAATCTCTCAAACCTGCTAAATCTTGCAATATAAAGGTTGAATGGCCTATCTTCTCACAGATCTGAAATGGTCCAAGCCACAACTTCTGGAACTTAGAGTGCTTACCCTTGTCCTCATGGGCTTTGTCCCATTTCAGAACTAAATCACCGACTTGGAACTGCTTTGAACCGGATGAGGCTGAATCAAAAGCTGCTTTGATGACTTGCTGGTGTTTGGTATGAGTAACCTTGGCGTTTTCTCTTTCCTCTTCTAATTTTAGGATCTGGTCATGTCTGAACTGAATAGAAGAGGAAGGAGTTCCTCAATGAACTGTACTAGGGCTAAAGAAGGAAGAATAAGATTTGTAGGTAAGATTTCTTCTTTTCCATAAACAAGATTAAATGGAGAAGTTCCAATAGAAGCTTTATGTGTTATCCTATCAGCCCATAATGCGAACACTAAGGATTTGTGCCAATTCCTCTGATTTTGTTTGATAGTTCACTTAATAATTTTAATCAGATTCTTATTAGTAGACTCTGCTAAACCATTTCCTTGGGGATAATAATTAGCAGAATATTTTAACTTAAATCCTCTTTTAATAGCGAAATCAAACATAGCATTGCCTGAAAAGTAAGATGCATTATCAAAAACAAGAGCATTTGGGACACCAAACCTGGTAATGATGAATTGATCTATGAATTCAATGATTGCTTCAGAGTTTGCTGTCTTTAAAGGGATTGCCTCAACCCACTTTGTGAAGTAATCGGTAGCAGTAAGGATATACTTATGTTGTTTGGAAGATGCTGGAGTAATCTCCCCAATAATATCCAATCCCCATTGCTCAAATGGTTGTTCAATGTTGATTGGTTGCAAAGGGAAAGCTGATTTACGTTGTCTTCCGCTAGTAGTTTGACAATTTAGACATTTCCTTACGTACTCGTGAGCATCTTTAAACAAAGTAGGCCAATAGTAACCAGCACGAATAATTTTGTGAGCTGTTTTGTCAGCTCCGAAATGTCCTCCTGCTGGTCCGTCATGTAGCTCCTGCGAAACCTTTTGGGCTTCAGGTTTTTCAAGGCATCTTAACAAGATAGAATCGTAATTCTGTCTAAAAAGCACATCATCAATGATTGTAAAATTCTTTGCTTTTAATCTAATGGCCCTTTTGTTTTTGTAAGACAAATTCGGAGGTGCATAACCATTCTTTAGATAAAAGATTAAATCAGCATATTGAGATCCAGAATCAATAACACTTATCTGATTAATTTCTTGAGTTTGATCTGCATCTCTTAATTCTGGATTGTTGGATGCTCCAGCCAATGTCCTGCAAAAACCTTGGCCCCTAACAATCTTTGCTGGCTTAATATCTAGGTCATATTCTTGAAGTGCTGTGACCCAATTTGCCCTTTTTTCACCCAGCTCTTTCTGGATTAATAGTTGCCTAACTGCCGGGAAAGGAACTATTATTTTTGTATGGGTTTTTAAAAGAAAGGGTCGATAATTTTTTACCGCTTTAAATACAGCAAAGGCTTGTTTTTCTACATCGGAATAATTTAATTCGGCACCCTGAAGATTTGAACTGAAGAATGATATTGGTGCCTCTAAATTGTGAGCATTTGGCTGCGTAAGAACTGCAGCATAAGATACATCGGACGCAATGGTATACAATGTAAAATGATTAGAAAAATTTGGAGTATTCAAGGCTGGGGCATTGATTATTGATTGCTTGATAACATCAAAAGCTTGCTTTTCTTCTGATCCCCACTTGAAGACTGAATTCTTCTTGATCATTGTCTGAAGTGGTAATACAATTTGAGAAAAATCTGGAACAAATCGTTTGACAAAATTAATCTGACCCAAAAATGACTGCATCGATTTTTTATTGTGTGGGAAAGGGATTTCAGAAATTTCCTTGATCCGATCAGGATCAATATAAATGCCATCTTTGGATACTATAAAGCCTAAGAGTTTTCCTTGATCAAGAGCAAAGAAAGACTTCTTTGGGTTCAGAGAAATACCATATCTTTTGCATCGCTGAAAGATTTGATTTAAGTCATGCAAATGATTATATCTCTTCTTAGAATACACGGTAATATCGTCTAGATAGACGACTACTGATCGATTAATCAACCCTTTAAAGGCTATATCCATGGCTCTCTGGAATGTCGCTCCCGCATTTATGAGTCCAAAAGGCATTTTCTGATATGCATATGTTCCCCATTTTGTTCTGAATGTGGTTTTAAGTTGGTCATCAGGATGAACCAAAACTTGGTTATATCCTGAGAATCCATCAAGAAAGGACATCAATTCAGAGCCTGCTACTGATTGGAGGATTTGCTCCATAGTAGGTAATGGGAAATTATCTTTCAAGCTCGCTTTATTCAAGTTCCTGAAATCAATACAGATTCGAATGTCGCCATTTTTCTTTCTGACTGGCACCATATTAGAGACCCAGTTTGAATGTCGGACCAGAAAATAATCTTGGCTTTCAAGAGCTTGTTAAGCTCCGACTTTATCTGGCTCTCCAAATTTGGATGTATTTTTCTTAACTTTTGCTGAATCGGTTTCTGATCAGGAAGCATAGGAATGGTATGCTGGATAATAGATGTATCATATGTCTTCAAGTCATCATATTTCCAAGCAAAGACCTGTTTGTTTTTTCTTAATAGTTTAATAAATGCTTCCTTTTCTTCCTGAGAAAGTCCTAATCCTAAGTTTATGTTTTGAGGAGCATCGTCAGTGCCTAGATTTATCAATTCAAACCTAAGGGTAGAACTTTGAAGCTTTGCATTAATTACAGGTTTAAACCTGTCTTTGATATCATAAAGGTCTTCAAGCTTCACCACTGGTTTAGGGATCGAATTTTCTTGAGGCGTTTCTTTCATCTGTAGATCATGATCATTTTCCTCAATAACTTGATTGTTATAGGATTTTTCCGAAGTTAGAAACTGCAAGATATCTTCGTCATGGTTAAATACTCTCCAATTAGTGACATTGTCAGGAATTGAAGGCCTAAAAAGTAATTCTACAGAAAATCTATCAAGGCTGTAGTCTTCAGAAGGTAGAAGCGTAGAAGCTACATTGGCTAGTAGGTCGGCTGCCGAATTTTGTGACCTAGGAATGGAAGAAATGTTGAATGCTGAAAAGTGTGAGGTAAGATCCTGTACTAGCGATTGATAATGCTTGAGGTGACTTGAAAGACAATGAATTGCATTCCTCACCTGTTTGACAATGATTTCCGAATCGCCGAATACTTTTAGATATCGCACTTCAAGGCCGATTGCTTTATATAATCCCTGGACTAAAGCTTCATATTCGGCTGTGTTATTAGTGCACTCAAATTCTAACCTACAAGACAGCATTGTCTTTTCTCCTTGTGGACTAACCAAAATGCAACCTGCTCCTGAGCCTTCACTGGACTTAGAGCCATCAAAATATAAAGACCAAAATAAAGGAGTATTAACAAAAATATCTACATTTTTCTCAGCATCATTAAAACATCTGGACTTATCAGTTTGTGAAAAAATTTCAATCTGAGATGTAAAATGATTGACTGAAAAAGGAGATGGTTGGGCAAAAAAGTTGCCAAAGAATGATTCTGACGAATAGTTCCCCAAAATGTTGTTGTTGAATGCCACAGGTTGGTTTTCTTGCTCAAATTCAGTAACTGTGTGGGTCATATGCTTCTCTCGATCGATCCTTATTTGATTTGGCTTTCCCTTGTAGGGAAGCCACATATGTGACCAATCTGTGGAAATATACCCATGCAGTTTTTCGGACCAATCTCTGCTCAAAATTAAACCATAAAATTCAGGTATGTCGGCAATTAAGATGTCAATCCTCTGTACAATCCTGGGGTCGGCAGACAACCTGATGGTTACAGAATTAATTTCTCCCACAACCTGCACTTTAGTCCTATCCAACTGTACAATATGAATGGCAGACTTCTGGGGTTCAATGTTCAGCTTAGATCAAACTGAAGCTGGCATTATATTAGATGAGGCCCCTGAATCAATTAAACAGTTGTGCAGGTTTCTATTATAAATCTCATAAGTCAGCAGGAAGGGTGGAGTGTGAGAATTTGATTTATCTCCAATTAGAACTGAATCGGTAGCTTCAACCATACCTGCAGGAGGCTGGCCTGAATCATTGGCAGCTCTTGCACTGGGAAGGGGAGTAGAGGGAATAGCATTTAATTCTTTAAGAAGTAATTTTTGTTGATGCTTTAATTTGCTAAGCTCAAACATGGTTATATTTGCCTTAGTTTTCTTCATGTCATCAACAATGTTATATTCCATTGAATCAGATACCACTAATGTCTTGGATGTTGAAGGAGAATTAGAAGTTGAAGGCTGGTTTTGGGGAACTACTACAGGCGACTTCTTTGGGGGAATTTTTCCTTTGCTGTAGCAGCACCTGCGCTCCTCTTCTTTGAAGTTGCCTGGGCAGGTTCAGAAGTACTTTTACTTCTTGTAGTAACCGGAAAGGATTCTTCTTCATTCTCGGTATCAGAGTTTGGGAGTATAAAATCCCACATTCCGTGGCATTCAGCTACTTCTTCTTCATCATCTTTTTGTGAAGTTGTTTCCTCTTCCTCTTCTTCTTGCTCTGAATCTGCGTTAGATATAACATTGGGCGGCTTTGATTCAGTTTTCTTATAAGTTCTAAATGGTCTTTTGTTTGAGGTTTAGGCCACCTGCTTCTTTATCTCGACCATTTCGTTAGACAATGTTTTAAGGACCTTTTGTAAACCTTCCATGTCATACGGGTCCTTTGGGGTTTTCTTCTTGGAATCTTCTTTAAATGAGACTTTTTTAGCTTTTCTATCTTCCAAAGCAGCTTTCTTTTCTAGAGCATTGATGCGCTTTTCAACAGCAAGTGCTTCTCTCATGTTTTCAGCTAAGGTAGGCTTCCCAGCCCTGTCTACAAAAATAGCTATGTTGGCAGGTAGGGCAGTAATATACCATTCGCTTCGGATTTGTTCACTTGGTTTAGAAGCGGTAGGGATTTTATTCAGGAGTTTATTAAATCTAGCATTAAACTCCTTTATTGGTTCCCTGTGCTCTATTCTTAGATTGGAGAGGTCGTTTATTAAAGTAGCTAAGGACCTATCATCTCCATATTTGGTAAGAAACTGCTCTTGGCATGTGTTCCAACTGGTAATTGAACCAGAAGGTAAGGAAAAATACCAGGATCCTGCTGATCCTTGTAAGGTGTAGGGGAAGAGTCTTACAACAACATCTTGCTCTGTCACTCCTTTTAAGTTAACTGCTAACATAAAATTGTTAATGTGTTCTTCAGCCTGGGTTCCGTCATCTGGATTAAATTTAGGCAGCCATTTTTCGGGAGCATCTGGTAGATCATGCAATGGTGCAGGCATGTTGACTGCTCCTGGCCTAGTCCATGGGTCTGCCATTATGATAGCGACAGTAGTTGACACTACTGTTGGGATTCCAGATGTATGGGAAGGGATCAAAGATGAGGAGTGAATAGGTTGGGATATTGAGGCTTCTGATACCTGATGGGCGACAATTTGTAATGGGGGAGTGGATGGTTGACCTCGCAGAGGAGAAAATGCAATGGAGGACGTGGATGAAAGCTCTTCACTATCAGATCCTTCAGTAATTTTCTTCGCCCTTTTCCTTTTAGGTAAAGGAAACTCAGTGGGTTCAATACCAAGTTTTTCGCTCTGAAGTCTGGAGAGAGGGTGAGTGAGATTGAACTGCGAAGTCACACTACTTTCTGATACCTCAGATTTCTGTGGTGAAATCGAGAAGCTCTGAAGTTTATGGATTAGAGACTGGACTTCAAGTGATTCAAGACTTAATTGTTCTGTGGTATGATGGGTTTGAGCAGTGGTAGTTGATTCCCCTTCTCCTTGTTTGGATACCGGCGAACCAGTATGCAAATGGGAAGGTCGAGGGGATTCGGAGGGGGAAATACTCTTGGAATGGCTTATAGGTTTGGACTTATGTGCCATTCACAGTTGATGCCCTCCTTCTAGCGCCAATTATGTTGAGGCCTCGAAAATCGCTGCAACAACATAGGGGAAACCACCCGGTCCGGACCTTAGTACAGCTCCTTTTCCGTTTGGAATAGTGGCTCCGACTGGGGATAATGGGACCAGTTTCCCAAAAATGGATAAAAATGGGATGGATGAGCGACTTATAGATTATGCTAGTGATAAGCGAATAACTACAACTATCGGCAGGAATATAATAACTATAATCTACCCCGGGGTTTTATCGATCTCTAAAGTGTAGCGTTTGATGATCTGGGTTTTCAGACAGGCATTTAGATGACTCTGTCCTCAAACGTAGATATTAAATTGCTCAAGATTGTTGTGCATAAATAGTTACACAAAGCGATAACAGCGAAATTACTACACTATCATTTATATCATTGTTTACATACATGATTAAAAGAAATGCAAACCACAAAACATCCAATAGTGGGCTGAGATAGAGATTTGCTATTATAGAACTACACTATCATTTATATCATTGTTTACATACATGATTAAAAGAAATGCAAACCACAAAACATCCAATAGTGGGCTGAGATAGAGATTTGCTATTCAATAATAGCAAGAAGTAATAACACATCAATTTATATAAGAGCAATGAATACAAATGCAGATAAAAGTACCATGTAAGCTGCTTAACACTCCCAAATATTAATCGCTACGTCGCAGTCCTTCCTTCAATTCAGAAAGCATTCCAAACAACAGACAATAGTGCGCAATTACATAAAACAGCTTTCCCATTAAATTAAGAACCATTGGTTGAGTTTCACAAAAGAATATAGGCTGAAGCACAATAGTGCAAACTTCAGCCTTTAAGTCTGATACAAAATTTTACGACCCTTTCCAAAACAATGAAAGGGTCTATAAATACATAATCTAATTTAAATATCTACTTAAACAGAAATCCTACTAAGCTGGTATCAATAACTTTTGATCCTGTTTTGGCTGGCGATCTGGCAAGCGGGAGGGTGACTCATTGAGTCGGCTGCTTTCCTTTGAATCTGAGTTGATTAATTGCAAGCATTGGCTCAACTTCCGGAGGTTTGTTGAGGCGCGAACTGAGCTGTGTAGCGTAGGTGGCATCTTGGATATCGGGAATTATACACCCGATTGCATCTGTAAGGCACTTTAGGGCAGATCTCTATGTATGTGGCTTGATCAAAAAGAGCCAATATGCATCTAAGGATAAGATTTTAACTCCAGCGATTAATCTCCCTTTTTCTTCTAACTCAGGGTAGCATGTTAGCTCTAATGCATTTGGAGTTGTCATCTTTCCCGGTGTACATTGAGAAATCATATTGGCCAGGTAAAGAGTGTTATTGACTAGATCCACTAGATTGCTGGCGGTTGTTTTACATCTTGAAGCCACCCTTTCTGCCTTCATCACTTGAGTATGCCATTCTGTGAAAAGAATATATTTCTGTGTTTCATTAATCCTGGGCAATTTTGCTGCTTTTCCCAAATCAGTATCTTGCCAGTCAAGATGTGCAGTAATGGCTTCGTCCGCTTGATCTAGTTCAGTCCTAGCCTTTTCTACCTATTGATTTATAGCTGTGGTTAGCTCACATAAGGACTCAGCTTGATCCATCTGTTGACATAAGAGTCTGACCTGAGCTATCAACGCATTGTTTATCAATAATGCCTATGTCTTAAACTCTTTTACCTGCGATGCACCTTTCATCTTTTCCAGCTGCGATGACATTTGAGCAATCTGCTCATCTTTGGTCTTCATCATTTGGTCATTCGCCACTCTCAAATTATCCAATGCCTCCGACAATTCTTTCTGTTTCTGGATCGCACCCTGATCGATCCTCTGCCTTTCCGCTTGCAATTGTTGAGTCAACTGGTTGTTCTCTTGCTGTTGCGCCAGCAACTGTTCTTCAGCTTGGGCTGCCTTTTGCCTTGTTTCATTTCTCTGCTGCTCCTCTTGTTGCTTCTTCTGCTGCTCCTCCTGTTCTTGAACAGGTCAGCTTGATGATGTTGCTGGGGATGTTGCCAGTAATTGCAGAGGCAGAGTTTGCAACCTCTGTTCTCTGAGTTTATTGAACTCAGTTAATCCAACATCATTATATCGCATCCTAGCGAGTTCTTTAACATGACCAATTGTCTCAGCGGCAATGAACAAGTCATCAAACATATCCTTCTGATGCTCAAACCTTGTTAACTTGGCCTGCTCTAATGCATTGTAAGCAGTCTTTTTTGGGTCGTATGGTCTGTTTGGGATCGTGGCCAGTGTTAAAGACTGGAGCTTCGTGGCTTCCTTTTCTGCATGTTTAAGATCATGCAGAGTATAAACGCCACATCTGAAGGGAAAAGATGGCCATCCTCTCTTCTTTTCTATTTTGAGAGTCTGTGTAGTACTCTCAGCCATGATCTGATATGCAATCTCCCTTGCTAGCAGCTTATCTGGAACATAAAGGGGAAGAACATGTGGGTCGGCTTTGCTGCCAAAAACTCTGATGTAGGTGAAATTTTCTTCTCTGAACCAACTTGCTACTGCTGGTAAATCGAAGGAAGCTTGATAGGAAAATTTTGAAATGGGCTTATCAAAAATGGAATAGTAAATGGGCACCATGAAACCATTACAGATTAGATACAGGTGGTCTTTATAAGAAGACTTCCACAATTTTTTATGATATATATGAATGGGTGAAGGGTCCTGTGCAGTCCACCTCCACCCGAGAACAGGAAATTCGGAATTGAAACAAAGAGTGTCTAGGATATATGCACTATAGTAGAACGGGGGCATTTTCCTTTCCGAAACAATAGACTGAGACCTAAAATCACGAACAGCTACTGCTAATTTATCGGAAAGAATAGTAGCCCAATCCATAATCCAACTATTTATTGCTGCCTCCATTAAAGGAACCATTTCAATGGTAAAATTGGCAGAATCATGCAATCCCCATAGCCTACACATCATAATCCCCGCATAACAATAAGGAGAAGCTAAAGAATCGACAGAGTACCTACCGGAGGATTCGTGCTTGTGTTTGTTGGGATTTTGCCTCCAATCCTTGATAGGTTCAGATTCGATCTCATTCTCGCTTGCCAACTTCTCCAAGAAGTCTTTGTTATATATTTTTTCGGGTTCAGGCAAATGATACATTTGCCTTAGGTCTTCTGGCTTGAATGACCCGAAAATCCTCCCGTCTCTTGTATTAAAAGTTCTGTCCAAAATGGGGATTTCTTCAATCGCCCATCGCACAACGTCAGTATAAGGAAGAATTTGATCTCTGGCCGCTATCCTGTGGAGGAAAGAGTCGGCCAAATCTTTGAGAGTTGCATCAGACTTCTTGAGTAAGTCCACACTAGCTTGCGACACTATCTTTTCTGGTTGCTCAGCTTCAATTAGGTTATAAGTGCCCTGCCAAGTCACTCTGGTGAGCCCCGTGCATGTGGTATCGGAAATCAGTCCCTTCTTTTTGTTTGCGGCCGCTTGTCCCGCAGATGGTGTTACGGAAGCACCTGCAGTCTTCTTAGATTTCTTTCCCATCTTTTCTGGTCTAGCTTCTGTGAATGAATTCAGCACAAAGAGGCAATCGGGCGTAATACACAGAGATAGCAATGAAAAACTCTTAGGTGATACAACACATATGAATAGATGCGTAACTAAAAGATTTAGCTTTTAAAATGGGCGCGTATACAATCCGTGAAAAGATTTTAAGACATGATCTTATTAATTAGCCATTTTCAACCCGTCATTTCTTAAATGCCCATTATATCGTTATTCGGGTGAACGATTCACTTAAGCATGCAATGGACGTTTTGGCGGTTGAGCGTGGATGAAGGATTGCGTGAGAAATCAAGCCTTTATTACAATTGAATTGTGCCATCCCATCACTTAACGGCTCTTCTCTTGAAAACCGCGCTTTATCGGATCGCAATCGGGGATATAATTAGTGTGCTTTAATGGCGTGTATTGGATATCACCGATCACCGAATGCGATATCGCATCGGCGAAAAGTTTTGAGCGCGATAAGACTTGGGTAAGATTGCCACGATACCCGACTCCCGATTGCGCATCGCATCGGGACAAGTCTTTGGCAATATTACAATTGTGGTAGCGTGTCGCTGATCGTCGATCGCCGAATGCGCTGAATGCGCATCGGGACTATTGGCATGGAGCATTATAACATGTACTTGGAGTATCGCCGATCGCCGAATGCGCCGAATGCGCATCGGAGGAAAACTTTGGGGTGCTTAATTATAATTTATGTGTCATTGCGATATGCGATCTTGCGATCGCTTTATCGCAATGACAAATCATTACATGATTTCTTTTAAGGGTTTGCCCAGAAAGTTTTATAAAGCGCATTTATTCATTTTTTTTAGGACTTGTTTGGATTATAATAGCATTGATACCAAATCAAATTATAAAGGGACCCATTTCATACGTTAATGTTTATAAGTAAAAATGATATGAAATGGGGGGTTGTTGTAGAGCACAACATGACCTTTGGATCTCAAGAAAATTATCCAAGGCTATTATGCTCTTCTCCATCTTTCGTAGCTTTCTCAAGGAAACCACTTCAACTTCTAATTTCTCAACCTCTTCAACCTTCACTTTATATTGTTTCCTCATACCTTTCTCTACCTTTTCTAATTCAACTAGCTTAATCTTTAAGTTGACAACCTCTTCCTTGAGTTTGGCCTCCTTATCATCACAAATCTGCAATAATTTTTCTTGATCCTTGCATGCAACTATTAGTCTTCAAATCTCAGCTCTAGGATCCTTAATAACATTCTCATATTCATTATGTGCTTCAGTATGACCTGAATATGAATCATCAAAATTATAACTCAAAAGAAAATCATTAATGTTTATACCTTTGGATTAATGATTTTCTTATCTCTTCTCATCATCTATTGAATCGAGTGTGAGTGCCTGTTAGTCATGTCAATCACTAGTGATCAAATATTATCTTTCAAAGTTTTTTCTAGGGATTTAGGTCAATTTTTTATGGTTTCAAATGGGTTTTCAAATAAAAATTTGATGATTGGTTGATGTGTCTAAGTCAGTGATACTCCCTTGAGTATTCATGGTTATCATGATTCATCATGATCATGTCATCATTCAGGTGTTATAGGTCATGAATTAGTTAAAATGTCATCATATGGATCTTAGTCTAGGTCTTCACTTGTTTTGTCATCACCATGTCAGTTTTAAGTAAAAAGAGCTATATTTATTGTCTTGAGTCCTCATATAAACGAAGTTAGCATATTAGGGAGAAAATGTAATAAAGTTAAAGGTAATACTTCATTTCATAAAGATATTGCTCCAATCAATGAGGTATGATGCCATGTTATAAAATATGCCAAAAAACGTGTTTTTGAGTTTTAAAGGATCTTTAAAGCATTTCTTTCACCCATCTCATTTGTATAGAGCTCCACTTGGTCATTGAAAGCCTTCCAAGCAACCTCAACATTGATTTCTACTCTGAAAGGGTGTTTTGCATCCTCTCGCTACATTTTCCTGCCTCACGCTACATTTTGTGTCTTCCATGTTGTGTTTTCAACCTCACGCTGCATTTTCTCCAGCTCGCTACATTTTCAGTGTGTGAAGTAAAGGAACAACTCCAAACATTCTCTCTTGTAGATGAAGCTCTCCTAAGCTCAGTTACAAGTAAGTTTAAGAAAAACAACCACCTCCAATTATCATTTTTTCAGCCTTTTAGTGGGGAACCCTCTCCCAGGATTTCACGCTACATTTTCTTGGTTTGGAACTATTTTTTACTTTGCACACAACAAAACCTAGTTCCCCACACTCAAACACAATTCCCCTGTCTTTCTTTTTCCCTCCTCCCTAATTCCCTAAGTCCTAGAGCTAACCCTAGTTTGTACGTTACATTTTTGGCAGAAATTAGGATTTGGAATGTGTTTTAATTCCTACCACTCATCCCTTCACTCCCTATATTATTTTTCACTTCACTAATCTTCCCAACACACCTCACTACCTCCTAAATGTTTCCTACTAAGATATATCCTTCATAATCCCTATATCCCCTCACCTCAAGACACTGACCCTAATCCCATGGTTTCCCAAGTAAAACTATGTTTTTTCCCCTTTCATCCATCTAGGGTATTGCTGTGAAAATTCAAATCATGGAAAGTGAGAAGAAGGCATATAATAAAGGAGGCCATGTGTCTATATTTGAGCTAGCTCACACCCATGAGATCAATGCTTCACCATTCATCAAAAGGTCATGTGAAGAAATGGGTTGCCTAGGGTTTTGTGAGAAAATTCAACAAACGAGATACCATGCCAAGTTGACAAGCCTCTTTCACTTTTGTCAAATTCATCTTCCTTTCCTCATAAATTGATTTTGAAGTAAGATTGTCCCTATGTAATTGGCATTAGGTTTTTTAGGTCATTTGCCACACATAGGGACAATCTTACTTCAAAATCAATTTATGAGGAAAGGAAGATGAATTTGACAAAAGTGAAAGAGGTTTTTTTCTATAATAGACCAAGGAACAAACACCTCCTTTTGTTTTTACACAGGTATCGTAGATGTGGATATATGAAACTTTCTTGGAAACATATTTCATAAAATCAAAAATTTCCAAGCTAATTTCTTGTTTTAGTCATGATTTTGTGGCACGGATTCCGAGCAAATGAAAATGAATTTCCAAAACTTGAGAGAGGTTTGTCTTGAAAACATCCTTATCTAAAAAAATTCTCCCAATTTTTCAAAAATGTTCATGGTTAGATAGATATTTCTCCATCTTTGAGGCCTATTTTTACAGAAAACCGAGAAATTTTAGATATTTTTTGTCCAAAAAGGTAGTGTTCCCCACATTACGTTTTTGTTGGGGGCCTCCATTTGACAAAAGGTTTACATTTCTGGATTCCTTTTGACCTCCACATCAAAATTATCCAACCAGAGGTCCACTTCAACACATTTTGACAACTCAAAAAGTCAAAAAAGTAGTGAAAAAACACCTTTCTGCTCTATTTTTCACCAACACACTACGGTTTTGGAGTAGCTATGGGAGAATTGAATTTTGGAGATCTTGGAGCATTCATTTTTAGTTCTTGAGGTTCTATGATGTAGTATACATGCATAGATTTCTCCATCATTTTACAGATCCTAATTTGGAGCATGGGAACCCCTCCAAAAGCCTTTTGTAAGCAACACGCTACGTTTTCTGCAGACACACTACGTTTTCAGGCAATTCGCTACGTTTTTGCTTGGAAGTGATTTTTTTACTTTTCTCGGTCAAGTTCAAGAATTCGTGATGTAATTTATCATTTATGGTGTTGTAATGATGTTATGGGGTGTAATTATGTTTGCTAAAGTAAAAATTGAGTAGATTCATGCTTGTAAAGGTTTCCATGGTCAAATGAATCTGTTTTAGGCCAATATGAGATTTGTTTTAACCTCCCTAGTCATTAGGTTTGGTTAGAGATATTTATGTAAACTGATTCTAAACTGAGGAATTCGGCCCCTGAGAGAGGGCGATGTAGTTTTTGGTCTATATGTAACCCACTCTAAGCCATAGAGGGTTGGATGTTTGAGAGTCTAGTGGAGCTATAGTACTTGATCATTTTGCAGTAATATGGGCTAGTTGCAGCTATTATTCAGGAATTCATGTGGTATGATCTTGTGGCAGTGTTTTTCTTCTGTAATTCACTTTTATGAATGAATAATTCATCTTCTTTCCATCTCTTTTCTTTCAGTGATCTTCCTATGAGTTAATAAATATAATTCTTAAGTTTAAGCTTTGTTTTGGTAGGAATTTCATGTTTTTGTTATTCATCTTCTGATAAATGAATTCATGCTTGCCATGCTCATTTTGATCCTTTTCTTTTCTACCCTACACTAAACCAACAAAGCCTCGAAGTTCCATTGAGACATACCTACCTTGCTCCTCCATATTTCTCCAATTGAGTTCTATGAAACCCTAGCTCTAGTTCCTTGGCTCATTCTTCATCCAACAAACCCTAAATTTCAAAACCCTAGAATAGAACATACCTAGCCTAATATAATTTTCCCATTCCAATCATATTTGGCTGTGAGCTTTATAGAGAGAGCCCTCTCTATTTTGGCATGGCTAGTTGCTAAACCCTAAGTGGTCTAAGGTTCCCTCTGTCAATCTCCTTTCTTAGCCTTGGGATATTGTGGAAGATAAGATTTTTCCATCATTGTTGGGGAAATGAGAGATCATGTCTTCCATGGAAAAGAATGACAGGTATTAGATGTGATTGTTGATGGTGGACAATGGTCAGACACAAGAAGGCTAAAATCATTCACCTGGAAACTCCAATTTAGTTTCAAATTTAATTCAAAGACTCCATTGGAGGATGAACCTTACCACAAAAGAATGAAAGGATAATATGGGAAGATTGGGTATTCAAGTTGGAATTTCATCCAAGACATCATGTTCTTTGTCATAAATTATTTCTTCTCTTTTCCTGAGAATGTTAAGAAGGTTTTACAAAGTATATTGTATTTAAGAAAAGATCCCATACGTACATTTGATTCCTTTCCTTTGAAGATTGTGAATGCAAATTCTCCATAGGCCTTTGAACTTAGTCAAGATCCTTCTTCTGAATCTTATCATAACCATCTTCAGTTTGATGAGCCTCAAGAGATCAAGACTAATACTATAGCTTTTGTACATACTCCTATACCTTGTAAAATTCCACATAGATACAAGCCACTCATCTTACATCCTATACTCCATGATTTCCATTAAAATATTACAAATATCTTCCTAGGTTTTATGGAGATATGGTAACATCACTGCTAAAAAACGCATTCAGAGTTCTGAAAATTTTCTCGACCTTTTTGAGGTTGAAGAAGATGATGTCAGTATCAGGATTTTTTCTTTATCTTTGCAAGGCGAAGCCAAGAAATGGTTCAAGAACTTACTGACTGTAAAAATTTTCAATTTCCATCAGTTTGCACAAGTCTTTCTTAATAAACGGGTGATCAAGAGGAATCCTCTTCTGATTTTAGAAGAAAAAAATCATTTCGAAAGATAGGCAAGAGAAACGATGCAACATTTTTCAGCTAGATTCAATCAAGTATACCATTCAATGCCTACCGATATAAAACTGCCACCCAGTTTATCTCTCTTACACTACCCGGATACCTTTGATTTGGAAATGGCATTTCAATTAAGAGAAAGTAACACTACAACACTCGAAGAAATGCAAGACAATGCAATAGCTGTGGAAGCTAATCTATTGGTCAAAAGGTCAAAGTTGAAGGAAGAAGCAAGGGAGAACATAGAGAAGGAGTACCTGACATCTTTAAAAGTGAAGCTTGGCATTTTGGTAAGTACAATGGAGGAAATGATGTGAAAGATCACCATGAGAGATGAACTTGTTGTTTAAAGACACCATATCCCAATTATTGCAGAAGAAGAGGAGGTTGTTGGCCCTAACCATTTTCCTGCTAATCCCAGTTACCATAGATCAAGAAATGATTATTTTTTGTATTCATTTATGGATAGTCATGAAAATGGATTTGTAGATCAACCCATGGAGAATAAATATGTTGATCTAATGTGTATATTTGATGACATTGTTTATATGGATGATTTACCCAAGTATGATCAGTATGATGATGATTATGTTGTCGAAATAGAGGTTGACCCTTCAAGGCATTCAAGGGGGATGCTTTTGGGAGGAGAAAGTTCAATTACAACATCACAAATATGGCACTCAACCTGTGCATATCAATCATGACAACAATGAAGAAATTTCAGAAAATTTCGAAGCAGGTGAAGGGTATTTACCTTTATGTTTCACTTCATTTCATTATCTAAGAGAAAACTGTCCCAAGGTAAGAAATCAACATTCTTTCAGTTTTGATATTGAGCATGAAAAATACAATGAACTTCTTGATCGGGACTCCTTACCCTTGTGTTTCTCCTCATTTGAAAAAATAAGGGAAAGCTATAAGCAAGCGGATAGGTGAGTTGTCAACGATATAAATGGGCAGCGTTCTCATGAATTGGTTGAAGATGTCAGTTGTGATATGGAAGTTTCTTTTGCTCCAAAATCGCAGCCACTGAGCTATATTGAGTTTCAAAACACAGATTAAAGATTAGAAACTGAAACATATGATGAATTGATAAAAGATAATTTTGTACCATTAAGTTTTGATTCATTTCAGTTTTTGAAGATTTTTTTGATAATATCTCTGAAGCAAAGAATGACAAACCTATATAAAATCATGTATTCTTATTAGAACCAATGTATAACAAGTTGCAGCAGTCTTCTCAGGTTCTCCATGATTTAATAGCTGATGTTTGGGATGATATATGTAGTCAAAGTCTTTCTCCATTAGCTAGCTATGAGCTTAAAAACCAAAATGATAAAAATTTGATCAAGCATCCAACTTCATTGTCTTGTTCAACAAGAGTCTCATTACAAAGCTCATCCGAAACTTTACGGTCATATCAGGAAAATTACAAGTTAGAATTGCATGAGACTAAGGATGAAAATGAAAGTTTATGTTCATGGTATAAAGGCCACCTAGAGCAAAATTATAATCTTTTGGATGAGCTAAATCTCAATGTACATTTATTTAAAGACCCTTTTTCCAATTTGTTGCAGCCATATGAGAAAAAGACTTTTCATGTATTTATGGATCATGAGCACATCTTCAGTGAACACTTAGAGTTGCATATCTTTTGTTTTTCCTGCCTACTCAAGGAAAGTGTGATCATGATTCAAATAAGTAGCCATTTTCTAGATTGGTTACACTAGAGGGACCACATCACATGATTATATATATATATATATATATATATATATATATATATATATATATATATATATATATATATATATATATGTATATATATATATATACCCCTTTGCCAATTTGTTGCAGCCATATAAGAAAAGGACTTTTCTTGTATTTATGGATCATGAGCACATCTTCAGTGAACACTTGGAGTTGCCTATATTTTGTTTTTTCTACCTGCTCAAGGAAAGTGTGAGCATGATTCAAATAAGTAGCCATTTGCTAGATTGGTTACACTGGAGGGACCACATCGCATGATTGTATATATATATATATATATATATATATATATATATATATATATATATATATATATATATATATATATATATATATATATATGTATATGTATATGTATATGTATATGTATGTATATGTATATATATATGTATATATATATGTATATACATATATATATACATATATATACATATACATACATATACATACATATACATACATATATATATATATATATATATATATATATAGATATATAGATATGTATGTATGTATGTATGTATGTATAGCAGGTGGGCGCTTGTGTTATGCTCTTAACCTGCAAGCGATACCCAAACAGAGAATTTGCGAAGAAAAGATACCGAGAACACAAAAGATGCGAAGAAAAGATACCCAGAGCACAGAATAGCAATGATTTTATTATCCAGAGAGAAATGTTCACAGGCCTCTTCGAGGGGGCAACCTCCAATAGAGCAGAGCTCGATTACAAAACAAGACACAATACTCCTCGCAGGGAGTCTCTATCCTTTATATATGACTCATACATGCAATACCACGAGCCAATATCGTGGATTTTATTAATACCATCTATCTAATACTACCGCCCATTTACCATCTAACTAATACTTCCGCCCATTTGCAACTAACTGTGGTCCCGTCATTAATTGCGGGTTAACCACTTACAATTATTAATATGGGCTTTATTGACTCTTGACTATGACGTGATCCCATGACATAAATAAGGGGGTTAGGGTGGGACCCTAACATGCCCTCCCCCTTAAGACTAGCCTTGTCCTCAAGGCTGAAGCTGCGGAAACTGTTGAAGAATAGCGGCTGGTTCCCAAGTTGCATCTTCCGGCGAGGTGTCTTTCCATTTGACTAGGACCTCCTTAATCACGCGGCCATGCAGGTGCTTGTCTCGTGTGTCTAGAACCTGTTTAGGTTGAAGCCAGATTGATCCTTCTTCATCCAATTCAGGTAGACTGGTTTGAACTCGGCAATTGTTCCCAATCACTTTCTTGAAGCACGATACATGGAAAACTGGGTGGATTTTTGCTGTAGGTGGCAAAGCCAGCTTGTAAGCCACTTCTCCAATGCGCTGAAGTACTTGATATGGTCCGTAGAATTTTGGAGAGAGATTTTGACAGCCCTTGTCTTTGAGTGATGTTTGCTTATATGGTTGTAGCTTCAAAAAGACTTGATCCCCTTCTTGAAATTGGCACTCTGAGCGATGTTGGTCAGCCTGTTGCTTCATATGGTTCTGAGCTTGATGAAGATTCTCGCGCAAGTGGGCCAGCATGGTTGCACGGTGTTGTAAGAGTTGATCCACTACTTGTACTTTGGAGCACCTCGTGAGATAAGAAGTAGGGGACGGCGGAAGTTGTCCATAGACTGCTTCATAGGGAGTCATTTTGGTGGTGGCATGATAGTTGGTGTTATACCACCATTCCGCCAGAGGTAACCACTGTGCCCAAAGGTGTTGTTTTTCTGAAGTGAAACACCTCAGGTAGGTTTCTAGGCATTTGTTGACGGCTTCGGTTTGACCATCTGTTTGCGGATGATATGAAGTACTGAGTTTGAGTTGAGTGCCTTGTATTTTGAAGAGCTCCTGCCAAAAATTACTGGTGAAGATTGGGTCGCGGTCGGACACAATCGAAGTGGGCATGCCATGCAATTTGAAGATTTGATCCATGAAAGTTTGAGCAACCAAAGTAGGTGTGAATGGTTGGGGTAGAGCGCAGAAATGAGCATACTTCGATAGTCGGTCCACAACCACCATGATGACTAATTTGTTCCCAGACTTTGGAAGACCTGTAATGAAATCCATGGAGACCTCCATCCAAATTGACGCCGGAATGGGCAATGGTTGTAATGTGCCTGGTGTGTTCACGGTTTCCCCCTTGTGGCGTTGACAGACGTCACATTCTGCTACAAAAGTAAGGATGTCCTGTTTCATGCCGGTCCAAAAAAATGATCTTCTGGTGCGAGCGTATGTCTTCTGAAAGCCCGAATGTCCTGCAATGGGAGAGGAGTGCAATTCTGCCAAAATGCGACTTTTGAGGGTGGATGTTGGTGATATGACGACTCTGTCCTTGTAGCGAAGAATATCATTCTGCCACGAGTAGCCCTTGCTGGAATTAGGATCTGCCTGTAATTGAGAAATGAGTTGGGAGAGCTCAGGATGTGAAAACCATTCCCCGCGAGCCTCTTCAATCCAGTCTGGAATGGGGAGGGATATTGCGAGCAGAGTACTTTCCTCCTCAAATTGGCGTGACAATGCATCTGCTACCCTGTTGTCTTTCCCTTTCTTGTAAATGATCTCATAATCATAACCCAACATTTTGGCTAACCATTTATTTTGTTGGGGGGAAGATAGACATTGCTCCAAAAAATATTTAAGACTGTGATGATCTGTGCGGATTTGGAAACGTCGCCCCAACAAGTAAGGTCGCCAGGTCTCAACTGCATGTAAGATGGCCATCATTTCCTTCTCATAGGTAGATTGGCCCAAGTTCTTCCCACTTAGTTGTTGGCTGGTGAAGGCCAATGGTCGCCCTTCCTGCATTATAACTGCTCCAATACCTATTCCCGAAGCATCAGATTCAATGACAAATGTTTTGGTGAAGTCCGGTAGTGCTAAGACCGGAGTGGAACACATGGCGGTTTTGAGAGCGGTAAATGCCTGTTGTGCTTCTTCATTCCAGAAGAAGGAATTTTTCTTGAGAAGTTGCGTCAGGGGCTTCACTATGCGGCCATAGTTGCGGACAAATTTACGATAATAGCCTGTGAGACCCAAAAATCCTCTCAAGATTTTCAAGGTCTTAGGTTGAGGCCATTCTTGCATTGCCTGGATCTTTTTGGGATCAACCTTGACACCTTCACGACCCACAATGTGGCCTAAATACTCAACTTCTTCCATGCCAAACGCACACTTAGACATTTTGACAAATAGTTTATGCTTGCTGAGCAGTTGCAAGAGGATATCTACATGCTTAAGATGTGCCACCCAAGTGCCACTATAGATGAGGATGTCATCGAAGAAGACCAGGACAAATTTTCTGAGATATGGTCTGAGGAGGTGATTCATAAGGCTCTGAAAAGTAGAGGGAGCATTACAGAGACCAAATGGCATGACCAAGAACTCATAATGGCCTTCATGAGTTCTGAAAGCTGTCTTGGGAATGTCAACTTCCTTCATGCGAATTTGGTGGTAGCCTGAGCGAAGATCCAATTTAGTGAAGAATTGAGCCCCATTGAGTTCGTCCAGCAAATCGTCAACCACTGGGATGGGAAATTTATCTTTGACTGTTAACTTATTGAGGGCCCTGAAGTCTGGACACATCCGCCACTCCCCATCTTTCTTGAGGACCATGACGACTGGAGATGAGTAAGGACTAATACTAGGACGAATGACACCTGCTTCCAACAATTCCTTGATGATTTTTTCTATTTCATTCTTTTGGGTGAACGGATGTCTGTATGGCCGCACATTTGGGGGTTGGGCCCCTGGGACCAATGTGATGCTATGATCATGTTCCCATCGCGAGGGTGGCAGTTCATGAGGTTTGTCAAAGACCGTCCAATGTTTATTCAAAATCTGTTGCATCTCAGGATGAATTGGCGAAGACATGGTATCTACTACCTGGATGGCATTAAATTGAGCTACTACTCCATGATGGCCCTTTTTTAACAATTTTTCCATACGATGCGAGCTTATGATAGAAGGGGCTCCCGCTTGTAGCCCATGGAGGGTATGTGTGTAGTCGTTCTACTTAAAACTCATATATAACTCCTGGAAATCCATTGTGATTGGCCCAAGAGTGCGGAGCCATTCCGCACCTAGGACAATGTCGCAACCCCCCATGTGTATTGCAAACATGTGGGTTTTCAATTGATAATCCCCCATTTGAATTTTGACATTTCACAGCGACCTTCACATTTCATTGTGCCTCCATCTGCAATCTGGACTTGGAAGTTAGAAACTGCTCGGACATAACAATGTGCTGCTTCAGCGATCTTTTGGTGGATGAAATTATGGGTACTTCCACTATCAATCAAAACTATTACTGGCCGATGTTTAAGAAAACCCCTGATTTTGAGAGTTTGGGGTGAAGAAATTCCTGCCAATGCATGTAGCGAAATCATTGGTTCATCAGATACCATCTCCTGTTGGTTATCTTCTTCGGTCACCTCTGGTTCCTCAAGTGGTGGATCTTCCTCGGTGGAGCTGTAGTCAGTGACATCTATTTGAAAAAACTTGTGCTCTTTGCATTTATGACCCGGGGAATATTTTTCATCACAGTAGTAACATAGTCCTTGCTTCCTTCTTTCGGCCATTTTTGTAGGTGACACCTTTTGAATCTTAAGTGTTTGGGTCATATTGGGAGCCTGTGAGGGACGACCTTTAGCGGGAAAGTTGGGGCGGCTGGATTGAGCTGCTAATGCCCGTTCCACCTTACGGGCTACCTGGCAAGCCTCGTTCCATGTGGGGGGGTGGTGGAGTAGAACCTGAGCTTTGATGGCTTCTTTAAGACTGCTGATAAAGCATTCCATGTAGAATTCATCTGTGGGACCCTTAGTGCGGAAGGCTAAGGCTTCAAAAGCGGTAATATATTCATCCACTGTACCCGTCTGTCGGAGCTTAGTGAGACGCCCCAAAAAAGAGTCTTCCTGTTCAAAGCGATTTCGAAGAGCTTTGGTAAATTGGCCCCAATTCTTAAATTGTCCATTGCAATGCTGATACCATTCCTTCCATTGCCATCATTCACTGTCCAAGTACATGGTGCCCACCATAAGCTTAGTCCCCTCATCTATGATATGATTCAATTGAAAATACTGCTCCATTTGTGCTAGCCATGCGGACGTGTGAGAACCGTCAAATTTATGCATATCCAACTTGGGAGGTCTCTGATTGGGTGGTGGATGGGTGTGCCAGACGTGAGGAGAGTGGCTAGACTCCCCCTCATGGTATTCATGACCCTTATACGCCTCCTCGTGGGTTGGCTCCTTGCCCTTGTCCTGTAGTAGGCAATCTAATCCTTTAAGATGATTTTCGATCCTTTCCACCACAGAGTGAAGGGAGTGCACCTCTTCTTCTAGTTTTTCTACCCTTTCATTGGCCATTGCTTGAGCGCGAGTTTCTACCATACACCCGTCTGACGAAAATTTGGGACCGCCGAAATTTTTTTTACTAAGAATTGAATGGTACCACCTTGCTCAGCTCGTCGTCCTGATTCTGATGGGCTAGGTCACCAATAAGCGCCCTGGAAATGCCTAACGGAGTTTTACTCCTTTCTGATCAATACTGCAGTCGCCAAATCCTCAAAATGTCAATGCCACCAAAAGTCCTGCGAAAATTATATCCAAGTACAGGAACCCTTTCCCACTACTCCGATCTGGCGAATCTGGGAGATCTGAATGGTGGAACAACTGCTGCTGCCGATCTGGAATGTCCGATCTGGTGGATCTGAGAGATCTGAATGGTGGAACAACTGCTGCCGCTGATCTGGAGATGATGTGTGATCCCTCGAGAGAACGGGAACTATGGTCTTGGGGAGTGTCAGGTGCTACAGATCGCAATATACATAAGGGTCTGACAGTAGTACTCGGCCCAATGTTTCAGGGCTCTAACTAAGGAGGATCGACCGTACCCTTAGCCGTACAACCTGACTACCCTATCGTACGGGCGAGTAATCTCTCCGAGTGCTGTTCTCGGTGTACTGTAGCCACAAGACGGCCGAAGTTTTATCTATGGCGAGGTTTCAAGGGAGCTAGGGGGCTTCCTATATACCCAGAGGGTACGTGGAAGACAGTCCGTGCGCGGTTCTGTCTAATGCGCTACTACTCGAAGGGGTACCCACAGGGGTTACAAGGGAGTCCAACAGACGTGACCACCTCTTGTATTTCCTGCGTGCATGCCTCCCCAAATCCGCAGGTTTATGCGCTTAACGACAGATCCCGTGGTTTAAAGACGCCGAAACATGTCTCTAGCCTAAAAAAAATTTGCTAAAATTTGGAGATCCCACCGAGCCCTGGAAAGTGCTCTGATACCACTTGTTATGCTCTTAACCTGCAAGCGATACCCAAACAGAGAATTTGCGAAGAAAAGATACCGAGAACACAAAAGATGCGAAGAAAAGATACCCAGAGCACAGAATAGCAATGATTTTATTATCCAGAGAGAAATGTTCACAGGCCTCTTCGAGGGGGCAACCTCCAATAGAGCAGAGCTCGATTACAAAACAAGACACAATACTCCTCGCAGGGAGTCTCTATCCTTTATATATGACTCATACATGCAATACCACGAGCCAATATCGTGGATTTTATTAATACCATCTATCTAATACTACCGCCCATTTACCATCTAACTAATACTTCCGCCCATTTGCAACTAACTGTGGTCCCGTCATTAATTGCGGGTTAACCACTTACAATTATTAATATGGGCTTTATTGACTCTTGACTATGACGTGATCCCATGACATAAATAAGGGGGTTAGGGTGGGACCCTAACAGCTTGTCATCTTGATTTGAAGCCCGAGGTGAAGGCCCTAAGATCCCGATGGTCCGCTGCCATATGTAAGTCAAGTTAGTTTTTTAGTTCAGTTAGTTCAGTTTGTTTGTCAGTTTTTCAGTATTGAGTTTGGTAAATTTATTTTTCACTCCCTGCCCAATGGATAAGGCTACTTGGTCTATGGTGTTCTTGGCACCTCACAAGGAGCTTCCATCCCCATTGGAGCCAATGTTAGTGCATGTCAGTCACGTCAGTCACCAGTGATCAAATATGTTGTTTCAAAATTGTTTTCTAGGGATTTAGGTCAAATTTTTATGGTTTCAAATGAGTTTTCAAATTAAAATTTGGTGATTGGTTGGTGTGTCTAGGTTAGTGCTACTCCCTTCAATATTCATGGTTATCATCATTCATCATGGTCATGTCATCATTTAGGTGTTAAAGGTCATGAATTAGTTAAAATATCATCATATGGGTCTAAGTCTTCACTTGTTTTGTCACCACCATGTCAGTTTTAAGTAAAAAGAGTTATGTTTATTGTATTGAGTCCTCATATAAAGGGAGTTAGCTTCTTATGGAGAAAATGTAATAAAGGTAAAAGTAATAATAAATTTCAAAATGATATTGCTCCAATCAATGAGGTATGATGCCATGTCATGACATATTTCAAAAAATGTGTTTTTGAGTTTTAAAGGATCTTTCAAGCATTTCCTTCACTCATATCATTTGTATAGAGCTCCAATTGGTCATTGTAAACCTTCCAAGTAACCTTAGCATCAATTTCTACTCTCGAATGATGTTTTGCATCCTCTTGGTACGTTTTCCTACCTCACATTGTGTTTTGTGTCTTCCATGCTACGTTTTCAGCCCCACGCTATGTTTTCTCCAGCTCGCTACGTTTTCAATGTGTGAAGTAAAGGAATAGCTCCAAACGTTCTCTCCGATAGGTGAATCTCTCCTCAACTCAGTTACAAGTAAGTTTAAGAAAAACACCACCTCCAATCATCAGTTTCTTCACCCTTTTAGTGGGAAACACTCTCCTAGGGTTTCACGCTATGTTTTCTTGGTTTGGCTATTTTTTACTTTGTGCTCAAAAAAACCAAGTCCCCTACACATTTTACCCTTCCCCACACTCAAACACACTTCACTTGGCTTTCTTTATCCCTCCTTCCTCATTCCCCTAAGTCATAGAGCTAACCCTAGTATGTACACTAAGTTTTTGGCAGAAATTAGGGTTAGGATTGTGTTTTTATTCATACCACTCATCCCTTCACTCCCTATCTAATTTTTCACTTCCCTAAGCTTCCCAACACACCTCCCTACCTCCCAAATTTTTCATACTAAGATATATCCTCCCTAACCCCTCTATCCCCTCACATCAAGACACTAACCCTAATCCCCTGTTTCCCCCCCTTTCAGCCGTCTAGGGTTTTGTTGTGCAAATTAAAATAATGGAAAGTGAGAAGAAGGCATATAATAAAGGATTTCAGGTGCCTATATTTGAGCCAGCTCACACCCATGAGATCAATGCTTCACCTTTCATCAAAAAGTCATGTGAAGAAGTTGGTTGACTAGGTTTTGTGAGAAAATTGAGCAAGTGGGATACCATGCCAATTTGACAAGCCTCTCTGCAACAAACTTGAAAAGAGGAAAAAACACAATATCAGGGATAGGCTTCATCATATCAGGAGACATGATTGGCATAATTTTTAGAGTTTTGAGGTCATTTGACACACATAGAGACAATCTTACTTCAAAATCATTTTTTGAAGTAAGGAAGATGAATTTGACAAAAGTTAAAGAGGTTTTTGTCAATAATAGACCAAGGAAAAAAAATCCTTCAGTGCTTACACAGGTATCATATATTGGGAGATATGCACCTTTCTTGGAGACATATTACAAAAAATCAAAATTTTCCAAGTTAATTTCTTGTTTATTCTGTGGCATGGATTCTGAGAAAATGAAAATGAATTTCTCATACTTGAGAGATTTTTCATCACAACATCCTTATCTACAAAAAACTCTCCCACATTTGCAAAAGGTTTAATGGTTAGAGAGATATTTCTCCATCATTGAGGCCTATGTTTGCAGAAAACCCATAAATTTTACACAGTTTTTGTCCAAAAAGGTAGCATGCCCCACACTACGTTTTTGTTGGGGGCCTTCATTTGACAAAAGATTTACATTTCTGGATTCCTTTTGACATCCACATCAAAATTAACCAACCAGAGTTCCACTTCAGCACATTCTATCAGGTCAAAAAGTCAAAAAATTAGTGAGAAAATTATTTTTACCCTGTTTTTCAGTAGCCCACTACATTTTTGTAGTAGTTGTGGAAGAATTGAATTTTGGAGGTCTTGGAGTAATCACTTTTAGTGCTTTAGGGTTATATTATGTAGTATACATGTAAATATTTCTCCAAAATTTTATAGATCCTGATTTGGAGCACGGGAACCCCTCCAAAAGCCTTTTGCAAGAAGCACACTACGTTTTCTGTAAACACGCTACGTTTTCAAGCAATTTGTTACGTTTTTTCCTATAAGTGATTTTTTTTACTTTTTTCAGTCAAGTTAGAGGTTTCTTGATGTAATTTCTCATTTATGGTGTTGTAATGATGTATTGGGGTGTAATTATGTTTGTTAAAGTAAAAATTGAGTAGATTCATGCTTGTAAAGGTTTCCATGGTCAAATGAATAAGTTTTGGGCCAATTTGGGAGTTTGTTTTAACCTCTCTAGAAATTAGGTTTGGTTAGAGAGATTTGTGGAAACTAATTCCATACTGTGAAATTAGACCCTTGAGAGAAGGGGATGTAGTTTTTGGTCTCTATGCAACCCAATCTAAGCCATAGAGAGGGTTGGATGTTTGAGAGTCTAGTGGAGCTATTTTACCTGATAATTTTGCAGTAATACAAGCCAGTTGTAGCTATTATTCAGGAATTCATGTGGTATGATCTTGTGGTAGTGTTTGTATTTTGTAATTCACTTTTATGAATGAATAATTCATCTTCTTTCCATCTATTTTCTTTCAATGATCTTCCTATGAGTTAATAAACAAAATTCTTAAGTTTAAGCTCTGTTTTGGTAGGAATTTCATGTTTTTGTTATTCATCTTCTGATAAATGTATCCATGTTTGCCATGCTAATTTTGATCCTTTTCTTTTCTATCCTACACTACATTGAGAAAGCCTCGAAGTGCCACTGAGACATACCTAACTTGATCTTCCATATTTTTTCATCTGAGTTCTCTGAAACCCTAGCCCTAGTTCCTTGGCTCATTCTTCATCTCAAAAACCCTAAATTTCAAAACCGTAGAGCAGAGCATACCTAGCCTAATATCTTTTTCCTACTCCAGTCATATTTGGCTATGAGATTTACAGAGAGAGCCCTCTCTGGTTTGGCAGGGCTAGCTGCTAAACCCTAAGTGGTCTAAGGTTACCTTTGTCGATCTGATCCAAGTGGATCTTCAGACATAATGGAATGGGAAAAGATCAAAACTCAAAGTGGCAGAAAGGCAAGTATATTGACATCAGATCGAAGTGCTCATCGCCCTAATTCCAACGGTACGAATGACACTCCAATCTGAGTCCGAATGAAGGAGATAGAAGCAGTCAAAGTTCTGGTTGACTTGCAGGAAACAGGGGAAAATGAGGCATTTTCTCTAAAAAATGGGTTTAAAGCCTTTAAAAGGTAAATCGCAATCAAAGGATTCAAAAGGCAAGCTTAAGGCAAGGACGAAGGAACCCTCGATTAGCGATCTCTGACTAATCGCAATTGGGGGCAAGCAATGGGCAATATCGAAGAAACAGAAGGCATAGACCCTGCCAATCCGATACGTGAGGTGTGATATCGGTGATCAGCGGGTTGGCACATTGATGATCGATAGATCGGCATATCGGCAATCAGAGAATTAGCAAATTAGTGATCGGTGAATCGAGATATCGACAATCGACGAAACAGAATATCGGAGATCGGCGGATCCAAAGGAAAGAACCCCCGGGATGTTATAGGTGTGATATGCCAATGTGATCTACTGACAACAATCGGCAATTGACGATAAGAGATTCCACGATAAAATGGCCATGGACAACACAATATGCTGACAACGATAAAGGACCAGACCTGATGGATTTATAGACCCGATTTGATATATTTTGAAGTCTAGTTTTTCGGGATTTCTTTGTATCTCCTATGTAATGGGTTTTTTGATCATTTCGCCATGTGATAGAAAATTGTGATAAAATGCCGGACCCGATGGGTTATAGACCCGATTGTATGAAATCTGAGTTCCAGCTAAAAGGCTTTCAGTTGGATTTTTCAGTGTATCCCGTGTATTATGGGTTTGAACGGAAAAAGAGCTCTTTCAGGGTTTTGTTCGAACAATCTCCATAATAAACAAACCGACCCCCGATTTAAGCATTCTGGTAACAAAAAAATGACTATAAAACCCGATGGACATGGAAACGTGCAGGGGGGAGAGGATTTTTGGCATGTTGTTCGAGGAAGAAGTAGTACGAGAGGGGCAAAAGTGCATTTTGTCTGAATTGGACAAATATTACATGTTTTCAGCCCCTCTTGACGCCACGGACAGAGTGGTTCTTTCCATTTCTCCATCTGAGTTCTCCATTTCTCAACCATTTTTCAGAATGGAGGTATAAGACTCCTTTTTATGTAACTGATGATTGTATTCTCCTTTTTCATGCCATTTAATGAATGAAGGCCTCCCCATCAATCAAGCAGGGCCCGGAGACATAGTCCAAGTTGGACGAACTCCGTTATCAAATCTTGTTGTCTTCTTTCATGCTTTTATGTGATTATTCTTCTTTTCTCATGGGCACATTAGATTTCTATGGTAGTTGCAATTTTCACATGTAATTCTTTAATACATCTATAAGAAAAATATCCCCGGATCAAGTGGTATCAGAGTAGGTATTTTTAGATGTGAATTGCATGTTTGTATGCTAACAAGAAACAGGCTCTGAAGAGGTGAAGGGGAACTAGAGCCTTTTGATCCCAAAGTAGGGCATGCACATCGAAGGAGAGACATGGCAGAAGACGAGGCTCGTCTTGAAGAGGAAGTAAACTTCTGCAAGACCTTCTATACAATGGCAGATCATGTTGAGAAGCTATTCTCAAGACTTGAAAAACTTGAAAGTGCAGAGAAAAGAACTCCAGAAGGACAAGGTTCGGTACACGGAGATGATGGAGGAGATCCACCTCCTTCTCCTTCCACGAGTGAAAGTTCTTCTTCCTCCCATCACCATCATCATAGGAATTTAAGGGATGCACACAAGAAACCTTTCTTTAAATTAGATGTCAAAATTGATATTCCCATGTTTAATGGTGCAAGTAATGCAGAAAAGCTTAATAATTGGATTAGGAAGATTGAGATCTACTATAGGATTTAGCAGATCATGGAGGATGAGGCAAAGATTCATCTAGCCTCTCTACGGCTGAGAAACACCACTCTCATCTTGTGGAGAGCAGATTGCAAAGCAGTAAGAATGTGGGTAACCTTCTTTCCTCATGGCTTGATTTCATTTCTATGTTAAAGGAAAAATTTTATCCCTTGGGTTATAAGAAGAAAGCATTAATGAATTGGCAATATTTAAGGCAAGGCAAAGGTCAAGATGTTCAAATTTTTACAGAGGAGTTTAGAAAGCAAGCACTTAACTTGGGTATTGCACTTGATACACCTGAAGTAGTAACTAAGTATATTGTATCATTACATAGTTACATTAGGCATTCATTATTATTGTTTGAACCTACTACCATTGACTGGGCTAGTGTAAAGGCCATTCATCTGGAAAATTGGGGAACACATGGACAAGATGACCACTCAAAGAGAGCCGCGATAGCCAAGAGAAGGGGAGAAAAGCCCTGTTGTACACATTGTGAGAAAGAGGGGCATGATGGAGAGAATTGCTAGAAGCTACACCCTGAGCAGAGACCTGAGAGGAATGACAAAAAGGGGAAGCATAAGGTCGTCTCCATCAGGTAGCAAAGCCCAGATTCCGAGTCAGAGGAACACGAGAAGGTCACAGCTATAGGATTTACATGGGGTAGGCCCATTGACTTGGGGTCCGAATCCGGCGATGAGCCAAGGTTTGCAACACTTGGGATCGCGGTAGAAAGACCCATAGATTTGGGGTCTGATTCCAGCACTGAATCAAGGATTTAAACCAACATAACTAAAAGGGCACTCCCCGCAGTAGGACTCCAAGAACTTGAGGAGATCAACCCCCACACCCAAGCAGAGAATGCTAAGCTAAGGAGGCTTCTATAGGAGGCAAGGGAAGAAAACCAAAGATTATTACGCTAGTTGCAAGCCAAGGACATGGCCTTGGAAAAGTTGCAACATAGCCATATCGAGGTAAAAAACGATTCTCCGATTTCATATGATTTTCATGATGATGAGTTTGCTGCCTTTGAAAAACATACTATAGGGATTGGATCCAAACTAATGAAGGAAATGGGATATCAAGGAAAGGGGCTCGGCATCAAAGGTTAAGGCATCATAAACCACATCAAAGTCCAGGAATTTCTGTGCCATGCAAGACTCGAATACACCAGAAAGGAGCTGGGGGAAAGCTCCAATATAGCCAGTAACCAACCAAAGGCAAACGACGAAATTCCTTCCTCATAGTCCAGTGATAGCGAAGGCTCCATGAACACTTATCATAGGAACACCAAGGGAAAGCGCCCCAAGGCAAGCCCAAAAGTCTGGAGGAGAAAGAATCATTGTAGTCATTGCAACCAAGAGGGGAACCAACAAACCTCATGTATGATACTCCACGCTCTAAAAACATCACTAGAGGAGCTGAAAGGTGAACATGTTCAACAGATAAATCCACCCCATTCACAATGGTATGCTTTATTAAGTTGGTTTTTTTAGGGGTAGTAGCTTGTTATGGCCACCATTGTAAATCATATGTTGCAAGTAAATGTAAAAATGATGGTGTGTGTCCCATCACTTGAAAGATGCAACGATGATATTTTGGCCTTTCCTTATTAGTATTTGAGGCATTAATTACTTTTTATGTAATCCTTGGCTAATGAGCGTGTGCTATGAACTCTTGGCAAAGAGGGGTTGTTGAGTCACGTGTTTTGTGCATGATTGCAAAAAATGTACTAGTTTCGCGTGTAGGGAATTGAAAGCGTGGATTGATATAGTGTGCTAAGTGTAAAAGCGTTTGGCGGTCCAAAATATCCTCAATGGAGAGGATTGATCCACGTGGATCTTCAGACACAATGGCATGCGAAAAGCTCAAAATTCAAAGCGGCAGAAAGGAAAATATCTTGACATCAAATCTAAGTGCTCGTCGCCCTGATTCCAACTGTGCAAACGACACTCCAATCCAAGTCCAAATGAAGGAGATAGAAGCAGTCAAAGTTCTAGTTGACTTGGAGGAAACAAGGGAAAATGAGGTATTTTCTCTAAAAAATGGGTTTAAAGCCTTTAAAAGGTAAACCACAATTGGAGGAGTCAAAAGGTGGGCTTAAGGCAAGGACAGAGGAACCCCCGATTAACAATCTCTAACTAATCTCAATCGGGGGCAAGCGATGGGCAATATCAGAGAAACAGAAGGCATGGACCTCGACGATCCGATACGCGAGGTGCGATATCGGTGATTGGAAAGTCAGCACATCGGCGATCGGCAAATAGGAATATCGACAATCGGTGAAACGACACATTTGCAATCGCCGAATCGGCATATCAGCTATCGACGGATTGACGAATCCAAAGGAAAGAACCCCCGTGCCGTTATAGGTGCAATATACCAATACGATCTACCGACAGTGATCAACAATTGGTAATCAGAGATTCCCCGCTACAATGGCCATGGACAACGCGATATGCCAACAACGATAAAGGGTCAGACCTGATGGGTTTATAGACCCAATTTGATATATTTTGAAGTCTGATTCTTCGGGATTTCTTTATATTTCTTGTGTAATGGGTTTTTTTATCATTTCGCCCTGCGATAGCGAATTGCCATAAAATGCTGGACCTGATGGGTTATAGACCCAATTGTATGAAATCTGAGTTCCGGCTAAAAGGCTTTCAGTTGGATTTTTTAGTGTATCCCGTGTATTATGGGTTTGAATGGAAAAAGAGCTATTTCGGGGTTTTGTTCGAACAATCTCCATAATAAACAAACCGACCCCCAATTTAAGCATTCTGGTAACAAAACAATGACTATAAAACTCGATGGACATGGAAAAGTGCAGGGGGAGAGGATTTTTGGCACGCAGTTCGAGGCAGAAGTAGTGCAGGAGGGGCGAAAGTTAATTTTGTCTGAACTAGACAAATCTTATATGTTTTCAGCCCCTCTCAATGCCACAGACGCAGTGGTGCTATCCATTTCTCCATCTGAGTTCTCCATTTCTCAACCATTTTTCATAATGGAGGTATAAGACTCCTTTTTATGTAACTGATGATTGTATTCTCCTTTTTCATGCCATTTAATGAATGAAGGCCTCCCCATTGATTGAGCAGGGCCCAGAGACGTAGTCCAAGTTGGACGAACTCTGTTATCAAGTCTTGTTGTCTTCTTTCATGCTTTTATGTGTTTCTTCTTCTTTTCTCATGGGCACATTAGATTTCTATGGTAGCTGCAATTTTCACATGTAATTCTTTAATACATCTATAAGCAAAAGATCCTTGGATCACGATCTCCTTTCTCAGCCTTGGGATATTGTGGAGGATAACAAAGTGCACTAGAAGAATGAGACTCTTGTGGCTGAGCTTCCTGTTTTTGAAGGCCCTTCTTCTTGTTCTTGTTCTTGTTTCTTTTCTTCTCATTTTACTTATTGTTGCTGGTACCATCACCAAATATGGATTATGTCTTGTCCCACATTTCTTTGGCAAGTTTCACACCCACTAGTCTCTTCATATCATCATCATGAAGATTCTTGAAGATTATGCATCATGCTTGTGCATCTTGCTGCAAAACATCATCTGCAATTTGATCTTTACCACAACCTTCACATACTAATCTCCAAATGTTAGAGTGAAAAGATAGTAATTGAGATTTTAGATTTTTGTACCATACCTTGTAATTTGCAACAATGAGGACAACCATTCTAAATAATAATAATAATAATACATACATACATACATACATACATACATACATACATACATACATACATACATACATACATACATACATACATACATACATACATACATACATACATACATATATATATATATATATATATATATATATATATATATATATATATATATATATATATATATATATATTCCGCTAATAAACCCCATATCTACTCCCCAAGGATCAAATTGCAACCAAGAACCCCACTCTGATACCAATTGTTGGAAACCTTTAAGCACGACTGAGACGGGGGGGGTTGAATTAGTAGAGTGATATATATACACTTTTTACCAATTTAAAATTCAATTACTCAATCACACCTATGTTAACCAACAACTAATAAACATCATATTATGTGCATCACATAAACATAACTGAAAACCATAGGCAACTACAAAACAATAAACTTGCACATCACATCAATCACACATGAGACACAAGATTTTTGGTGGAAACCCTTCCGGGAGAAAAACCACCCTTGTTGCTACTACTCTGCTCTAAATTTCTATTATGTCAAGAAATTGGTATTTTACATAGCTTGTTGACTCCCATCAACATGGAGACTTGACTTCATGTACAAATGCCAACATTGATTGGCTAGGAGACTCGATACTACTTATTGGCTTGAAATACTATGTTCTCTATAGATATATAGACTACATGTTGAGAATTCAATAGGGAAATGAATATGTTAATTCTCCTAACTTGATAATTATTTGTGTTATCTTTTACTTATTAGATTTTTTCGTTATTACTCCAATGTGCAATACATCAAACATCCACCAAAACAATAAGAAGAGTGACATAGTAGATATGCTGCAAGCCAGGGCTGAAACCCCTCCTCTTGAGGGGAAACCCGTGAATCTCTTCTTTGCCTAGATATTTCAATTGACGAATACCATGAATTAGAGACTTAGAAAAATACCCTCCAACATTAGGTCTACCATGATCTCCTACTGCAATATCTTCGACCTCCCAGTAGATCTGAAAAGTTGGTCCCCAACAACTACTACAACTGCTGTTGCTTCTCTAGGCGACTTTGATCTCCCTCTAATATCCTTCCTGTTGACTTTGATTTCCTTGTATTGATTCTTAGGGCTAATTATATTCCCTAAGAGGCCTTCTCTTTCCTTCCCTTCTCTTTTGCTTCCAATATCGAACCACAAGAGGTTCCAGCGCAGAAACCCTAACTTCGATCTTCCCAAGAGAGATAGATAAGGCCCATAAACACTTCAACGTCTTCAACTTCCCCTTATTCACACTTACTTCTTATATTTCTTCGCATAAGAGATGAGTGAGTGAGTGATCCAAGTGGAGGACTAGTTCCTTTATATATAGGTTTCTTTAAGGGTGGATGTGGCTCTTCATGTAGGCCAACTTAACAGCTCATTAGGCTGAGTTGATCTTGGAGGTATTTTGACACTTTAAGGAAAAATTAAATTTTTCTCTATAATTTGCAATGTTCCTATAGGGTCTTCAATATATGAAAATGACTCTTTTACCTAGGAAAAACCCTAGAAGTACTCAATGGGTACTTGACCTATAAAATAAAAGAACTCGAGCATGAAACCCATGCTCCAAAAATAATAATAACTTATTTTCGTTTTATATTTACAAGAATACATTTCAAACTTATGAAGACCGAACCTAGTTACATGTTTTTCAACACTCCCTCTTAACTAGGGACGTATTCATAAGAGGTACATGGTCATTCTCAATCTGAAGATATCTCATAAGAAGAGTCGGATTGGTAACCCATTTGTCTAACATCATATTAATTAGCATTGTCACATAGGAAGGCCTTGACTAACAACTCTATCTCTCCACAAGATCAAAGCACAATGTTGGAGAGACCAATGATGTATAGACACCATCATCATTATCTCCCAAGGTACATACTCCACCCGGGTGTTCACAAAGTATGACCTTCCATCTTATATTTGGTAGATAATCCTAAAATAATATTGGTTTGTGACTACTATTGTCTTGAATTACTTACCACATTATCAAAGAGTATCAAATGCCAGATGGTTACCCAATCCTCCATTCTTTATTTCTAAGTGAAGACAAGAATTTAGTGTCTATCTCTCCCTCTCAATTAGGGAGGAAAAATAAGCCAAACCAAGTTTGTCCCTTAAGTATACAAGCATATTGTTCAGAATTGATTTCTTCAATATGTCAGCTACATGTTCATTAGTGGATATATACGTAGCTACAACACACCATTTTTTACTATCTCTCGAATATAGTGATACTTGTTATTGATGTGATTTATATTTCCATGATACGTTGGATTCTCAGAAAAACCAATACAACTGGTGTTATCACAAAGTATCACTGTAGGGTTCATCATTCCTTAAAACAAGTCAGATAACAAATTTATTAACCATACTGCTTCTCTTTTTACTTCACATGTTGCAACATATTTAGCCCCAACACTACTCAAAGCAACAATGCCTTTCTTTCTGCTCATCCATGAGACCATGGAGGATCCTAAACTTAAACATCCTCCCGTAGTTCTTCTTCCGTCTTTTTCATTGCCTCCCCAGTCGGAATCAATCAATTGGACATTTTTCCTTTTATCATATTTTAGGCCGTAATTGATGGTTCCTTGCAGATATCTCAAAATATGCTTTGCTACTATCCAATGATCATGCTTCAGCTCCATTTGGAATTGAATGAGTACATTTACTGCAAAACATATTTTTGGTCGAGTATTCACCAAGTACTCAATGAGCCAACAAGTTGTTTATACCTGAAAGGATCCACAAGGCTTGATCCAGAACTCCTCAGTATCTTCAAGTTTGTGATCATCAGAGTGGCCATAGGTTTATTGTCCATCATGTCGAACTTCTTTAGAATCTTGATCACATACTTTCCTTGACCCAAATAGATTTCATTCGGTCCTTTCCAGACTTCTAGTCCCAAATAGTAATGCATCAACCCAAGATCCTTCATGTCAAATTCTATTGTCAGTTGCTTCTTACATTCTTCAATTCGGCCTTCTACACCTATCAGTAGAAGATCATCTACATACAAAAGAATAATTACAAGTTCATCATTTTCAACCTTAATATAAAGATTTGAGTCAACAAAACTTTTTTGAAGCCTATTCCCCATAGGTATGCATCCATTCTAGCAGACCATTCCCTTGGTGCTTGATGGAGGCCACATAATGCTTTCTTCAATCTACAAACATATGCCTTCCTATATTTGACTTCAAATCCCAAGGGTTGTTCTATATAGACTTCTTCATCTATGGTGCCATTCAAAAACACAACCTTGACATCCATTTGGTGGATGTTCCATCCCATCAATGTTGCCAAAGAGACTAATGATTGAATCAATGTATATCTTGTTGTTGGAGAAATTGTTTCTTCATAGTCGATGCCTTCAAGTTGAGAGAAACCTATAGCCACAAATCTTGCTTTTTACTTCTCTATACTTCCATCACCTGCATGCTTGATCTTATAGATCCACTTAGAAGTAACCACAAATTTTTCTTCAAGCCTAAGTATGATCTCCCAGACTCAATTTTTCATTATATATTGATACTCTTCATTCATGGCATCCTGCCATTCTCGATTTTCTACAGCCTCTTCATAGGTGGATGGTTCCGCTTCTATTAATTTTTGCATGTATGCAGCATACCCAAAATATTTCTTGGGTCTCTTACTTTCTGTAAATGATCCTTGTGCTACCTCATGACCTTTTGTATCAATTAGTGTAGATTTCAACCAGTTAGGTATTTTCATTGTTTTTGGAATGACCACGGGTTGAAAAAATTCACTATGTTGAGAAGCGTGCAACAAGAAATGCTAAATTTAGAATGTGCTAAAAATAGACCTACTAAAAATAACATGTCTAAGAATAGCATGTCTAAAAATAGTAGTTTGGCCAGTGATGTCATTGGCCACATTAGGTGAGAGGTGAAACTGCTAAAAATAGAAAGTTCTAAAAATATCATTTTTGGGTCCCTTCCTATTTATAGCAGTCCCTAGTCTATCTATAGGAAGTAAAATTAATGTTGGTCTTAATAGTAGTTTGAAATATTAATTAATTAATTCAGTTGAGTTAATTAATTAAGGAAATTAGAATTTGAAGTCTTTGTGAGCATGCACATGAGTTTCCTCCACTGATTGAGAGAATAAGCATGAGTTCTATAATGAGAGAATTAGTTGACTTAGTTCTAACTAGTCAAGTCGAGTTAGATTATTTTAACAAGTTGTTAAAATAATAAAATATAGTTTATTAATGCTTGCATGCATGTGACAACTATTATTTTAGATAACTGAGGATTCACTCATGGATAACTGTTGCATGTCAGTTCTGTCAGAGACCCAGTTGAGATCAGATGTGGGACAATGTACTATCAGATGCTTAACTATTTCTAGTAAGTAGTTTTTGCATGGTTGAGGAACTAGTGTTCTCAAGGAATACGTAGTTGGACCATTGGTTGTTTTTGGTATGTTGGAATTAATAGCATATGCTTTTGCTATTATTTCCTAAGAAAACTACGTAAGGACCATAGGGAAAGCCTATATAAACAGGGCTTGGGTGGTTCATGAGACATATATTCATATATTCATAGTTCATTGAGAACTGAATAGCTTGAGAGCTAATTATTCCTGCATTATGAAGATGATTTCAACTTGATTGATAATACATGGTTGGGGTTTTAGGCTGGTGTTTTCCCCTGGATATATCTTGTGTTATGTGTGATTAATTCTCTTGATCAGTTATGCATTTTTCTACTTGATGTTGCTCATGATTTCGATTATGCTTCCGCTTAATGTTTTGTAGAAGTAGAACAAGTATTATGCTTTAGGAAATTACATATATCGGTTTGTTCTACAGGTTAAATTTCTACATGGTATCAGAGCACAGGTGGTCAAGCAAGAACAGTATACTAGCAGGAGGAATTCAAAGTTTCTTATTCTTGATATAGATCTCAAGTTCTTATCACATCTATTTCATCGATGGCATTCAATGGTTTGAGGCTTGAGTATGCCCTTGATGGTAGCTCAAACTATATAGCTTGGAAGGATCACATGTAAGCAGTTTTGGAAGATAATGGTCTTAAGGATTCCATTGATCAAGAAGTCCCTAAGCCTACTGACAAGACTGAGCTAGTGGAATGGGGTAAGTGTGTGGCTAGAGCTAGGAGAATTCTCTTGGAGGGTGTTCGAGATCACATAGTCTCAAGCCTCCATGGGAAAGAATTTCCATTTGCAATGTGGAAAAAATTGAAATATTTATATCAGAATAGCAGTGATCAAAGGAAGTTGGCACTGAAGGACAAGCTTCGAAAGATCAAGTGTGAGAAGGGTGACTCTATTTCTACATTCTTGAACAATCTTACCACATACAGAGATGAGCTTGCAAGTGTAGAAGTCACTACAGCTGATGAGGATATGGTGATTCTAGCACTCCTTGGCCTTCCTAAGAGTTGGCATAGCTACCAGGACTCAATGAATGGAAGGGATAAACTGCCAGATTGGGAACAACTATGGTCGGATTTTATGCAGGAGGAGATCAGATGGAGCACCATGGATGGAGATTCTTCATCAAAACATGATGATGAAGAGAACTTGGCTTTAGCTTCTAAAGCCAAGTAAGGGAAAGGGAAGGCATCCCATTCCAAGTCTTCTCAAGGAGGGAAGAAGTTTGACAAGTCGAAGGTGAGATGCTTTCATTGTCATGAGTTGGGTCATTATGCTAATAATTGCCCAAAGAGGAAGTCCAAGAAGAAAGGTTCCTCCAAGGAATCTGATGGTGATGCACTAGCTTCACAGTTTGAGATGGATTTCTCACTTATTTCATGCATGGTTTCATCTAGCATGGGATGTGTTTGGTATTTGGAAAATGGATCTTCTTTCCACATGTCAGGTGACAAGAATCTTTTCAGCACTTTGGAGGAGAAGGATCTCTAGATACGAATCGAGATGGGCGACGACAGAAAGTATTGTGTCTCGGGTAGAGGTACAGTTATGTTTTAGAGGGAGCATGGTTCTCCCCTCACTCTTTCTAATGTTATGTATGTACAAGAGCTGAAAAAGAATCTTGTGTCTATTGCTATGCTTGAGGATAAAGGCTATGATGTAGTCTTTAGTTTGGGAAAGGTTTTCCTAAGGCATATCAGCACTGGACAGACCAAACAGATTGGGATTCGAATTAAGAATCTCTACAAGTTATAGGTAGAAGATTGTGCTGCTCTCAGTTCCAAGGAAAAAGTGGTGCATGGACAAGATATTGGCGATTTATGGCATAGGAGACTAGGCCACTTGCATCATGGGGCCTTGAAGATCATGCAGCAAATTTCTATTGGATTACCCAAGTGCAAACTAGAGCGGACAAGCACATGCAAAGGTTGTACTCTGGGTAAGTATGCGAAGGCTTCCTTTCATGATCAGGATGGTAGAGCAAGAGCAGTTCTGGATCGAGTTCATTCAAATGTATGTGGGCCCTTCTCTATAGCCTCCATCACGAAGCAGAGGTACTTTGTTATTTTTATAAATGATTTTCCTCGTAGATGTTGGATCTACTTCATGCAAAAGAAGGATCAATTCTTCTTGAAGTTTTGTGAGTTCAAAGTTTTGGCAAAGAGAGAATCAAGGAGGAAGATAGAGGCCTTGCAGAGTGATAATAGTGGAGAGTATGTTTCCCAACAGTTTAAAGACTTCTGTGCTTCAAAAGGAATTAAACGGGAACTCACGGCACTACAGAATGGGGTGGCCGAAGGAAGAATAGATCTATTGTGGGAGCAGCTCAAGCGATGCAGCATGACCAAAGCCTACCACTTCATCTGTGGGCTGAGGCATCCAATACATCAGTGTATCTTCATAACAGAAGTCCTCATCATATTTTAGGGATGAAGACACCTATAAAGGCTTTTTCAAGGAAGCGACCAGATGTAAGTCACTTCTGTATCTTTGGATCACCAGTTTACTGTCATGTGACCAAAGATGCTCGGAAGAAGCTAGACCCAACATCTGAGTTGGGAATACTTGTGGGGTATATGGATACACTTCACAACTATCAGGTGTTTCTCCCTGCCAGTCAATTGACAGTAGTGCGCAGGGATATGAAGTTTGATGAGCAGCAAGCCATGCGAGAGTCACTTGAGAGGGAGCTCAACTTGCATAGTGATGATGAGGAACTATTAGTTCCTAAGGATGAGGAGCCTCCTGATGATGCAGAGCAGCTGCATGCAGAGATTCCAGTGGTGGAGATCACCACTACTGGAGAGTCTTCCAGAGAGGGGTGAAAACGCTCTCGGGAAGCTGACAGATTGATGTAGGATGCGAGAGAGAATGTGGGGCAGCCATCCTCTCATCGTAGACAGAGGAGATCTCCCTATAGATAAACTGGCTACGTGGCCCTGGTTGGGGAGTGTGTAGCGACCGAGCCTTCTTCCTTTGAGGAGGCAGTGCAGCAGCCAGTTTGGATGGATGCGATGGTAGAGGAGTATGATTCTATCATGAGGAACAATGTATGGGATGTTGTTCCTAGACCGGGGCACAAGTCAGTGATTACTTCCCGATGGCTTTACAAGGTAAAGCAGGCAGCTGATGGTAGTATTAAAAAACATAAGGCAAGATTTGTTGCCCGTGGTTTCTCACAGGTTGAGCGGATTGACTATGATGAGACCTTTGCTCCTGTTGCAAGGTACTCATTGATCAGATCGATTATATCACTATCAGCATAGATGGGTTGGAAGATCCATCAGATGGATGTGAAGATAGCTTTCCTCAATGGGGAGATTGAGGAAGAGGTATACATTGAGCAGCCCGAAGCATTTGAGACCTTCGATCGTGAGTCACATGTGTGTCGGCTTAAGCGAGCATTGTATGGGCTGAAGAAAGCACCTCGTGCTTGGTATACCAAGATCGACAGTTATTTCACTGGGTTGGGCTTCACCAAGAGTGAAGTGGATGCGAACCTCTACCACATCATTGTAGATGGTAAGTTATTGATTATTGTACTTTATGTCAATGATCTGATCTTGACTGGTGATGATGAGTTGATCAAGTCTTGCAAGAAGGATCTTGCAAGAGAGTTTCAGATGAAGGACATGGGCCTCATGCACTACTTTCTAGGCATGGAGGTGTGGTAGAGAGATGGGGAAGTATTTGTTTCTCAAGACAAGTATGCCAATGAGATACTAAGGCACTTCTACATGGATATGTGCAAGCCCATGGAGACTCCTCTAGTAGGTAACTGGAGGAAGGAGGATGCTACTTTAGGTGAGGTAGTAGCTACTACAGTTTATCGGCAACTTGTGGGTTCACTCATGTATCTACTGAACACGCGACCAGATTTGTGCTTTGCAGTGAACTAGCTGAGTCAAGCTATGGTTCAACCAACCAAGTTATTAGGCACTACATAGTATGGATTATGGTACAAGTAGACAAAGGGAGTGAAGCTCCAAGGCTTCACAGATGCAGATTGGGTAGGTAGTCCATCAGACAGGAAGAGCACTTCTGGAGGGATCTTCAACCTTGGGTCAACTGCAGTTTTTTGGTATAGCCGGAAATAGAGATCAGTTGCACTTAGCTCAATGGAGGCAGAGTACATGGCAACAAGTCAGGCTGAATGTGAGGCCATCTAGATGTGGAAGATCCTAGTGGGATTGTTTTTTCAAATGATGGATCCAAAGATGATATATTTTGATAATCAGAGTTGCATTAGACTCTCTAAGAATCCAGTGTTTCATGACAGGTCCAAGCATATAGATATCCACTATCATCATCTACGGGATTGTGTGGTCAAGAGGATCATGATGTTGCAATATATTTCGACCGAGGAACAGGATGCAAATATTTTGACAAAGGCATTGTCAAAGGGAAAGTTTGAGTTCCATAGAGACAGGATCGAGGTCGCTGATAACCCCTTTCTTTTTGAGAGGGAGTGTTGAAAAGTGTCAACAAGAAATGCTAAATTTAGAATGTGCTAAAAATAGCATGTCTAAAATAGCAGTTTGGCCAGTGAGGTCATTGGCCACATTGGGTGAGAGATGAAACTGCTAAAAATAGAAATTTCTAAAAATAGCATTTCAGGGCCCCTTCCTATTTATAACAATCCCTAGTCTATCTATAGGAAGTAAAATTAATGTTGGTCTTAACAGCAGTTTGAAATATTAATTAGTTAATTCAGTTGAGTTAATTAATTAAGGAAATTCAAATTTGAAGTCTTGATGAGCATGCACATGAGTTTCCTCCACTACTTGAGGGAATAAGCATGAGTTCTATAATGAGAGAATTAGTTGACTTAGTTCTAACTAGTCAAGTCGAGTTAGATTATTTTAACAAGTTGTTAAAATAATAAAATATAGTTTGTTAATGCTTGCATGCATGTGACAACTATTATTTTAGATAACTGAGGATTCACTCATGGATAACTATTTCATGTCAGTTCTATTAGAGACCTAGTTGAGATCAGATGTGGGATAGTGTACTATCAGATGCTTAACTATTTCTAGTAAGTAGTTTTTCCATGGTTGAGGAACTAGTGTTCTCAAGGAATACGTAGTTGGACCATTGGTTGTTTTTGGTATGTTGGAATTAATAGCATATGCTTTTGCTATTATTTCCTAAGCAAACTATGTAAGGACCATAGGGAAAGCCTATATAAATAGGGCTTGGGTGGTTCATGAGACATATCTTCATAGTTCATTTTGAACTGAATAGCTTGAGAGCTAATTCTTCTTGTATTGTGAAGAGGATTTCCACTTGATTGATAATACATGGTTGGGGTTTCATGCTGGCTCTTTCCCCTGGATATATCTTCTGTTATGTGTGATTAATACTCTTGATCAGTTATGCATGTTTCTACTTGATGTTGCTCATGATTTCGATTATGCTTCCGCTTAATGTTTTGTAGAAGTAGAACAAGTATTATGCTTTAGGACATTGCACATATCGGTTTGTTCTACAGGTGAAATTTCTACACACTAGGCCCTTCTTCTTCATGGTGTGATTCTCTTTCTTCCTTTCCACTTCCTCCTCAAATATCAGAAGTTCTTCATCATTGGAATCTATATAAAGTTCTTTTGACTTCTTGAAAAGTATACTCTCATCAAAATGACATCACGACTAATTTCAATGTGATATCCATCTTTCATATAGATTCTATAAGCTTTCGATGAGTTACTATACCCAATAAATATACCTTTCATACCGGAAGGATCCAACTTCTTTCTTTTTTCCTTTGGTGTATGAATATACACATGACACCCAAAGATCCAAAGATGATCTACAGACAACTTCTTTCTAGTGAACACTTCTTCTGGAGTCTTATTATCTAGAGGTTTGTGAGGACATCGATTCTAAATGTAAACTGATGTCTTTGTTTCTTCTCCCCACAAAAACTTGGGTAGATCTTGATCGTGTAACATTGCTTTTACAATTTCTTCAATAGATCTATTCTTTCTTTATGTGACTTCATTTTCTTCGGGATTGTATGGGACTATTAGATCCCTCTTAATCCTAGACTCCTTACAAAATTCTATAATCTCTTTGGATGTATATTCTCCTCCATTATTAGATCTTAGTATCTTGATTCTTCTTTATGTAAGGTTCTCCACTTCAACCTTGAATTCTTGAAATTTTGTAAATACTTCATCCTTGGTTTTCATTAAGTAAACCCAGGTATTTCTTGAATTATCATCTATGAATGTGACATAGTATAGATGGCCCTCAAATGATTTTGGAGTCATAGACCTACACACATCAGAGTGAATGAGATTCATGATTTATTCGGACTGTGAAGCACTGCTTCCAAATGGTCTCTTGGTATTCTTTCCCAATGTGCATCCCTTGTAGACACCTTCATGATCCTCCTTCAAATTCGGTATTCCATCTACTATGGAATTTAAAGTTGGAAGTATTTTAAAATGTAGATGACCAAACCTTCGATTCCAAAGTTCACATGGACTAATCTCAGCATGAGCTAGGGCTCGGTTTATGAGATATATTAATCTGTAAAGCCTTCCTTCTCGCATTCCAATAACTTTTTCTTTATCTATGCTTGACTATTTTCCCCAAACAACTACCTTTCCATCAATGAAGGCTACTCTATCTCCTTTGTCTTCTAAACTTGAAATAGAAAGAATTTTTTTTTTGCAAATCTAGAACACATAGAATGTTGTCGAGGTAGACGTTGCTTCCATCTTTGAGTTTTATGGAAGTTGATCCAATTCCTTTCACCAGATATCTTTTGTTGTCTCCAAGTTTCACAGAGTAAGCGGATTTTTCTTTTGATAAGGTCTTCAATTGGTGGGAGTGGCCAATCATGTGCCTTGATGCACCACTATCAATTACCCAGATGTGGAATGTAACAGAGAGAGATGAGAATAGACCCTCATCCCTTTCATTAATTGATGCATTATTTGAAGAGAATACGAAACTCCATGCTTCCTTGGTACCTTTTTTGAGATGGCTTGCAATTTTCTTGATGAAATTATTCATTGTAGAGGAGATTTTCATGATGCCCTTAGAGAACCAAAGCTCTAATACCATGTTGAGAATTCAATAGGGCAATGCAAATGTTAATTCTCTTAACTTGATAATTGTTTGTGCTATATTTTACTTATTTTCTTTGTTCACTATTATTCCAATGTGCAACACATTAAAGAGCTACCAAAACAAAAAGAACAGTAACAAAATATATAGGTTGCAAGCCAAAGCCAAAACCCCTCCTCTTGATGGGAAAACCCGTAAATCTTTTCTTTTCTTAGATATTTCAATTTATGAATACCACAACCTAGAGACTTAGATAAATACCCTCCAATATCAAGTCTACCATGACCTCCTGCTGCAATATCTTTGACGTCCCAGTAGATCCAAAATTCTTCTCCCCAACAACTGTTGCAACTATTGTTGCTTCTCTAGGAGACTCTAATCTCCCTCCAATAACATTCCTCTTGAATTCACTTGTCTTGACTTGAATCTTAGGGCTAATAATATTCCCTAAGAGACCTTCCTTTCTTTCCCTTCTCTTGTGCTTCCAAGATCGAACCACAAGAGACCTTAGCATAGAAACCATAACTTTGATCTTCCCAAGAGAGATAGATAAGGCCCATAAACATTTCGACTTCTTAGACTTCCCCTTCTTCACACTTCCTTCTTCTTCATCTTCTTCGCAGAAGAGATGAGTGAGTGAGTGATCTAAGTGGAGGATGAGTTCCTTTATATATAGGCCTCTTTAAGGGTGTACATGGCTCTTCATGTAGGCCAACTTGACAACTCATTAGGATGACTTGATCTTGGAGGTATTTTGACACTTTAAAGATGAAATAATTTTTTCTTTACAATTTACAATGTGCCCATGGGGTCCTCAATATATGATAATGACTCTTATACCTAGGACAAACACTAGTAGAACTCAATGGGTGCTTGACCTATAAAATATAAGAACTTGAGCATGAAACCTGTTAGCCTCCTATACCAATAGGTTTCATTTTTCATGATTGGCAGGGGAAATTCCAAATATGTTCTACATTGATGATGCAAAGATCCCATATTTCTGTGGAAGAACATGTCTGTATATAGTTTGGATAGTGTCCTACTTCTGGATGGGTGATCCAACAGCCTAACCTGGATCATGCCATGTTTAAATTGATGTTGTAAAATAGAGAAAGAGAATCTGTCCAAACTGTCTAATCTTGGCAGATTAGTAGATTAGGTAGAGAATAAAGGTTCCCAACTGCTTAATCTGGGGCCTTGGAAGTGATAAGGGTAGTTGTAGATAGAAACTCAAAAGAAAAAGAGCAACTAAGGGTTTGCAAGTCTAAATGCACCCTCCTTGAAGTAATAAAAAATGCTAGTCACTAAGATGGGTAGGTAGAAAGGGGTTGCAGAAGCTTGTTTTCAGTTATATTGTTGGCCTTGGCAGGAAGCATATATTGACAAGAGAAGGTTCACCTGTTTCAAAATTTTGGTGATAGCACAGTGAAGCATGTCTAACTCCCCAATCATTCCCCACAAAACTTCTTTCTAACATCCCCTTGAGGACTTTAGGATCTCCCTAAATAGTCCTCCTTGCATTTCTCTTTTGAAAAATTCATGACAAATTGTGAACTTCTTCTCTGAAAAGAAGCCACATTTCTTGTGTAAAATCATTCCTCACCCTCATCTGCTTCTAAAATCTAAGTTTACTCCTTAAACTTAGCTCTCTGTTTCTCTTCCACATCTCAAAATTCATATTAACCCCTAATTTTACTATATAGCTCCCTAATTTCTCCCATTCCCTATTATTATAGCATTATTGTGCAAAAAATCCCAGAAATATATATATCCCCCCCCCTCAGGCAATATAGCCTTAATACTCTAAAAAGCAGGTGTGAGAGATTTGGAGTCCCATGGAATATCTGTTCATACTTTATTTTTGGGAATTAAATCAACACCCGGTTTGTTTAATAACCCTAAGCGCACCTTATAAATGGATATATCGTTTACCATTTATCCCCGAAAACCTCAGAAAACCCACAATTTTCATTTATCCAAAGTTTTGCCCCGACGCAAATTTCCACAAATAATAAATGTTTATTATCCGGGCCCCACCATATTGCTCTGACATCTCTGTGTCCCATCATCCGTCGGATCTGGGCCCTCCCATCCGACGGTCCTCTGCGATTTCGGACCACCCCCGATCGTTGTCCTTTAGCGCCTGAAAAATGTCAGAGGATGACGTCTGTCCGTGGGCACGTGTCCATTTCTCGTTGTATCGGGCGGCCCCCGACACAAACCAGGCCTGTACCAAAAGCGGTTCGATAAAACCGCTTACCGATATTGGCTTTCCGCCTTACGTCATCCCTGCATCACCACCACGTCATTGCCATATCAATGTCGCGTCAACTTCCCTTCTGCCATTGTTCCGACCTGTCTGCCACGTCGCTCGTCCACGTCGACCCAATCACCAGTTGACACGTCATCCCGCTGTACCCGACCCCGCCAATGACGTCATGCTGACGTCATCCATAAAAAAGGCGCCAAAAACCAATTTTTCCATATTATCGCACAAAAGTCACGGTTTTTTGTATTTTTCATATATTTGAGCACTGTGTAACTTGCATGCGTTTACGTCGTTCTTCTGCCAACCTCCAGAAATTCATCCTTGAGCTGTTGCCGCCTGGAATTCCGCACGGTCATCTTCCCCCCGTCGCGCCACAACCAGGTATTTACCTGTTTCTCCCACCAACTGGTTTTTCAGTCTTCACAAGCTAAAAACACAAAATAACCACCGTCCGGCATTCCGAGCTCCTATAACTTCAAAGACTGAACTAATATCCCTTGGAGGTCCCAAATTCATCAAAGTCCCCTCATTCACTGCATTGTGCTTAATCCACACCCTTCACAAAGCTTTCATGTCGCAGGGGTGCCACAGCAAGATAATTCACCCTGCTTCACCCCCTTTTGACAGCATTTCACCTCAATTTTGCCAAAGCTACCCTATTTCTCCCTTAAAACCTTTTTCTCTGTCAAAATTCACAACATTCATCCACATTTCAAGTATAAATCCAGTTCAGAGGATAAGTGAAGCATGGAGACCCCTGTGGCCTTGAACATTACTCCCCTGAGTTCCCCACAGAGGAACCTGGACTGGCTGGCCCTTGCTGACAGGGATCATCAAATTAAAGAGACAGTTGAGATAACTACCAAGTATCATGTACACATTGTTTGTGAGCTGAGGGATAAATACATGAGTGGTGCTGATGACATAGGTATCTGGGAGTCTAATTTGCCCATTTATTACCTACCTCAAGTCAATGTGTTCCCAGACCTCATCCATCAGTGTTGTGAACACTATGACCCCTCACAGAGAGCAGTTTTGAGTTCATCTGGGAATGTTTTATTCCACATCACTCCACAATCCATAAATCAGATGCTGAAATTTAAACCAACTAAACCTCTGGTCCCCCTTTCTATGAATTTTCTGCTCCAAGAAGCTGCCAAGTTGCCCAGCTCAGAGGTCACAAAGATTGGTCAGTTGTTCATGAAACCAGAATATCAACCCCGACAACCTTCTCCTTATCTACATGTCTGGTTCAATGAGACAGGGAGACTGCTAGTGGACATGATCTCCTACATTCTGGGATTCAATACCAGTGAGTTTGTGGATGATACAACCTTGGTAATGTTATCCATGTTCACTCCAAGGCAGCCTCCTGCTCCCCAGTATGATTATGCCACATTCATTGCTAACAAGATTCATGAGCAATTCATGAATCTGGAGAGGGAAAGGGTATTCAAGTACACCTCCTATATATATCACTTAATGTTATACTTTCAGCCTGATAGTTTCCCTGTCTCCTTGAGAAAGTTGGATGTAAAGGGAAACAGGAGGTCAGTGGTATTTTGGTCATCAATTTGTCACCATATCTCTTTCTCCCCATACAGCTATTGTGAGTTCATTGATCTGTTCATCTATCTGGCCTTGTCTCTGCTATAGAGTTCTCCTCCTCCTAGACTCACCGATGATATGCAGAAGATCCTCCAGCTTTCAAAGAACTATAGCATTGGAGATTGGTACTTCTACCAAGACCACACAGTAATTAGAATATATGGCTGTGAGCTAGCCCCTTACAGACTACCAAAGTATGTCCCCATGAGACTCTTTGAATTAGAGTATTTCCGGAAATTTGGAAATGCAGACATGATTCACTTTCATAGCAGAAATAAGAAATCACAGCTCAAAATCAAACACCAACTAGGCCCATTCATTTTCAACAAAAGAGAAGAAGCATGGCAAGAAGCAGATAAAATTCTAAAGAGTTTCCAGCTGAAAACAAGATTCCTTTGGTCACCCTATGACCCCAATCATTTTATAAGTCTTAAAAGAGTCAGATAGAGACTTGCCAGCTATGACCATGTCAGCATCCCACACATTGAAAAATATGCAAATCAGTTAGAATGGAAGGAGAGCACCCTAGTGGAAGCATGTTCTAGGGAAGAAATGGCACAAAAAGAAATGACGTAGTTAGAAAAATCAGTTGACTTAGAGTTTTTTGGATAGGTTTGCTCCCCAGTACCCAAGCATCTTGGAGCAGTTGCTTCCTCTTCTACTACTCCCCAAAAATTTGCCCAAGCCTCTACTCAAGCAGCAACTACAGCTAAAGGAAAAGAGATGCAACAAGAGGAACCACTCTCTAACGTAGAGCAGCAAGCAGAACAGCAAAAAGGGATGGCTGAGGCACCTTGAAATACAGAGCAGCAAACTCAGGAAAAAGTCCCTCCTAGGCAGGAGGTAACAGTGGAAACCTCAGTGCTGCAAACTCCAGCTAATGAGGAAAGAACAAGGAAGAGGGACAGGCAGGAGGAAACCCCTCTCACCACTTCAACAGATCAACAAGGTGAGAAAAGACAAAGGCTGAATCCCTTTTCTGAGGAGGAGATGCCTGAAAGACCCACTGGTACCATGCTCCCTCCCAACGTTGAAACATCAGCCAGTTCCTATCTGCAGGAACAAGGAATACAACATGGAGGAGAAGTTAGTTCATCAGGGCAGCAGACAAGGTCTGAGTCTAGCATCAAAAAGCAGTTTATAGAGATAAAAGCAAGAAATGAGCCAATTAGAATCCAACTCTATAACCAGCTGCTCAAGATGGCGCCGACCAATCAAGAAAGGCTTATGTCGGCCTATGATATTGAAGAGGGAAAAATGGCTCTCAGTCATTTTAGGCCCACCATGCTGCAGCCTCAGTCAGCTGCCGACTATATTAGGACCAACCTAGAGGTCTTTGCCAAGGATATCCATCCTATGGATCAGATAGAACTGCATAAGCAAACAGGGGAGATGGTTTATGCTACACTGGCTGATAAGACCCTATTGGCACATAGGTTGCAAAACTCCCTAAATAACACTACTGCTCAATTGGAGCTAGAGAAAGCTTCCACTCAAGCCAAGGATAACAGAATCAAGTCCTTGGAGGAAATCATCATAGAAATGGACCATGATCCAAATGACCCTAAGGGAGTGCAAGCACTAATGAAGAAGAAAGATGAGGACATAGCAGCTTTGAAGAAGTTGGTTAAGCTACCAACAACCCTTCACCCTCAGACTGAAGATGTTGCCCAGCAAAGAAAAGATCAAGATGTGATGGCCATGCTGGTGGCTTTGCACAAAAGGATAGTGGAAACAGAGGGTGCCTTGGAGGTAGCCCTAAAGCAAAAGGAAGGAGAACATGTGTCTCAGCCACCTCAGCAGGTTATAAATCTTGAGGATACTCCTCAAATAATAATTCCTCCCCCAGAAAGGACATCAGAAGTAGGCCCTTCAGCACCAGCACCAGAGCAGGCACCCAAACTTGACATGCAGAATATGAGGAAGGAACTGGAGGCTCTTGAGGCACAGATGGCAGAACTAAAGGTAGCAAAAGAAAAATTGGCTACACTAGAAGAGAAATATGATAAATCAAAGCAAAATGTGGCTAAAAGGACAAGGGAAATAAGAACCCTGGAAAATAAGATAAAGGAGCTGGAAAATGAATTAACCATGAACAAAACTATAGCTGATGTAAAGAAAATTCTATGGGCTAAAATTGGCAAATCTATTACAGACCAATGGCAGTCTATTGAAACAGTTCATGAACAAATGAATCTTCTGAGCAGAGCTCAAGTTGAAAATCAAAGAGCCAGGGAATCTTTAGGGAGCATGCCTGAAATAGCCAATAGAATGATAAATGTCCTTAACAATCGGACTGGCCTTCAGCTAGCAGGAATGGGCATTAGAGACAGAACCAATACTATTCTACTGATAAAAAGGGTGCTTACCCTGAGAAGTTATGTTCAGTCATTGGAGAGAAAGTGTCAGGAAATACAAGCAGAAGTGAATGAGTTTATTGCAAAAATCACAGTTCTACATAACAGGGGCCTCCCCAGTTTGATGACCAGAGGCACCAATTGCCTACTGAAGAATGGTGGAGGAGTATGATAGAAACTATACTTTGATAAATTAATTTTGGCATAAACTCAGCATTTTCCAAATGACTCATGTATCAAATCTACTTAAAGCAACAGTGGAAGACAACAAGATGAAAAGCACAGTGTCTGGGTACAGCTGGATAATGCAATTGATGTGTCCAACACAGCAACACCATGACAGGGCAGTACAAACGCAAGAATTCCCCAAATCGATGCAAAGGTGCTCAGCCGTCCCAGGACGCTCCAAAAGTTAAAAGATCTCTGACAGGAATGACTAGCTGTAATCAATCTGCTTTAATAGAAATAACTATTGTATCCACTATTTTTGAGAGTTGGTAGAGAAAGTTATGAGTCGATGACTCATTTTTAGATATTTTGTAAAGACAATTTTGTATATATACGCCTTGCTCAGCTTATTTGAGGGTTGTTTTTTATTTGTTCTGAAGAAATCGGCTGTATATTCTGAGAAGTATAATACAAGAAGCTGCTGGTTTTCTCAACTTGGCTATGCTTGGACGTGTTGTGATGGGATTGTTGGCTATTGCAGAACTCTCGTGTTTTCTCATGATACAATAAGTGTTTTCCTAACTATCTCTATGTTTTATATGTTTACATAACTCATCTATGATATATGTTTTCTTAGTAGGAAGGAAAATGAATAGTTCAGGATTTGTCCAGTAAGACACCCTAAACTCAATCATTCCTGCTAACTATGTTTTCTTCAAAGATTAGCTGTAAATATGGAATTCTTAAATGCTCCTGTTTACTCTAATTTTATGGTAAATTCTATTCAAGAATTCTCTTTTGCTTTGGAATAAGATTTAGCCTTTTATGTTCTGTATCACCAAGAAAGAAATCTTTGTTGCCTTTCATGGTGTGAGTCTATACTATTTCTTCTCAAATCAAAGGTTTGTATCATGGATACCTATCTGGCTCTGCAGTAACACTCTTTTATCACAGATACTAAGTAATAATCAATCATGGACTCCATTTGCCCAATGGAATAAACCCTCTTTGATCATTGCAAACCCTTCTTCAGACAAAAGATGACAACCAAAATTCAAACAAAACCTTATACTTCATAACTAGCCTAAGATCCTTAAAACAAAGCTAAATCAAATGAGAGAGCCCTCTCTGATTACAGGTAGGCTAGGACCTGTAATCCAAAGTTGGTTTGTGGTTACCTTGGCCGTATTCCCTTGGGAGTCAAAGGGAACAACCTGAGTGTTAACATAATTGGCGACTCTGCTGGGGACCCGAACTAAGTTCCTAACCACTGCCCGATTCATAATATTTCCTACAAAATTTCAAAGGGGTCAAAAAACTTGGAAGCTGGCTCCCAAGAAGAAGACACATTACACCAGATCTAATCCAGATCCAAATCCATCACCTCTATTTGAAAATCCAAACCCAATTTCAAGGATTCTTAGGAAACAAGAAAAGGAAGAAGCTAGTCCAGATTCAAGCCCTGAAGTAGGATTTCAGAGTAACATTCCTACACCTGCTAAATTCCCCTTTCATCCTCATATCACAACTTCACAGTCTCCCAGTTCTACATCTACTTCACCTAGCGCTTGTTCAACTCCCCCATCAACTACACACACCCTATCATCCATTTCCCTCCACTTGTTCCGTTTGTTCCTGTTGTTCCACTTATCTCAGCAAACATGGAAAATAGGTATGCCCCTTTACAATTACCAGCAAATCTAGGGGCTATGCCTCAGGATTACCAGACCAAGATCTCATATTTTGATTGTGCTAGTTCCTATCCAGCCCTTCAACATACCAAAAAGATGCAGGACTACTTTGAAAATTATGAGATAGATGATGAGGGAGTTAGAATGAAGATTTTTGTTCAAAGTTTGACAGGAGATGTAAGGTCCTGGTTTAGATCTCTTCCAGCAAATTCTATTGCTAACCCAGATGCCCTCTACCAAACTTTCCTAAACAGATGGGAAAAGAAGAAAGACCCCCTTCACATATTGTCTGAGTACAATTCTATTAAAAGAGGTCCTCAAGAAACTGTCCTGGACTATTGTGCTAGATTTAATAATGTATACAACGCCATTCCCCAGAATCTGAGGCCTCCACCAGATCTGGCCTTGTACACCTTTCCTGACGGGTTTGATTCAGACATGGCATACCAATTGAGAGAAAGAGCCCCCCAAACTTTAGCTGAGATGAAAGATATAGTAGTCAGTGTGGAAGCCAACTTGATAGCCAAGAGAAATAGGGCAAGGACTGAGAGAAAGACTACCTTCAAAGAAGAGCCTTCAGGCTGGGATCAGAAACTAGATGCAATAATCACCGGTATGCATAGGCTTGGAGATAGAGTTGAATCAGTTGAAAGGAAATCATCATGGGAGGGACCACAAAACAATGCTTCCAAAAATCCTGGCTTTAAAAGAAACCAAAACCAAAATGCTGGAAGGGCCAGCCCAGAACAAGACATAAGACCTCCTTTCCAAGAAAACTATGCTGAAGCATCCACATCTAGTGAACAAATAGATGACACTCACATTAATCTGATGGGTCTAAATAATGAACAGCAGGTTTTTCTAAGTCAAGAAGATCAGGAAGATGATGAGGTTGATCAGTTCCAAACCAAATCTGGTGAGTCATTTGACTTCAAGTATGGCTATGACACTGCTATTTTTGAAGTTCATAAACAATACAAGCTGAGAAGCAGGACCATAAATGTGCCACAGCCTGTAAAAACAAAAGATAACCAACAGCCCAAGATGTCAAAGGAGAAGGTCACTGTTACAGAACCAGTTGACAAAACCAGCTCTATTACAAATGAAGTAACAGTGGAGGATGTAACTGAAATACACCCCCAAGTCAAGAGCAACTGGTAACATTTCCTTCAGAACACAATCAAAGTAATAGTCCTCAAAAGGTTAAAAAAGATAAACCCCAACATAAAACTCAAACCCAAGAGGGTGCCTCTGTAAAATTAGTTGAGAAAGAAACAGCTACTAACCACAATGCCAAGACCCAATCTGACAAGCCTTTTGACCTAGAAGCTGAAATTGGTAAGTTGAAGATAGCCATCCTTCTTTCAGAGCTGGCTAAGCATGACATTTAAAAGCAGCAAATCAAAAAATCCCTCCAATTAACTCAGAATAAAGATGATGTCAATGTGCTGGATGATACACCAGAGGTACTTTTTGGCCCAGAAGTTGATGGGAAAACAATAAGCACATGGGTTTTGCCCTTTCATGTTAGCTTGCACATTCATGACAAGATACTACACAATGCAATGTTTGACTCGGGCGCCTCACATAATCTTATGCCTAAATCTGTAATGGAGAGACTAAACCTAGACATCACAAGGCCATATAAGGACCTATTCTCATTTGATTCCAACCAAGTCAAATGCCTGGGCCTGATCAAAGGTTTGTGTGTTTCCCTTGTCCAATATCCAAATAAAACTATTTTAATGGATGTGGTGGTAGCTGATATCCCACCTAAATATGGAATGTTGTTATCAAGATCATGGGGAGCCAAGCTCCAAGGGTCCCTACAGTTAGACATGTCTTATGCAACTATCTCTGTCTTTGGGCAACCAAAGAGGCTATATAGAGAAACACTCATGAAATATATGGTGAGCAGTGAAGAAAAACCTCAAAATTTTCCCATCTATGCAGTCCATTCTGATATGGATTCCTTCATTCTATTCAATGATAACACATGTCCTACAGCTGATAGCAAACCTTTCACTCTGGAACAGAACATGCATACCAATGAGCAATCAGTTACCCAAGGTCTTGAAATTAGGCAATCGATTGATCAAACTATTCTAGAAAACAAATCAGATGAAAAACAAGACCTCCAACTCCCGATTCCAAGTCCTAATGAGTCTCCTAATTCTGCTCCAAATCAAGAAATCCTTTGGTTTCTTGAATTTGACGGATCAGTTAACAAGTTAGGGGTAGGAGCAAGAGTGTGGATCCACAATAAACAAAACAATCAGGCAGAGGGTCGAGCTTATAGGTTAAATTTTAGATGTACTAATAATATGGCAGAATATGAAGCTCTCTTACTAGGCCTCAAACTGATCAAATCCTTACAGGCAACAAAAGTGTCAATCTTGGGAGATTCAGACCTCATTATCCAACAGATGAAAGGCAATTTTGTCACAAATGACAGAAGGATAAGGTCTTACAGAACTGCTGCTATTGAGATACTTAATGGCTTTACTGAATTTCAACTGACCAAAATATCTAGAAGCCACAACCTTCATGCACACAGTCTAGCTACTTTTGCAAGTACTTGTAAATTACCCTTTGAACCCAACCATTGTTTTACAGCTGAGATAAAACACAGACTTTCCATCCCAAACAATGTCAAAGACTGGCAAGTATTTGAAGATGATACACAGATAAATAACTTTTTAACTCTGCAACAAGAGTTTTCGGGCTTAAATGTTGATACTGATGTTGTAGAAGACTCCCAACCATAGAGCAACCAAGTCCAAAGAACTATATCAGTCAAAACAGCTAATCAAATACTTCACCCAACAACCTTTGATAATAAGAAGGTACAAGAGCTTAAACAAATCAATCTTGATGAAATAGTTGGAGCAGAGGCTGAACTCATACAACTGAAGGACAATTTTTTACCCACAGGCCTGACCCCTTTGGAAGACATTTTTTATTCAAATGATATGCCTAGGAAACCAAAGATGCAGCCCCTAAATGCTTCCATTGAATAGTGCAACATTGGAACAATTGAAAATCCCAAGATAATAAAATTGTCAAAGTCTTTGCCCCTTGATCAGAAGCCCAAGTATGTTGACCTCTTTAAAGAGTTCCAAGATGTATTTGCATGGAGTTATGAGGATTTAGAATCCTATGATACTTCAGTCATTCAACACACTATTCCTCTCAAACCAAATCAAAAGCCTTTCAAGCAAAAATTAAGGAGAATTAATCCTATTCTTCTCCCTTTAATTAAGAAAGAGGTGCAAAAAATGTTTGAAGCAGGTATCATAGCACCCATCAGATTTTCAGAATGGATATCCAATCTTGTTCCTACAAGAAAGAAAACTGGTGAGATTAGGCTTTGTGTCGACCTTAGAAACTTAAATCAAGTTTCCCTCAAAGACAATTATCCCTTACCCAAAATGGATCACATTCTTCAAAGAGTGGTGGGGGCTTCTAGAATCTCATTACTTGATGGATTTTCAGGTTTTAACCAAATCTTGGTCCATCCTGATGATCAGGATAAAACAGCATTCACAACCCCATGGGGAACGTTTAAATATGTCAAAATTCCTTTTGGACTGAAAAATGCAGGAGCTACTTTTCAAAGAGCAATGGATATTGCCTTTGCCAAGGAGATTCATGACTTCTTAGTTGTTTATCTGGATGACCTCACTCCTTTTTCTAAATCTGACCAAGAACACCTTAGGCACCTGAGGCAAATGTTTCTGACATGTAGGAAATATGGTATTTCCTTAAATCCCAAGAAGTCCCTGTTTGGTCTGGAAGAGGGTAAGTTGCTAGGTCATATCATTTCTAAAGAGGGAATTAGAATTGACCCTGACAGAATTCGGGCTATTCTAGAAGTCCCACAGCCAAGAAACATTAAAGAATTACAAGCATTTTTGGGAAAGGTCAACTTTCTAAGAAGATTTATCCCAAATCTAGCAGAATTGATAAGGCTATTAAACCACATGTTGAAAAACGATTCCAAGGTAAAATGGACACTAGAAGCTAAACAGGCCTTTGAGGGCATCAAGGCTTCTTTGACTCAAACACCTATTCTTACAAGTCCTCAATTTGATAAAGATTTCATTATCTTCTCTTTTGCCTCCCAACATACTATTGCTACAGTTTTACTACAGAAGGATGACCAAGGAAATGAGAAACCTATTGCTTTCTTTAGCAGAGCCCTTAGAGATGCACCCTTGAAATATCAAATTATGGAAAAGCAGGCTTATGCCCTGGTAAAGGCCATCAAAGATTTTAGGATTTATATCCTATATTCTCATGTTACTGCTTATGTGCCAAATGCCATTGTGAAAGACATATTGACTCAAGAAGGGTTGGAGGGCAAAAGAGGAAAATGGATTGCTAGTATTTTGGAATATGACATTGAAATAAGACCAACAAAACTGATAAAGGGACAAGGTTTGGCTAAACTCATGTCTGAAGCAAACTTTCAAGCCTTGGATATTAATCAACTGGACAATGAACCGGAGCTGGCGACTCCACGGATCAATATAGCCTTTGAACAATCCCCCTGGTATGCTGATATCTGTTATGTATTGCAAAACCTGTGTGCTCCCCCAGGATTGTCCAGAACCAAAAGTAGATTTTTAAAAATGAAAGCTTCAAGATTTTGTGTTATGGATGGTAATTTACTATGGAAAAATCATGACGGTATATTATTGAATTGTCTAACAATCAATGAAACTGACAATGTTATGAAAGATTTTCATGCAGGTGACTGTGGTGGACATTTGTATTGGAAGTCCATTGTGGATAAGATATTGAGGGCAGGTTACTACTGGCCTACTCTATTTGCAGATGTCAAGAGATTTGTTACTTCATGTCATAAGTGTTAGGTGTTTGAGGGAAAAAGAAAATTATTGCCCTTACCTCTGAAACCTATTTCAACAGAAAGGCCCTTTCAGCAATGGGGCTTAGACTTCATTGGAGAAATTCATCCTTCATCTTCAGGTCAACACAAATGGATCCTAACAGCCACGGATTATTTTACCAAATGGATTGAGGTTGTTCCATGCAAGCAAGCAAATTATTCCATTATCATTCAGTTCCTTGAAACTAATATTTTATCCAGATTTGGTTGCATTGAAAAGATCATTACAGATAATGTTGTTGCTTTCAGATCCAAGAAAATGGTCAATTTTTGCCATAAGTTCCATATTACCTTCGGTCATTCCATAGCATACTACCCTCAAGGCAATGGTTTAGCTGAATCATCTAATAAGAGCCTTATTAACATCATCAAGAAGATGTTGGAGGAAAATAAGAAAAATTGGCATAAAAAGCTTGCAAATGCCTTATGGGCAGATAGGCTAACAACCAAGAGATCTATTGGGATAAGCCCATATGAGTTGGTTTATGGAATGGAGGCCAAATTTCCTTCATCACTAGGGATTCCTGTCATCAAATTGCTTCAAGAAACCCAAGCTGAACCCAATGATATGCAAAGAAGGATCAACCAAACAATCTGTTTGCAGCAAACCAGAGACCAGGTATACAACAGAGTTCAAGTTTTACAAGAGAAGCTAAAGAAAATATTTGACAGAAGAACAAAATTAGAAGACTTTTTCATTGGTGATAAAGTACTTAAATGGGACTCGAGAAGAGAATATAAGGGAAAACATGGCAAATTTGATTCCCTTTGGAAAGGACCCTTTGTTATTCAAGTAGTACAAGGAAATAACACATATTTCTTGAAAGATCTGGATGACACTGAAGTTCAAGAGGGCCCTGTAAATGGCCGGATGTTGAAGCACTATTTTGACTATTTTCCATGTATATAATCTGACATTGCCTTGTACATTATTACTTAACTATAGTAGTTTGTTTTCAACAGATAAAAGGCGTTATAGCTTCACAAGTTTTTGAAAGAGAACAAGGAAAGGACATAATTAGAAGATTTCCCATCTTTGAAAAGCCTCAGTGTTGATCATTAAAAGCAAAGTTCCCAATTTTGGCAAGAAATTAAGGACCAAGGTGTTCTGACCTGCTGTTCTTGGTCTTTCATATGGAAAAACCATCCCCAAGTGGAGCCACTGTTAGCTTCCTATACCAATAGGTTTCATTTTTCATGATTGGCAGGGGAAATTCCAAATATGTTCTACTTTGATGATGCAAAGATCCCATATTTTTGTGGAAGAACATGTCTGTATATAGTTTGGATAGTGTCCTACTTCTGGATGGGTGATCCAACAGCCTAACTTGGATCATGCCATGTTTAAATTGATGTTGTAGAATAGAGAAAGAGAATCTGTCCAAACTATCTAATCTTGGCAGATTAGTAGATTAGGTAGAGAATAAAGGTTCCCAACTTCTTAATCTGAGGCCTTGGAAGTGATAAGGGTAGTTGTAGATAGAAACTCAAAAGAAAAAGAAAAGAAAAAGAAAAGAAAAAGAAAAAGAGCAACTGAGGGTTTGCAAGTCTAAATGCACCCTCATTGAAGTAATAAAAAATGCTAGGCACTAAGATGGGTAGGTAGAAAGGGGTTGCAGAATCTTGTTTTCAGTTATATTGTTGGCCTTGGCAGGAAGCATATATTGACAAGAAAAAGTTCACCTGTTTCAACATTTTGGCGATAGCACAATGAAGCATGTCTAACTCCCCAATCATTCCCCACAAAACTTCTTTCTAACATCCCCTTGAGGACTTTAGGATCTCCCTAAATAGTCCTCCTTGCATTTCTCTTTTGAAAAATTCATGACAAATTGTGAACTTCTTCTCTGAAAAGAAGCCACATTTCTTGTGTAAAATCATTCCTCACCCTCATCTGCTTCTAAAATCTAAGTTTACTCCTTAAACTTAGCTCTCTGTTTCTCTTCCACATCTCAAAATTCATATTAACCCCTAATTTTACTATATAGCTCCCTAAGTTCTCCCATTCCCTATTATTATAGCATTATTGTGCAAAAAATCCCAGAAATATATATATCCCCCCCCCCCTCAGGAAATATAGCCTTAATACTCTAAAAAGCAGGTGTGAGAAAGTCGGAGTCCCATGGAATATCTGTTCATACTTTATTTTTGGGAATTAAATCAACACCCGGTTGGTTTAATAACCCTAAGCGCACCTTATAAATGGATATATCGTTTACCATTTATCCCCGAAAACCTCAGAAAACCCACAATTTTCATTTATCCAAAGTTTTGTCCCGGCGCGCATTTCCACAAATAATAAATGTTTATTAGCCGGGCCCCGCCGTATCACTCTGACATCTCCGTGTCCCGTCATCCGTCGAATCCGGGCCCTCCCATCCGACGGTCCTCGGCGATTTCGGACCACCCCCGATCGCCGTCATTTAGCGCCCGAAAAATGTCAGAGGATGACGTCTGTCCGTGGGCGCGTGTCCATTTCTCATTGTATCGGGCGGCCTCCGACACAAACCAGGCCCGTACCAAAAGCGGTCTGATAAAACCGCTTACCGCTATTGCCTTTCCGCCTTATGTCATCCCTGCATCACCACCACGTCATTGCCGTATCAACGTCACGTCAACTTCCCTTCCGCCATTGTTCTGACCTGTCTGCCACGTCGCTCGTCCACATCGACCCAATCACCAGTTGACACGTCATCCCGCCGTACCTAACCCCACCAATGACGTCATGCTGACGTCATCCATCAAAAAGGCGCCAAAAACCAATTTTTCCATATTATCGCACAAAAGTCACGGTTTTTTGTATTTTTCATATATTTGAGCACTATGTAACTTGCATGCGTTTACGTCGTTCTTCCGTCAACCTCCAGAAATTCGTCCTTGACCTACTACCACCTTCAATTCCGCACGGTCATCTTCCCCCCGTCGCGCCACAACCAGGTATTTACCTGTTTCTCCCACCAACTGGTTTTTCAGTCTTCACAAGCTAAAAACACAAAATAACCACCATCCGGCATTCCGAGCTCCTATACCTTCAAAGACTGAACTAATATCCCTTGGAGGTCCCAAATTCATCAAAGTCCCCTCATTCACTGCATTGTGCTTAACCCACACCCTTCACAAAGTTTTCGTGTCGCAGGGCGCGCCACAGCAAGATAATTCACCCTGCTTCACCCCCTTTTGACAGCATTTCACCTCAATTTTGCCAAAGCTACCCTGTTTCTCCCTGAAAACCTTTTTCTCTGTCAAAATTCACCACATTCATCCACATTTCAAGTATAAATCCAGTTCAGAGGATAAGTGAAGCATGGAGACCCCTGTGGCCTTGAACATTACTCCCCTGAGTGCCCCACAGAGGAACCTGGACTGGCTGGCCCTTGCTGACAGGGATCATCAAATTAAAGAGTCAGTTGAGATAACTACCAAGTATCATGTACACACTATTTGTGAGTTGAGGGATAAATACATGAGTGGTGCTGATGACATAGGTATCTGGGAGTCTAATTTGCCCATTTATTACATACCTCAAGTCAATGTGTTCCCAGACCTCAGCCATCAGTGTTGTGAACACTATGACCCCTCACAGAGGGCAGTTTTGAGTTCATCTGGGAATGTTTTATTCCACATCACTCCACAATCCATAAATCAGATGCTGAACTTTAAACCAACTAAACCTCTGGTCCCCCTTTCTATGAATTTTCTGCTCCAAGAAGCTGCCAAGTTGCCCAGCTCAGAGGTCACAAAGATTAGTCAGTTGTTCATGAAACCAGAATATCAGCCCCGGAAACCTTCTCCTTATCTACATGTCTGGTTCAATGAGACAGGGAGACTGCTAGTGGACATGATCTCCTGCATTATTGGATTCAATACCAGTGAGTTTGTGGATGATACAACCTTGGTAATGTTATCCATGTTCACTCCAGGGTAGCCTCCTGCTCCCTAGTATGATTATGCCACATTCAATGCTGACAAGATTCATGAGCAATTCATGAATCTGGAGAGGGAAAGGGTATTCAAGTACACCTCCTATATATATCACTTAATGTTATACTTTCAGCCTGATAGTTTCCCTGTCTCCTTGAGAAAGCTGGATGCAAATGGAAACAGGAGGTCAGTGGTATGTTGGTCATTAGTTTGTCACCATATCTCTTGCTCCCCATACAGCTATTGTGAGTTCATTGATATGTTCATCTATCTGGCCTTGTCTCTGCTACAGAGTTCCCCTCCTCCTAGACTCACCGATGATATGCAGAAGATCCTCCATCTTTCAAAGAACTATAGCATTGGTGATTGGTACTTCTACCAAGACCACACAGTAATTAGAATATATGGCTGTGAGCTAGCCCCTTACAGACTGCCAAAGTATGTCCCCATGAGACTCTTCGCATTAGACTATTTCCGACAATTTGGAAATGCAGACATGATTCACTTTCATAGCAGAAATAAGAAAGCACAGCTCAAAATCAAACACCAACTGGGCCCATTCATTTTCAACAAAAGAGAAGAAGCATGGCAAGAAGCATATAAAATTCTAAAGAGTTTCCAGCTGCAAACAAGCTTCCTTTGGTCACCCTATGACCCCAATCATTTTATAAGTCTTAGAAGAGTCAGATACAGACTTGCCAGCTATGACCATGTCAGCACTCCACACATTGAAAAATATGCAAATCAGTTAGAATGGAAGGAGGGCACCCTAGTGGAAGCATGTTCTAGGGAAGAAATGGCACAAAAAGAAATGAAGCAGTTAGAAAAATCAGTTGACTTAGAATTTTTTGGATAGGTTTTCTCCCCAGTACCCAAGCATCTTGGAGCAGCTGCTTCCTCTTCTACTACTCCCCATCAATCTGCCCAAGCCTCTACTCAAGCAACAACTACAGCTAAAGGAAAAGAGATGCAACAAGAGGAGCCACTCTCTAACGTAGAGCAGCACGCAGAACAGCAAGAAGGGATGGCTGAGGCACCTTCAAATACAGAGCAGCAAACTCAGGAAAAAGTCCCTCCCAGGCAGGAGGTAACAGTGGAAACCTCAGTGCTGCAAACTCCAACTAATGAGGAAAGAACAAGGAAGAGAGACAGGCAGGAGGAAACCCCTCTCACCACTTCAATAGATCAACAAGGTGAGAAAAGACAAAGGCTGAATCCCTTTTCTGAGGAGGAGATGCCTAAAAGACCCACTGGTACCATGCTCCCTCCCAACGTTGAAACATCAGCCAGTTCCTATCAGCAGGAACAAGGAATACAGCATGGAGGAGAAGTTAGTTCATCAGGGCAGCAGACAAGGTCTGAGTCTAGCATCAAAAAGCAGTTTATAGAGATAAAAGCAAGAAATGAGCCAATTAGAATCCAGCTCTATAACCAGCTGCTCAAGATGGCGCCGACCAATCAAGAAAGGCTTATGTCGGCCTATGATATTCAAGAGGGAAAAATGACTCTCAGTCATTTTAGGCTCACCATGCTGCAGCCTCAGTCAACTGCCGACTATATTAGGACCAACCTAGAGGTCTTTGCCAAGGATATCCATCCTATGGATCAGATAGAACTGTACAAGCAAACAGGGGAGATGGTTTATGCTACACTGGCTGATAAGACCCTATTGGCACATAGGTTTCAAAACTCCCTAAATAACACTACTGCTCAATTGGAGCTAGAGAAAGCTTCCTCTCAAGCCAAGGATAACATAATCAAGTCCTTGGAAGAAATCATCATAGAACTGGGCCATGATCCAAATGACCCTAAGGGAGTGCAAGCACTAATGAAGAAGAAAGATGAGGACATAGCAGCTTTGAAGAAGCTGGTTAAGCTACCACCAACCCTTCACCCTCAGACTGAAGATGTTTCCAAGCAAAGAAAAGATCAAGATGTGACGGCCATGCTGGTGGCTTTGCACAAAAGGCTAGTGGAAACAGAGGGTGCCTTGGAGGCAGCCCTAAAGCAAAAGGAAGGAGAACAGGTGTCTCAGCCACCTCAGCAGGTTATAAATCTTGAGGATACTCCTCAAGTAATAATTCCTCCCCCAGAAAGGACATCAGAAGCAAGCCCTTCAGCACCAGCACCAGATGTGACAGCACCAGAGCAGGCACCCAGCCTTGACATGCAGAATATGAGGAAGGAACCGGAGGCTCTTGAGGCACAGATGGCAGAACTAAAAGTAGCAAAAGAAAAATTGGCTACACTAGAAGAGAAATATTACAAATCAAAGAAGAATGTGACTAAAAGGACAAGGGAAATAAGAACCCTAGAAAAGAAGATAAAGGAGCTGGAAAATGAATTAACCATGAACAAAACTATAGCTGATGTAAAGAAAATTCTATGGGCTAAAATTGGCCAATCGTTTACAGACCAATGGCAGTCTATTGAAACAGTTCATGAACAAATGAATCTTCTGAGCAGAGCTCAAGCTAAAAATCAAAGAGCCAGGGCATCTTTAGGGAGCATGCCTGAAATAGCCAATAGAATGATAAATGTCCTTAACAATCGGACTGGCCTTCAGCTAGCAGGAATGGGCATTAGAGACAGAACCGATACTATTATGCTGATAAAAAGGGTGCTTACCCTGAGAAGTTATGTTCAGTCATTGGAGAGAAAGTGTCAGGAAATACAAGCAGAAGTGAATGAGTTTATTTCAAAAATCACAGTTCTACATAACAGGGGCCTCCACAGTTTGATGACCAGTGCAGGAAGATTGTTATCACATGAACATTATGCCAAAAGGGTCAACAACTTTGCAACCAATCAAATAACAGCATCTGCAAGCGCTCCAGAGGAAGTAGGGCCCCCATCTGGGCAGGATCTTTACGATAAGTTGGAAAATCTATTTTTTATTGAGCATGAGATCAGGCACCTTTTTTCAGTTACTCCCAATTATTACAAATACACTGAAGCTGATGAAATTCTAATCAAAATGCAGAGGCACCAATTGCCTACTGAAGAATGATGGAGGAGTATTGTAGAAACTATACTTTGATAAATTAATTTTGGCGTAAAGTCAGCATTTTCCAAATGACTCATGTATCAAATCTACTTAAAGCAACAGTGGAAGACAGCTAGATGAAAAGCACAGTGTCTAGGTATAACTGGATAATTCAATTGATGTGTCCAACACAGCAACACCATGACAGGGCAGCACAAACACAAGAATTCCCCAAATCGATGCAAAGGTGCTCAGCCGTCCCAGGACGCTCCAAAAGTCAAAAGATCTCTAACAGGAATGACTAGCTGTAATCAATCTGCTTTAATAGCAATAACTACTGTATCCACTATTTTTGAGAGTTGGTAGAGAAAGTTATGAGTCGATGACTCATTTTTAGATATTTTGTAAAGACAATTTTGTATATATACGCCCCGCTCAGCTTATTTGAGGGTTGTTGTTTATTTGTTCTAAAGAACTCGGCTGTATATTCTGAGAAGTATAATACAAGAAGCTGCTGGTTTTCTCAATTTGGCTATGCTTGGACGTGTTGTGATGGGATTGTTGGCTATTGCAGAACTCTCGTGTTTTCTCATGATACAATAAGTGTTTTCCTAACTGTCTCTATGTTTTATATGTTTACATAACTCATCTATGATATATGTTTTCTTAGTAGGAAGGAAAATGAATAGTTCAGGATTTGTCCAGTAAGACACCCTAAACTCAATCATTCCTACTAACTATGTTTTCTTCAAATATTAGTTGTAAATATGGAATTCTTAAATGCTCCTGTTTACTCTAATTTTATGGTAAATTCTATTCGAGAGTTCTCTTTTTCTCTGGAATAAGATTTAGCCTTTTATGTTCTGTATCACCAAGAAAGAAATCTTTGTTGCCTTTCATGGTGTGAGTCTATACTATTTCTTCTCAAATCAAAGGTTTGTATCATGGATACCTATCTGGCTCTGCAGTAACACTCTTTTATCACAAATACTAAGTAATAATCAGTCATGGGCTCCATTTTTCCAATGGAATAAACCCTCTTTGATCATTGCAAACCCTTCTTCAGACAACAGATGACAACCAAAATTCAAACAAAACCTTATACTTCATAACTAGCCTAAGATCCTAAAAACAAATCTAAATCAAAAGAGAGATCCCTCTCTGATTACAGGTAGGCTAGGACCTATAATCCAAAGTTGGTTTGTGGTTACCTCGGCCGTATTCCCTTGGGAGTCAAAGGGAACAACCTGAGTGTTAACAAAACCCATGCTCCAATAATAATAATAACTTCTTTTCATTTTATATTTACAAGAATACATTTCACAATTATAAAGACTGAACGTAGTTACGCATTTTTCAACACTACCATTCACTGAAAATCCAACATGATCAATCGATCCCTTCCAAAATACCATTGGAATATCCAACCACCATTTGATTGAGAAACTTGTTCCTTTCGCTGAAGCGTGGATATCACTTCTCCACCTCCACGAAGTCTCTACTCCTCTCCACTATGTGTACCTCATTTCATCTATTTTCAAATTAGATCACATGACATTATACTCAAGAAGAAATAAACTATGCACACATGTTGTCAGTAGCAAGATCTCATCACAAAATAAAATAAAATAAATACACAAAACATGTGCTCTCCAATAGTAAATTTTGGCCACAACAAACCTAAATACAATCAGATCCTTACAAAAATAGAATGTTGCATAATATAAATAACATCATAAGAAAGTATGGTTATGTGCCAATTGCATCAACAACTCCTTCAGAAAACAAGTGTGAGAATCACCAACATAAAAAATACCCATCGACATACAAAACTCTCTAAATCAACATCTACTCCAGCAACTTCAATTTTGATCTATGCTACAACATGCTTCATATCTGCACATTATTTAGTCATTAACACTCATGGACTAAAGTGTTTATTCTCCCCAAAAGGTCTGAAGCATCAACACTCTATGCAACCTTCCCCAACACACTCTCATGCTCAACCAACCAATAGTCAGCTCCAAGATCAAGTATATAAAACATGTAAGGAAAAATTGAGCTTGGTGCTAGGATCAAAAGTGAAAAAATTGGACAAAATCAATCCACTAAGATGAATACTTTTTCACTAAATGAATTCGCATCATTGGAGGACCGTTTCAAACCACTTCTAACTTTTCAAACAATACCAGAAGCCTCTAGGAATTTCCAAGATAATTTACTTTTGAATAGCAGGAGGAACATGGAGAAAATATTGTCAAATCTTTCAGTCTCGTGCATGACGCTATCTCCATGTGAATGGGGCCTACAATATTTTCCATAGGATTTCCTCCATGCGAATGGAGCCTTCCATTCACTCCCATAGGCTTGGATCCATATGAATGTGGCTAAGGAAGAGGAAAATCATCAATCCTTTTTCTCATGACCTCTGCCATTAGCTAGATCCTCTTCTACAACATTTATACTAGCCTACATTCTTTTAACATGGCCTCTAAAACATCTGCAAGTGGATTAAACATGCCTCCCAAGTGTCACTACCAAGTTGACCTACAAGGGCCAAAAAACAAGGGTTGCAAGTGTGCCAACAAGTCCTCCACTCTCCATTAAAACTCTAAACAAGATACAACACCTCTGTTAGATATGAAAACACTTATGTAGCACCATCATCAAGCCATCAAATGAATACAACAAGTCATATTCATAAGCATAGACATGAATATCTAGTTGTTAACTCAACTAGTGTGCCATGAACCATCTCTATCACATGTATATTTGCATAACAAACATGTGACAACATCCTCTACCTATAGCAGAACCATCCAACTATCTTGCAACATCAACAAACCATCATGAAGTTTTATTAATGCACATGCCAACTCCTCCAATTCCATCATTCTACCATCAAGCTCCATCAATGCCATCATCTGATCAACATCAAATCCAACACATGCCAACACAAACCAACATGAGTGACATCATACTATTGACATCAATTCCAACATAATCAACCCAATTTCCACTCAACTAACAACATCATGACCATGTTGAAATCAATGCGAATACTACAATGCCAACAATAGCATAGTGGCCTCACCTTCCAGCTGGGTTTTCTCTTGAAAGGGCTTCCCAGGTTATATCTTGTGTTAATTTGTGGTTTGTGAGTTTTATTTCGTTGCTATTTATGTTTTACATAATTATAATCTGCATGCATGTGTAATAATAAATACATATCCATAAATATAAGGAGAAATAAACCTTCATAGTGTATATTTTAGATTTTCAAATATATTTTAGTATATCTATTATGAAAATTGTCCAATGGAATATCCACAACAATTTATGGATCATATCAGTATCAGAGAAAATTTCTTTGAGTATTGTTGGGACTCAAATATTCCCATGTTTTCATCATTCAATACCAACATTCATAACCTATACCCATGTACTATTACACTCATTTCACACCATAATTCCATCACTTGTCGCCAATTCACGTCTTACGTCTCATGGTTGATTATCATTAGTTTTCTTATATTTTCTATGAGCAAAGATGATTTTTCCATGATTTACTAATGAAGGTTCTGCTAAGTTCACTTTTCAGAGGGTTCCATCGCTGAAATTCTTCACAAGTCAGTTGAACTAGTTGGTAAAAGTGGAGTACGAGAATATCCAATTTGTCATTTCGACATTTCGGCACGCTTCCAGGGAAAACCAAGGGATGTTATTGTCCAAAATAATGTTTTAATACCTTTCCATATGTTGGATTGCAACCAAGTCGCACATATGGTTCCTAGGGAGCTAATTAACAAATTTGTTCAAAATTTGCATAGTTTCCAAACTTCCAAGTTTGACTTTGATTTCCATGCCACTAGAGGTGAATCTAGAAAATTTGAGAAAATGGGTTTGTTAAAAATATAACCAATTATCGATATCTGAAACCATTTCTCCAAATTCAAATTTTTATAAAATTTAAAAGCGGGTCTTGTAGGCAGTTTTATAAAAAAATAATTATTTTTCCAAAGTTATAGAATCTTGTAAAAAGAGCCAGACAACCAACTTTGGCCACGATTTCCGAGGAGCTAGATTTGAATGAGACAAATCCAAGAGATTTTTTTGTTGAAAATATAACAAGTTAGGTTCTCTCCAAACAGTTTTCCAAAATTCGCCATGGTTAGGAATATATGCCAATATCTTTGGGATTAGTTTGCTAAAATTGTTTAATTTTCCAGAATTGAGGAAAATGACTATTTTGCCTTGTAAAACTTATAAATTTCTTAGCCATGGTTCGTATTGTGTTAGGTCCCTATAATACTAGTGATTCACCGATTACTATTGTCATTGTAGCCCTTATTGTTATTGTTGTGCCCCTATTATCCCCATATTGTTATTATTGTGCCCCATAGAAGCTCACTATTGTTATTCTTGTGCCTTTATATTATTATTGTTATGTCAGCTTTGATTATATTGTGACCCCTTAGACTCCTATATATAGAAAGGAGGTTTTTTCATTTGTATCATCCAAGAATTGTTCATTTGTGTAATGTAAAGAAGGTTTCCCACTCAAAGAGGCTGATTTCTAAGGCATTGATATTTCTTTTCTATATTTTTGTAAGTTGGTTTCATAAAATTTGGCATCAGAGCTTTGGATTCTAAGGCTTCACTTCTCCAAACGACCATCTGTTATAGACAATTTTGTGCCTTGCAGCATCAGGCATGAATTGTCAATAATCCAAGGGATCCAAAGTCCCTAAACATGATGTTCCTACCCCTAGAGGAACAAGGTCAGCAAACCAACAGCTCTCAGATCAGTTCTCCACCTGAAAACACTCAAAAACAAGCAATCCTGAAATCAAAGCAGGTGCTCCACTAGGCTTCTGCGCTGAAACTCAACTCCTCCATGGTGTACCTACGTTGCAAAGCAGGTAGAACAAAGGCCACCTGCGCTGAGCGAGATGGGGCAAGTGGCACACTGAGTCATTGCTCTGGAATCTTCCAAAAATGACACTTGGATCAGGGATTTCGCCTTGTGATGAGTCAGAGGCTCTGTTTCTCCAAGTGGAAGCAAGGTTCTCCAAGTGGACTCAAGAACTGAAGATCAACTGAAGAGAGAGAGGACACAAGGCAGCTACACATCAGTTGCAAGCTGACTCATCCTTTCTCAATTCATCTATATATTGAGCTCTCTCCTATGAGCTCAGGAGGCTGGAATTTTGTGCAAAGTAATGATGTGTTGTTGGTTTCACTATAGAACTATTGGGTGATTGCTTGAAGGAGGTGAAGAGGAGAAATTCTTTCTGCTGGGAGGTGTTGCTGGATTGGGGCCTTCAATGGTTGTAACACTCTCAGAACTTTACTTCTTCCATTAATAAAAGCTATTGAGGTTCTTCTATATGCATTTGTTTCAATGATGTATTGTGATGATTGTATATTTGATTTATGCTAATCCTTGAATCAGTTATGAATGCATGCTTCTTGTAGTTTCCTTCTTTGTTATTTTGCAGGATCTCATTGTAGCTGGGCCAGCAAAAGAGTAAAGAGCTAGGAACAAGTAGCAAAGAGAAGAGTTTGGATTCGACATTAAGCGCAAGGCAACGGTTAGTGCATTTCTTCATTCTCTCTTGCTTTCATAAAGAAGTAAACCTTAAGTAGTTTTCTTTACAGTTGTTGTTGAGGTACTATCACCCTTAGAGTGGGATAGGGTCATCCGAATCGGATACTTTTCCCTACAACACCATCGTGAAATTTGCGCTATAATTTTTTTCTGCAATGCTTAAGAAGCTAAAAAAAAAACCCATTTGAGCCAAAATTGTTTCAAACCTCGGGACCAAATTTCAAATCTTGTATCACTATAGTTTCAGAGATATGATCTAAGGAAGTTAGGGTTTTTTCAGACTCCTGAATTACATTCCACACAAGTGACCTTGGGAAAATCGTCATAACTTTCTCTCTGAACATCAGATTGAAATTTCGTCAGAAGTTAAAGAAAGAGGAAAAATTGTAGTTTTTTGTATATCTTGTTTAGATCCAAAGGTCGAAACAAGGATACGTGGCATGTCATACAAGCTAAATCTACTAAAAAATTATATAATCAGGTCATCTTGGGAGATTGGGCATAACTCTTTCTTGGAGAATCCAATTTTGATCAGACTGGTGTCATTGGAAAGAGGACTTAACGGGCTACCATAAGAAGAAATTTCAGACCTTGGAGATCCATAATTACAGAGATACAATAGATTCAATATCGAGCTTCTACAAAGAGAAAAAAAGTGTGTAGTCTTTTTAAAATTTTGCATAAGTTTGAGTTGAAAAATTATTTTGAAGTTCAAAGGGCATAGTGAAGCATAATTATGATTAATTGATGCCCTGAAGAAAGATAATGGAAACACCTAGTAAGCAACCTGAAAGATCTAGCATGACTCATGAAGAAGAGGAAGAAATGCAACATGATATATGAAAATTATGAGACCAAGTGCAACAAATTTCACTTTCACAAAAGGTAACAAAAGCTAAGATTGATGGTTTAAAGAAAGGTGTGCAAATTAAGATGAATGGCATGGAAGCTAATATGAACGGAATTCAAGTTAAGATGGATGGCTTGGAAGCTACGATAGATGGCGTGGAAGCTAAGATGGATGGCATGGAAGCTAATATGACTGGCATGGATGCTAAGATGGATGGTATAGAAGAAAAACTAAAAGGCGGCATGGAAGATTTGAAGATAGATTTGACTAATTTGCTACAAGATATGTTTACTAATGGTGAAAGGGTAGTAAAGAAAACTCATGATAAGAACAAAATAAATGTTAATCATGATTTCATGGACTCTAACGTTGGATTGAAGACCCACCATGTTTCAAAGATCGATATGAAGAAGTTTGATGGCAAGGATCCCATAACATGGATACTACAGATGGAGCAATATTTTGATCTCCATAATGTGAAAAACACACAAAAGGTACGCATTGCAACTTTATATTTGAAACCAAATCAGTTTGTATGGTATCAATGGCTTTGCTCTCGTAAACAAATTGTCACTTGGGCAATTTTTACGAAATAATTAATAGCACATTGTGAGGATACAAAAAGAAACACTTTTTTTAGCCAATTGATAAACGTCAAACAAAAGGGTTCAATGATGGAGCACACTGGGGACTTCCAAAAATTGAATATAAGGATAAAGGATATTCCATAGGAGCATAGGATTGATGTGTTCATAGGGACTTTAAAGGATAAAATCCAACATGAGGTATGCCTTTGGGAACCTGACTCATTGGAGAAGGCATTCAGGTTGGAAAGAAAAATGGAAAGCAAAATTATGTTAACAAGGAAGCCTGCCACTCACAACTATAAGGATGGAAGTGTTGTTTCCCCTAGCCTTACACAAAATACAAGTTTGACAGATGTTGAGGCCTCGAAAATCGCTGCAACAACATCGGGGAAAACCACCCGGTCCAGACCTTAAAGGCAACTCCTTTTCCGTTTGGTGTGGTGGCTCCGACTGGAAATAATGGGACTAGTTTCCAAATGATTGGTAAATAGGATGGATACATGGTTGATTCTCTAATATATAATGATAATGGATGAATGATTCGATCTAAAAAGTAAAATTATGAACAACTATCCTATCCCGGGAAATTTCTTCTTTAGTGTAACTTTTGATGATCTTTATCCACAAACAGGCATATAGATGACTCTATTGGTAAACAAAAACATTTATTCATATGATAATTACTTTGTTCAAGTAGTTGAACAAAGTAATCATGAAAACATTATTACACTATTCTTCATATATATCATAGACATAAATATGATTGAAAGAATAACACTCCTTAGACATTCAATAGTGATAAGTATAAGGATTGTTGTTAAAACACATACATATATCCAATGATAGCAAGATTAAATAAATGTTGATTCACATGCAAGAATGAGGCAAGAGCATAGATAATAGTACCATATGTTATTTGGATCACTCCCGATATCAATCGCATTCAAATTCCTTCTTCTAACTTAGAAACACTTCCACAACAAGGCAATAGTGCACATCTCATCAAAGCTTTCTTCGTTAAAATTCAGAATACTGGCCTAGTCTTCATAAAAAATATATCAGAAGCACAATAGTGTGACTTACTGATTTGAGTTTATACAAAAACTGAGGACCATTTCTAAATGCATGAAAGGGCCTATAAATACTAATTAGGCTAACTAATTACAAAATAAAAATTCTATTAATTGGTACAACTAAATTATGAGTATCTCCTCAAAATCGGCTTGTTTGCAGTCGGAAACATGATTCATTGTTTCGGATGATCTCCCTTTGGCTTGAACTAGCAGATAGCAAGCATAGGTTGCAATTCTGGAGGTCGACTCAGACGAGAATGCAATTGGGCTAAGTATGTGGCATCATGGATTTTGGAAATCATGTAACCGATCGCGTCAGTTAAACATTTGAGTATGGCCCTTTGACTGTATGGTTTAATTAAGAAAAACCAAAAGGTATCCCAAGTTAAACTTTGGATGCCAACGATTAACCTTCCATTTTTCTCCAATTCTTCATTGCATTTTTGTTCCAATTCTTTGGCTGACGGCAGCTTACCTGGAGTGCATTGTGAAATCAAGTTAGACAAATAAATCGTGTCATTGATTAACTCAATTAAATTACTGGTTGATAATCTGCATCTTGAGGTTTCTCTCTCTGCTTTCATCAGTTGTGACTGCCATTCTAGGAAAAGGATTTCTTTGTGTGACTCTAGAATTTTAGGCAGATTCGCGGCTTGCCCTTCACTGGTGTCTTGCCAAGCAAGAAAATTGGTTAAAGTTTCATCAGCCTATTCCAAATCCTGCCTGGCATCGACTGATTTGTCAACTATTGATGCAGTAATCTCACAAAGGGGCTCAACCAGAGAAATGTTATGACATAGCAGTTTTAGCTGTGTAATTAATGCTTTATTGATTTGGAGAGCTTCGGACTTGAAATCTGCTGGTTGCGGAAGACTCTTGAACTTTTCTACTTGGTGTGACAGTTGAGCGTTTTTCTCATCTTTCGTCTTAATCTTTTGTTCATTCATTGTATTCAACTTGGCCAATGCTTCAGATAATTCCTTTTGTTTCTGCACTGCACTTAAGTCTATCCTCTACTTCTCCTTGAGCAATTGCTCATTTAATTGATTGTTTATCTGTTGTTGTGTTAATAGTTGCTGTTATAACTGTTCTATTTTTTGTTGTCTTTCAGACACCTGTGACTGCAATGAAACAATTGTTTGGTCTCTTTCCTTAAATATATTGCTTACTTCCGAGGCTTTATCCATGGTGGCTGCCGAATAGGCTCCGGCATACTGAGAAAGTTTTGTAAGGTCATTGAAAGGGTTAAATTCCTCCTTCCACACCACATTAGCCATCTCTGTTTGTGCTGGTAAAAGGGAAGATTGATCAAGTCTCCTCCTTTTCCTTTTTCTTTTCACTACAGCCCTGTGTTTGGGACTATAAAAGACATCTAATGGTGGTATTTACTCTATCTGCAAAACAAACTGATCGGATAGATCTTTAGGAATTATTTATGCATCTTCGTTGATGGATAGGTTGTTGGTCCCTTCAATTGGAACCGTAGTTGTTGTTGTCTCTTGACCAACTGTTACTTGAGGTGTGATGAACCCTTGTGAAGTCTCAGGATTGCTTATAATAGAGTCAAATTTTTGCCACTCTTTGAGGAGTTTGGGATCAATCTGAGTATCTATATCGATATATTCATTGTCCTGTTTCTTTTCTTTCTCCTGCTCTGCTTCCTGTTCTGGTTTCTTTTCTTGCTCAGGAATCTTCTCTGTAGCAGGAAGTTTGTCAATAATCTGTTGTTCAGGCTCGCTTGACTGAGTTGTTGGGGTAGTAGCTAATAAGTCCAGAGGCTGAGTTTGCAACCTATGTTCTCTGAGCCTATTGAATTCTACTAGCCCTTCATCTTTATATTTCATTTTGGCCAATGTTTTTACCTAAAATAATGATTCTGATGAAGAAAACAGGTCATCAAACTCATCTTTTTCATGATCAAACTTTGTAAGTTTGGCTTGCTCAAGCACGTTGTAGGCAACTTTCCTTGGGTCGTATTGCCTGTTAGGGATAGTTGCAAGATTGAGCATGTTTATTTTTTCTGTCACTTTCTCAACATGTTTATAATCATGTAGAGTGTAAACACCGCACCTCAAAGGAAATGTAGGCCACAACTGCTTTTTAGAATTCCTAAGAGTTTTGGATGTTCTTGCTGTGGTTATTTGGTAGGCCAACTCTCGAGCCAATAGCTTATCAAGTATATATAAAGGAAGGACATGGGGTCTTGCGAGGCTACCATAAACCCTTATATATGTGAACTTGTCTTCCCCAAACCAATTCCCTACAGCAGTCAAGTCAATCGCTGCTTCATCGGAAATCCTTGGGGCAGGCTTATCAAAAATGGCATAATAGATAGGTAACATGAAACCATTACAGATTTGGTACAAGTGGTCTTTATAGTGTGCCTTCCATAACATCTGATGATAAATGTGGATTGGCTTAGGGTCTTGTGCAGTCCATCTCCACCCGAGTACTGGGTATTCGGAATTAAAGCAAAGAGTATCCATAATATAAGCACTATAATAAAAAGGGGGAATGGTTTTGGTGGTTTTACGTGCATTTGATCTGAAGTCAAGAATTGCAGTTGCTAATTTATCGGACAATATGTTTGCCCAATCCATCACATAACTATTAACCACTGCTTCCATTAAAGGAACCATTTCAATAGTAAACTTTGCATAATCATGCATTCCCCACATTCTACACATCATTGCCCCAGCATAACAGTAAGGAGATGATAATGAATCTACGGAGTACTTACCCGATGATTCATGTTTGTGCTTTGCGGGATTCTGTCTCCATTGATTAATTGGGGCTAACTCAGTCTCATTCTCTGCTGCAATTTTTTCCAGAAAGGCTTTGTTGTATTTCTTTTCAGTTTCGGGCAAATGATACATCTTCCTTAAGTCATTAGGCTGAAATGAACCAAAAATTCTTCCGTCAACTGTGCGAAACGTTCTATTTGAAACTGGAATTTCTTCAACCACCTATCTGACTACATCAGTGTATGGAATAATTTTCTCCCATGCTGCTATCCTGTGCAAATATGAGTTAGCTAAATCTTTCAGGGAAGCTTCTGATTTATTAGTTGAGTCTGCAGTAGCTTCTTCCGACACTTCTTCGGGCTCCTCTGCTTCAATTAAATTGTAGATACTTTTCCAACTTGTATTTCCAAGGTTGAGACATGTAGTGTCTAAAATTAAACCTTTTTTACTTGGTCCTGCATCTCTGGTTGGCTGCACTGGTGCTGTAGGAGCCGCTACTACCACGGATCTCTTGGATTTCTTTCCCATTTGTTTCAAATTTGTTATTTCATCGGAGTTCTGCACAAGGGATGAAACCAACATGATACTGAGAAATAGGTAGTATGAGCCAATATGAAAGGATTATATCAATTAGTGAATAATAAAGGATTATAGTGAAACTGCCACAAATACAATCTAAGGGAAAATCTCGGCATAACTGCTTCATTAATTGGTCGTTTAACCTGTCAATCATGGTAAAGGATTTTTTAAATACCCATCATATCGTTTATATGATGAATGATCCATTCAAGCGTGGCTTAGATTTTTAGCAGATAATCAGAATTAAATCGCAATCGATGATTGGTAACGTGAACGAGAAGGTTTTAATAATAGTCCAAAATATCCTTCGATCACCAAAAGGCGATACAATGCATGCAAGCCTTTTAAATATGTTTCAAAACATGCACCTTGATTTAATGCATCCCAATTGGGGATGGGTTCGGGTCATATTACTTATGCCATCGCAAAATCGTCAATCGTCGATGGCGATAAGCCTTATCACATCGGAGGATTTAAAGGTGTCACAATTTATGTATTGGGTTATTATGGTCGATTGCCAATGGCGATACCTTTTATCGCATCGAGGAAATGAGGGAGGCATTTCTCTATACTATGTGTTTTTTCCTTTCCCAGATATCTGATAGCAATTTCCTTTTTCGGATCGGAGTGATTCAATGGGTCTTTTATATATGATTTCCTTATAATTGCGATATGCGATCTTGTGATCGCTTTATCGTAATAACAAAGGACTTTATAATTGTTTAAAAGACCTATTTTCTTATTGTTCAAAAGGTTTATTTTAGAATATATCATTTCCATTGGACCTTTTGATGAGGATTTTTCTAGAGATGGGTTAATACCAATTTATTCACACATCTAAGTTTAAAAGGGACCCATTTCATATTATGATTTTAAAGAAAAATTTTATGAAATGGGGGGTTGTTGTATAGCACAACAATTGGCGATTCACTGGGAGAAACAGTTACCTCTGAGAAATTTTAAAATACTTAAACTTTCTTAATATGGAAATATTAACTGAGCGAAAAATTCTAATATAACTAGGCAATCATAAATTCTAAATATAATGATAACTATTTCTGCTATTTTCTTCTCGTGTTAAAATTAAATACATTCTATGTTTTAAATTAGCCTTAATTGGTTGATAATGATAAAACAAAAACTTTTCCAACTTAGCTTTATAATGACTCCTCTGTCATAGGTAGAGCTTATGCTGCCAGCAAACATCTATAGTCTCGACAGGGATACCTTTTAACCATTTGATCATTCATTATCCCATCCATTTCAGAGTATAATTAAAAAGAATGAATCCATAAATATGTCTCCATATTTTGTATCACTTTTTTCCTTTTTCCTTATTTTGTAAGATAAAAAGCCATTTTCCTGGTTTGGTGGCCAGCTGTTTGACAATGCCATTCACTGGTTGTAATTTAATTGAACAAGCTGGCTCATGATGAGACCTCTTGTCTTATAATTATAAGCCATTACCCTGTTTTGATATGTAGTATTGGTAATGTCAGTTGAACTATTCCCCTAATGATCATGGTAAGTAGGCTTGTAATAAGACCTCTTATCTTTTATATCATACATATTTTAGAATTACACTCTGAGTAATTATAAACTTTGATGAATGGGATGAACAATTTTCTCCTTAAGAGAAGATGGATGACAGGGTAAGAGTTGAAGATGCTAAGATTGAATCAGTTTTTATTTTGTATTGATAACCATTTTCAGGCTGCTTAAAAACATTGAAATGATTTACAGTACTTCTAAATCTTGAGAAGATTTCACAAAAATAAAATGAGGTTTTTCAGAATCTAAATATACCTAATTTCATAGAAATTTTTCTTTCGTTTAAGGCTTCCATTTCTCAAAAGTAAATATCAAAACTATTTCTTTTGAGTAACTTTTCAATATAGTAAAAACCAATGGAAGGCTTCATACAACTTTATTTTCCTAAAATCCTAACAAATAAACTATGTACACAAATTTCGCTGAAAATTGAATATTTATAAAGCGAGAAGGGGTTACCTCCTCAATTGCATAATTTTTTCAAAATAAGGTCGTTAACACGAAGAGAATCTCTCTTTCCTAATAGATCTTGCAATATGAAAGTAGAAGGGCCTATCTTCTCATTGATTTGAAATGGTCCAAGCCATATTTTCAAGAACTTAGTGTGTTTTCCTTTATCTTCATGGGCTTTGTCCCATTTCAAAACTAGATCACCAACTTGTAATTGCTTTGAGCTGGTTGAAGTTGTATCAAACGATGACTTGATAATTTGCTGATGTTTTACATGTATAATTCTAGCTTTTTCCCTTTCTTCTTCTAGTTTCAAAATTTGATCATATCTTAGTTGAATAGAAGATGAGGGACTTTATTCAATAAACTGCACTAAAGCTAGGGATGGAAGTACTAAATTTGCTGGTATGACAACTTCCTTTCCATATACTAGATTAAATGGAGAAGTGCCTATGGAGGCCTTCTATGTTATTCTGTCAGCCCATAGTGCAAATATCAGAGATTTATGCCAGTTTTTATGATTTTTCTCAATAGTTCTCTTAATAATCTTAATAAGATTTTTATTGGTGGATTCTGCTAAACCATTACCCTGAGGGTAGTAATTTTCAGAATACTTCAATTTAAATCCCCTTTTTATAGCAAACTCAAATATAGAATTTCCAGAGAAATTAGATGCATTATCAAAAACAAGAGCGTTTGGGACACCAAACCTGGTAATAATGAATTGATCTATGAATTCCATGATTGCCTCAGAGTTTGTTGTCTTCAAAGGAATTTCTTCAACCCACTTAGTAAAGTAATCAGTGGCGGTAAGGATATACTTATGTTGTTTGTATGAATGTGGAATGATTTCTCCAATGATGTCCAATCCCCATTGCTCAAAAGGTTGTTCAATTTTTACTGGTTGCAAAGGGAAAGCTGGCTTTCTTTGTCTTCCACTAGATGTTTGACAACTTTGGCATTTCCTTACATATTCATGAGTATCTCTGAACAAGGTGGGCCAATAATATCCAGCATGAATGATTTTGTGAGTTGTTGTATCAGCTCCAAAATGTCCTCCTACTGGTCTGTCATGTAGCTCCTGAAAAAAAAAATTGTGCTTCAGGTTTTTCTAAGCATATTAATAAAATTGAATCATAATTTTGCCTAAACAATACATCATCTACAATTATGAAGCTTTCGCCTTCAATCTAATGGCACATTTGTTTTTATAGGAAATATTAGAAGGAGCGTATCCATTTTTTAAATAGAAAATCGGATCTGCATATTGTGATTTAGGATCTGTGATATTTATCTGATTAATTTCTTCAGTACCTTCTGTACCTTCAGGTTCTTGAATATTGGATGCTTCTTCTAACAACCTGCAAAAACCTTGGCCTTTGACAATCTTTGCTGGTTTGATTTCTAAGTCATATTCTTGTAATGTTGTGACCCAATTTTCTCTCTTTTCTCCTAATTCCCTTTGAACTAGTAATTTTCTTACTGCTGAAAAAGGAACTATAACTTTTGTGTGAGCTTTTAAGAGAAAGGGCCTATAGTGTTTAATGGCTTTGTACACGGCAAAGGCTTGTTTTTCCACTTCCAAATAATTTAGTTCATCACCTTGAAGATTTGAACTATAAAATGAGATTGGCGCTTCCAAGTTTTGATCATTAATTTGAGTCAGCACTGCTGCATAAGACGAAGCGGATGCGAGGGTATATAGTATGAAATGACTTGAAAAATTGGGAGTGCTTAAAGCAGGGGCATTAATGATTGATTGTTTGATAAAATCAAATGCCTATTTTTCTGTAGGTCCCCATTTAAACACTGAATTTTTCTTAATCATCATTTGCAATGGTAAAATAATCTGGGAAAAATCTGGAACAAATCTTTTGACAAAGTTAATTTGACCCAAAAATGACTGCATGGATTTTTTATTATGAGGGAATGGAATATCAGAAATCTCTTTAATTCTGTCTGGATCAATATAGATACCATCCTTTGAAACAATGAAGCCTAAAAGCTTTCCTTGATTAAGAGTGAAAAATGACTTCTTTGGGTTAAGCGAGGTACCATACCTTTTGCAGTGTTCAAAGATTTGTTTTAAATCATGTAAATGATTAGACATTTTCTTGGAAAATACAATAATATCATCTAAATAGACAACTACTGATTTATTGATCAATCCTTTGAATGCTATGTCCACTGCTCTCTGGAATGTAGCTCCTGCATTGATAAGTCCAAAAGGCATTTTTTGGTAAGCATAAGTTCCCCACTTAGTTCTGAAGGTAGTTTTAAGCCTGTCATCAGGATGGATCAAAATTTGGTTATATCCTGAAAAACAATCTAAAAAGGATATTAATTCAGAACCAGCTACTGAATGGAGTGTCTATTCCATGGTAGGTAAAGGGAAGTTATCCTTTTGGCTTACCTTATTAATATTTCTAAAATTAATGCAAATCCTGATGTCGCCATTTTTCTTTTTAACTGGCACCATATTGGACACCCAGTTTGAATGTCTGATAGGAAAAATTATCTTATCCTTTAAGAGTTTGTTTAGGTCAGCCTTTATTTGACTCTCTAGGTTAGGATGAATTTTCCTTAACTTCTGTTGCACTGGTTTTTGTTCAGGAAGCATTGGAATAGTATGCTAAATGATCGATGCATCGTATGTTTTCAAATCATCATATTTCCAAGCGAAGACATTTTTGTTTTTCCGTAACAATCTAATGAATGTTTTTCTTTCTTCTAAAGAAAGTCCTAATCCCAAATTGATGTTTTGATGGTTTTCCTCAGTACCTAGGTTTATCAATTCAAATCTTAAAGTAGAACTCTGGAGTTTTGAATTGGTCACTTGTCTAAACCTGTCTTTAATATCTTAAAGATTCTCAAGTTTGACCATTGGTTTAGGTATTGAGTTTTCTTCTTGTTTTTCATTCATTTGAAGGTCATGATCACTTTCATCAATGATTTGATCATCGTAGGACTTATCTGAAGTCAAGAAATTTAAAATGTCTTCATCATGATTGAACACTCGCCAATTGGTGACATTATCGGGAATTGATGGTCTAAAAATTAATTCTACTGAAAACCTGTCTGGGTTGTAATCTTCGGATGGTAGGAGTTTGGAGGCAACGTTAACCAGCAAGTCGGCTGCTGTGTTTTGGCACCTAGGGATGGGAGAAATATTGAATGCTAAAAATTGAGATATGAGTTCCTGCACCAAAGACTGATAGTGTTTGAGATGACCAGAAAGGAAATGAATTGAATTTCTAACTTGTTTAATAACAATTTCTGAATCACCAAACACCTTCAAATATTGAACTTTAAGACCAATTGTTTTGTAAAGTCCTTGAACTAAAGCCTCATATTCGCCTGTATTTTTGGTGCATTCAAATTCCAATCTGCATGATAACATATTTTTTTCTCCTTCGGGACTAACTAAAATACATCCTGCTCCTGCATCTTCACTAGATTTAGACCCATCAAAGTATAGTGACCAAAATAAAGAATTATCAACAATTTTATTTGCAGTTTCCTTAGCAATATTAACACATCTTGACTTGTCTGTTTGTGAGAAGTTTTCGATTTGAGATGTGAAGTTATTAACTGGGCAATGAAATTGCCAAAGAATGATTCAGATGAGTAATTCCCCAAAATATTGTTATTGAATGCTATTGGTTGATTTTCTTGTTTGAATTCGGTAACAGTGTGGGTCATGTGTTTCTCCCAATCGATCTTGATCTGATTTGGCTTTCCTTTATAAGGTAACCACATATGGGACCAATCGGTGGAAATATAACCATGGAGTTTCTCAGACCAATCTCTACTTAAAATCAACCCATAGAATTCAGGTATATCAGCGATTAAAATATCAATTCTCTGAACCACTCTTGGATCAGCTGATAACCTGATAGTCACTGAGTTGATTTCCCCTAAAACCTGGACCTTAGTTCTATCCAACTGTACAATATGAATTGCAGACTTTTGGGGTTCAATGTTTAGTTTGGAACAAACTAAAGTTGGCATTATATTAGAGGAAACCCCTAAGTCAATCAAACAGTTGTGTAGATTTCTATTATAGATCTCATAGGTTAAGAGGAAAGGAGGAGTATGTGAATTTGATCTATCCCCAATTAAAACTGCATCAGTAGCTTCCACTCTACCAGGAGGTGGTTGGCCTGAATCATTAGCAGCTTTGGACAATACAACATTAGGGAGAGGTGAAGAAGTTACAGCATTTAGCTCCTTAAGAAGTAATTTATGTTGATGTTTGAGTTTGCTAAGTTCAAACATAGTAATATTTGCCTTAGTCTTCTTCATGTCTTCAATAATATTGTAGTCCATAGAATCTGTAACTACTAATGTCTTAGATGTTGAAGGTGAATTTGAAGATGATGGATGATTTTGGGATGGTATTGTTGCAACTTTCTTTGTGGAAACATTTTCTTTGGTAGTAGTGGTACTTGCATTCCTTTTATTTGAAGTTGCCTGAACAGGTTCAGAAGTACCCTTACTTCTGGTAGTCATAGGAAAATCTTTTTGTTCATTTTATGTATTGGAGTTGGGTAAAATAAAGTCCCACATCCCATGGCATTCAATAGTCTCCTCTTCTTCTGGTTCCTCGAATGGCAAGACTGTTTCATCTTCTTCTTCCTCTTCAAGATCTGAGTCTGCATTGGATATGGTATTTGGTGGTTTTGATTCAGGTTTCTTAAAATTTCTAAATGGCCTTTTTGTTGAAGTTTCAGCTACTTGCTTTTTTATTTCAACCATTTCATTTGACATAGTCTTGAGGACTTTTTATAGACCCTCCATATCATATGGATCTTTAGGGTTTTCTTCTTTGAATCATCCTTAAAAGAAACTTTTTTGGATTTTCTATATTCAAAAGCAGCTTTCTTTTCTAAAGCAATAATGTGTTTCTCTACAGCAAGCGCCTCTTTCATGTTTTCAGCTAAAGTTGGTTTTGCAGCTCTATCTACAAAAATATCTATATTTGAAGGTAGGGTTGTTATATACCATTCGCTTCTGATTTTCTCACTTGGTTTAGAGGCGGTTGGAATCTTATTCAAGAGTTTATTAAATCGTGAGTTGAATTCCTTGATAGGTTCCTTAGATTCTATCCTAAGATTCGAGAGATCATTAATTAACGTTGCTAAAGATCTATCATTGCCATACTTAGTCAGAAATTGTTCTTGGAAAATGTTCCAACTAGTAATGGATCCAGAGGGCAGGGAAAAATACGAAGACCTAGCTGATTCTTGTAAGGTATAAGGGAAAATCCTAACCACAACATCTTCCTCTGTCACTCCTTTTAAATTAACTGATAACATGAAATTGTTAATATGTTCATCAGCTTGTATTCCTGCATCTGGATTAAATTTCGGCAACCATTTTTCAGGATGTGCTGGCAATGGATGTAATGGTGCAGGCATAGTAACTGCACCAGGATTGTTCCATGGATTCTGAGCCATTGTAAAACTAATAGCAGATGATATTGCCGATGAAGTTCCAGATGTTTGGGAAGGAGTTGATATTGAGGTTTGAGGTTGAGATGTTGAAGTTCCTGATCCTTGTTGAACAACAATGTGTAATGGAGGGGTGGATGGCTGACTTCGCACTGGAGAAGATGAGATGGAGGATGATGATGAGAAAGTCTCACTGTCAGATCCTTCAGTGTTATTTTTTGCCCTTTTCCTTTTGGGTAAAGGCAACTCAGTAGGTTCAATACCGAGCTTTCCGCTTTGAAGTCTGGTGAGAGGGTGAGGTAGATTGAATTGCGAAGTCTCACTGCCTTGAGATACCTCAGATTTCTGTGGTGATATCGAAAAGCCTTGAAGTTTCTGGATAAGAGACTGTACTTCAGGGGACTCAGGACTTAATCGTTCTGAAGTATGATGGGTTTGAGCAGTTGTGGTTGACTCCTCTTCTTCTCATTTGAATACTGGTGTTCCAGCATGCAAATGGGAGGTCCGAGGTGAGGTGGAGGGAGATTTACTCTCTGAATGGGTTATAGGTTTGGGTTTGCTTGCCATTCACAGTTCATGCCCTCCTTCTAGTGCCAAAAATGTTGATGCCTCGAAAATCGCTGCAACAACATCGGGGAAAACCACCCGGTCCGAACCTTAAAGGCAGCTCCTTTTCCGTTTGGTGTGGTGGCTCTGACTGGAAATAATGGGACCAATTTCCCAATGATTGGTAAATAGGATGGATAAGTGGTTGATTCTATAATATATAATGATAATGGATGAATGATTCGATCTAAAAAGTAAAATTATGAACAACTATCCTATCCCGGGAAATTTCTTCTTTAGTGTAACTTTTTATGATCTTTATCCACAAATAGGCATATAGATGACTCTATTGGTAAACAAAAACATTTATTCATATGATAATTACTTTGTTCAAGTAGTTGAACAAAGTAATAATGAAAACATTATTACACTATTCTTCATATGTATCATAGACATAAATATGATTGAAAGAATAACACTCCTTAGACATTCAATAGTGATAAGTATAAGGATTGATGTTAAAACACATACATATATCCAATGATAGAAAGATTAAATAAATGTTGATTCACATGCAAGAATGAGGCAAGAGCATAGATAATAGTACCATATGCTATTTGGATCGCTCCCAATATCAATCGCATTCAAATTCCTTCTTCTAACTTAGAAACACTTCCACAACAAGGCAATAGTGCACATCTCATCAAAGCTTTCTTCGTTAAAATTGAGAATACTGGCCCAGTCTTCATAAAAAATATGTCAGAAGCACAATAGTGTGACTTACTGATTTGAGTTTATACAAAAACTGAGGACCCTTTCTAAATGCATGAAAGGGCCTATAAATACTAATTAGGCTAACTAGTTACAAAATAAAAATGCTATTAATTGGTACAGCTAAATTATGAGTATCTCCTCAAAATCGGCTTGTTTGCAGTCGGCAGCATGATTCATTGTTTGGGATGATCTCCCTTTGGCTTGAGCTAGCAGATAGTAAGCATAGGTTGCAATTCTGGAGGTCAGCTCAGACGAGAATGCAGGTGGGTTGAGTATGTGGCATCATGGATTTCGGGAATCATGTAACCGATCGCGTTAGTTAAACATTTGAGTGCGGCCCTTTGACTGTATGGTTTAATTAAGAAAAACCAAAAGGTATCCCAAGTTAAACTTTGGATGCCAGCGATTAACCTTCCATTTTTCTCCAATTCTTGATTGCATGTTTGTTCCAATGCTTTGGCTGACGGTAGCTTACCTGGAGTGCATTATGAAATCAAGTTAGACAGATAAAGCGTGTCATTGATTAACTCAATTAAATTACTGGTTGATAATCTGCATCTTGAGGTTTCTCTCTCTGCTTTCATTAGTTGTGACTGCCATTCTAGGAAAAGGATTTCTTTGTGTGACTCTAGAATTTTAGGTAGATTTGTGGCTTTCCCTTCACTGGTGTCTTTCCAAGCAAGAAAATTGGTTAAAGTTTCATCGGCATGTTCCAAATCATGCATGGCATCGACTGATTTGTCAACTATTGATGCAGTAATCTCACAAAGGGTCTCAACCAGAGAAATGTTATGACATAGTAGTTTTAGTTGTGTAATCAATGCTTTATTGATTTGGAGAGATTTGGACCTGAAATCTGTTGGTTGTGGAAAACTCTTGAACTTTTCTACTTGGTGTGATAGTTGAGCGATTTTCTCATCTTTCATCTTAATCATTTGTTCATTCATTGTCTTCAACTTGGCCAATGCTTCAGATAATTCCTTTTGTTTCTGCACTGCACTTAAGTCTATCCTCTACTTCTCCTTGAGCAATTTCTCATTTAATTGATTGTTTATCTGTTGTTGTGTTAATAGTTGCTGTTATAACTGTTCTATTTTTTATTGTCTTTCAAACACCTATGACTGCAATGAAACAATTGTTTGGTCTCTTTCCTTAAATATATTGCTTACTTCTGAGGCTTTATCCATGGTGGCTGCCGAATAGGCTCCGACATATTGAGAAAGTTTTCTAAGGTCATTGAAAGGGTTAAATTCCTCCTTCCACGCCACATTAGCCATCTCTGTTTGTGCTGGTAAAAGGGAAGATTGATCAAGTCTCCTCCTTTTCCTTTGTCTTTTCACTACAGCCCTATGTTTGGGATTGTAAAAGACATCTAATGGTGGTATGCCTTCTATCTGCAAAACAATCTGATCGGATGGATCTTTAGGAATTATTTTTGTATCTTTGCTGATGGATAGGCAGTTGGTCCCTTCAATTGGAACCGTAGTTGTTGTTGTCTCTTGACCAACTGTTACTTGAGGTGTGATGAACCCTTGTGAAGTCTCGTGATTACTTATAATAGAGTCAAATTGTTGCCATTCTTTGAAGAGTTTGGGATCAATCTGAGTATCTATATCGATATATTCACTATCCTGTTTCTTTTCTTTCTCCTGCTCTGTTTCATGTTCTAGTTGCTTTTCTTGCTCAGGAATCTTCTATGTAGCAGGAGGTTTGTCAATAATCTGCTATTCAGGCTCGCTTGATTGAGTTGTTGGGGTAGTAGCTAATAAGTCCATAGGCAGAGTTTGCAACCTCTGTTCTTTGAGCCTATTTAATTCTACCAGCCCTTCATCTTTATATTTCATTTTGGCCAATGTTTTTACCTGAAATAATGATTCTGATGAAGAAAACAAGTTGTCAAATTCATCTTTTTCATGATCAAATTTTGTAAGTTTGGCTTGCTCAAGCACGTTGTAGGAAACTTTCCTTGGGTTGTATTGCCTATTAGGGATGGTTGCAAGATTGAGCATGTTTATTTTTTCTGTCCCTTTCTCAGCATGTTTATAATCATGTAGAGTGTAAACATCGCACCTCAAAGGAAATGTAGGCCAGGACTGCTTTTTAGAATTCCTAAGAGTTTTGGATGTTCCTGCTGTGGTTATTTGGTAGGCCAACTCTCGAGCCAATAGCTTATTAGGTATATACAAAGGAAGGACATGGGGTCTTGTGAGGCTACCATAAACCCTTATATATGTGAACTTGTCTTCCCCAAACCAATTCCCTACAGCAGTAAAGTCAATCGTTGCTTCATCGGAAATCCTTGGGGCAGGCTTATCAAAAATGGCATAATAGATAGGTAACATGAAACCATTACATATTTGGTACAAGTGGTCTTTATAGTGTGCCTTCCATAACATCTGATGATAAATGTGGATTGGCTTAGGGTCTTGTGCAGTCCATCTCCACCCGAGTAATGGGTATTCGGAATTAAAGCAAAGAGTATCCATAATATAAGCACTATAATAAAAAGGGGGAATGGTTCTAGTGGTTTTACGTGCATTTGATCTGAAGTCAAGAATTGCAATTGCTAATTTATTAGACAATATGTTTGCCCAATCCATCACATAACTATTAACCGCTACTTCCATTAAAGGAACCATTTCAATAGTAAACTTTGCAGAATCATGCATTCCCCACATTCTACACATCATTGCCCCAGCATAACAGTAAGGAGATGATAATGAATCTATGGAGTACTTACCCGATGATTCATGTTTGTGCTTTGTGGTATTCTGTCTCCATTGCTTAATTGGGGCCGACTCAGTCTCGTTCTCTACTGCAATTTTTTCCAGAAAGGCTTTGTTGTATTTCTTTTTAGGTTCGGGCAAATGATACATCTTCCTTAAGTCATCAGGATGAAATGAACCAAAAATTCTTCCGTCAACTTTGCAAAACATTCTATTTGAAATTGGAATTTCTTCAACCACCCATCTGACTACATCAGTGTATGGAAGAATTTTCTCCCGTGCTGCTATCCTGTGCAAATATGAGTCGGCTAAATATTTCAGGGAAGCTTCTGATTTATTAGTTGAGTCTGCAGTAGCTTCTTCCGACACTTCTTCGGGCTCCTCTGCTTCAATTAAATTGTAGATACTTTGCCAACTTTTATTTCCAAGGCCGAGACATGTAGTGTCTGAAATTAAACCTTTTTTACTTGGTCCTGGATCACTGGTTGGCTGCACTGTTGCTGTAGGAACTGCTGCTGCCACGGATCTCTTGGATTTCTTTCCCATTTGTTTCAAATTTGTTATTTCGGCGGAGTTCTGCACAAGGGATGAAACCAACGTGATACATAGAAATAGGTAGTATGAGCCAATATGAAAGGATTATATCAATTAGCGAATAATAAAGGATTATAGTGAAACTGCCGCAGATACAATCTAAGGGAAAATATTGGCATAACTACTTCATTAATTGGTTGTTTAACCTGCCAATCATGGTAAAGGAGTTTTTAAATACCCATCATATCATTTATATGATGAATGATCCATTCAAGCGTGGCTTACATTTTTTGGCGGATAATGAGAATTAAATCAAAATCGATGATTGGTAACGTGAACGGGAAGGTTTTAATAATAGTCCAAAATATCCTTCGATCACCAAAAGGTGATACAATGCATGCAAGCCTTTTAAATATGTTTCGAAACATGCGCCTTGATTTAATGCATCGCAATCGGGGATGTGTTCGTGTCATATTACTTATGCCATTTCAAAGTCGCCGATCGCCGATGGCGATACGCCTTATCGCATCGGAGGATTTGAAGGTGTCACAATTTATGTATTGGGTTATTATAGCCGATTGCCGATGGCGATACCTTTTATCGCATCGGGGAAATGAGGGAGGCGTTTCTCTATACTATGTGTTTTTGCCTTTCCTCGATATCCAATAGTGATTTCCTTTTTCAGATCGGAGTGATTCAATGGGTCTTTTATATATGTTTTTCTTATTATTGCGATATGCGATCTTGCGAACGCTTTATCATAATAAAAAAGGACTTTATAATTGTTTAAAAGACCTATTTTTATTGTTCAAAAGGTTTATTTTAGAATATATCATTTCCATTGGAACTTTTGATGAGGATTTTTCTAAAGATGGGTTAATACCAATTTATTCACACATCTAAGTTTAAAAGGGACCCATTTCATATTATGATTTTAAAGAAAAAAATTTATGAAATGGGGGGTTGTTGTACAACACAACAACCCAACAATTGGAATAAAAAAGAGCAAAAGGGCTTTCTTACAGTTGTGATAGAAAATACACTAAAGGTCATAAGTATGCTGAGAAGAAATTATTTTACATATATTGTGAAGAGAAGGAAGAAAAGTAACAAGAAATGTCAAAAGAAGAGGATATACACCAGGAAAAAAACCCTAAAGAAAGAATAAATGAATCTGACCATATCTTGTAATGCATTAGCTGGAATTACCATTCCTCAAACTATCAAGATAGAAGGACATGTAAAGAAGAAAAATGTAATAGTGTTGATTGATCGGGTAGTACCCATAATTTTATTCATTGTAAGATAGCCAAGGAATTGAATTTCTTCCTATATCTAGCACCAGAGTGTCAAGTGATGGTTGCAAGTGGAGGAACCATAAATTTCTATGGAAAGTGCCATAATATCAAGCTCCATGGGAGAATATGTATTGAATGGCCCAATTCTTTCAATTCCAATGGGTGGTGTTGATGTTGTACTAGGAATCCAATGGCTACAATCCTTGGGTACAATAGCTTTTAATTTTCAAGAACTTTTCATGAAATTTTCTTCGAAAGGAAAGGAAGTTGAATTAAGAGGTATCCATGGGAAACCAGGAAAGATAATCAGCTCTAATGGAATGAAAAAGCTTCTGAAGAAAGAACAACGATGTGTAATTGCACAATTATGTTCGCTAGAGGTTCCCACATCGAAATCATCTTTTTCTCCAGATATCCAAAAAGTCTTCGACAATCATTCCAAGGTATTTGAGACTCCCAAAGGTCTCCCACCTATTTGTGATCATGATCATGCTATTCATTTGATTCCAAGAAGTGTTCCTCCAAACATCAGACCTTACAGATATCCCTATGCCCAAAAGAGTGAAATTAACGTATGGTTGCAAAAATGATAGAGGCTGGTATAATTCAACCTAGTCAAATTTCTTTCTCTACTCCAGTAGTATTGGTGCACAAGAAGGATGGAACATGGCGCATGTGTCTAGATTATAGGGAGCTTAACAAGCTCACTATTAAAGATAAATTCCCATTATTGTCATTGATGAACTATTGGATGAATTGCATGGATCAATTTACTTCACCAAGTTGGATCTTCATTCAAAATATCATCAAACTAGAATAAAGACTAAATACATTCTAAAAACAACATTTAGAACTCATGAGGGTCATTATAAATTTTTTGTCATTCCTTTTGGCCTTACCCATGAACCTTCTACATTTCATGGTTTGATGAATTCCATTTTCAAACCCTTCCTTAGAAAATTTTTGTTAGTAGTTTTTTTATGATATACTAATCTATAACAAATCTTGGAAACATCATGTTCAACATGTTGACAAGGTACACAAACTATTGGAGGAGAAACAATTCTATGCAAAAAACTCCAAATGTTTCTTTGGAGTACAAGAGGTTGAATATTTGGTTCATATTGTATCTCATGAAGGTGTTAACGTAGACCCTAGCAAAATTAAAGCCATTAAGGAATGGAAAATACCCACATCAATAAAGCATCTGCGAGGATTTCTTGGGTTGACAAGGTATTATTGCAAGTTTGTTAATATTTATGGGAGAATAACAACACCTCTAACAACATTATTGAAGAAATATGCATTTTTATGGACTCTAGAAGCAACGAAGGCCTTTGAACATCTTAAAGAGGAAATGTGCCAAGCACCAGTCTTAGCTACGTCGGACTTCACAAAAACCTTTATTATGGAATGTGATGCCTTAAGAAATGGAATTGGTGTTGTTTTAATGCAATAAGAAAGACTCATTTCTTTCGAAAGTCTTCCAATCAAAGGAAAGTATTTACACATCTATTTATGAGAAGGAAATATTGGAAATACTACATGAACTTAAGAAATGGCAACCCTACCTAATGGGAAGACACTTCAAGGTAAAGACGGGTCATGATAGTCTTAAATACTTTTTAGAACAAATATTATCTTCAGAAGAGCAGCAAAAATGGGTCACAAATATGTTGGATTATGAATTTGAAATCATATACCAAAAAGGGAAGAAAAATGTAGTAGCAGATGCACTCTCAAGAAAGGATGAGGATGCGGAAGCATTTCTATGTGCCATTTCTATTATCCAACTAGATTGGATAAACGAAGCAAGGGATGAATGGAAGAATGACAAAGAAGTGTGGGAACTCATTCAAAAGTTACAATAACATCCCAGTACATATGATACATTTCGCTGGAAAAATGATTTGTTATGGTATAAAGATTGCTTAAACCTATGTCAGAATTCCCAACTCAAACAAAAGATTCTTAAGGAATTGCATGCCTCTCCCTTAGAAGGGCACTTGGTATTTTTAGAAACCTACCACAGGGTTAAGAAGGAATTTTTTGGGGATGGCATTAAATCTGATATTCAAAATTTTGTGGCGAAATGTTTGTTTTGCCAACAACATAAATTTGTAACAATTAAGACCCCAATTCTATTACAACCTTTATCCATTCCAAGTCAACATTGGGAGGAGGTTTCATTGGATTTTATCATGGGTTTACCCAAGTCCAAAGGAAAGAGTTTCATCATGGTGGTAGTGTTGACGCAACGAATGTTTGCTATGCCAACGAGGGGAACTAACCCAATTGCAGACCCCAATCAGATCTGCTTTCGTTTCGAATGGCTAGTTCCGACGGGTTTTAGAGGATACTGTAAACTATTATATGTGTTGAAAGATTGCTTCTTGCAGGAAGAATTTAATTAAATCAACAAACAAAACAACTAACCTATATGTATCAAATCCTATCTACACTAATTCTAACTACTTATGCTAGTTCTAACTATTCTAATCTATCCTACAGGAGCATAACAAAAGGAAGTTAAACACCATATATAAATTCCAAGTCCTAATTAATCAATTACTGGTTCACAAATGAACAAGGTTGTATTAAATCTTAATTGCAATCTAATTACTTATACAGGAATACACATTCCTTTCCATACAAATAAAACTTGCAGCTGATGTTTAACAAGGTCTCGAACAAGCAATTGCTCATGAATTAACCATGATAACAAATCATATTTGAATAACCAAGACTAGTCACGAACTATCTGTTATCAATATGCACAAAACAAATCACATTTATATTTATGCCAACAATGACATCTTGATTCTAAACACATGAAAGGAGAGGCAAATGAATCTAAAAAAGGCTCTTTCTCGACCAAATAGTCTTCTTTATTCACAATAAATCAAAAGTTGTTCTGCCAAAAAAAAAGTCCTCCCCTCATCTTCGGAGGTAATACTTATGCAGAAGGAACTGACCCTTGGTCTTCCCCTGACTTTTCACCTCCCTCCTCTTTTCAATATACAAATTAAAATATACAGGCGTAGAATCGATTGGTGAAACGACTGACACGTAAAGGCCACATCTGCTGGAGTGTTTCATTTCCTAGGGAAATGAATAGATGTCGATTGAAAGGAGGAGGTATGCGTATCATTTCTTCATGATAAGGCCCGAGACCTCATAACCTTTAGAACACACAAGTAACACATGGAAACATGACCGCCAACAACTAAAACAAGATCTTTAAATAGGACACACCGACATATATAAACTCTTAGGATCCACTCATGAATCTTTTACCTGGAGCCATACTTGATGCTTATGCATCTGTTCTTCGACCTCTCTTGCCATCTCTTGGTCCTTGCCTACAGAGATAAACAACATCAGTTATTCTTATGAAAATATGATAGAAATGCTTAAAAACACAAATCTTGTCTTCATTAAAATGTTTATAACATCAAAAGGAACAAGTGTGAAAGAATCGGCCCGTGGTTTTTAATTCATGTATTGATTAAGTCCCACAAGTGTAAATCTGATTTACATTGAAAATCGTCGCATAACATAGAACCGGATCCGAAATCTAGACTTGAAATATTATAGATGGGAACCCATACCCTGTCGGGTCCACGAAACACTATCGCATCACATCGTTTCAGTGGAGAGGAACCGGGCTTATTGAACTGCCGAACTCCAACATTGAGATGGCGGAAGCGGACCCAAAGTCATATTATGATGTGCTTAATAATCTCGGCAGGTCTGTCAGATTATGGAATGCCTTATGTATGGGCCTTTGGTTCCACCAATTGCGATATGCAATAGGCCAGACCTGAAAATATATAAGTTGTGGTTAATAGTCTCGGTGGGTCCGCCATATCGCATATCACCTTATGTATAACCCCTGAACTCTGTCGATTGCAATTTCGATTGGGGAAGTGGACCTGATAAATGTATGTGTTATGTTAAATAATCGCGGTGGGTCTGTCATATCATGGAACTCCCTATGTATGGGCCTTGGGTTCCACCGATTGCGATTTGCGATTGGGGAATGGACTCGACATCATATGTGTTGTTGTTAATTTCATTTGAAGTTCGGAAGGTCTTCACTTAGCGGATGTGAAAGAGGAAGGTGTAGTATAACCGCAGAAATGAAGAGATTGCAATAGTGATAAAGGCAGGCATTGAGAAATGTATAAAGACAGAAAGAGCACTGAAATGGTAAGTTACATACGTTTGCAAAGTATTTCTGTTACAAAAGTATTGTAATAGAAATAGAGGCGCGATAGAAGGTTTTGTGGGTTGAGTCCACATATGATCATGGTAAAGAGTGGGGGTTGGTTATATGTGTGGGCATAGAGTACCATGAATGTTTATGAGGATTGAGAAAAGTCTCGATGACAAAACATGAATGGAGGGCTAGACTGGGTTTTAAATTAATCATGCCGCAGAGATTTATTCAAGGGGTCTTACCATTAAGAATTGAAGATTTGACTTGGCACAGACTTGAAATCCCTAGGATGAAAATAGATAATTCAGAGAGTTATCATCGGAGAAATGAAAGATCAAACTTCTAGGGGACCCATTCAAATTGGCTGCCAGAGCATGTTTTAATAGGGTGGTGGTTGTGGCCACAACAAATGGCGAACCGTTGGGTGAACCAGTTATCTCTGTTTCCAAATAAACCTTGGATCAATAGAACATCAGGGTGTTAAGATAAACTTGAAATGAAAACTATATAGATGGAAAAAAATGGGTTCCACTTCAACATTAATTGATTCAGGCGGGATAAAGACAAATAGCTTATACTTACCAATAGGGTTTTGACAGGCATTCTCCAAAGGTAGCATTATGGGATTTATTGACCCTCTTTTACCTATTTTCTACTTTCAAAAATCCTTTCGGGACCATCACTGGTCTATCAATACCTATTTAGGTGTGTACCTCAGCTCTTTATCGTTCATCAAACTTGATATAGATCTATTTATCTGCACTTTATGTAAGAATTTTAGTGCTATACTTTTGTCTGATTGAATGGGGCGCAGTCATGGATCATGCCATATTTTTAAATCGCTTAAGCAAGGTTGGGCTTGCTATGTCAACCAATACTCTAAGTCCAACAATAGCCCCTGATCTAACTGGCCTCCCAAACAACCTGTCCTTCCAAATTGGCACAAGGACTTAACATTTCACTTCTTTTTTTTTTACATAAGTCCTTCCAATTTCAGTCACAAGAACTAGAGCACAATTGGATTTGCCACAGGATATATGACAGTGAGCTTAGCCCATGAAATGATGTTTACTTGTAGATGACAGGTATTAGAAAACTTAGTGTGGTGTATAGGACCAATGGAGAATAACTACAAACCTTACAGGAAAGTATAGGTTTGGTCTAAGTGGGATTTTAAAAATGCAGCGTTCCACCATGCCAATCCAGCTGTGGTTACACATTTTTTGTTTTATAAAGATGCCCCTACATGCCCCAAGTATCCAGGTTATCAACAGATCCTACCTAGTTCCCAACAAATGCTAATGAATGGCTTTGATTTAAATTCCACCGCTAATTTTCTTGTTCTCATAGGTTCATTGAATTTTTTCTTGATTTGCAAGGTCACGATGAATTTATGGTTGGACGACTCATCAGCAAGTTAATGAGGGAGGCAAAAAGTGGAAGGTGGCGAATGAGGGAAATCTGAAGAGAGTTGTAAAGGTGAAGACAAGACTGAAGGACCGAAATCAATTGGCTGAAAAGAACTGAAATTCAAAAGGAAAATAAACTTTGTGTAAAACAGGAAAGGGCAGGACGAAAATGTAACTAAGCTAACAGAAAAAATAAAATGAATCCTAACCTACTCAGGAGGTAACCACCGTGTGGTGGCTACTGGAAGTATCTCTTAAGATGTTGGCCAAACAGGGAGTTTTTCAGTTTCTCCCTGTAAATTTTTCAGTCTGTAAGTTCCCTGACTGATTTTTTCTTCAACTTGGAATGGGCCCAGCCATAAGTGTTGGAATTTCGCATGCTTACCTTTTGGCTTACTCAGCTTGTCCCATTTTAAGACTAACTCTCCTACTTGGTAATCTTTATCTCCTACTAGATGACGGTCAAACCATATCTTTACAATCATTTGGTGATTTCTAAATTTATTTCTGGCTTTATATCTCAATTCCTCCAACCTCACTAGTTGGTTGATCCTTTCTTGAAGTAAGCCTGAAGGGGTCCCTCTTGAAGCTTGGGAGAGAAGTAAAGAGGGAAGGGTAACGTTAGGAGGCAAGATGGCTTCCTGTCCATAGGCGAGGAAGTATGGGGAGTTTCCTAATGCTACTTTTGGGGTGACCCTATCAGCCCAAAGGGCATTTGTTAGAGCGTTGTGCCAATTCCTATGGTTGTCAGCGACAGATTTACGGATTATGCAGATGAGGTTTTTATTTGAGGACTCTACAACTCCATTCCCCTGGGGGTAATAGTTTGATGCATGCCTTATGTGAACTGATTTATTAGTAGCAAATTCAGTCAATTTCAGTGATGTAAAGTAAGAAGCATTATCAAATATGAGAGCATTAGGAATGCCAAACCTGCTGATAATAAATTTCTCAATAAAGGATATTACCTTATCTTCGTTTACCTTCTGAAGCGAGATGGCTTTGGTCCATCTGGTGAAGTAGTCGGTTGCCATGAGTATATACTTATGCTGTTGTGAAGAGTTCAGAGTGATCTCACCTATGACATCTAGGCCCTATTGTTGGAACGGGTGATAGATCATAACGGGCCTGAGAGGAACAATTGGCTTTCTTTCTCGTCCTACGACAGTTTGACATACCTTGCATTTCCAAGCGTAGGCATGCAAGTCTCTAAACACTGTGGGCCAATAATATCCAACTCTTAATATTTTGTGAGCAGTGGTCTCTCCTCCATAGTGACCACCTGCTGGGTCATCGTGCATTTCTTCCAAGACATGATCGGCCTCATCCTTTTCCAAACACCTCAGCCAGATTCCATCATAATTTTTTCTGTATAATGTGTCATTGGCCAAGTGATATTGATTAGATTTCAATCTGAGCACTCTCCTTTGTGATGCGACCATGTGTTCAAGACATGATCCCCGTGTGAGATAAAAGCGTATGTCGTAATACCACGACTCAGGATCCAAAAGGGCTTTTGATGTTTCGTTCTCACTCATCAGTGTCTCATTAATCCATAGGGGCTCCTCCTTGAATTCCACTTGTGAATTTTGTATGCTCTGTGCTTCTGGTTCTTCAAATGCCCCTTCTTTATTCGCCAAAGCTTTTGCCACGAGCTCGCACAATCCCTACCCTCGAACTATCTTCGCTGGCCTAATCTCAAGGTCATATTCTTGAAGGGTGGTTATCTAATTCCCTCTCCATTCACCCATTTATTTTTGCACGAAGAGGGCTCTTACAATAGGGTGGGGAATGATTACTTTAGTCCTAGCCTTTACTAAATAAGGGTGGAAATTTTTTACGGCTTTAAAAACCGCAAAACCTTGTTTCTCCACGTCTGGGTAGTTCAGTTCTACTCCCTGAAGATTAGAGCTCATATAAGAAATAGGGACTTCATCGCCATCATCATTTTTTTGGGTGAGGATTGCGACATATGAAACATCGGAAGTGAAAGTGTACAATAAGAATTCATTGTCGAAATTGGGGCTGACCAATGTAGGAGCTTATGCAATGGCCTCCTTAATTCACTGAAATTATTTCTTAGCTTCATCGCTCCACCTATACACAACGTCTTTCTTCATCATTAGTTGCATGGGACGCACTATTTATGCGAAACCGGAAATGAATTTCCTAACGAAATTAATTTTCCCGAAGAAATATTTCATTGCCTTTTTATTTGCAGGGGGATGTATTCTCATGATGGTCTCTATTCTTTCGGGATTGATAACAATCCATTCTTTAGAGAGGAGGTGACCCAGTGGTTTCCCTTCTGTAACTGCGAAAATGCTCTTCTTGGGATTCAACGATATTTCATAGCTTCGGCATCTTTCAAAAATTTGTTTCAGGTGATAGATATGATCCCTTTTGTGATACGAATACACAATAATGTCATCCATGTACACTACTACTGATCTATTAATCAATCCTTGAAAAGCTATGTCCATAGCTCTCTGGAATGTGGCGCCCACATTAATAAGTCCAAAAGGCATTTTACGATATGAGTAAGTGCCCCATTTAGTGTTGAAGATTGTCTCGAGCTGATCTCCATTTGCCACCAACACTTGATTATATCCTGAAAAACCATCTAATAGGGACAACATTTCAGACCCAGAAATGCATTGAAGAATGTGTTCCATAGAAGCGACAAGATAGTTATCTTTTTGTGATGCTTTGTTCAGGTTTCTAAAATCGATACATAACCTGATGTCTCCATTTTTCTTTCTCACTGGCACGAGATTGGCTACCCAACGGGTGTGCCTAATAGGAAAAATGATTTTGGCATCCAACATTTTTTTTTAATTCTTTCTTCACCAATGGTTCCAGGCTTGGATGTATCTTGCAAAGATTTTGTTGGTATGGCCTAACATCCTTCTCCAATGGAATCACATGCTACATAATGCTGGTATCAAAGGTTTTTAAGTCACCATATGTCCATGCAAAGACATCCTTATACTCTTTAAACAACTTAACAAATGCAACCCTTTCTTGCGGAGATCATCCTAAGCCAAAATTAACAATTGTTGGGTCTTCTTTGGTTCCAAGGTTGACCGATTCATACTTCATGGATGACCTATGCGTTTTGCAATTAGTCGACTTCTTGAATTTATCATGCAAGTCATACAAGTGCTCCATCTTGACAACTGACTTGGGAATTATATTGGACTGATCGTTTTCCTCATCTTCCCTCTCATTCATAAGCCTTTCGTGCTATTTTTCATCAATGACTGCATTTTTGAATGTCTTCTCGTAGTGCAGGAACTCAAGGATTTGCTCGTCATCTTCGAACACCTGCCAATTTGAGATGTTATCAGGCACGGATGGTCTGAAAATCAATTCAACATAATATTTATTCTTGCTTAATCTAAGATCAGGAAAAAGTTTTGAAGCCGTACTAGCCATCAGATCGACATCTCAGTTTTGCCCTCGAGGTATGTATGTGATATTAAAAGAATCAAAATTGTCAATCAAGTTGCATACCTCATGTTGGTATCTTACCAGGTTTGGCGAATTGTAATGTATCCTTTTCCTTACCTGGTCTACAATTATCTGTGAGTCACCAAAAACTTTAAGATTTTTCACCTTCATACCAATGGCTTTCTTCAGGCCCTGCATCAAGCCTTCATATTCTACCATGTTGTTGGTGCACACGAACTCCAACCGTCTGGCCATCAGATGTTGGTTCCCTTGTGGATCAATGAGAATTCTCCCAGCACCTGCACCTTCAAGGCAGTTAGAGCCATCAAAATAGAGTGTCCAAAATATAGAATCTAATGTTACATCAATTGAACTTCTTTCTATGAAATTAGTCCTATCATCTACTATAATACAGGATAATTCATCAGTTGGATTGCAGGGGAGAGCTTCCAATTGTGTGTTTGCCAGAGTTTCTTCAATTGTCTCTGCATGGAATTCTCCAAAACAGGTTTCCGTGGCATAAGCATTGAAACTATAATTCCCAAGGATAGAATTGATAAACATTACAGGTTCATTAGGGCCATTTAGTTCCGTCACCACATACTTCTTGCATCTTTCTCAATCAACCCTCAGAATATCACCTTTTCCCTTCTGAGGTAGCAAGAGATGGGACAAATCAATTGAGAAATATCCATTCAGCTTTGCTGACCAGTCCCTACTAAGTAGCATTCCATAAGCCTCAAATATTTCAACTACCACTATGTCAATGACTTGTGTGTACTGTGGTTTGGTAGCCATCTGAACCAACATATCTTTCAATTCCCCAATTACTTTCATATTCGTTCTGTCCAATTGCATGATTCGAGTCGAGTTTTCTCGGGTATCGCATGAAGTCTTTTAGCAACAGCGTAAGGCATAATAGTGGATGAGGCACTAGAATCTACCAAGAAATTGTGTATGTTCATGTTGAAGATTTCAAATGTGATAAGGAAAGGTGGAGTGATGGATTTTGATTTCCTTCCTATCATGGTTGCACTAACATCTTGGGGCATTTGATTTATTTTTGATAGAGTGGCTTCCGTGGCTGGTAGCTTTTGGGATGTACTGGAGGTACTAACGGGTTTGGACACCAAAGTTTTGGTTTGACTACTTGGATTGGTGGGAGATTTGCAATTATGTTCATTCATAGCTTTCAAGAGTAGATCTCTTTGCTGCGTTAATTTTAGCAAATCGAAGTATGTGATATTAGCTCAAGATTTCTTAAGATCATTAACCATATTGTAATCAATGTTATAAACAGGGTAGGGCAGAGTAAACATACCTGTTTTTCCATTCTTAGGTGGGAGTTTACCATTTTGAGTCGCCTTTGTTGCAGTCGGAGATGTATTATCTTTATGTGGACAGTTCACAACTGGAGTACTCTTGGAATCACCACTAGTTCTACCCTTCTCAACAGGAACTTTGGGAGCAGATGCCTTCAAAGGGCAAACATATTTCTTTGTCTGGTCTACAGGCTTCATCACGCCCACAAGTGGCCCCTTACTTCGTGTGTGGATTTCATTAGTGTGGATTTCTACCATACCATCTCCTTCATCGTCACTACTCTCATTTATATAGAAATCCCACAGTACATTGATTTGAGATTCTTCGTCGAAGGGCTCTTCTACATGGTATTCCTCCTCATTTTCCTATTCTGGCTCCAGCTCCACTATAGGTTCTTCATTGTTAAGGAGAGATCTGATAAGAGCCAGCTCTTCCATATTTAAATTCCCTTCATTGGGTGGAGTAGACAGTGTAAGTTGAACATGACCACCTTCTGTCTTCTTACGATAGAAAGGTTTGAAGGATTTTCTGTTGTTATAATCTCCTCCATTCCCACTTGTACTCTCTCCAGAATTCCTTTTCATGTCGATGATTGTGTTTGTCACTTTCTTAATGATCTGATGCAAACCCTCCACATCTGTGGTATCCTTTTCTTTGATTTCAGCCCCTTTGATATCACTCCCATTATTATTCTTGGATGATTAAGAGGCTTTCTTTCTTCGGTTATATGATGGCATGCTGTGAGACTGATCATTCATTCTCGACTTTTACTGCTTCATCGACAACACCCTGTAAGGTTTGTGCGTTACTCCTTTTGACCCACATCGTAGTAGGGACAGGGAGAGCAGTGATGTAGAATTCCATGAGCACCTCCTCAGTAGGTCTAGCGTTAGCCAGGATTCTATTGAACAAAGTGTTGAACTAGATGTTAAAATCCTTGACCTTTTCTTTGGCTTCCATTTTCAAATGGGATAGTTCTAAAATTAAGGCCGTAGGTGTTTTGCATCGCCAAAATTATCTAAAAAGGCCTCTTGAAAGGCAACCCATGTGATCGATCCTATTCTCAAGCTAAAGTACCATGTGGAGACTGCACCAATCAGAGTAAAAGGGAATAAGTGACATACTACATCTTCATCGGCTACTCCTAACATGCACACGGCTAGGAAGAAAGAGTGAATATTGGTTATCAGTAGTGTCTCCACGCTCAGGGTCGAATTTAAGTAGTACTCTTTCTGCATTCTTGGGTAAGGGATGCTACTGCCCAGGTACCGCTACGGAATCCTGAGTGAGCCAGGGAGGGAGTGCTCCCGAAGGAGGTGGGAGTTGGTTCCCACCCGGTTGAAGTTGATTCCCACCTGCAAGAGGAACGTTAGCCATATTATGGATAGGGAGGTTCTAGTTGAAGGTTTCTTCGAGGCGTTCTTTATTAGGATTTCCCAAATTGGGCTAGGGATTACCTTCAGAGAGTGGATCCTCAGGAATTTCTTCCCAAGGAGTGTCGATACTTTGCAAGGACTCTAGCACAATATCTTCAAGAGACGGGGCTACAGATGTCTCTTCGTTTATGGAACATATCCTTGGCTTTCTTTTAGTTGTAGGAGGTAAAGAGTGAAAGATGGGGAGTTGAGAGAGAGAATGAGCGTAAGCCCAAGTAAGTACTCTAACTAGTTGTTCTTGAGTGACAGGATACTCCCACAGTGTCTCTTCTTCGGGTGACCCAAGCACGAGACCTAGAGGGATCTTTGTTTCTTCGAAATGAGGCTTTTCCAAATGGGAGGAAGGATCTTTTCGACCTTTATGATCCATGCATTAATATTTTCAAGTCCATGCGCGACATTCATAGGTGAAATCATAAAAGTTGTGGACAGCAGTTCAGGCCCTCCTTCTGTTAAGGGACAAAGTACCCTAGGGTCTTGGGTTGATACCCTAGTAGATCAGAGGTTATATACAAAGAGAAACACACATTCCACATAGCCATGATGCTAATATAAACAAATTGAATGAAGTGAGGTGCACCTGGGGGTCCTTCGTTAGGGAACATCTGGCCAAGGTCCAAACCCTCTTGGAGTTCCTTTTGCTCCTTCAACCTGCAAAACAATCAATTCAAGAAAGCACAACAGTATATGGACCAAGCATCATAAAGAGATCATCTTCATAGCATATTGAAAGGTAGTTAGTTATACAATTAAAACAACCATTCATGTGAATCATAACATTGATATCATAAACATGAAGAAGATTTATATCAGGAATAAGACAAGTGTTTCTTTTATTATAGATAACTAAAGTACAGAAGGGAATGATTTCACTTGAGTCGTCCTTTCGTAGGCTCCAAGCGGAACCATCCTCTGGATTCGTCCAGTATCAAGCCTTCAACGAACTCCTTCCATGACTTACTCCATGATATATCAAGTAGTAGAAAGACATCATCACACAAGGAAACAAGGGTTTCCTATAAATGGGGGAAGTGCTGGAAGCACAAGGATCTTCACACCTGGTCAGGGATAATCTCAGCAGAGTGATATTTCTCTCTATTCTCTCTTCCTTAGGCCTTCCCATTGAAGCCTTTTATACTTCCCCCAAAGTATTTTTTTAGTTGGGAATTCGTTGGGAACGGTTGGGCCACACACACTAATAGGTAATCAATAGGTAAAACCCGTGATCTCTGCCTTAAATTAAGGAGATTTAATTTTTTTAAGTGTTTTAAGACATATACGTGGGTTGGGTATACACAAACCCGTGTACACACGTGTTTAGCTCAGGGCAATGTTGCATATAGGGAGTAAAACACTATTTTTTAAATTTTTGGACAAGGTCTGGAAGGAGGGGTTGACCTAGGCCATGAGTGCAGCATCACAAACATCAAGAGTGAGGTTTGGAGCTAAAACACCTTCTAGTGCCAATTTGTTGATGCGGCGAATGTTCATTATGCCAATAAGGGGAACTAACCTGATTGCAGACCCCAATCAAATTTGCTTTCTTTTGGAATGGCTAGTTCCAACGGGTTTTAGAGGATCCCATAAACTGTTATATGTGTTGAAAGATTTCTTCTTGGAGGAAGACTTCAATTAAATCAACAAACGAAACAGATAACTTATATGTATCAAATAATATCTACACTACTTCTAACTACTTATGCTAGTCCTAACTATTCTAATCTATCCTGCAGGAGTTAAACATCATATATAAATTCCAAGTCCTAATGAATCAATCACTAGTTCATAGATGAACAAGGTTGTCTTAAATCTTAATTTCAATCTAATTACTTATATAGGAATACACATTTCATTCCATACACATAAAACTTCCAACTGATGCTTAACAAGGTCTCGAATCAGTAATCGCTCATGAATTAACCATGGTAACAAATCATATTTGAATAACCAGGACTAGTCACAAACTGTTTGTTATCAATATGCACAAAACAAATCACATTTATATTTATGCTAGAAATGACATCTTGATTCTAAACACATGAAATGGGAGGCAAATGAATTTGAAAAAGGCTCTTTCTCGGCCATATAGTCTTCTTTATTCACAATAAATCAAAAGTTGTTCTGCCAAAAAAAAGTCCTCCCCTCATCTTCGGAGGTAATACTTATGCAGAAGGAACTGACCCTCAGTCTTCCCCTGACTTTTCACCTCCCTCCTCCTTTCAATATACAAATTAAAATATACATGCATAGAATCGATCGGTGAAATGGCTGACACGTAAAGGCCACATCTGATGGAGCGTTTCATTTCCTGGGGAAATGAATATATGTCAATTGAAAGGAGGAGGTATGCATGTCATTTCTTCATGATAAGTCCCGAGACCGCATAACCTTCAGAACACACAGGTAACACATGGAAACATGATCTCCAACGCCTAAAGATGGATATTTAAATAGGACACACCCACATATATAAACTCTTAGGATCCGCTCATGCATCTTTTACCCGGAGCCATCCTTGATGCTTATGCATCCGTTCTTCGACCTCACTTGCCTTTTCTCAGTCCTCGCCTGCATTGATATCCAACATCAGCTATGCTTATGAAAATATGATAGAAATGCTTAAAAACACAAATTTTTCCTTCATTAAAACATTTATAACATCAAAAGGAACAAGTGTGAAAGAATCGGCCCCTAGCTTTTAATTCATGCATTGATTAGGTCCCGCAAGCGTAAATCCAATTTACATTGAAAATTGCAGCATAACTTAGAACTAGATATGAAATCTGGACTTGAAATATTATAGACGAGAACCCATACCCTATCGGGTCTGCGAAACACTATCGCATCACATCGTTTCAATGGAGAGGAATCGGGCTTATTGAACTTTTGAACTCTGATATTGCGATGGAGGAAGCGGACCCGAAACCATATTATGTTGTGCTTAATAATCTCAGCAGGTCCGTCAGATTATGAAGCGTGTTATGTATGGGCCTTGTGTTCCGCTGATTGCGATATGCGATAGGCCGGACCCGAAAATATATATGATGTGGTTATTAGTCTTGGCGAGTCTGCCATATCGTTGCCTTATGTATAAGCCCTAAACTCTACCGATTGCGATTTGTGATTGGGGAAGCAGACCAGATAAATGTATGTGTTATGTTTAATAATCGCGGTGGGTCCTCCATATTGCGGAACGTCTTATGTATGGGCCTTGGGTTCCGCCAATTGCGATTTGCGATCAAGGAATGGACCTCACATCATATGTTTTGTTGTTAATTACATTTGACGTCCAGAAGGTCTTCGCTTAGAGAATGCAAAAGAGGAAGGTGCAGTATAACTGCGGAAATGGAGAGATTGTGATAGCAATAGAGGTAGGCATTGAGAAATGTATAAAGACCGAAAGAGAACCGAAAAGGTAAGTTACATACATTTGCAAAGTATTTCTGTTGCAAAAGTATTGTAATAGAAATAGAGGCGCAATAGAAAGTTTTGCAGGTTGAGTCCACATACGACCACAGTAAAGAGTGGGGGTTGGTTATGTGTGCGAGCATAGAGTACCATGAATGTTTATGAGGATTGAGAAAAGTCTCGGTGATAGAACATGAATGGAGAGCTAGACTGGGCTATAAATGAATCTTGCCGCAAAGATTTATTCAGGGGGTCTTACCATTAAGAATTGAAGATTTGACTCGACACAGAGTTGAAATCCCTGGGATAAAAATAGATCATTCAAAGAGTTATGATCGGAGAAATGAAAGATCAAACTTCTAGGGGACCCATTCAAATTGGCTTCCAAAGCGTGTTTTAATAGGGCGGTGGTTGTGGCCACAACAGGGAGTTGACAGACTTACCAAGTATGCACACTTTTGTGCATTATCACATCCATTTAAAGCCAGTACAATTTCTACTGCATTTATGGAAACATTTCAAAAGCTACATGGTGGTAGAAAATTATATATTACGGAGCAATGGAACACATAAAATATTGAAGAAATATAAACACAGAAAATTCATAAAACAAGAGAGACACAGATATACGTGGTTCACCCAGTTTGGGCTACGTCCACGGAGAAACATCCAGTCCTTCTTTTATTATATTATCTAGAAAACTGAAGAGATACAACCTACAGCAGATCCATTGTAACACTCTCTTTACTCTCAATCTCCTCTCTCTTCCTTACTCAGAATACATCGCACCATAGACGCAATACAATTCCCTCATATATAGTGAGGGGTTGCCTTCTGGGGAAAAAAACCCTAAATTAAACATAACTTCTATCAATAGATCATCTGCCTAATGAATGGCCCAGATTGACTAGAAATTACCAGACTTTTACAAGGCAATTTTACATCTATTTTTAGCTTCAGGGGTGCTACACCTGAACCCCTGCCGGGGGACCGCTGGCCCCTGAACCCCCGTGGGGGGGACAAGTCCCCCCCGTACCCCCCTGCGTGGAGGGGTGTAAATTCTTCTTGGGGTATACATCCAGCTGAGACCTTTGAATACAGAAGATAATTAGGCTTCACACCCAACACATGGAAACCTAAAGATTATTGTAAGCGACAAAGATCGCATTTTGACTAGAAATTTTTGGACAAAATTATTTTCTTGTCTTGGTACTCAGTTAACTCATATCTCATCTTATCATTGTCAATCTGATGGAAAAACTGAGATAGCAAACAAATGTTTGGAAAGATATCTTCGTTGCTTTGTATCTAAGAAACAGACACAATGGGTCAAATGGTTGCCTTTGGTTGAATGGTAGTATAACACTTCCTTCCATACTGCAGCAAAAATGACCCCATTTAGGCCACTTTGTGGATATCACCCACCATCCGTCACATCATATTTAAGAGAAAATTCTAAGGTTCAAGGAGTGGAAGATCACATCGAGCATCAACAACAAGTTCTCCAACTCTTAAAGGATAACCTAACTTTGGCACAAAATAGAATGAAACAACAGGCATATCAACATCGCATCGAAAGAAGTTTTGATATAGGTGACTAGGTATTTCTATGGCTACAACTATATAAACAAATGTCCCTCGAGAAAGCTAAGAAGGATAAAAATTATCACCAAAGTATTATGGTCCGTACAAGGTGTTGCAAAATATTGGTACTATGGTATAAAAATTGGAGCTTCCTGCAGCTTCCCGAGTGCACCCAATTTTCCATGTTTTATGCTTAAAGAAGGTTATTGGTGATAAGATCCCAGTTCAAACAATATTGCCAGAACTTGATGAGGAAGGAAAAATCATATTGGAACCTAAAGAATCCACAAAAACAAGAACTTGAGAGCTGCAAATTCAAAAAAAATTGGAGTATCTTGTCAAGTGGAAGAACTTACCCGCTGAAGATTCCACATGGGAGGATGAGAATTTTATATTGAAGCATCCATAACTACTAAATCGTTGAGGACAACACTTTTTTGAAGGAGAGGGGCATGTTAGGTCCCTATAATACTAGTGATTCCCCCATTACTATTGTTATTGTAGCCCTTATTGTTATTATTGTGCCCCTATTGTCCCCATATTGTTATTATTGTTCCGCATAGAAGACCACTATTAGTATTCTTGTGCCCTTATATTATTTTTGTTATGTTGGCTTTGATTATATTGTGACCCCTTAGACTCCTATATATAGAAAGGAGGTTTTTTCATTTGTATCATCCAATAATTGTTCATTTGTGTAATGTAAAGGAGGTTTCCCCCTCGAAGAGGCTGATTTCTAAGGCGTTGATCTTTCTTTTCTATATTTTTGTGAGATGGTTTCATATCATATTGTAAGTTTGAAAGTTTGTAAAAGGAAGAGAAGTAGGGATGGAATATAGGATGGATTGAAGCTCTTTGGTGATAATAATTACATCTTAATTGAAATTGTTTTAATCTCTAAATTCTCTGTAAGTATTATGACTGTGTTTTGAATTTTATTTCCATTGAGTTAATCTAACTTGCTCCAGGAGTGGCAAGGGCCCACCACCACCTGGAAGCAAGTTTTGTAGTTGATTCCAATCATAGGGATTAGATTTGTAGAGTGACCTTCATTAATGAATGCTTTCATGAGTGCAATCTGAATCTTATTGTCCAGCATTTCGATTTCGATTAGAGTAATTTTGTTTTCCATTAGATGCAATCAGAATCATATAGTTCAACATTTTGATTTTGATTTGAATGATGTTGTTTTCCATTAGATGCAATATGAATCTTGTAGTTAAAGTATTTCGATTTCAATTAGGAGTAGTCTAGGTTTGAATTGGTATTGCAATTGAACTAATTTAGTCTTGAAATGGTTATTGCAGTAATTTAGTATTTTGATGATTAAGTAAAGTATTATATTTGTGAGACCCGAGATTTAGATTTAGTGTGCATGCTTTAGAATAGGATTCTCTTTTTTCTATTAGAATCAAAGTGTGTTAAATGAATTCTTCTTTCATTAAGCATAGTTTTAATTAGCTTCTCAGCATTTCATAATTAACATGTCAGTGTGGTTTCATTGTAGTTAAATTTTAATTCCACTGAAATTAAGTTTGATTGATTTAGATTGAGATTAAAATTGTTTATTTGCATTATGTACTTAATTTAGAAATAGGAATTTGATATTAATTTAGGTTAGATGCTCTGATCATGTGTTACCTACGCTTGTGCCTCGAAGCTTACGAGTCTTAGATTGATAATTTAATGTCAGAATTATAACACACATAATTTCCCCAACAAGTATATTGTTGGGAGTTGTAGGTGTTGTGTCATTTTAATCAATCCTAATTGACCAAGACTGCAATCATTTAATTGTCAACCCAGGGTAGCTCTTGTTGTTTCAATGGAGTTTGCACTATTTGTGCCGATACACTACAACCAAGAATGAAAATAGAAAGAAACAGTAAAGAATGTCATTGAATCAATTGCATAAATTAAATCATTCATGTAGAAATTAAAACACTCTACAGAAATGAAATCACACTTCACAATTACTAGAGTAAGGGTAGAAGAACCCAAATAAGGTATGTTTTCAAAGACTGTTTTTAACTTAAACAAATAATAACATTCCTACCGGAACAATGGCTATGATGGGGAAGGATGCCTGCATCCTAGCAAGTTCAAGGCAAGATCACGAAGCTTTGTCCTATCATTTGTTAGATCCAGAACCTACTGATGTAACAACTGCAGCTGTTCGTTTTTCTTCTTCATGGCTTCCTTATGTCTCCGCTCTTCCTATTCTCTCTCCCATTATTATTTTAACCATTTCTCCCTGAGTGAATCCATCATCATTTTATGTGCCTTGAGCGAGATCATTCCCTCTTGTAGAGAGGGTGCCTGTTGCTTCCATTTCTGTAACTCTGAGATTAACAACTTTTTTTCAGAACACTATCCTTCATCAAGACCCAGTGTTATCCCACATGCGCCAACAATTGAAGCTGTAACAGCCTCCTGAGGGTGAAACTGCTCCATTTCAACTGTTGGTTCTTGTGTAACAGCAACGTCATCAATGGATTTTTGTGTAACAATTTATTTTTCTCCCTAGTTAGCTTTCATTTCCACTGTTGGTTCTTGTGTAACAGTAGCGTCATCCACAGGTTCTTGTGTATCATTCTCCCCTTGGTTATCTTATGTTTCCACTACTATTTCTTGTGTAACAGCAGTGTCAATCACCAGTTCATGTATATCAGCTACCAAATTACTTTCTATGGAATGCTCCGTCTCAATTGTTGGTTCTTGTGTAACAGAAGTGTCAATCACAAGTTCATGTATATTAGCTACCAAATTACTTTATGTGGAATGCTCTGTCTCAGTTGCTAGTTCTTGTGTAACAACAATGTCTTCAACGGGTTTTGTGTGTTAGCTTCCCAAGATTCAGTTTGTGTCCCCCTCGAAATGGTGTCCACTACACAGTCTCGATACCCCGCCTCTACTAGCTCCTTAGCACAGGATGTGCACACAGCACCCGGAACATTTTCCTTCTTGGCCCTATCTACAGCCTCGGCCAAAGTATCTAAACTTTGGGCCCTTTCCTTTACCTCTTCCTCTACTAAATGCTTCCTTAGCTTTTCATTTTCTATTTCTAAACTCTCAATTCTAAGCAACAAGGATTGGGTCTCGTTCTTACCTGGTGAGGAAGGTTCCTCTAGCTGAGCCTGCTCTTCATCTTCATGCCATGCTACCTCCTTGTTCTTCTTAGACATGGATGGGGTCTCTAGCTGCCCACTGACGCTTATTCTCTATTTTGGCGGTTTGTCACCAATTGGCTTGTCAACTGGTCTTTTTCCAACCCTTACTTTCGAGGGCTGGGGTTGCTCCTTAGTTTCCATCGGAGCTTCCTTAGACTCCCTAGTTTGCTTCCATCGAGTGGTCCTAGCTCTTTTTCTCATTAATTCTTCCTAGCTCCTACCCTGGTGACTTAGGGCGTCTAGCACAATTAGCTTGATGAGGTCGCGGTTTGTGATGCAAGTCTCTGGATGCGCAACTGTCTTCACAACAGTGACCATATGCCTGATATTTTCCAGCAAAAAGTAGGGAAGGTTTATCAACTATCGATGTAGAAGGTGGTTTATCAACAAGAAGTGGTAATTGAATAATATTTTTTCCCTTTCCCTCACAGGTAATATACTTGATGAGGTAAAGGGTGACATCGTCCCATGACTGGGAAGCGACAACCTAGCAATCCCCCTTCCTTTGTTCACCAACCATTCCTCCCCTTGAAGAAAATCCTCCTTCAAGGAGGGGTCATTAAATTTTCTGTTAAACCACCTTTTTCCCTCTATTGGTAATGTCATCACTCAAGAACTCACCTCTTCTGTAACCTCCAGCTTTAATCCCCTGACCTTTGTTTGTTTCCTCTCTAAATTCTTCGCAAATTCCATAGAAATTACCCGTCTGATCCTTCCAGCCTTTGTAAAAAATCAAACCAACCCACATATTTAAAAATTTGGCATGCTTTGGGGAATTTTTCCAATGCCTTTGTTGATCCTTGTTCATGTTGAATTGCTACTCCACCCATCGCTACACAAGTTCAATGATGTCCTCCTCTCTTTTCCCGCTTGAGAATTTTTGAAGAGGTCGGCACAATACTTAGTTGTTCCAACCCTTCAACTATTCTTCTCCACTTCTCTCTGAGCACTCTAAATGGGGATGTAATGCTCTAGCAATGGGTAAATGTTACAGTGATGTAGGAAAGAATTTCATATTAGGATTTGCAATCAGGATTCGTACTGCACAGTAATGTTTCCTTATTAATGCTAAGTTATGGGAGGTCTAGTCTGAGGTACAATTCTCTTTTTTGGCATGATCAATCTTTAAATAACAATGATTACAATATCATCATGCTTTGGTTGCAGTTTTTAAATGCTCACAGGTCATGCAAAGGTCATGTCATCACATAATTTGCCCTCGGATTAAATGTGACATTCGACCTTGGCCATCAAAAGGGTTATCACGTTAGATTTCCATAATTACTGAATAAAAGAGGATAGCGATATTACCATTTTATGACGTACCTGGTGTGACATGGAGAGAAGACGTTGGTGACGAGGTGCACGAATTTAATTCTGGCGGTCAAGGAAACTACTTCTGAATCATGGTGATGCATGTTGTGTGTCACAATAAATAATTTACTTGGATTATTTCTAGAAGTCGTCAGCTGTTACAGATGTAACAGCCAAGATGACTGTTATGTATTATTGATTTCCACAAAAGATAAAAGCAAAGAAAAAAAAGGTCATGTAACAACATTATTGTAGGATATTCTTGAAATAACAAATGTTGTTGCAGAGTGTGTAACAACCACCATAAAGTGGTCTTCATATGCTACAAAAATTGTATGTCTGTGCTCGAAAATTATTTTCACAGCCAAATTATTTTATTTCCTTATTTCTTTATTTTATTTTTTAGTCAGTGTAATAGCCACCAATAGAGGTTGTTTTTTAGTTGTTACACTTATTGAAAAATTAGAATTTGGGTAGCATAGGGGGTTTTCCCCTGCTCTTGTGATATGAAGATCTTAATTCGTGACAATGTTAGCAAATGAATCCCTTGAAGTAGGTTTATGATATAACTAAAGGCGATGCCCATTTGTAAGCACTGTTGTCCTCGTACTGTCAATGGTAACCAAATTCACAATCCCATTGTTAAATACTGCATCTACCTCATAGGGACCTAGCCATCTGGTGCAGAGCTTACCCTTAAAGTCCTCGAATCTTGAATCATATAAGAGAGCCCAATCTCCTTTCTGAAACTTCTTCTTCTTGATGAACCTGTCATGCCACTTAGCTCTCTACTGCTGGATAATCTCTATTTGTTGGATAGCATCTATCCATTTCTCCTCCAATTCATTGAGTTTGTTCAAACCTTTTCTTTTGTGTTGTAGCCAGATCCAAATTGACCTGCAACGCTGTTCTCAATGTCTTTATTTCGAACTCAATAGGGGATAAGGCATTCTTACCATACACAAGTTTGTATGGTGAGAATCTCATGGTATTCCTCCATGTATTTTTGTATGCCCACAACACTTCTAGAAGTTTATCGGCCCAATTCCTTCGATGACTAGCCATGGTCTTGGTAAGAATCCCCTCAACGACTTTGTCTGTGCTTTCCATTTCACTTATGGATGATAAGGTTTTGTGATTCTATGATGGATTTTATATTTTTAAACCAAGTTTTGGATCATATGGGATGTAAATTGGGGCCCTCCATCTGTGACTATCTCCTCGGGTATACCAAAACTGATGAAAATTTCTTCAAACAAGAAGTCTAAAATGGCCTGCTTTGTGGCTCTGGTTAGTGTTATTGCCTCAACCCATTTTGTGACATAGTCGATGTAGACCAAAATGTAGAATTTCTATCTGGATGAAGGATTAATTGGTCCCAAAAAATGCAAGGCCCATTTCTCAGAAGGTTCTAAGACAATTTGAGGTTGCAACTACATCTCATATGATTGCAGCAGTTGGCCCATTCTTTGTCAACTATCACATCCTTTCACAAACTTCTTGGCATCTTGAAATATTGTTGGCCAACAATACCCTGTTGAAAGGAGTTTGTATCTTGCATTCTTGGTTACGAAGTGCCCTCCATAAGGTTCCTCGTGACAAGCCTTAAGGATGTCAAAGATCTCATCTTCCCAAACACAACATCTGATCTGGAAATTTGGTCCAGTGTGATAGAGATTCCCATCTATCCAAGTATAGGTAGCACTTTTTGTATGATCTTTCTCTTCTCCTTGGAGGAAAAATGTTGTGGAAACTTCCCAACAACAAGATAGTTTCTTATATTTGCATACCATGGTGTGTTATTGCCTCAACCCATTTTGTGACATAGTCAGTGTAGACCAAAATGTAGAATTTCTATTTGGATGGAGGATTAATTGGTCCCACAAAATGCAAGGCCCATTTCTCAAAAGGTTCTAAGACAATTTGAGGTTGCAACGACATCTCATATGATTGCAGCAGTTGGCCCATTCTTTGTCAACTATCACATCCTTTCACAAACGTCTTGGCATCTTGAAATATTATTGGCCAACAATACCCTGTCGAAAGGAGTTTGTATCGTGTATGCTTGGTTACGAAGTGCCCTCCACAAGGTTCCTCGTGACAAGCCTTAATGATGTCAAAGATCTCATCTTCCCAAACACAACATTTGATCTAGAAATTTGGTCCAGTGTGATAGAAATTCCCATCTATCCAAGTATAGGTAGCACTTTGTTGTATGATCTTTCTCTTCTCCTTGGAGGACAAATGTTGTGGAAACTTCCCAACAACAAGATAATTTCTTATATTTGCATACCATGGTGAGTAAGTAGAAATAGAAAAGAGATAATCTTCAAGGAAAGAATCCTCAGTAGGAATGCAATTGTCATCAATAGTTAACCTAGAAAGGAAATCATCTACTACATTGCCTTTTCCAGGTTTATCGACAATTGTGATATCAAATTCTTGTAACATCAATAACCAGTGTATAATTCTACCACTATTAACTGGATTATTCATTAAAAAACAAATGGAAGAGTGGTCAGTGTGTACAAATACTTGATACCCAGTGACATAATGGCAAAATTTATTGATGGTGTGCACTACTGCTAAGAATTCCTTCTCGGTCACTGTGTAATTGAGCTCAACCGGAGTCAAATTCTCTCTTATGTAGTAAATAGCATAAGGTTTTTTGTCCTCGAGTTGGCCCAAAATAGCACCTACAACAATATCTGATGCACGTGTAACTATGTGAAATGGAAGTTCCCAATTAGGTCCACGTAAAAATGAAGTTGTTGATACACAACATTTCAACTTCAAAAAGGCCTGCTCAGACTTTCCTGTCCACAAAAATTCGACATCTTTCATGAGCAAAGAAAATAATGGCGATGCAATTTTTGAAAAGTTCTCTATAAACCTTCTATAATACCCTAGATTCCCCAAGAAACTACGTACCTATTTTTGCGTCTTGGGAGTTGGAATTTTTAGAATTACCTGTATTTTAGCAAGGTCTATACCTTAATCTCATCAGTAGAAATGTAGTTTCCTAGACGATCCGTTCAGTCATCATCATGTGACATTTTTCGGTGCTCAAAGAAACATTAGTTTGTAGACAACATTCCAACACTTTTTCTAAATTAGCTAACTCTGTTTCAAAAGCATCACCATAAGGTGTAAAATCATCCATGAAGATTTCAAGGCAGTCATTCAACAAATCAGAAAAACAAACCTAGTATTTCCCTCTGAAAATTTGTTGGCACATTGTAGAGTCCAAAAGGAAGCACTTTGTATGCGAAAGTTCCCCAAGGGAAAGTAAAGGTTGTTTTATCCTAATCCTCTAGGGCAATCTGTATCTGGTTGTAGCCACTAAACCCATCTAGAAATGAAAAAAACTTTTTCCTATAAAGGGTGTCAAGGACCTGATCTATAAATGGTAAAGGAAAATGGTCCTTTTGAGTTGCCTTATTGAGTTCTCTATAATCCACAAAAACTCTCCACTTTCCATTCTTCTTAGGGACAATTACAAGTGGAGACACCCACTAACTATTAGATATCGGATAAATAAAGTTAGCACTTAGGATTTTTTGTAATTATTCCTTCACTACCTCCTTCAGCACAGGGTTCCTATGGCGTTGCGGTTGTCTAATTGGTTTGTGACCATCTTTCAAATAAATGTGGTGAATGCACGGATTGGGATGAATCCCTTTCATATCTGTATAGTCCCATTGTTTAGTCAATTTAATGTTCTTAAATTGTCAACATAAATTATCGACCAGGGCAGGTAAACTGATGAAGCACAAGTGCACTGTATGTGCTAGAAGTTATTTTATGTCGTTAAGGTGTTTATCTTATAGTTAAAGTATAAATTTAGAATTATTATGGAAATGGTGTTACTGTCTATATTAGAGTATTGTTCCTAAAATTTGTTAGTTGGTTATTCTAAAATTAATCTTAATTGAATCAAGTTTTGTGGATGGTTGAAGAGTGATCCTAAAGTCTACTCTATTAGACTGTTTTTAATTTTATTTTGAATTTTATGCTGTAGCCAAACTAGATTAACTATAAAATCATGTGAAAAGGATATCTACTTTATGGAATTGGGAATGAATGATGCTTGAATTCAATTGCCAAGGAAAAGACTGTCACTCTTTAACTATTGCAGCTTCACTCATGCAAAAGCAAAACAAGAACTAAATTAATAATCTATAAAACAACAAAACTGTGAAATGAGATAACTGAATTATACTAGGTAGAAAGCAACTGATCTTATCAAAATATGCTATTTAGAAAGCAAATGAAATTGCTGATGTAGATATCAATTTAATCGCGAACGCCATTGGACTGCATCCTAAAATATAAAACAGAGCATCCATAATTTAACTCTAAGAGATCAAAGGAAATCTATTTGGAATGGATCAAAGACCCGATCAGGATGCAGGGGCCCTCCACGAGACAGTCAGAAACTTTAATCAACGCAACATGGAAAGTATGAATCAAAGTCTATTAATTGAAAATAGTTTTAACAAGATGTTCTTCAAATTAAATATAGTGGCACGTGCCAAAACATAGAGCGACCATTGTTCTTATAACATTTCTTCAAATAAAAACATGAGAATTTTAAGCCTAAGTATCTTCATTACGATCCATATCAAACCAAATTATATCGCTTAATCATCAATTTTATATTTGGAAAAGAAAATTGATAATATTTCGTGAAATTCGAAATCTATTCCAGCACATGATCTTGCAGTTGACTTTGAGGTTGACCGCATTGCAATGCAATTATCTTTAAGGATTAGCTCCAAAAAACAAGAAGGAATCCATGAGAAGATCATCCCTCATCTATCGATATCTTCTTTGTTTGAGCTGGTGCACTCGAACCCGGCCAACAATAAACGATCCGAATTGGATCCTAAACACTCTCTAAGTTTTCATCACTATTTCAAATTATGCCAAAAGATTCAAGTCTTAGAAAAATCAAGCTATTAAAAGGAATCCTTGTGACAGTTGTAGTTGTGGCCAGAGCAGAGCAACAAGGACCCTCGGTCGAGTGCGCAGACCATTGGCCCATGGTAACGCGCACTAGCACAAAATTTGCAAAACCAGAGGCAAATTCAAGAAACGGGGGTATTTTCTTATACACGATTAGCGCTAAGTGCTAATCGCGTATCGTAGGGCGTCCCCCTCAGTGAAGGAAAGCCCCGAAGCGCCCGGACCTGAAAAGACTATGAAATGGGAAAACTAATGCTTTCGGTTCCATAACGCGGCATTCCACAAACTAGCAGGATATCGGAAGGCCTCAAGGTGGTAAGCAGTTTTGACTGAGTCCCGCTCGATGCCACACACCAAGCAACACACGTCCGACGGATGAGAGAGAAAACCGCCCGCATCGAACGGGTAAACATCATGCAACTTACCCACCCGATATGAATGACGACCGTAGGATCTGGGGGGGGCAGATCAACGGCGGAGGCACATCCCGATAAATGACCGGATTTGGAAAAGTTATGAAGCAATATTACAGGGGATTTGAAGTCCGACGTGGATGATGAGTTGGAAAAAGAGTCATGTTTTATGGGAAATCTTGAAGCAAATGGAAATAACAGCCAATCAAATGAGATTCAAGGAATCTGACACACTCAGTTTGTTAGGAAACAGGTGGCCACCTCCCTGTGAGGCGTTACACAGTGATGATGATGCAAAGCAGAGGAATTTGAATGGATAGGAGTAGGAAACCAGAAATCCTGGAAGTGGAAACGAATAGTCAAAAAACAGACTAGATTTAAAGCCATGAACTGACAAAAGCAGAGGAGAGACAGCAAAAGAGGGAGTTAGTTAGACACAGAAGCTAAGAGCAGAGAACAGAGAAGAGAAGTCAATCTGACCTGAAGGAAACATCGAGCCAAATAGAGCCAGAGAGAATCAAAGAGTTTGTGCACTCCAAAGAAGGCTTGAGAGGTTCAAGTGGACTCCTTGGCATAGGCCTATCATGTATGAGACCCAGATTGGGCTTATACAGGTGTGACCAACAAAGGTCGAGTTTCAATAAGGAGAGTCTATGTACTCCAGTCCTATTGATTTTTATTTGTTTAGTGAGACTCAAATTTAGCTCACTGTTGTAAAAATTCTGCTTGAAAACATAATAGAGAGGCCACCATTGAAGGCTAGACCAGGAGACATAGCCCAGGAGCATTGGGTGAACTCCTTATTAAACTTGTTGTTTTTACATGTTTGACTATTATGTTTTCTCTAATTGCCTCAGTGTCTATGTATTCTAGCAATCTTATCGATCCATTGCATAAAGTAACATAGGCACATCCATGCACATGAGTCTGTAATACCTTTAATTCTTGTCCTAGATAAATTCCAGATCAAGTGGTATCAGAGCTTAGGTTTACTAAGGTTAGACAAGCTTGTGCTGGATTTTGTTGTTGAATGCTAACTAGATCAAAGCTTAAATTAGGAGAAGGAGAGTTGGTTGAAGCTAACCCAGAAATTGGAAGGGTCTATCCTAAGGGGAAAATGTCAAAAGAAAGTCCCTTGGAATCAAACTCCTCATTCATGGATAGCTTTATGACCATTAAATCCATAGTGGAGGAAATGTATAGAGAATTTATGAAAAGTAAGGATGAAAATTCATCCAACTCCAAACAAGAGAAAGGAGTAGAAGAATCTCTCCTCCATGACCACTCTAAAGGCAAAGGGAAAGAAGAAAAATTTCTCACACCTCCTAATAGCCCTGAAAATAAAAATAAGACATCTTCGATTAAATTAGATGTTAAATTTGATTTACCAATATATGATGGAGAGTTTAATGCAGAGAAGCTAGATAATTGGATTAGACAAATTGATGTTTATTGCATAGTGCAAAGCATTGATTCAGACAAGAGTAAGATTCATCTGGCCAACCTACACCTTGGGGGCACTGCCTTGGTACGGTGGGAAGGCAAGACACAATCTTACATGAAGAAACATGGTAAGATTCTTTTTTTCTAGAGTGAATTTGTTTCTGCAATTAAAAAGCAATTCTATCCACTAGCCTATATGCAGCAAGCCATGATGAGCTGGCAAACTCTTCGCCAATTAAAAGGGAAAAGTGTACAAGGTTACACCCAAGAATTTAGGAAAAGATCTTTGATTCTAGGAATTTCTTTAGACTCACCTGAGACTCTGCTGAAGTATATAGGTTGTCTACACAGCTACATGAGGCACACTATCCTCATGTTTAATCCCACTAGCATAGATGAGGTATCCATTTAGGCTACACATCTAGAATCTAGAGGTAAGAATGGGAACGCAGAAGTTGGCGGATCATCCAAACCCACTACAAGCAAGAATAAGGAGAAAAGAAAACAAAAATGGAAAGAGAGGAAGACAAATACTGTGCAGAAGATCAAGTCTTCATGCACTCACTATAAGAAGGATGGGCATGATGATGAACACTGCTGGGTTCTGCATCCAGACCAGAAACCCAAAAAAAATGAGGGAAAAAAGAAGAGAACTGTTGCAGCTATTCAAAAGGATTTCGGGTCAGACTCGGGAGATGAAACAATGATCGCAGCCATAGTGTTAGGGTCCCACCCTAACCACCTTATTTATGTAATAGGATCAAGTCATAGTTATAGTTAAGTAAAGAGTCAATAAAGCCCATATTAATAATTGTAAGTGTTTAACCCGCATTTAATGATGAGACCACAGTTAGTTGCAAATGGGCCATGGTATTGCATGTATGAATCCTATATAAGGGATAGAGACTCCCTGCGAGGAGCATCATGTCTTATTTTGTAATCGAGCTCTACTCTATCGGAGGTTGCCCCCTCGAAGAGGCAAGTGAACATTGCTTTCTGAATAATAAAATACTTGCTGTTATTTCTCACTGTTCTATGTTCTAGGTATATTTCTTCACATATTTGGTATTCTGGTATCGTCTTGTAGGTTAAGAGCATAACAAGTGATATCAGAGCGCTTTCTAGGGCCGGTGGGATGCCCTTTTTAGCAATTTTTTTTTTGGGCTAGAGACGTGTTCCGGCGTCTTTAAACCACGAGATCTTTCATTGAGCGCATAAACCTACGGATTTGGGGAGGCATGCAAGCAAGAAATACAAGAGGTGGTCATGCTTGTTGGACTCCCTTGTAACCCCTGTGGGTACCCCTTCGAGTAGTAGCGCATTAGACAAAACCGTGTATAGACTGTCTTCCAAGTACCCTCTGGGTATATAGGAAGCCCCCTAGCTCCCTTGAAACCTCGCCATAGATAAACCATCAGCTGTCTTGCTGCTACAGTACACCGAGAACATCACTCGAAGAGATTACTCGCCCGTATGATAGGGTAGTCGGGTTGTACGGCTAAGGGTATGGTTTATCCTCCTTGGTTAGTGCCCTAAAAAATTGGACTGAGTACTACTGTCAGACCCTTATGTATATTGTGATCTGTAGCACCTGACACTCCTCGAGAACATAGTTCCCTTCTCTATCTCTGGATCATGCATAATCTCTGCCAGATCAGATCTCGCAAGTGGGGTTTTGTAGTAGCAGTAGCAATCAGTCCCGCCATTCATATTTATCAGAATAGCCATCCAGATCCATTAGATCCATCAGATCCGTAGCAGAAATCTATTTAGCCATTCAGATCTATCTGATCAGCGATTTCGATCTCTCAGATCCATCAAATCCACCATCCAGCTATGATATCCCAAATTGGGAACTCAAAGGTGGTGACAGTACCATCTGTTTTAGCGTTGTTGTCATTGTTGTCCCCTATTGCTAACCCTTCTAATCCTTGTTGTAATAGATGTTCTTCCAACTATTCTTGTGATTGTCTTGTACGTGAAATTGATGGCTCGGGTGAATTCAGTGCTAGCTATTTCACTAAACTACCTAAATATGGTTATTTATAAACCAATAGGTGCTCTCTTGTTTTAGTTTTTTGATGTCCCCCTTCAATTTCCCCTTGTCCCTAGGTCCTAAAGTTCTGGTTACTAGCTTCCACCTGTTGTTCCTATATTGGATGCTTAATCTTGGGAGTATGTTTACTAGCTTTAGAATGGTATGCCCCCGAGATAGAGAAATCAAAGGTTTTTGTCCTTGTTATGGGAGTAACAAATTTTTGTGGCCCTGTTTTCCTTGCATCCCTTTGATAGCTTGATTGTTCTTTCTCTACCTTTGAGATCAGTTTCTAGATGAATGTTTTCCTTCCTAGATCTACATTCTTCCTTTCCTTTTTACTACCCCTTTTTTCGGTGACTAATTAGAGTGGGGGGGGGGGGGGGGGGGGGTATTTTGGTATTTATATAATTCCTATAGTTGCACACATGGACCCTATGTCTATTAATTCACACCCTAAGTGTCTCAGTCTTCTACAGTGGTGAGCCCGCCCAGGTATGCTAGAGTGATGCGTAGGTTATCACCTCTCGTCTTACCACCCAGTGACTGAAGAGAAGAAGACACGCTTTAAGAAAACACCAAAATGCCACACCCTAAGTGCCCTAGTGATAACAACGATGAGCTCACCCAAGTATGTCAGAGTAATGTGTAGGTTCTTACATCTTTTCTTACCACCCAGCGATTGTGGACTAGGTACACTCTTTCATCAAACAAACAACTTGGCTGACTATATCATCAACTGCCATCCCCGAAAAAGGCGCCAAAATGTTATGCTATTTTAATCAATCGTAATTGACCAAGACTGCAACCATTTAATTGTCAACCCAAGGTAGGTCTTTATATTTTAATGGAGTTTGCATTATCTGTTCCAATACACTACAACCAAGAATGAAAATAGAAAGAAACAGTAAAGAATGTTGCTAAATAAATTGCAAAAATTAAATCATTCATGTAGAACTTAAAACACTCTACAAAAATGAAACCACACTTCACAATTACCAAAGCAAGGGTCTGCCACACACTAAACCAATAACTACACCAGCATCGATCTCACGGCATCGAATTGCATGAAAATGGTTGCTCGCACATGAATGTTGACACCTACATTCCACTTAGAAAGGTGGCTGAAAATAGAATGAGAAAATGAAAAATCTGAACACACCATCAGATTTTTGGCATCAAATAGTGCAAAATCGACTGTCAAAATTTTAAATTCTGATAAATTGAGAATCTGAGGCTCAAGGAATTTTTAGATTTCCCCTAGATTCCTCAAAGATTCTGCTCCATGGGTGGACTAGAAATCTGCAACTCAAAAGGTGAATCTGACCTCACCATTGTGATCCCTGCGGAAAACCATTAAAAACAATTGTAAAGTTGACTATATTCCGACATGGAGAAAAATTACCTCCTCGAGAAAATTTCAAGGATCATGGTTCCGCTCCCTGTTTCTACAGCAGTCATGGTTCCACCTCCATACTGAAAAATGGCCGAAAAATTCAGAACTTTGATGGAGAAACGAACAAAACCATTGTGTTCATGGCGTCGAAAAGTGTTGAAACCATATAAAATTTGTCAAAATCTGACAAAGTGAAAATTTGGCCCTCCTGTAAAATGTTGCCTCGAACTATGTGCATTGCCTCCCCCCTGGGTACACTGAAAAACTGTGTTTAAATAAAAATTGGCTGGTGGATTTTCCCAAGAAATAGTTAGATGAATTGGTTAGAGCTCTAGTTAGTATGGAGGAGGTCAGGCAGTCAAGCCCCACCTCCTTGTTTTTATACGTTACCAACGAATTTTTTTTTTAAATTAAAATTTAATGGTTGGGTCAGGCCCGCCTTGGGCGGCCCACCCACCGTACCTACATCCTTCATGACTGTTTTGTTTTCCCTTTTGGGCGTGGTTGGGTCTGTGCCCCAAGGGCAGCCCACCACCCACTATATGTCTCGAAGAATGTTGTTGAGTGTGAGTTGTGGGGTGGCGGGGTCATGGCCGCCCACCCCTGTTTGGTTGCTGGTTGTTATAACAATTCCATGGGAGGGGGCGATGGTCGTGGCCCTCCCCTCCGAAATACATTAGTTATTATCTGGAAGAGTTGGGGTGGTAGGGTTGGTGGTCCTCCACCCTTTTTTATAATTTTTTTGTTAAAATCAAAACCATATGTCATTGGTAAAAATTCTGAATTTAAGCCGAAGGAGTCATTTTAACAAGGCAATAATTTTGCCCGAAATCTGGCCGGAGTTTGCCTGATTCTGTCCGCCAGAAAATTCAGACTCGCCTTTTGGGGCTCAAGGAATCTTTTAGATTCCCCCTAGGTTCCTCAAAGATTCTGCTCAATGGGTGGACAGGAAATTTGCAACTCAAAAAGCGAATTTGACCTCACCATTGCGATACCTGTGGAAAACCATGAAAAATGACTGTAAAGTTGATTGTATTTCGACATGGAGAAAAATTACCTCAGGAAAATTTCAAGGATCATGGTTATGCTCCGTGTTTCTACAACAGTGATGGTTCCACCTCCATACTAAAAAATGGCCAAAAAATGTAGAACTATGATGGAGAAACAAAAAATTCCATTGCATTCATGGCATCGAGAAGTGCTGAAACCATATAAAATTTGTCAAAATCTGACAAAGTGAAAATTCGGTCCTCCTACAAAACGTTGCCTCGAACTGCATGCATTGCCTCCCCCCCTAGGCGCACTGACAAAATGTGTTTAAATAAAAGTTGTTCGGTGGATTTTCCCAAGAAATAGTTAGATGAATTGGTTAGAGCTCCGGTTAGTATGGAAGAGGTCAGACGGTCAAACCCCGCCTCCTCCCTTTTTTTTAATCGTTACCAACAATTTTTTTTTTTAATTAAAATTTAATGGTTGGGTCGAGCTAGCCTTGGGAACCCTGCTCGCCATACTTACCTCCATCATGGTTGTTTCATTTTCGCTTTCAGGCATGGTTGGGTTCGTGCCCCAAGGGTCGGCCCACCACCCACTATATGTCTCGAAGAATGTTGTTGGGTGTGAGTTGTGGGGTGGTGGGGTCATTGCCACCCACCCTTGTTTGGTTGCTGGTTGTTATAACAGTTCTGTGGGAGGGGAAAGGGGTCATGGCCCACCCCTCCCCCAATAAATTGGTTATTATGTGAAAGAGTTGGGGTGGTGAGGTTAGTGGCCCGCCACCCTTTTTTTATATTATTTTTGTTAAAATAAAAACCATATGCCGTTGGTAAAAATTCTGAATTTAAGCTGAAGGAGTCATTTTAAAGAGGCAACAATTTTGCCCAAAATTTGGCCAGAGTTGGCTAGATTCCGTCCACCGGAAAAAGTCCAATCCTTCATTAATCCTTCCCAGTCATCAAAAAGTCAACCCAACTTTGACTGCCTCTATCTCCATCATCCGGACTCGGATTGGAGTGTCATTTGAACCGTTGGAATCATGGCAGTGAGCAATTCGATCTGATGTCAAGTTCATTGTCTTTCCACCACTTTGAATTTGAGCTTTTTCCATGCCACTAGTGTCTGGATATCTACCTGGATCAGTTAACAAGGTCAGTCTCTACTATTCCTTCCAGTCTCATGGTCAAAGAACACTATCTTGGCCAAGTCAAATCATTATTAGAAGAGTCCCATAGTCACTATGTTCATAATTCACATAATAAGCCTATGTTAGGTCACCAGACACCAGTGACATGGAAAAATCTCAAAATCCAAAGTGGTAGAAAGATGATGAAATTGACATCAGATCGAAGTGCTCATCACCCTAATTCCAACGGTGTGAACGACACTCCAATCCGAGTCCGGATGAAAGAGATAGAGGCAGTCAAAGTTGGGTTGACTTTTTTTATTACAGGGCATGATTAATGAAGGAACAATTTGGACATTTTTCCGGCAGACGGAATCCGGCCAACTCTGGCCAGATTTCGGGAAAAATTATTGCCTTGTTAAAATGACTCCTTCGACTTAAATTCAGAATTTTTACCAACGACATATGGTTTTGATTTTAACAAAAAAATTATAAAAAAAGGGTGGTGGACCACCAACCCTACCACCCCAACTCTTCCAGATAATAACTAATGTATTGCGGAGGGGAGGGCCACGACCATCGGCCCCTCCCATGGAATTGCTATAACAACCAACAACCAACAACCAAACAGGGGTGGTCGGCCATGACCCCGCCGCCCCACAACTCACACCCAACAACAATCTTCGAGAAATATAGTGGGTGGTGGGCTGCCCTTGGGGCATGGACGCAACCACACCCAAAAAGGAAAATGAAACAACCATGAATGAGATAGGTACGGTGGGTGGGCCGCCCAAGGCAGGCCTGACCCAACCATTAAATTTTAATTTTAAAAAAAAAAATCATTGGTAACGTATAAAAAAAAGGAGGAGGCGGGGCTTGACTGCCTGACCTCCTCCATACTAACCGGAGCTCTAACCATTTCATTTAATTGTTCCTTGGGAAAATCCACCAGCCAATTTTTATTTAAACACAGTTTGTTAGTGCACCCGAGGGGAGGCAGTGCATGTGGTTCGAGGCAACATTTTACAAGAGGGCCGAATTTTCACTTTTCAGATTTTGACAAATTTTATATGGTTTCAGCACTTTTCGACGCCATGAACACAATGGCATTGTCCGTTTCTCCATCAAAGTTCTGCATTTTTTGGCCTTTTTTTAGTATGGAGGTGGAACCATGACTACTATAGAAACATGGAGTGGAACCATGATCCTTGAAATTTTCTCGAGGAGGTAATTTTTCTCCATGTCAGAATATAGTCAACTTTACAATTGTTTTTAATGGTTTTCCACAGGGATCGCAATGGCAAGGTCAGATTCACCTTTTGAGTTGCAGATTTCCAATCCACCCATGGAGCAGAATCTTTGAGGAATCTAGGGGGAATCTAAAAGATTCCTTGAGCCCCAGATTCTCAATTTATCTGTGTTTAGAATTTTGACAGTCGATTTTGCACTACTTAACACCACAAATCTAATGGTGTGTTCAGATTTTTCATTTTCTCATTCTATTTTCAGCCACCTTTCTAAGTGGAATGTAGGTGTCAGCATTCATGTGCGAGCAACCATTTTCATGCAATTCAATGCTGGTGTAGTTATTGGTTTAGTGTGTGGCAAACCCTTGCTTTGGTAATTTTGAAGTGTGATTTCATTTTTGTAGAGTGTTTTAAGTTCTACGTGAATGATTTAATTTCTGCAATTTATTTAGCAACATTCTTTACTGTTTCTTTCTATTTCCATTCTTGGTTGTAGTGTATTGGAACAGATAACGCAAACTCCATTAAAATATAAAGACCTACCTTGGGTTGACAATTAAATGGTTGCAGTCTTGGTAAATTAGGATTGATTAAAACAGCACAACATTTTGGTGCCTTTGTTAGGGATGGCAGTTGACGATACAGTCAGCCAAGTTGTTTGTTTGATGAAAGAGTGTACCTAGTCCATAATCGCTGGGCAGTAAGATAAGAGGTAAGAACCTACACATTGCTCTAACATACTTGGGCGAGCTCATCATTATGATCACTAGGGCACTTAGGGTGTGGCATTTTGGTGTTTTCTTAAAGCGTGTCTTCTTCTCTTCAGTCACTGGGCGGTAAGACGAGAGGTAATAACCTGTGCATCACTCTAGCATACCTGGGCAAGCTCACCACTGTAGAAGACTGAGACACTTAGGGTGTGAATTAATACACATAGGGTCTATGTGTGCAACTATAGGAATTATATAAATACCAAAATAACCCCCCCCCCACCAACTCTAATTAGTCATGGGAAAAACGGGTAATAAAACGGAAAGGAAGAGTGTAGATCTAGGAAGGAAAACATTTATCCAAAAACTGATCTTAAAGGCAGAGAAAGAACAATCAAGTTATCAAAGGGATGCAAGGAAAATAGGGCCACAAAAAGCTGTTTCTCCCATAACAAGGACAAAAACCTCTGATTTCTCTATTTCGGGGGCATACCATTCTAAAGCTAGTAAAAATACTCCCAAGATTAAGCATCCAATATAGGAACAACAGGGGGAAGCTAGTAACCAGAACTTTAGGACCGAGGGACAAGGGGAAACTAAAGGGGGACATCAAAAACCTAAAACAAGAGAGCACCTATTGGTTTATCAATATCCATATTTAGGTAGTTCAGTGAAATAGCTAGCCCTGAAGTCACCTGAGCCATCAATTCCACGTACAAGACAATCACAAGAATAGTTTGAAGAACGTCTATTACAAGAAGGATTAGAAGGGTTAGCAATGGGGGACAAAAATGACAAAAACGCTAAAACAGATGCTATTGTCACCACCTTTGAGTTCCCAATTTGGGATATCAGATGCGAGTTTACCATGAAAAATATTCCTTTATCATCCTTACTATCCATTCAAGGAATGACTATTGAAGACCCGGACACCTTCTTATTCCAATTTGATGTCTTATGCAGGAGTTATGACTATGTTTCAGATGCTCAGAAATTGAAATTATTTCCTGCTACTCTAAAAGGAGCAGCCTTGAGATGGTTCATGGGGTTAGGCTCTGCTTCTATTAAACTATGGAGCGATATGAAGGAGAAATTATTATCAAAGTATCAAGACCATTGCAGAACCATGGAATTAAGAGAAGAATTATTTAGGATGACATAGAAGGAGGATGAGAGCCTGGAGGACTATGTAGAGCTATTTCACTATAATTTATAGAGGTATAAACATAGTGATTTAGATCATGAGATCTTGAAGACCATATTTGTAAGAGGAATGAGGGACGGCTGCCTTGATACCCTGAATCTACTAGGAAAAGGGGACATATCTTAGGAACCATTCACCAAAATTGTAATGCTCTACCTAAGATGCTTTAGAGGATCGTCTAATGGAAGAAGCACAATATGAGGTGCCTCTTCCCAAATACAAAAATCTGTAGGTGGAGGAGTAACGAAAGCAGAGATTAGGAATTTATTCGAAAATTTCAAAACTGACATGCTCGGTACTCTATCTGTCCAAATAACGACAACACAGATAAAAAAGATACAAGGAGAAGCTAATACACCTCTAGATGTGTTTTGTCTGATTTTTTGGAAGAAACATCCCTTGAGGGAGTGTGAAATGAATAACATCATCTTGTGCAATATTTGTGAGTTGGAACATTCTACAGGTCAATGTCTGGAGATCCCAGATTGAAAGAAGTACTTAGAGAATCGAGTGAAGAAGTTCAGTCCTCTTATTTCATCGCACCTAGGAGACCATGGTAGCCACGTCCTCCAGGTATGTCCCAAGGTTTTTCTTCTTTTAATTTGTTGAAAAATGCATGTAACACTTGGCAATATCCATGGAAATACTCCTCTCCTTCTCTAGCATAGTTTCCTTTGCCTTGGAACCGTTGGTCCCCCTCTCCTTCTATTTAATATCCTCCATCTCAACCATACCCTTGGAATCAAAACTAGAGGGTGAATTCCTAGAGTACAGCTCCACTTGGATTACCAATGTAGCAGCAGCTACAATTTCCCCCTTTCCAAACTCCCGCCTCTACTTGTACAACCTAACCCTAACTCGAATAATAAAGAATCCCAAAGCATAGAGGCTCCGAATACCTTCCAGACTTACCTAATTACTCCTATTGGACTTAATGAAATTCAGCTGTGGTCGGGCAAGATAATTAAACCAAATCACTCTCCTATAATTATCAAGGAGGAATGTGAACCTTCCAGAGGAGGTATAACATATCATGAGGCATCTATTACACCTGTAACATCTGATACAGAGCAAACTGTTATGTCTGTAATAGCCAACCTGAGAAGAACTGTTATTCCTATAACATCCAACTCGGGTAAGGTTGATACACCTGTAGCATCTGACTCGACTGTTATAAATCAAAATCCTCCGTATCCTCAAAGATTAACTGAGACTGGAATGACCTCACAACCCGAATTCAATTTTCTTAAGGAGTTGCAAAATTTTCACATACGAATTCCTCTGTTGCAAGCTCTTAAAGAAGTACTTATTTATGCTAAAACAATACAAAATCTGTGCGTTAAGAAACCTGGAAGGAAGACTAAGGATGCTGATACTATACATGTGATGGGAAAATTGTCTGAATTAATGTCGACTCAGCCTCTTCTAACCAAGTATAATGATCCAAGAAACCCTACGATTACTGTCTACATCAATGAACAACCCATAACTAACACATTGATTAATCTTGGAGCTGCCATTAATGTGATGACAAAGGACCTCTTTACCACCCTGGGGCTACATGGGCATTGACATACTCCTACTGTACTTGAATTAGCAGATAGGTCATGTGTTAAATCCGAGGGGATATTAGAAGACATAGTAATCACGATATCTTCCTGGAGGTATCGGGTTGACTTTCTTATTTTACAAACCAAATCCAAGTTGGGGGGACATTCTTTCATCCTAGGGAGAACTTGGCTAGCCACTGTAGATGCATTTATAGGATGCAGGTCTGGATATATGGTGATATCGGATGACCAGGATACAAAGAATCTTAATCTTTACCCCCCAAAACCAAATACATATTTGTATAATCCCTGGTGGGATGAATTTGAGCTCGAACCAGATCTTTCCCTACCACTCCTCACTCTGGGGAAAGCCCAGTATTTCAAGGATGAGACAGAAGATGATATCACTAATGGTTTTATTAGTAACTTGCTTTCTATCGCTTCCATTGAAAATTCAAAGGAGGAAGAGGAGATAGAAGATATAAATTTTGAACAATTGAGAACTGCTCCGAATATTGACAACATTCCAATTGAAATAGAACCAGGAAAGTTTTTGAACATTAACCCCAACCTGATTGCTGAGCAAAACCAACTGCTATTACAGCTATTATAGAAATACAAAAATGCATTTGCATGGGTGTAGAGTCCAAGGACTGCTTTACCTTGACACCCTTTTTTCCCATACTTCTTCCTTTTTCCTATTCCTATCACCTAAATAAATGCAATAAACATAAGGTTTTGTTAAGGTAAGCACTTACATGTCCTCTTTTTCATATTTTTTCCATACACCTTATTGTTTCATTAAAGTTTGCATTCAACTATGGAGTTGACCTGATTCTGCAGCTAATCCACAGATCTGCAACTACCTTTATTGATTTGGAATTTATCCAGGACAAGAATTAAAGGTATTACAGACTCATGTGCATGGATGTGCCTATGTTACTTTATGCAATGGATCGATAAGGTTGCTAGAATACATAGACACTGAGGCAGTTAGAGAAAACATAACAGTCAAACATGTAAACACAACAAGTTTAATAAGGAGTTCACCCAATGCTCCTGGGCTATGTCTCCTAGTCTAGCCTTCAGTGGTGGCCTCTCTATTATGTTTTAAAGCAGAGTTTTTACAATAGTGAGCTCAATTTGAGTCTCACTAAACAAATAAAAATCAGTAGGACTGGAGTACACAGACTCTCCTTACTGAAACTCGACCTCTATTGGTCATAGCAGTAGAAGCCAATCTAGGTCTCATACATGACAGGCCTATGTTGAGGAGTTTGCTTGAACCTCTCAAGACTTCTCTGGAGTGCACAAACTCTCTGACTCTCTTTGGCTCTATCTAGCTCAACGCTGCCTTTAGGTTAGCTCAAATTCTCTTCTCTGTTCTCTGCTCTTAGCTTCTACGTCTAACTAACTCCCTCTTTTGTTGTCTCTACTCTGCTTCTATCAGTTCATGGCTTTAAAGCCAGTCTGTTCTTTCACTGTTTGTTTTTGCTTCCTAGCTTTCTGGTTCCCTACTCCTGTCCGTTCAAATTCCTCTGCTCTACGTCATCATCACTGTGTAACGCCTCGCAGGGAGGGGGCCACCTGTTTCCTAACAAACTGAGTGTGTTAGATTCCTTGAATCGCATTTGAATGATTGTTATTTATGTTTGCTTCAATATTTCCCGTGAAACACGACTCTTTTGCCAACTCATTGTCCACGCCGAACTTCAAATCCCCTGTAATCTTGCTTCATAACTTTGCCAAATCTAGTAATTTATCAAGATGCGCCTCCGCCATTGATCTGTGCCCTCCAGATCCTACGAATGTTGTTCATATTGGGCGGGTAAGTTGCATGACGTTTACCCGTCCGATGCAGGCGATTTTCTCTCTCATCCGCTAGACGCGTGTCACTCGTGTGTGGCATCGGACGGGACTCAGTCAAAACTGCTTACCGCCTTGAGGCCTTTCAATATCCTGCCAGTTTGTGGAATCCCATGCTGCGGAACCAAAAGCATTACTTTTTTGCATTTCATAGTATTTTTGGGTCCAGGTGCTTCAGGGCTTTCCTTCACTGAGGGGGATGCCCTGCGATACACGATTAGCACTTAGCTCTAATCACGTATCAGAAAGTACCCCCGTTTCTTGAATTTGCCTCTGGTTTTGCCAATTTTGTGCCAGTGCGCGTTACCATGGGCAAACGATCAGCGCGCTCGATGGAGGGTCCTCGTTGCTCCACTCTAGCCACAACTGCAACTGTCACAAGGATTCCTTCTGATAGCTTGATTTTTCTAAGACTTGAATCTTTGGCATAATTTGAAATAGTCATGAAAACTTAGAGAGTGTTTAGGATCCAATTCGGATCATGACCTTCCCACTAAAAAAGCTTTGGACCACCAAAATTTGGTTTTATTTTAAGCATCAATCAAGTGAGGGTATAGATTCCTCACTTGATCAATTTATATCCATTTTTCACTACTTGGCTTTGAACCTGAGTCCAATCCTGAGGTACTCCACATCCCCTCTGCATGTGGTCCTCACCTTCCTGTCCATAACTGTATCTTCCTGCAACTCATTAAGATATTCAAGCGACAGATCATCAATAAAAGGAAATTGACTCTGCTCTTCGGGGTCTTCAGTTAATGAAGGTTCAAATAGTCTCAAGCTGTCTGCATTAACAACTGAGTAGATGTGCATGTAAGCTGCTAAATCAAGGTGAAAAGCATTGTCACCAATTTTCTCAAGTATCTTGAAAGGTCCATACCTTATTGGCTTTAGCTTCTTACCTTCACCTTGCATTCTGTCTTTGCTAATATACAACCAGACTTGATCACCAACTTGGAAACTCTGCTCCATATGATGCTTGTCATGCCTTACCTTTTACTTGTCTTGGCTCCTTTCCAGCTATTCCTGTATTACCTAGTGAATCTCTTGGATTTTTTCAATGAACCTGGTTGCCTTGTCCACATCACTGTGTCCATCAACTACTATGTCTTTACCAAAGAAAAAATCCAAGGGACACCTTGGTGTTAAACCAAAACAGGTCTCAAAAGGAGATCTTTGCATAGAAGAATGTTTAGCTCGATTGTAAGCATGCTGCACATAACATAAATGTTCATCCCAAAGCTTGGGATGCTTGCTGCAATAGCCTCTGAGTAATTGGATCACTGTCCTGTTGACCACTTCTATTTGGCCATCTATTTGAGGATGAAAAGTTGTGCTCTTCTTCAGTCTGATGTCCATAAATTCCCACAAACTCGACCAAAATTTCCCAACAAATCAGGTATCTCGATCAGATATAATGGAAGTGGGTAATCCAAAATGAACCCATACATGATCAAAGAACAACTTTGCAGTTTGTTCAGCTGTAATCTGTTTGTTACAAGGTATTAAAATACACATTTTGTTGAACCTATCCACAATAACATATAAATAGTCATGGCCTTTCCTAGATTTAGACAGTCCTCCAACAAAGTCCATGGAAACACTTTCCCAAGGATGAGAAGGGACGGGTAGGGGAGTGTACAAACATAGTTTTCTATTACTGGGCTTGCTTTTAGCACACAGGGTACACCCTCTTACATATCTAGAAACCGTCTCATTCATTTTTGGACAATAACAAAATCTTTGCAGCTGTGCAACTATTTTACTTACACCAAAGTGACCTGATATTAGAGAAGTGTGTGCTTCTCGAAATATCTTTACTCTTTCAACTTGTGGAATGCATAGCTTCCCAAAATGATACAAGAGCTGGTCCTTAACATGATAATCCAATTCTCCTACTTATTTTCCTTGACTTAAAGTTGCATATACATCTTTAAAATCTATATCTTGAGCATATTGTTCAATGTAAACTTCATGCAATACTAAATTATGCTTAAGTATAGTAGATGCATTTACTATTATTTTGGACAACATGTCTGCAAGTTTATTGTGTATGCCGTTTTTATATCTGATGACAAGATGAAACTGTTGTAGAAAACCCATCCACCTATAGTGTCTTGATTGCTGCAACTTAGTTTGGGAGTGTAAATATTGAAGTGGTTGATGATCAATATGTATAACTGTCTCTTTTCCCATTAAGTAATGTTTCCACTTTTTCACACTCTATACTAATGCATACAATTCTTTATCATATGTGGGATAATTAACTACTGTAGAATTAAATGTCTCAGAATGATAACATATGGGTTTACCGTGCTGCATCAACATTGCTGCCATGGCATAGTCACTGGCTTCCGTTTCAATCTCAAATGGTCTTTGAAGATCGGGCAGTGCTAGTACTGGTGCTATACTAATCTTTTCTTTCAAGGTGTCGAAGGCTTTTTTCTGTTTTCCTCCCCACTGAAACACCTTGTTCAATCTCGTTAAAGCATGTAAGGGAGCTGCAATTAAGGAAAAGTTAGAAATAAACTTTCTCCAATATTGTGTTGCTCCTAGGAAGCTTCTAAATTCTATAGCACATTTGGACTTAGGCCAATTTACAATGACTGCAACCTTAGAGGGATCTATCTTCAATTCACCACCCCTACTATATGACCCAAATAATTCAAAGACGTTTTGCCAAATTCACATTTTGAGAGCTTAACAGGGAAAATTTTAAGAACCCCCCCTAAATTTATAAATATAATAAATGGGCGAATCTCCATGGTATATAGGAAAAATGGAAGGCGATTTTATCAATAATATAATATGCATATATAATTTTTTGGCGAATCCCTCACCAGGCATGGCGAATATTTTACTCAATTATAAAATCTTGTAAGATCTTGGCGAGTCTTTCACTAAATAATAAAACTTTGTAAAGTCCTAGTGAATCTTAGCATAGGCTACATGTTGGTTTAATTCCCCTACATTCCAGGTGAATACCATAGGCTACATTCCAGGTGAATACCATGGGTCAATACCATGTGCCATTTTTATTTTTATTAATTCTAATATTAGGGTTAATAATGGTTTTTTGCATGGTATTAATAACAATCTAGTCCATGGTATTTGTCCCATAGTATTTTGGCCATAGGTTTCACCTAAATATAACCCATTTTTTGAGTGTTCGTAAATATAAGGTGACTTATGGAGTAAATATAAAAAAATGTTTTATTTGTTTACCATACCTCTCGTTTATTTATATTTTTATTAATTTACCATACCTCTTTTACAAATATGGTATTTGGCCCATAGGATTCACTTAAATAAAACCTCTTTCTTGAGCCTTCATAAATAGAACGAGGGTTATGGACTAAATATAAAAAGAGGTTTTATTTATTTACGATACGTCTAGTTTATTTATATTTTTATTTATTTACCATATCTTTTGAGTAAGTATAAAAAGACGTTTTATTTATTTACCATACCTCCACTTTACTTATATTTTTATTTGTTTACACCCTTACATGTATATAAGGTGACTTATGGAGTAAATATAAAAAATGTTTTATTTATTTACCATACCTCTCATTTATTTATATTTTTATTAATTTACCATACCTCTTTTATAAATATGGTATTTGGTCCATAGAATTCACTTAAATAAAACCTATTCTTGAAAATGGGCGAATGGAAGTTTGTAAGTCCTAATTTCAAGGGCTAAATTTACCTTTTTTACCCTCTCCCTTAAAATAAGGTGGGCTATTTGAGGTGATTTGTAAAAATGTGCTATGATACAAAATATTCGTCCACTAAAAATTTAAAACCCCTTAATTTCGCCAAAGGGCGAACATTCGCCCCTAAAATTATCCTTGGAGCTTAACATAAAGATTTTCTCTTTTCAAAACATCTAGAGTCTGTTTAACATGCTTTAAATGTTCTTCCCACATTTTGCCGAATATAAGAATGTCATCCAAATACACAATGACAAAATCATCAATAAAAGGTCTAAGTACATCATTCATTACTCTCATGAAAGTAGCAGGAGCATTAGTTAAGCCAAAAGGCATAACCACCCACTCATACAATCCTTGCTTTGTTTTGAAAGTAGTCTTCCATGCATCTTGCTCTGCAACTATGACCTAATGATATCCACTATGCAAGTCCAACTTGGTAAAATAAACAGCTTCTTTCAATTGATCTAATAGATCATCTATACGAGGAAGAGGATAACGATTTTTTATCGTTATTTTATTCAGTGCTCAGTAATCCATGCACATTCTCCATGAGCCATCTTTCTTTCTCACCAAGACAATTGGAGACCCACGTGGTGATGTGTTGGGCCTTATGAACCATTTCTCAAGCAGCTTCTGTACTTGCTTCTTAATTTCTGCATTCTCTAAAGTGGACAATCTGTACATTCCAATGTTAGTCAATGGAGCATCTTGCTACAAATTAATATCATGTACTATTTCTTTTTTGGGTGGCAGACCTTTAGGTTCTTGAAATAATATATTATATTCTGAAACAACTTTTTCTAAATCATCTTCCTGTTTAGCATCACAACCCTCAAATACAATAGTTTTATCAGGTTTCTTTTCCTTTACAACCATCAATAAAAAAAATTTGCATGAATTTACATTTCTCTTCATATGCCCTGAGTTTATGAGAGTATAATTATTCTTGAGCTTATGAGCTCTTACAATATATTCGATTCCATCTTTAACGAGTAGATACTTGTTCTCAACTCTATAGAAAATAACTTTTCTATCATACAAGTAAGGACTTCCTAAAACAATTCCACATATATCCAAAGGAACTATATCTAACTCAACCTCATCTACAAATGTTGACCCAAAAGAAAACTTAGGTTTACATTTTCTAGTCGCTTGTAGCTTTTCTTTATCACATAACCAACCTAATGGATAGGGTTTCTTGTGAGGTGTGGTTAGTAATCCCAAATTCTTTACAATTGCTTCAGAAATTAAATTTACTTGTGAGCCACTATCAAACAAAGTATCAATCTTTTGATGATTGGAAATAACTCGAATATGAAAAAGCTCATGCCTTTTCCTCTCATTTTCTTCATTATCAGTAGCAGAATTACTAGTAGATGCTTAAGGATTTTTACCTTTTATACCTATGTGTTATGCTCTTAACCTGCAAGACGATACCAAAATACCAAATATGCAAAGAAATATACCCAGAACATAGAACAGTGAGAAATAACAACAAGTATTTTGTTATTCAAAAAGCAATGTTCACTTGCCTCTTCGAGGGGGCAACCTCCGATAGAGCAGATCTCAATTACAAAATAAGACACGATGCTCCTCACAGGGAGTCTCTATCCTTTATATAGGATTCATACATGCAATATCATGGGGCAATACCATGGTTCTTATTAATACCATCTACCTAATACCATGGCCCATTTGTAACTAACTGTGGTCCCGTCATTAAATGTGGGTTAACCACTTACAATTATTAATATGGGCTTTATTGACTCCTTACTTAACTATAACTATGACTTGATCCTATTACATAAATAAGGGGGTTAGGGTGGGACCCTAACATGCCCTCCCCCATAAGAATAGCCATGTCCTCAAGGCTAAAGCTGCGGAAACTGCTGAAGAATAGTGGTTGGTTCCCAGGTTGCATCTTCCGGAGAGGTGTCTTTCCACTTGACGAGGACTTCCTGGATCATGCGGCCACACAGGTGCCGTTCTTGTGTATCCAGGACCTATTCAGGTTGGAGCCAGATTGACCCTTCTTCATCTAGTTCAGGTAGACTGGTTTGAATTCTGCAATTGTTCCCAATCATTTTCTTAACGCATGAGACATGGAAAACTGGATGGATTTTTGTAGTGGGTGGCAAAGCTAGCTTGTAGGCCACTTCTCCAATGTGCTGAAGTACTTGGTATGGTCCGTAGAATTTTAGAGATAGTTTCTGACAACCCTTGTCCATTGCTTCATGCAGTTTTGAGCTTGATGAAGATTCTCTCTAAGATGGGCAGTTTTGAGCACCCCTTGATATAAGAAGTAGGGGAAGGAGGGAGTTGACCATAAACTGCTTCATATGGAGTCATTTTGGTGGTGGCATGATAGTTGGTGTTATACCACCATTCAGCTAGAGGTAACCACTGTACCCGGAGATGTTGCTTTTCTGAAGTGAAACACCTAAGGTAGGTTTCCAGACATTTGTTGATTGCTTTAGTTTGACCATTAGTTTTTGGATGATAGGAAGTACTGAGTTTTAGTTGTGTACCTTGTAGCCTGAAGAGTTCCTGCCAAAAATTACTAGTGAAGACCGGGTCACGATTAGACACAATGGAAGTGGGCATGCCATGCAATTTGAAGATCTGATCCATGAAAGGTTGAGCGACCAAAGTCGATGTAAAAGGGTGGGGTAGGGCACAAAAATGAGAATACTTAGAAAGTTTGTCCACAACCACCATGATGACTAACTTGTTTCCCGACTTTGGAAGACCTGTAATGAAATCCATAGAAACCTCCATCTGTATTGATGCCAGGATGGGAAATGGTTGTATTGTGCCTGGTGCTTTGACTCTCTATCCTTTGTGGCATTGACAGACGTCGCATTCCGCTACAAAAGTAAGAATGTCCTTTTTCATGCCTGTCCAAAAAAAATGATATTTGAGTACGAGCATACGTCTTCTGAAATCCTAAATGTCCTGCAGTGGGGGATGAGTGCAACTCTTCCAAAATGCAGCTTTTGAGGGTGGATGTTGGTGATATTACGACTTTGTCCTTGTAGCGAAGAATCACATCTTGCCATGAGTATCCCTTGGTGGAATTTGGATCCGCCTGCAATTGAGTAATGAGTTGGGAGAGCCAGGGATGTGAAAACCATTCCATGTGAGCCTATTCAATCCATTTTAGAATGGGAAGAGAAATTGTGAGTAGGGTACTTTCCTCCTCAAATTGGTGAGATAATGCATCTGCTACAATATTTTCGCGCCCTTTCTTGTAAATTATCTCATAATCATATCCCAGAATTTTGGTGAGCCATTTATTTTGTTGAGGTGAGGATAGGCGTTGCTCCAAAAAATATTTAAGACTTTGATGGTCTGTGCGGATTTGGAAGCGTCGCCCTAATAAGTAAGGTCGCCAGGTATCTACTGCATGTAAGATGGCCATCATCTCCTTCTCATAGGTAGATTGTCCCAGATTCTTCCCACTTAGTTGTTGGCTTGTGAAGGCCAAGGTTCGACCTTCCTGCATTAAGATCGCCCCAATACCCATACTCGAAGCATCACATTCAATGACAAAAGATTTGGTGAAGTCGGGTAGTGCTAAGACTGGAGTGGAACACATAGCATTTTTGAGAGCTGTAAAGGCCTGTTGTGCTTCATCATTCTAGAGGAATGATTTTTTCTTGAGGAGTTGAGTGAGGGGCCTCGCAATGCAACCATAATTGCGGAAAAAATTTTGACTCTTTGATGGATAAAATTATGTGTACTTCCACTATCAATCAAAACTACTACTGGGGGATGCTTAATAAAACCTCTGATTTTGTGAGTTTGAGGTGAAGAAATCCCTGCCAAAGCATGCAGCAAAATAACTGGTTCTTCAGGTACATTGTCCTTCTGGTTGTCCTCTTCCTCCTCCTCTAGTTCCTCAAGTGGTGGGGCTTCCCCCGATGAGCTATGATCAGTAGCATCAATTTGAAAAAAATTGGGCTCCTTGCATTTATGCCCGGGGGAGTATTTTTCATCACAGTAGTAACATAATCCTTGCTTTCTCCTTTCCGCCATTTCTGCAGGTGACACCTTTTGAACCTTAAGTGCTTGGGTAGTTCCGTGAGCCTGTGGGGGGCAACCCTTGGTGGTGAAATTTGGGCGATTGGACTGGGCCGCTAACCCACGTTCTACTTCACGAGCTATCCTGCAAGCCTCCAGCCATGAGGGAGGGTGGTGCAGTCGGACTTGAGCTTGTATGGCCTCTTTAAGACCATTGATAAAACGTTCCGTGTAGAACTCATCTTGTAGACCTAAAGTGTGGAAAGATAAGGCTTCAAAGGCTGTAATAGATTCATCCACTGTTCCAGTCTGTCGGAGCTTAGTGAGACGACCCAAAAAAGTAGAGTCATGGTCAAAGCGATCCATAAGAGATTTTTTGAATGTGTCCCAAGTCAAGGGCCTTCCATAGCAACGCCGATGCCATTGCCACCATTTCCATCTTTCATTGTCTAAGTACATGCTCCCCACACTAAGCTGAGTGGCATTATCCAGGATGTAATTCTGATTGAAATATTTCTCCATTTGTGCTATCCATGCTGCCAAGTGAGAGCCATCAAATTTATGAATGTCCAACTTGGGTGGTCGCAGGCTTCCGCCTTGCCCATAGAAAGTACTGTAATTATTTTCGTCAGCTGGTCTTGGATGTCTTTCAAGGATGCTTCAAGTTTTTCAATATTCTCATTCACCATAGCTTGAGCTCTAGTTTCTACCATGCACTGATCCGATGTACTGGAAATTTTGGGACTGCCCGAATTTTTTGGCTCTAACAATTGAATAGTACCACCTTACTCAGCTCGTCATCCTGATTCTGATGGGCTAAGTCACCAATAAGCACCCTGGGGGGTTTATGATAAATCACCAACCTGTATTAGCAACATAACAATGTGAAAATGATGAAGGAAACCACTGCAGGGAGCTCACAACCTTGGACAGATGATGGAGAAACTACCTGGTGTGATGCAGGAAAGTGTTCCCTCTGTGGACAAAGGCAACCCCTCTAGCCCTAGAGTGGGTCTAGTCACAAACAAGGACAAATCAACAATATTTTTCCTTAAATAGTCATAGTTGGAGGCCTACCTCAACCAGTGGTCAATGGAGTTCCGTTTCGCTGCTCCAGCTTCCGTTTCCTTCTCCTAATGAGCGATCAACCTAAAACAATGCAAAGGAAATACAACAAAGCACGTAACCGGAACAACAATGATATATTTACTCACAAAGTCAATAAGTCATGAGCTATCAAGTACATTACATACAAGACATAGGAAAACATCATTGATTGCATTAATATGAAATAAGAGTAAGCTTACAACCAAAGTCTTGACGTCACAAGCCTTCTCCAAAGGGTCCAGCCAGCATGTTCCTCAAGCATTCACTCTTTGAAAATGGGTTTCCCAACATACAAAATCTCTCTCACTCATATGTTTTACACAAGATTAAGGGCACTTCACAACCTTCCACAAGCTATTAACAATCCCACACTTGTCACACTCACACTAGCTATCTAGCAAACTCACAAACACTAACAGCACTACTCAACTAGCCAACTATAAAAAACTATCCAAAAACTAGCCATGCATAGCAATGGTGAGAGTTTAAATAGGAGAAGGAGTCTCCATGAAAGGTGGAAGAGTGAGCTTATCCCCAAGGAAGGTAGCACAAATGACGGAACAGCCACGCCAGAGAAAGGAGGGCGATACAAACTAAGCCAACAACCAAGTCTGGAGTCATCTGGAAGGCCGACTGTTGGAACAAATCGCCCAATCTGGATCATCACGGGGGTATAACTAATATTCAACGTTGACATCGCTATGGAGTAATGCAGATAGTCAGGTCATCGCCAAAGAGTACAAAGAACCTCACGCTAAGACATAAAATCAAACCAGCGCGGAATCAGGTGTACTTCCGCGCTGGCAGCACATATGTAATGTTTAGGAGTGCTCTTCATTGCGTTTATTCATCCCATAGCCACGATGAGGCAGATAACTTAGGAAAAGTGGGTCATTTGGCAACATCAGAGAGAATTTGTCCAATGTGAGCATATTTGACTTGGACACATGACACAGTAGGAGGACTAAAGTGAAGACAGTGACAAATTACTGTGTAATAGATGCCCCCTAAAGTATGAAGCCCGAGAGAGTGGGAGGGGTGAAATTCTTTACGAAACTGACTGAGCCGGAACACCATCTGGAAGAACCTGCATGCAAGTACAACTGATATCTCTGATGATGAAGTACATGTAGTCTAGGGATGGACACAGCCATCCAAAAGACATACGAAATCAATCTGTGGTATGGATGCAGCCATCCAGCTAATTAGACCATGATAATGATAAAGGTATCGTCACAGCCATCCATCAAGACTCAGGTATGGTCGTAGTCATCCATCAATGAGTCATGTAATCATAAACCAATCCACGCAGCCCGAACATATGTTATCTGAGTTCGGGGTCTTGAACCCATCCAATCATAGTACAAATTGTAGCATGCGAATAAATGTGCTGAGGTTGAGCATGATAGAAAATTGCTTGATTACCAGTCAATGATGAAAACTGTTAACAAGCACGAGAGAAACCACCAATAATGCCAATGGTTCTCAAGGTACTAGCTAGCACAATCCACGAAGTGTGAAAAAGGAGCTGAAGTTGAACACTCGTGGAATCACCCAATCGGCGACCAATGATGAAAGTCGACCGTCAGGTGCGAAGAAATTGCCATTGAGGCATGCAAGCTCTAAGGTACCAAAGGGGATCTCTAGATCAATCTCTTGGATAATGAGCTGATGTCGACAAGAGATGACCCGTCGCAGGAGGGCCATAATGTTTCCCCCATCAACGACACGAGATAAGGAACAAGTGGTGGATGGAAAAACAGAGTATTAGAGGAGACGACAAGGGTGTAAACTGCAGAAGGATTATACTCTTGAACATATCGGCGACACGACTTCGGAGGGTGGTAGCATTCAGGTACCAAGAGATCAGAGGCGCGATGGAAACAGCATGAATCAGATGGAATAAGGCCAAATGCCAACCTAAACCCGCGGAAGGCCGAATGATGATGTATGGATGTCCTAATCCGACAAGAAGCAAAAGTTTAGAAAATCTTCGGCAAAATCACATAAACCATCTTTTGTCGACGCGTTTCGAACCAACCAGTGTGGTTCATCGTTAGGACAAGTTGAAGAACCAATCTGGCTTAGCTGATTAAATAGAGTGTGCAGAGACTCCAACGGCTATATTTTTAACGGCTAATTTTGACCCAATGAACCTAGTCAAACCCTTAATTTAATATTCCTATAAATGGCTAAACCCGGTAAATAAAAGAATTCAATTTAATTAATATAATTCAGTATTAAGATAATTCATTGGTTAATTTGAGTATAATATAATATCCATATTTATTAAATATAATGGTCATTATATCTCGTATAATGGTTAAATTAATTAATTAATCTCTAATTATTAATATTCTAATATTATTTAAATACGCATAAATGGTATTAAAATACTCTTACTCTTAGAATTTAGTTATATTAGGTAATTGAGTGTTCATTTAATAATAATTAATTACTGGTCCATTGGTAAGTTAGATCTATTCGTTCTTTAAAATAAATCATTCTTATTTATTATTTAAATATGATGGACCATAAGTTATATACACCAATACATGTTTATTAATTAAACTATATTTCCTTAATAATTTATAATTCCAATATAATAAATAGTATTATTATTCTTAGAATAAGTTGCATTAGGTAAATACCATAATTGAGGGTTGTTAAAGTCCATTTCTATTAATACTAGTATAACTCATCTTCTTGGTTTATCATATATTTTTTTTCACTTTCTGGTTCACGGATACTCGGGTCAATGGGTAGCCGCTACATCCAGGGTTGTTCAACACTGAGTGGACGCACCCGAAGGCATCAACACCCCTCGGCCTATTTACTGACCTAACCCCAAGAGCTTTCGGGATTCAACCCTGTGACCTCCCATTGGCAAGGCACTTGATTTGACCGATTGAGCTAACTCTTGGGGCTCTTATCATATATTTATTTATAATAATTTCTTATTTATACTTTAAACCTCATGGTCATTATATCTCCTCTTATAATTAAATTATTACTTAAAGGTCTAAAAAGGGTTTTTTAGATATTAGATAAAGGGAATTTTAATTCCAAAGGTATATAAATGCATAACTAGTTGAAAATAGGAAACAAAAGATTTAATCTAATAATACTATACCCAATAGTATCATAAACGGGGTAAGGTTAATACACTAATTAGCCCGAAATCGTGGCGTTTTTCTAAAGGCTAGCTTAGGGTTGATCAGATCTGAGATTGGCAGAATAAGGAGGGATCTGGATCATCGTTCCAGACTTCTTCTGGTGGCTCATTTGGAGCTGGCGAAAAAAAAAAAAAAAAAAATTCCCTGCTTCTCTCTGGTCCAGGATTGATGCCTGTTCGGCATTGAAGTCCCTGAGATTGGAAGAGTCTCTTAAGATCAAACAGTCAGCGAAGTTTATTAAACTTTCGGGCGGTTCGAATCTGGAGTCTGGTCTATTCAATGGTCGGGGCTCAGACAGTCGGGTCTCCGTTAACCAAGTCTCTTCCCTGAGGGCTTGGGTTTTAAGCGGCTCTTCTTCTGTTCCGCCACCCTCTGGCTCTAGTTTGGTGAAAGGTAGCGATGGTGTGAGCATCGACAAGGTGTCGAGTAGTGAAGCAAGCTGCGGTAATCGAGGGCCCGGAAATCTGATCAACCGAACAGCGGGTTCGAGTGATCTCTCTCCATTCGGTTCGCAGCAGTCGGTAGCAGGTTCTTCAGACGGTGTTACGGCTGAGTCTTCAAGGATTAAGGAACTGCGCGGATGTTCGGATGAGAAGGTTTGCACGCATGTTCCAGATGGCTTTGCGGCTGGTGGGTCAGCGGATACTGATCTGCACGGAGGCTCTGATGAGCTGCTATCAGACCGTTCTATTATTCACTGCTCACAAGGTAATCTGGTAATGTATGGGCTGGAGTCGCCTGTTCCTCGTATATCTGTCCCGAAGAGCATTTCGGTGGATAGTAAGACCGTTTGCAACTGTGTGAATAGTGGAGATCCGATTTCGGGTAAGGTTTTTGATTCCAATGTTATATTGAATAACATGGATAATAAACATAATAATATGATAAATGAATGCGATTATGGTAATAATGCGGGAGTATATAAAAATATTAATATAAATGGTGAGGTAGAGAATCCGAGTTATGAATTTAATAGGATGTATGATAATAAACATAATAGCGTGGATAATAAACATAATAATATGATAAATGAATGGGATTATGGTAATAATGCTGTAATATATAAAAATATTAATATAAATGGTGAGGTTAAGAATCCAAGTTATAGTTTTAATAAGGTGTATGATAATAAGAGTAATCGTTGTAATAGAGTGTCAGATGGGGTTGATAACCTCATTGGTAAGGTTGATATTAAGGGTATGTCGGTGGGTAATTCGAGTTCCCCCCCTCTTGACAATAAGGTGGTGAATCTTTCGAGTTTTTCCTTCCCGCCTGCGGTTTTTAGTCTCTTAGGGAAAGGTCTCAATTTTGCCTTAGCACCCAGAAAAATCCCGATTGAAGACATCATTTGCGATGTAGAATATGGCATTAAGAACCTTCCCGATAAGATTAAAGACACGATTAGGCAGGATTGTGCCGTCACCCTGAGAAGGGCTAAGCCTCCCCGTAGCAATATCAGCAAGGCTGAGTTTGAGGCTCTGAAGAGCTTGAACGGAAATCGTGACGTCGTGGTCTTAAAAGCTGATAAAGGTGGGGCTGCCGTTATCCTGGATAGAAAGGATTACAGGAATAAGATGCTTGACCATCTCTGTAATAGTGGGAGTTATAAGAAGCTTTCAAAAAATCCCCTCAAAAAGGTTTCCAGAGCGGTCGCTCTTGCGATCAAGTCGTGCAATTCCACGATTCCTCTAGCCCAGAAACTTATTGAGGGAAACCCCATCACTCCTAGGATATATGGTCTTCCTAAAATCCATAAGGATGGGGTCCCCCTAAGACCCATTGTCAATACCATTGGTGGTCCGACTTACCTCCTGACCAAGTTCCTCGCTGCAAAGTTGAGACCCCTGGTTGGGCAGACTGAGTCCTTTGTCAAAGACTCAGCGTCGTTTATTGAGGATCTTAAGAGAATTAAGCTTGAGCCCGAGGACATTCTGGTAAGTTTCGACGTGGTCTCTCTTTATACTTGTATTCCTATCAATGAGGCCATGAAGGTAATGAATAAGCTAACTGACCCTGATACGGCTAAGTTAGTTGAGCTTTGCCTTACCTCTACCTTTTTCAGCTTCGAGGGAGAATTCTATGAGCAGACTTGCGGAGTGGACATGGGCTCCCCCTTGTCCCCTGTTGTCGCCAATCTCTTCATGGAGGAGTTTGAGTCTAAGGCTTTAGCCTCCTCTCATCTCTTACCGAAGCTTTGGAAAAGATTCGTGGATGACACTGGTGTTGTCTGGCCTCATGGTCCTGACGAGCTGGATCGTTTCTTCAGTCACCTTAATAACCAATCCACCGCCATTAAATTCACGATGGAAAAAGAAGATAATGGTTGTCTTCCGTTCTTGGATGTTCTCATCTCTAAGAAGGTGGATGGTTCCTTTTCTCATCAGGTGTTTAGAAAGAAGACGCATACTGAGCAATACTTACATGCTTCTTCGCATCATTTCCCCGCTCAGAAGTTAGGGGTTCTTAGCACGCTTGCCACCTGTGCTGTAAGAATTTCGGATGAGGAGAGCCTGGAATCGGAGAAGGCTCATCTCCTAGATGTCTTCGAGAAGAATGGTTACAATAGGCACCTCGGTCAAAAAGCCTTCCTCAGGGCCAAGAAGGAGCCTTCAATCCGAAAGGTTACTAAAGATCATATCATGGGTGTGAACCTTCCTTACATCCAGGGGACCACGGACAGGATTGCAAGAATTCTGAGGAAATACGATGTGCCCGCGACTTTTAGACCTCTCAACACTATCCGTGGCTCCCTCAGGTCTGTGAAAGACCCGATTGACCCTAAGGACATGAAGGGCGTTTATGTCATTCCCTGTTCCTGTGGGACCCCTTATATTGGTGAGACTGGTCGCTCTATCAATCAACGGATTAGCGAGGATTCGGCTGACTTGAGACATGGTAGGACCAAGTACTCAGCCCTGGCTGAGCATGCAGGGAAGACTTTGCATCATGTTTGTATAGAGGAGGCTCAAGTCATTGCCAAAGTTGCGCAGTTTCACCATCGCAAATTTAGAGAGGCTCTGGAGATTGAGAAAAGGCCGATCAATCTTAATAGGGATGATGGCTGGAAGATTAGCAGTTGCTGGGTCCCAGCCTTATCTTCCTAGCCTCCTCATTCCCCTTTTGTTAGGTCTTAGGGTTTTTGTCTTCCCTCTCCTTAAGTTCGTTTTTGGCGGATTGTCCTTCTATTAGGGAGTGTTTGTTTCGTTAATAAGCTATTAATTAATTTCGGGCTAATTAATGTATTAACCTTACCCCGTTTATGATACTATTGGGTATATTATTATTAGATTAAATCTTTTGTTTCCTATTTTCAATTAGTTATGCACCTTTAGAATTCCCTTTATCTAATTCTAAAAAACCCTTTTTAGACCTTTTAAGTAATAATTTAATTATAAGAGGGGATATAATGACCATTAGGTTTAAAGTATAAATAAGAAAGTATTATAAATAAATATATGATAAACCAAGAAGATGAGTTATACTAGTATTAATAGAAATGGACTTTAACAACCCTCAATTATGGTATTTACCTAATGCAACTTAATTCTAAGAATAATAATACTATTTATTATATTGGAATTATAAATTATTAATGAAATATAGTTTAATTAATAAACATGTATTGGTGTATATAACTTATGGTCCATCATATTTAAATAATAAATAAGAATGATTTATTTTAAAGAACGAATAGATCTAACTTACCAATGGACCAGTAATTAATTATTATTAAATGAACACTCAATTACCTAATATAACTAAATTCTAAGAGTAAGAGTATTTTAATACCATTTATGCGTATTTAAATAATATTAGAATATTAATAATTAGAGATTAATTAATTAATTTAACCATTATACGAGATATAATGACCATTATATTTAATAAATATGGATATTATATTATACTCAAATTAACCAATGAATTATCTTAATACTGAATTATATTAATTAAATTGAATTCTTTTATTTACCGGGTTTAGCCATTTATAGGAATATTAAATTAAGGGTTTGACTAGGTTCATTGGGTCAAAATTAGCCGTTAAAAATATAGCCGTTGGAGTCTCTGCACACTCTATTTAATCAGCTAAGCCAGATTGGTTCTTCAACTTGTCCTGACGATGAACCACACTGGTTGGTTCGAAACGCGTCGACAAAAGATGGTTTATGTGATTTTGCCAAAGATTTTCTAAACATTGTTATGGATCACAGAAGTCTAAATTCCTTAATAAGAAGCAAAAGTGTCGATGTTCAAGAGTGACTCGCTACCATGGACAATCAATGATAAACCTGCTTTTGAATCCAACCCAGTAATAGTTTAACGAGCACTAGGAAGGCGAAGCTCGAGTCTCGTCATGGTGACGAGTCCAATGTCGTCAAGGTTTAACGAGTCCGACATAGGTAAAACTCGGAGTCTTTTTCATGTTTAGAGAGTTTGAAAAAGACACGGAAAAGAAAACTCCAGGGGGGTCCTTTTTCGTAAATTTGTGTCTCTCGAGCCTGAAAAGGTATAAAACAATACTCGAAAGAACCACCTGACCATTATGATCGAGGAGTACTTTTCGTAACTAGTGACTTCGACCTGAAAAAGTAGAAAAGCGATCAGAATCACGTCGCTTCGTAACCAGTAACGAGCTTGAAGCGATAAAAACCCGACAATCTTTTCATTTTTACATGGTTGGAAAAGAGCTTAAAGGCGACCTCCTCTTATTACTTTTAACAAGTCAAGAGGGACAACTCGGCAATATTTTCGTTTTTCGAGTCGGAAAAGAGCTGAAAGTAGACCTCCATTTTTATTTTCTTTAATGAGTCAAAAAGGGAAAAATACTCGGTAATATTTTCATCTTTTATGAGTCAGAAAAGAGCTTAAAGGAGACTCGTCCTAGAGGAACGAGTGGTATAAAGGGTAGAAACTGGTTCTGGCAATGGTGGAACTACTCAAAACATGTAATGGTCAAGAGGTTGGCTAATAGAACCACTCATCGCTGCAGTTCCTCAGGAAAGGATAAAGAATCAAATGAAAGCATATGATCAGCCAAAGAGATGATGGAGATGGAATGAAACAACCAAGTCTCGTCTAACAAAATTTAGCAGATAACAATGACAATCACGAGGTGTAAATCAGTTATGGGTTCATTTTTACACAAGCTTCAACCATGGAGAACTCTGCTTGGATTTAGTTTCATGTTTACACAAGCTTGAAACGAAAAACTATGCTTGTTATAAGTTCACATGCCCCCAGCATAATAACGCAAATCGAGATACATGCCCCCTAAGCTTCATTGCATTCAACGAGGTGGATGGAATTAAGGTTTACTTTCGAGATCTTGGAAAGACTCGACTTCGGATTTTACGAGATCTTAATCAAAGACTCAATTTGGAAAGGGAGTTGTTTCATTTTTTAATGAGGTTGACACAGTAAAATAACTATCCCCATAACCCTTGTGTCATTTTTTAACAAGGTTGACACAAGATAATAACCATCCTCGGAGACCTTGTTTCATTTTTTAACGAGCTTGACATAAGATCAGGAACTATGCTCGTACTCATGTTCATCGGCCATCCGAGAACATGGCTCCCAAGAGGTCTTCACGAGATGGAAGAAACGCACTCTGGGAGGAATACATGTCATGAGGCACTAATGACAGATCAGGTTCCAATGCCCCCAATACATGATGTACCAGACCATCTGCATGATCATCAACAGAGGCGCAGACGGAACGGGTAGCCACATAATTGACCTGTGGCAAGGAAGGCACTGCTTGCGAGCAAGAACCGAGAGGGGATGACAACTGTGCAGAAGGCACCTGTAGGAATTTACAGGGTAAGTTCCTCAGAAAGAACACCAAAAGGACACTGCTCACAACCAGATCACAGATCAATACACCAGTATTTTTGACGTGGTTAAAACCCTCAAAGAGGGAAACAGTCCACGGCCTGCGCCAACGTGGCTACTACAGGCAATTTATTAATCAAAGAATAAAAATTTACATAAGCTTCTCTCATGCACGGATTACCCGAACAATGACCCTCCATGCGCTTTAAATAGAACTCATGGACCAATCGGGTGTCAAGCCACGGATCAAGTGTCGGTAATACCGAGGAGAGAGTGAACCGTCGGATCACTACATATCATGACCGTCGGATTGTAAGTTACAAAATGTACAACGGTAAAGAAACACACTTTACCTAACTCTATACTAGACCAAGTTGAACTTAACTATTTCCTATGTGTCGGAATATCCTAACATCCCCCCTTAAGAACAACTTGGGATAGGATTGAAGGATTTACAAATATGACACAATAGGAGAAGGAAGGAGGCGCTAGAGCCTATCCCCCCTTAGTGACAACTTCCTGAACTCCAAGCATATATCGAAGTTTAGTGAACTTCGCCTCTGTGAGAGCCTTTGTGAAGATGTCTGCAACTTGATCATCTGTTGAACAATATTGCACTTCAAGAACATGGTCATGAATGAGCTTTCTGATGAAGTGCATGTGTAGTTCAATGTGTTTGCTGCGCTGATGCTGGACTGGATCTTTGCATAGCTGAATGGCACTTTGATTATCACACCAAAGTGTGGTTGGATGTTGCTGCTCAAAGCCAAACTCTGATAGGATCTGACGAAGCCACAAGGCTTCCTTACTAGCTTCCATGGCACCACGATACTCTGCTTCTGCTGACGAAAGAGAAATGGCAGCCTGTTTCTTACAAGCCCATGTAATAGGTCCTGAACCAAGAGTGAAGACATAACCGGCAGTAGACTTCCGATCATCAGGGTCACCAGCCCAATCAGAATCAGTGAAACCAACTAATAGAGGAGCTACTTTGGCACTGTAATGAATCCCAAACTGTACTGTACCTCGAACATAACGAAGTATTCTTTTGGCTGCTTTCCAATGACTTTCACGGGGGTTTTGCATAAAACGAGCAACAAGGCCAACAACAAAGGAAAGGTCAGGACGAGTATGGGTTAAATACAGGAGTTTTCCTACAAGTTGACGGTATAAGGTAGCATCAACTTCAGGAGAAGTACAAGAGACTGAAAGTTTGACTCCAGACTGAAAGGGAGAAGGGGTTGGCTTACAGTCTTCCATGTGAAAATGACGAAGAATATCACAAGCATACTTGGACTGGGAAAGGGAAATACCCTCCTTGGATTGCAAGACTTGAAGACCGAGAAAATAGTGTGTCCTAAGTTTGTCATTTCAAATTTCTTTTTAAGGCTGGACTTCACATGGTTTATAAGGTTGGGATCACTACCAGTAAGAATAAGATCATCAACATAAAGAACAAGGATGATAAGAGAGTTGCCCACTTTCTTGGTGTAGACAGTATTGTCAGAATAACACCTAGAAAAGCCAGATTCTAAAAGAAAGCTATCCATTTTGGCATACCAAGCCCGAGGAGCTTGCTTGAGACCATAAAGAGATTTCTTAAGTCGACATACAAGGCTGGAGTCTGTTTGGATGAAGCCAATGGGTTGTTCCATATAGATTTCTTCATGCAAGTGTTGTGGGGAAAAGTATCCGGTGCGGATGACCCTATCCCTACTCTAAAGGTGACAGTCTTTAGCAACAACTGAAAGTAAAGCTTTGATGTTTTCCTTTATGAAAGTACAGAGAGAAGGAAGAAATGATTAACCAACCTGGTGTCCTTCGCTTGGTCGATCTTGATCCTCTCTCTTTGTCTCTTGTTCCCAGCTCCTTGCTATCTTTGCCGGTCCAGCTACACACAAGCCCTGCACAAAACAAGAGAGGAAACTACAAGATACATGTACTCATAACTGATGCATGGATTAGAGTGAATCAAATATACATGTAAATACAATACATCAATGCAATACAAGTATATAGGAGAACATGCAAAACTTTATTGATAGAAGTAACAGGGTTCTGAGAAGGTTACAACCAATGATGGCTCCAATCCAGCAGCACCTCCCCAGCAGCAAGAACTCTCCTCTTCACCTCTAGTAAAACAATCACCCAATAGCTCTAACTGTAATCCAACAGCACCTCCTTGCTTTACACAAAATTCCAGCCTCCTTAGACCTCATAGAAGAGCTCTATATATAGGATAGAAGAAGAGAGGATGAGTCAGCTTGAGACTGACATGAAGCTGCCTTGTGTCCTCTCCCTCTTCAGTTAATCTTCAGTTCTTGAGTCCACTTGGAGATCCTTGGTTACACATGGTGATCAAGTACCTCTTACTCATCACAAGGCGAATCTGATGAACCAAGTGTCAGTTTGGAAGCTTCCTGGGCAGTTGACACCTTGCAGGATGACTGTGCCACTTGGCCAATCTCGCCCAGCGCAGGTAGCCTTCATTACTTTTGACTTCCAGCGCAGGTACAGAGTGGGACAGTTGCATTACAGCGCAGAAGCTCAGTTAAGCAGCTGACATGATCCAAAATAAGCCTGTTTTGAAGTGTTTTCAGGTGGAGAACTGATTGGAAGTGTTGTTGTTTGATGACCTTGTTTTTTTAGGGGTAAGAACAACATGTTTAGGGACTGAGGATCCCTGTAATTATCGACACTTCATGCTCCATGATGCGAGGCACAAAAATGTCTATAACAGTTGCCCCCTAAAGTATGAGGCCGTTTATCGGGTGAAATGCTTTATCTAGAGGGTCCGAAGTTCGTTCCAGTGCTGAGGAGGAGCCCTGTAATACAATACAATACAATACATTATTTTTCATTCTATTTTCATGATCTAGCTGAGGCGGGCATTCCCATGCTCAGCTTTTATAAATACATTTTGGTACATATGACAGATGATCGTCTGAAGGTAGACTGATAATTTTCTGCTGAAATTATCATCCTTTGAATAGGATGATCATCTGCTGCAATAATGTACATGACAAATGCTTTTATATTTCCTGAATATATATCGCAGCCCGGATGGATGAAACTAGATCCGGGGTCTTCAAACTCGTTCGATCTTCACTCTAAGTACAAGTCGATCCATGTGAGAATTGCGCTGAAGTCGAACATGGAAAGACATCGCTTGATTACGGTCAATAATGAAAACCGTTAACAAGCGCGAGAGGAATCACCAATAATGACGATGACCCTCAAGGTACTGCAGTACAATTCACGTGGCGTGAATAAAGGACTTGGCGTCGAACGCCACGCAAAATCTTCTGGTCGAAGGTCATTGATGTATACCTGTCGCCGGAAGTGAGAAACTTGCCATTGAGGCATGCAAGCTTCAAAGTACTGATGGGGGTGTTCCTAGATCAACTTCTTGGATAATGAGCTGGAGTCGACAAGAAGCGATCCGTCAAAGGAGGGCCTTAATGAATCCCACATCAATGACACGGAACGGAGCTAATGAATTTAGTGGAGGTGAAAACAAACTGTGACATATGATTCAGGGTGGCGATCATGAATGGATGAAGGATAATGTATGGCAGTGGATGGGACACGGTTGACACTTTCAGAATGACCCCTCTTGAACATATAACGACACTGATGCGATGGATCGGTAGCATTACCCCAAATGTGGATGGTTTGGCGAGGACCATGGTGATGAGACCGGTGAATGAAACAACCCAACCCGATGTGGTACGGAGGAAAAGTGTCATGTTCAAGAGTGACTTGCTACCTTTAAACTTTGATGTTCTCCCAATTTTTCCCCAGTCATTTCTGACCAGTACCTCTTTATTTTTGTCAAGCTTGAGGAGGATAACATATGCTTGTTCTATAACCTGCCCTTCGGGCAAGCCCATCGCTATGATTTAACGAGCCTAGCGATAGGGAAACTCGTTCTCGTCTAAAGACAAGTTTGTCGCTATTTAATCATTTTAACGAGTCTAACGACAAGGAAAACTCGGTCCTTTTCATTTTTAGAGAGTCTGAAAAGATACAGAAAGTCAACTCCATGATTCCTTTTTCGTCATCTAATCCCTTAAGTCCGAAAAAGTATAAAACAATACAGAAGGGATGGCTGTTCGGTACTTTTACGAGCTGAACAAGACAAGCGCTCGATCTTTTTGTGCAATAATCCCTCAGGTCCAAAAAGATTAAAATCTAGAGGAGGGATAGCGTTCCGGTCGTTTAACGAGCTGGAAGGCCAAAACTCGGCAAACTTTTCATATTTTACGAGTCAGTGAAAAAAGCTCAAAGAAGACTCGTCTTTTGAGGAACGAGTGATAAACAGGGATAGCAGCAGATTCCAGGTACAGGTTGGAATTTTCCAATCACGGCAGCGTCACAAGGATGGCTAGGTGAAATCACTCTTCGCAGATGTTCCTCAAAATGGGTAAACACACAAATGGAAGTGAATGATCGGCCAAATGAAAAGTGGAGGTGATGGTGCACAAACACGACCAAGGCTTTTATGGCTGATAAATTTACGATCTCAAAAGGTTATTTATCGGTACTGGGTTCATTTTTTAAAGAGCTTGAATGCGCCAAAACACTGCTCAAAAGCTTATGTTTATTTTTTAACGAGCATGAACTATGATGCTAAAACTGCTCGGTGATAAGTTTGCATGCCCCCAGCATAATAATGCAAATCGAGGTGCATGCCCCCCAAGCTTCATTGCATTCAACTTTGTTGATTGGAATGAAGGTTTACCATTGAGATCTGGAAAGGGGATTGTTTCATTTTTTAATGAGGTTGACATAGTAAAAGAACTATCCTCATGGTTTTTCATTTTTTAACGAGGTTGACCTGAGATAGGAACTATCCTCGAAGCCGACAAAATATCTAGGAATCTTCCGAATCCAACCAGAAGATTGGATTAGATTTCATTTTGTAGGTTTCCACCGTGGCCACTCCCTCCAGATTACTTGGAGGCGGTAGGGCGAAAGTACCCATTAAGGCAGGGTCTTTTAGGAAACCTACTCCGATATTTTGAAACAAATGATTCCTTGCATGGATCATTGGAATGCTTCCTGTAACTTGTGAACTGTTGGGGAGAAAAGTTTGTTGGTCGACGATTGTAATTCATTCTTGGGAGGGAAATCCAATCCTCCTGAAATAGGTCGACACAACCGCGGCCATGGCATAGATCCAGGGCCTTCCTAATAGGATGTTGTAATCGAGGTTTCCATCAATTACTTCAACATCAATTCCTACTGTTTTGCCCCCCAGTTCAACTTGCAAGTTACTTAAAATCCCGTATGGAGTGTATGATCGTCCATCAAATGCTTTTAACGTCGTTGACGATTTCGACAAGGGTGGTGATCCTAATTCTTTCCAGCAACTCATCGACATAAGACATGTAGATGCCCCCTCATCAATAATTGTTCGATGAACAGTTTTGTTGAGGGCTTTCACTTGAATAAGGAAAGCTAGTTGAGCTGGTAACTGAGGGTCATATCCTTTATGATCAAAGGCCACAAGATTGGAATCCATTGGGCCAATCCCACCTATTGCTGGTAATAAAGCTTGCTCTTGGGAGGGGTAATTTTGTGGTTCCTCAAGTGTCGACATAGTGGACGGCGATTGGGCCAGGTCCTTTACTATATTATAATTCTGTGCTCCTTTGGCACGAGGATTAAATGTCGATTTGTGTACTGCTCCCTTTGGCGACTTTATTATTGGCTCAGGAACGATGGGTGGCACAACTTCGGTCAAAGTTGTTGTTGAACTACTAGGTCGTTCATTAACCTTGTTGTTCGACAGCTTTGGATTCCCGTAATCTTTACTCCTTGTCAAAGCATTATTCTGTTGCTTCGAGGTAGACAACATAAGCACTTGGGATCCGGAAGCATTTTGATTAGCAACCAGATTTTGACTTGGATTAGGAAACGGATCAGTCAGTACTGTTGGGGTTTTTGAACTCTTGAAGAGTTTCTTAACTTCAGCTATATGTGGACAATCTTTCGTCCAATGATCCTCATCGCATATATGACACCCTGTCGGGGGTCTCCCTTTCCTTTTCTTTATCTTCTTGCCCCCTGGTTGTTTCAGTTGTTTGCCCTTGTCGGTCGACATGGCATTTACTTCTGAGGTAAGAAGTCGCTCATTTGCATTTTGACTAGAAATTTTGCGTTTGCCAGTCACGCCATTACTGGTGTGAGAGTTAGTATTCGATCCAGGAGGGGGAGGAATTGAAAATTCAGGTCTAGGGGCGTCAGGTATTTTGTCGTAGAGCGTGACCGACTGAGTATATACTAAGTCTAAATATTGAGCACGAGCAATGACTTGCTCCTCTGTTACGACTCCCCCTTTGGCCACATCTTCCGTTATAGCAGGAAGTAGCGACTTTATAAACCACTCAGCTAATAGTTGATCTGGAACATAAGTTTTCACCATTCTGCGACGACGACGCCACTCATGTATATGATCAGATATGTGAGTGGCTGTTGTCTGTTTGAAGTTGGTAAGGAGTTCTGTTCCTGTTTCATACCTTATCGGTAATTGAAAATGGGTTAAGAAAGTCGTGGCTAAGGAGCTGAAATTGTCGAAAGAGGCTCTTGGCAATTCAATGTACCATTTAGCCGCTGGACCTGTCAATGTCCTCTGGAAGAGGCGAAGTCTTATCGAATCATCATTCAGGGTGTTTGATGAACACCATAGATGGAATGTCATCACATGATTCGATGGATCTTCACCAGGATTTCCATTAAATTTAGGAATGTCTGATGGAAGTTTGTGTGGAATCGCTGGCCACCAAGGGGCATAAGCAATTGGATCATTCGTCAGCCGGTTTAGATCTGGTAATTCTAGAGTTGCTACAAAGGGCAACTGTTGGTTCAGGTTAGGCGAAGCATATCCAGGATAAGATGGTATCGCCTGAGCAATGGGTCTTTGCAGACCAGCATTATGCTGACAACTTTGACAAGGTTGATGGGTGTAACCATTATAGTATGGTTGCCCATTACTTACAAAGACTTGTTGCCCAGGTCCTTGATATGATTGCTGGAAAGGCGGTTGTTGAGATTGAAGCAGCTCTGGTTGTTGGACCATTTGCTGTTGACCAATACCGGATGATTGACCAGGATGAGGAGTCACAGTACTTGTTTGGGCCTGAGTCGCTCCAGATAAGGAGGCACTACCCTGAGATTGTGATTGAGTCGCTGAGCCAAGAGGTTGTTGTGTTACAACAGGTAACGCTTGTACTTGCGACACATTCGCCATAGCAGGTGTGGTGGTAATATTCGACACAGGGTGGACTGGTTGCATAGAATATACAACTCCTGGTTGTTGAGGCAGTATTGGTACCCAACTGTTGGATGTAATTCCAGTTTGACCTGAACTTTGTTGTGAACTCACGGATGGGCATCCTCCTGGAGGAGGTAATGAAAAGGCATACTGCCCCCATATGGTATCAATCCGGAACTCAAGGGGATCGATTGCCCAGGTTGACCTCCAAATGGATCAATTTGGCGAGTTTCAACATAAGAAATACCAGATGATAATCCGGACGAAGAAATAGGAACTAACCATGTCATCGTCCCTGATGGGACTCCGCTTGTTGTTGACAACTTGCCGGGACAGATGGTATACCAGCGAACATCGTTGGAGTAGCAGTAGAAGCCTCTGCTGCTGCTGTGTCGGACGACACAATCCTAGATGTCGACGGTTGTTCAGACATATCTAGTCTATCCAAAAGATTTCTTAGAGATTCTACAGGAACTTCCACTCGTGGTGGACTAACTTCGAAGATCAACGCGGGAAGGGTGATGATTATTCCGCTTAAAATAAATTTTATTAACGACGCTTTTAGACACAAACTTGCTTTTTCATGTTTTAAGAGTCGAGAAAAAGCTAAAGATGACTCTAGTCGCCTTCGATGTATTAACGAGCCCGAAGTGACAAATGCTCGGTTGGACTTTTTCAGTTATAGAGTTTGAAAAAGACCAAAAGAAACTGCTCTGGAGATCTAGGCAGAGGGTGTGCCAAACCTTTCGCGAAACCACAGAATACGTTTTACGGTACGGGTGGTCGATCTTCGTGAATGCTGTGTTCACTGCATCGCGATCAGTAGGGCGGCCGACACGGTTTCCTAAGGATAAAGGATAAATGCCTATAGGGGTCTCCCAATATATACGCGACGGTACATGGGAGCACAAGTCCGTATTAGTGCCACCGACTCTCAGGAGGAATCACCCACCTTCGTAGAGATCGACAGTCACTACGTTTAACGACGCCGGAACACGTCTCTACCTAGACCTCTAGATGTTTGCGTTATGTTACAAAGCGTTGTTATGTAAATTGAGTTTATTTTAATGTTGATCTTGCTTAACAGTTTGTCTTTCAGGATCACCACGAGATGTATTGGTACAAATTCCTAAATGCAGCTAAAATGATAAGCAAGCTTTACAATCTTTTTAGCTTTGAAAATCCTAGCTACTGAGGGGAGAGAAAAACAATATCTTTCCACACAGAGCATAAAGCACAAACTAATGCACTTTCTCCTAGATCAGACACACAAACTTATCAAAAATGCAAATGCAAGATGCATGTATTTCTTTTCTTTTCCCTTAATGTTGATGTAAGACAGAAAGGAAACTGTTGTATAATTTTGAATCCGATTCGAAGCGTAAACAAACAAGTTTCGTCTAAAATGAAAAGACACCTTACAGGTACTTGTTTCAACACTAAAAATATATGAATTCAAACCATAATATGAAAAACAAACAAACTCAAACAGCCATGAACAGTAATAAAACTAGCTCTTAAGATCACACAAAAAAACTTTTACAGTTCAGGATCTAAGAGGCCACAGCTATACTGGTTTGCTTTTCACAATGGGGAACTGTAACTGAAACAAGAAATACTGAAAGAACATTCACAGTTTCATCACACAACTGAGGCGGAATAATGTCAAGGAAAGTGGTCTACAGCAAGTACAATGACCAGCAAGCAATCAGCAAGAAAATCAGTGAAAACAGGGCCAAGACACAATGGGAAAACTGAGCAAGACAATGGCTAACTGGACCAGCGCAGGCTCTGGTCTGTCAGTTTGACTCTCAGCGCAGTTCCCGAAGGGAGCACCTGCGCTGTAATGCAGACTGCCTGTGGACAGCCTGCTCTGGGACACGAGAGTTGCGTCTACAAAGTTTTCCGGGTCATAAAAAGCTCAAAAATGCACTGTTTTTGCTGAAATAAAAAGCTATAGGTCAAGTACAGGCTAAGGGATGATCAAGAGGATGAAGATCTATCACAAAGAGTAAAGAGTCTTTTGTAGATAAGCTCTTCAAATTTTGAATTTGCTCAGCAAATGAGCAAGAGTAGCAGTCCCTCTACTTCGCTTTTGATATAGTCAAAAGCTTTTCGATTTGGTACTCTTTTCTTCAAGAAATGAATAGAAAAATACTACAAACACCAACAAGATACTAGGCTCCCCAGCGGAGTCGCCAGTTTGTTGTGGGGAAAAGTATCCGATGCGAATGACCCTATCCCTACTCTAAAGGTGACAGTCTTTAGCAACAACTGAAAGTAAAGCTTTGATGTTTTCCTTTATGAAAGTACAGAGAGAAGGAAGAAATGATTAACCAACCTGGTGTCCTTCGCTTGGTCGATCTTGATCCTCTCTCTTTGTCTCTTGTTCCCAGCTCCTTGCTATCTTTGCCGGTCCAGCTACACACAAGCCCTGCACAAAACAAGAGAGGAAACTACAAGATACATGTACTCATAACTGATGCATGGATTAGAGTGAATCAAATATACATGTAAATACAATACATCAATGCAATACAAGTATATAGGAGAACATGCAAAACTTTATTGATAGAAGTAACAGGGTTCTGAGAAGGTTACAACCAATGATGGCTCCAATCCAGCAGCACCTCCCCAGCAGCAAGAACTCTCCTCTTCACCTCTAGTAAAACAATCACCCAATAGCTCTAACTGTAATCCAACAGCACCTCCTTGCTTTACACAAAATTCCAGCCTCCTTAGACCTCATAGAAGAGCTCTATATATAGGATAGAAGAAGAGAGGATGAGTCAGCTTGAGACTGACATGAAGCTGCCTTGTGTCCTCTCCCTCTTCAGTTAATCTTCAGTTCTTGAGTCCACTTGGAGATCCTTGGTTACACATGGTGATCAAGTACCTCTTACTCATCACAAGGCGAATCTGATGAACCAAGTGTCAGTTTGGAAGCTTCCTGGGCAGTTGACACCTTGCAGGATGACTGTGCCACTTGGCCAATCTCGCCCAGCGTAGGTAGCCTTCATTACTTTTGACTTCCAGCGCAGGTACAGAGTGGGACAGTTGCATTACAGCGCAGAAGCTCAGTTAAGCAGCTGACATGATCCAAAATAAGCCTGTTTTGAAGTGTTTTCAGGTGGAGAACTGATTGGAAGTGTTGTTGTTTGATGACCTTGTTTTTTTAGGGGTAAGAACAACATGTTTAGGGACTGAGGATCCCTGTAATTATCGACACTTCATGCTCCATGATGCGAGGCACAAAAATGTCTATAACAGCAAGTCCCCATGCAAGAAGGCAGATTTAACATCCATCTGATGGACTTCCCATTTTAAAGAGGCAGCAAGGGAAAGAACAAGGCAGATAGAGTTAATTTTGGCAACAGGGGAGAAGGTTTCAGTGTAGTCAATGCCTTCAACCTGTGAAAATCCCTTAGCAACAAGACGAGCTTTATGTTTATCAACTTTCCCATCTGGTCCATACTTGGTTCTGTAAACCCATTTACATCTAACAAGTTTGCGTCCCTTTGGTAGAGGAACAAGATCCCATGTATCATTTGCCAACAATGAATGATATTCTTCATTCATAGCTGCTTCCCAATGTGGATGGCCTGAAGCTTCTGCAAAAGTGTCAGGATCGTGATTTACTGGAGCCTGAGCCAGTAAAGAAGAGGCTCTTTCAAACTGAGAACGTGTACGTCGCTGATCTGTAGGATCACCGGCAAGATCACCTGCTGCATCCCGAGTAGCACGGACCCATCTTGGAAGTTGAGGATCCTGAGAAGGTGGGGGAGGATTTCATCCTCACTTTCATCATCTGAAGAAGAAATGTTTTCAAAAGTAGAAGAGATAGGAAGAGGTGGCACATCCGTCGGACTAGGCTCGCAGGCCGATTTATTTTCATCAAATTTTACATCTCTTCTAATGATAACATTTTTGGACTTAAATGGAATAAGTCTATAACCTTTTACATCTTCAGAATATCCAACAAAAGTACATTTCTCACTCTTAGGTTCTAAAGCTTTATGCTTTTCATCTGGAATATGGGCCCATGCTTCACTTCCAAAAACACGAAAGTGACTTACATCTGGTTTAATGGAACTCCAAGCTTCTTCTGGAGTGATATTCTTTAGAACCTTAGTAGGAGTGCGATTGATTATATAATTTGCACAATTAATTGCTTCGGCCCAAAAACTAAGACTGAGTCCTTTAGATTGCAGCATACAATTAGCCATTTCCTTTAAGGTGCGATTTTTCCTTTCAGCTACACCATTTTGTTGTGGAGTGTAGGGAACAGTATGTTGCATTTCAATTCCATTTTCGGTGCAAAAGTTGATGAATGTGTTTTTAACATATTCTCCACCATTATCAGTTCTTAGCTTAAGAATTTGATGTCCAGATTGTTTTTCAACAAAGGCTTTGAAGGCCAAAAAAGTGTTAAATACTTCGCTCTTGAGTTTTAAGAAGTATACCCAAGTGCGTCTGGAGAAATCATCAATGAAAGTTAAGAAATACTTGCAGCCAGAGAATGAAGCAACAGGAAGTGGACCACATAAATCACTATGCACAAGCTATAAAGGGGCTGAGGCATGCCAAGAGGCACGTTTTTCAAAACTGTCCCAATGATGTTTTCCGAGTACACATCCAGAACAAACACCATCTCTGCAAGATACCATAGGAAGACCTGTCACCATATTTTCTTTACATAGATGCTGAAGGGAGCGATAGTTTAAGTGACCAAATCGCTCATGCCAAAGTTTGCTCACTTCATCATTATGAGCAACAAATACTGAGGGAAGATTTGATGACCCAAACTTGTGAAACTTATACAACCTTGTGGAATCATCAGCAATACCAGTAGCTAGAATCTGTTTAGGATCTCTTAGATCCTTGATTACAACATCATGAGGTGAAAATTCAACAATTTTACCTTCACCTGAATGAGTTATCTGATATACAGATAGAAGGTTGCAGGATAAGGTTGGAACACATAATACATCATTAAACTGACCATTGTCTAGATGAACAGTTCCAGTCCCTACAACATTAAGAGATCTATCATCACCAACATATATATTTTTGGTGTTACAATCATTTAAAGAAGAAAACATGGCTTGGTTTTTGGCCATGTGATAAGAGGCTCCAGAATCAATGAGCCACTCATGAGAATGAGAAGAAGAAGATACATTTAATGCATAACGAGACTGAGATGATTGACAGCGACATGCAGAAAGTGCCATTCCTGAAGATGAAGTTGAAGTTGAAGTTGAAGAATGCTCCACATGGATGTTATGTTTCTTCATTGCAACTTCCAAGGCTTCCATCTTCTTAAAGCATTTAGATTCTAAGTGGCCATCTCGATTACAAAAGTTACAATGTCTATCAGTCTTCTTCCATTTGTTTTTATTGGTCTTATCATTTTGCTAAAATGATCTTTCATTTTGAGGCTGAGTTTGCTTAGGACCCTTGTTTGGTTTAGGACCATTCTTTTTAGGATATGACTTCTTAGGATTCTTTGAATTTGGTTGCTGCTGGGCGGCTAACGCTTTCTTGGAAGAGTTTCCAAGATTAAGAAGACCAAGGTGTAAGAGTTTTTCTTGTTCTCTTATTAAAGAATCACAAAAAGAGTCAAAGGAAGGGGCCTTGTAGTCTTTTCCTTGACAAATGAAAGCTTCCCTTGTAGAATGGAAGGTGGAAACAAATACAGAGTAGGCTGGTCCCAACTTAGTAAGGATGGAATAAATAAGGTTACTATCTTCTTTCTTAACCTTAACACCTTCCAAGAGATATCTAAGGGTCTTGAATTTGGACAAGAAATCTTCAATGCAAGAAAAATTATTAGGATCCAATGTAAGCAACTCATTTTCAAGTTGATGGGCTCTAATTTCATTTTTAATCCCAAAAACTTTAGTGATTTGTTCCAATGCTTCATGAGGAGTTTCAAGTTCTGCAATATGGAATCTAAGATCAGGAGAAATAGGCATCCCTATCAAACCATGTGCTTGATCTTGTCTATTTTCCCATTTTGCAGCCTTGTCTTCATCTTTTGGTTTCTTCTCTTGGCCTGTGGCTATTCTGTAGAGACCTTTACTTCTAAGTAAATCTTCCATGTAGGCTATCCATTGGAAGTAGTTAGTGCTGTCAAGAATGACTTGGCATGGACTTTCCATTTTTTTTTTTTAAACTGAAGTTGAAGATGCTGAAAGTAAGGAAGTTGCCGGCAAAGTGCGCGAATGTGCGGGAATGAAATAATCCGCCCCCACAAAATGGAGACTTGAACCCAAGACCTCTACTCTCTTAAAATAGCTTTGAACCAATTGATCTATACAAAAAAATTGAGAGAGAGAGAGAGAGAGAGAGGGGGGGGGGCCTTGTTTTGCGTGCTTGCCTTGAGAAAGCTCTTTTTCCCTACAAAACACAAAACACAAAACCCAACACGGACATGCAAAGAAAACGAACCTTATGGCTCGAAGTTAGCTTTAGCCAAAAAACTAGATATTTTCAAAAATGAACCTTGCGGCTCAAAGTTAGCTTTAGCCGAAAAACTAAATATTTTTCTCAATGTTTCTGATTTTCCGAGATCACACTAAGGTGCAGGAAAAGAGCATACACATGAGAAAAATCCTTCCTTTTTGTTTCTGATTTGCCCAGATCGCACAGAGTCGCAGGGCAAAGAGCATACGCAGAAATGAAAGGTATAGATACGGTTAAAAAAAAGCTAAATAAACCGAAACCGAAATAAGAAGAGAGAAAATAACAGTAAACTGCAAATAAAGAACGTATACCTCCAGATCTTAAAAATGACGCAGCTAGGGCTACCGGAAACCTTTTCGCGTGAAACGAAAGGGGTTCCTCACTGGAACAGATGCTCCGAACACAACAAAGCAGTCCTCTCGGCCCGAAAGCAGTCAGAAACAGCAGATCTAGGAAACGGCAGTCGGATGCAGTTCTACCGGCTTCAGATTTGGATCACCAACGGACGCGGCCCTCACTTAGCTCTGATACCATGTAGGAATTTACAGGGTAAGTTCCTCAGAAAGAACACCAAAAGGACACCGCTCACAACCAGATCACAGATCAATACACCAGTATTTTTGACATGGTTAAAACCCTCAAAGAGGGAAATAGTCCACGGCCTGCGCCAACGTGGCTACTACAGGCAATTTATTAATCAAAGAATAAAAATTTACATAAGCTTCTCTCATGCACGGGCACGGATTACCCGAACAATGACCCTCCATGCGCTTTAAATAGAACTCATGGACCAATCGGGTGTCAAGCCACGGATCAAGTGTCGGTAATACCGAGGAGAGAGTGAACCCACGATCACTACATATCGTGACCGTCGGATTGTAAGTTACAAAATGTACAATGGTAAAGAAACACACTTTACCTAACTCTATACCTAACTCTATACTAGACCAAGTTGAACTTAACTATTTCCTATGTGTCGGAATATCCTAACAGCACCGGGGGACTAAAGAACAATAATTGATCTATAGTCACTATTCTTCCCTCGTGTGGAAAACAAGCCACAGGAAAAAGTGAAGAGATGAGGGCCCCCATGGCATAAACATAGTCACGGCCAAGGAGAAGACTGAAATTCGCATCTTGGACAACCATGATGTCTATATAGATGGTTTTCCCCCCCAAAGCAACAGGTAACTTTGGGAGGATCCCGACAGGTTCACAGGCTCCTTCGTCGAAGGCCAACAGATTCTATGTGACCGACACAAGTTGTGGGGAACCCAAAGCTTTGCCAAGTAGTGGAAGGCATAAGACTGGCAGACACACCCTCATCCAGGACAGTGCCAGGTATTGCCTTATCGTAGGCATGTACTGTAATCTCGAAAGGCACATAGGATGGGAGGCGGAAAGCATTCAAGTGACTCCAGTTGAAGGAAACGACCAAACTACTTGGTGGGGGAAACGTATGATTGCCCCCCTTCCCTACAGGAACTGAAGGAGGACCCCCTTGATGAGTAGGGAGAGGAGAGTCATTTTTGGACTCAGGAGAATCTGATGAGACGAGAAGAACATGAGCATGGTGCTCTTCCAAAACAGAGTGATCAACAGGTGGTGAACCCAAGTTGACACTCCCACCAACCAATGGTTGGCTTGGAACAGGCTTATCACAACCAGGTTCGGAAGGAGGAGAATGGACAAGAGAAGAATCTAAGTCATCCTATTTATCGATGGGGGGAGGGTCTAAAGAGAGCTTCTGATAACCAACGAGAAGTTGGGGTGAAGAAGCTGTAAGACTTTCCAAAACGGAAAAATCTTTATCCATGAGTGGACAAAGGTGAAGGAGATGATTGCCTTCACATAGCCTACAGGGGAATCGAATCTTCCCTTTCTTCTTACCATTGCTAGTTGATAGGGTAGCATCGCCATGAGCTTCAGAGGACGATGAGGGATGAGCCGAATCATGATACCATACTTATAGGATCCTAGGAATGCCAGGACAATCACGAAGAAGATGGTCACCCTTGCACAATTTACAAGGAAACTTAACCTTCCTTGGAGGAGCAGAAGGTGGTTCGACCTAAGATGGACTTGGAGCAGTAACTGCAAAGGCGGCCTTAGATTTATTGGACTTCTTCTTCTTTGTCATCTTCTTCTTCTTCTTCTTAGTCTCCTGGTTACTAGGTGTGAGACTTTCACCAGGCGAAGGAGGAGAGGAGGAGGAAGAAACAGGGGAAGAAGGCATAGGCTCCACCTTGGAATCAACATGTCGTGGTTCGGATGAAGGGGACGATGGAACAAGAGTCATGACACTTGGGACCACCGAGGTGGAAAACAACCATACAAGCAAACCGATGGTTAACCCAAGCAAAGATAAGGTTTCCATATACGGAGCACCGACATTTCCAAATGAAGGAAAGGGACCAGGATTTCCATCTGGGGGAAAACCTTGGATGGTAGACTCGGGGAGCGTTGCCATCGAGAACGAGAAAGAACCCTACTCAAGCTAACGCAAACAAGACCTAATAGGGTAAATGTGAACGTGGCCGAATAAATTTTAAGACACAGGAACAGAACTTGACCTTTTCATCTTTAAAGAGTCGAGGAAAGGACAAAAAGATGACTCTAGTCACCTTCGAATATTTAATGAGCCTGAAGTGACAAGTGCTCAGATGGACCTTTTCTTTTAGGGAGTCCGAAAAGGAATGAAAGTGACTACTCTGGAGAACTAGGCAAAAGGTTTACCAGACAAATCCGTAAAACTGCATATACACCTTGGCAGTCATATGAAAACCAAGGACTTTCCGTACGGCAGTCAATCTTCCCAAATGTTGTGTTCGGTGTGTTATGGTTTGTAAGGCGGCAGACACGGATTCCTAAGGATAAAGGATGATAACCTAGTGGGGTCTCCCTGCATATACTCGACAGTACATGGGAGCATAATTCTGTGCTAGACCACTATTGAGTCACAGAAGGAGGAATCACCCAACCTTGAGTGGAAACAAAAGTGACTAGGTTTAACGACACCGGAGCACGTCTCTAGCCTAGACCTCTAAATGTGTGCGTTATGTTCCAATGTGTTGTTAGATTTATTCAGTTCATTTTACAGTTGATCTTGGATTACGTTTCAGTTTTCAGGCCTTACTGTATGTATATAACAAATCCTAGGATGTAGCTAGAATGAGCAAAAATATCCTTTTTTTTTTCAATGAACACCTACCTACGGGAGGGTAGAGAGATCATTCCCAAACCAAGAAAACCAAGACAACGAAGGTAGTCACTCAATGCATGCAGACACCAAGTCCTAAAGTGCACGGATACTACTAATGAGAGATTTTATCATTCGCATTCCAATATGCAAACTAGAAATGCAAATTCATTTTCACTTTCGTTCACTAAACGAATGCAATATTTTTGATTTTGATGTCTTTAAATCTAGAAGAGACAAATAAGCAAAAATCAAGTGCAGAAAAACCCGATCGATCCAAACAATTGTGATTTATGTTTGGTAGCGAAAAGAAATCGAATCAATGCCAACAATTGGTTCAATAACAATCACTAAACAATCAACCAAGGACAAGCAAGAGGGAAGGCTCAATCAAGCCGACAAGAAGCTGTAAACGAACCTTGAGCAAACAAGCAACCAAGCCAAACTGATCCAAGAGACTTGAAACAATGACCTAGGTCATATAAGCAAAAAAACAAGATTCATTCAAGCAAAGCTGACAAATGAGTGCCTCACCTATGAACAGTGAAAAACAAGTTATCAAGCAAGTGAGAAAAGTAAGGGACTAGCGGGACTGACAGACTCAGGAGGCAGAATTGAGAAAATCAATTCTACAGCAATCAGCGTGGGCAGTACACAAGCAATAAAGCGCTAATAAAGAACAATACGCAGCAACAAAGCGATGTCAGCACAGAAGTACATGACTTTTCTGCGATGGTCAGATTTACAGAACCGTCGTGACTGTTAGGCGTAATTACATGATGAACAAGATATTACAAAAGGTCGAGCGCGATGACAGCACGACTGTTAAATTTAAAATTGCGATGATGTTCAAAATAGAGACAGGCAAACCAAACTCCCAAATCAAAAATAGTCAATCCTTCAGACAAATAGGGGTATTTCCCAGATCAGAACAGGAAACTCAAAAGACTAGTAACTAATCCCCAAAACTTCAAAAGAGACAAAAATCAAAACAAATCAAGACAAGAGTAAACAAGAAAATAACAAAGGCCAAATCACCCCAGTGGAGTCGCCAATTTGTGATGCAGGAAAGTGTTCCCTCTGCGGAGAGAGGCAACCCCTCTAGCCCTAGAGTGGGTCTAGTCACAAACAAGGACATATCAACAATAGTTTTCCTTAAACAGTCATAGTTGGAGGCCTACCTCAACCGGTGGTCGATGGAGTTCTGTTGTGCTGCTCTAGCTTCCATTTCCGTCTCCTAATGAGTGATCAACCTAAAACAATGCAAAGGAAATACAACAAAGCACGTAACCGGAACAACAATGGTCTATTTACTCACAAAGTCAAGAAGTCATGAGATATCAAGTACATTACATACAAGACATGGGAAAACATCATTGATTGCATTAATATGAAATAAGAGTAAGCTTACAACCAAAGTCTTGACGCCGCAAGCCTTCTCAGAAGGGTCCAGCCAACATGTTCCTCAAGAATTCACTCTTTGAAAATGGATCTCCCAACATACAAAATCTCTCTCACTCATATGTTTTACACAAGATTAAGGGCACTTCACAACCTTCCACAAGCTATTAACAACCCCACACTTGTCACACTCACACCAGCTATCTAGCAAACTCACAAACACTAACAGCATTGCTCAACTAGCCAACTATCAAAAACTATCCAAAAACTAGCCATGCATAGTAATGGTGAGAGTTTAAATAGGAGGAGTCCCCATGAAAGGTGGAAGAGTGAGCTTATCCCCAAGGAAGGTAGCACAAATGACGGAACAGCCATGCCAGAGAAAGGAGGGTGATCCAAACTAAGCCAACAACTAGGTCTGGAGTAATTTGGAAGGCCGACTGTTGGAACAAATCGCCCAATCTGGATCATCGCGGGGGTATAAATGATCTTTAGTGCTGACATCAATATGGAGTAATGCAAACAATCAGGTCATCACCAAAGAGTACAAAGAACCTCGCGCTGAGACATAAAATCAGACTAGCGCGGGAATCAGGTGTATTTCCGTGCTGGCAGCGCATATGTACTGTTTAGGAGCGCTCTTTAGCGCGTTTATTCAGCCCATAGCCGTGATGAGGCAGATAACTTAGGAAAATTGGGTCTTGGCAACATCAGAGAGCATTTGTCCAATGTGAGCATGTTTGACTTGGACACATGACACAGTAGGAGGACTGGAGTGAAGACAGTGACAAATGACTATGTAACACTTGGGATTTGTGTAGCAGAACAAAGTTATTTGCGCAGCACCATTGGAGAACTTGACTTATGGATGCAGAGAAATCTCCTTGTCTAATAATTTCACCTTGATTAGATGAATTTGACTGTTGGAAAGTGAAATGGGCAAATCGAGACTGAATAAGAGTGAGGGATAGCCTTTTATAAGTTGAGAAAATCGATTTTTCCTTTGCAAATGGTAGTGGACCCACCATAACAATTATAACTTGGATTTGACACTTTGCAGCTTCATGATATTTATGATGGTATTTCATTTAAGAAACTAAAGTAAAAAGCATGATTACCAATTTGATCTCTACTATTCCTCATAAAATGAATTTTAATGGTAAAAAGACCAAATTTCAGAAATTTAACCTATTGAACTAGTGGTGACATAACATAGGCTTATTATGTGAATTATGAACATAATGGGACTCTTCTAATAATGATTTGACTTGGCCAAGATAGTGTTCTTTGACCATGAGACTGAAAGGAATAGTAGAGACTGACCTTGTTAACTGATCCAGGTGGATCTCCAGACACCAGTGGCATGGAAAAAGCTCAAATTCAAAGTGGTGGAAAGACAATGAACTTGACATCAGTTCGAATTGCTCACTACCATGATTCAACGGTGCAAATGACACTCCAATCTGTGTCCGGATGATGGAGATAGAGGCAGTCAAAGTTGGGTTGACTTTTTGATGACTGGGAAGGATTAATGAAGGATTGGACTTTTTCTGGGAGACGGAATCTAGCCAACTCTGGCCAAATTTTGGGCAAAATTGTTGCTCTTTAAAATGACTCCTTCAGCGTAAATTCAGAATTTTTACCAACGGCATATGGTTTTTATTTTAACAAAAAGAATATAAAAAAAGGGTGGCGGGCCACTAACCTCACCACCCCAACTATTTCACATAATAACCAATTTATTGGGGGAGGGGTGGGCCATGACCCCTTACCCCTCCCACAGAACTGTTATAACAACCAGCAACCAAACAAGGGTGGGCGGCCATGACCCCACCACCCCACAACTCATACCCAACAACATTCTTCGAGACATATAGTGGGTGGTGGGCCAACCCTTGGGGCACGAACCCAACCATGCCTGAAAGGGAAAATGAAACAACCATGAAGGAGGTAAGTATGGCGAGCAGGCTTCCCAAGGCCAACTCGACCCAACCATTAAATTTTAATTTAAAAAAAAAAATGTTGGTAACGATTAAAAAAAAGGGAGGAGGGGGTTTGACCGCCTGACCTCCTCCATACTAACCGGAGCTCTAACCAATTCAACTAACTATTTCTTAGGAAAATCCACCGACCAACTTTTATTTAAACACATTTTGTCAGTGCGCCCAGGGGGGGATGCAGTGCATGCAGTTCGAGGCAACGTTTTGCAGGAGGACCGAATTTTCACATTGTCAGATTTTGACAAATTTTATATGGTTTCAACACTTCTCGATGCCATGAATGCAATGGAATTTTTTGTTTCTCCATCAAAGTTCTACATTTTTTGGCCATTTTTTAGTATGGAGGTGGAACCATCACTGCTGTAGAAACACGGAGCATAACCATGATCCTTGAAATTTTCCCGAGGTAATTTTTCTCCATGTTGGAATATAGTCAACTTTACAGTCGTTTTTCATGATTTTCCACAGGTATCGCAATGGTGAGGTCAAATTCGCCTTTTGAGTTGCAGATTTCCTGACCACCCATTGAGTAGAATCTTTGAGGAACCTAGGGGGAATCTAAAAGATTCCTTGAGCCCCAAAAGGCGAGTCTGAATTTTCCATTGCGATACCTGCGGAAAACCATGAAAAATGACTGTAAAGTTGACTATATTCCGACATGGAGAAAAATTACCTCCTCGGGAAAATTTCAAGAATCATGGTTATGCTCCGTGTTTCTGCAACAATTATGGTTCCAACTCCATATGGAAAAATGGCCAAAAAATGCAAAACTTTGATGGAGAAATAGAAAATGCCATTGCGTTCATGGCATCGAGAAGTGCTGAAACCATATAAAATTTGTCAAAATCTGACAAAGTGAAAATTCGGCCCTCCTGCAAAATGTTTCCTCGAACTTCGTGCACTGCCTTCCCCCCTGGGTGCACTGACAAAATGTGTTTAAATAAAGTTGGTCGGCAAGTTTTCCCAAGAAATAGTTAGCTGAATTGGTTAGAGCTCTGGTTATTATGGAGGAGGTCAGGCGGTCAAACCCCGCCTCCTCCTTTCTTTTTAATCATTACCAACGATTTTTTTTTAAATTAAAATTTAATGGTTGGGTCGGGCTGGACTTGGGAAGCCTGCCCACCGTACTTGCCTCCTTCATGGCTATTTCATTTTCCCTTTTAGGCGTGGTTGGGTTCGTGCCCCAAGGGTCGGCCCACCACCCACTATATGTCTCGAAGAATGTTGTTGGGTGTGAGTTGTGGGGTGCTGGGGTCATGGCTGCCCACCCATGTTTGGTTGCTGGTTGTTATAACAGTTCCATGGGAGGTGCAAGGGATCATGGCCCGCCCCTCCCCCAGTAAATTGGTTATTATGTGAAAGAGTTGGGGTGGTGAGGTTAGAGGCCCGCCACCCTTTTTTTTATATTCTTTTTGTTAAAATAAAAACCATATGCCGTTGGTAAAAATTCTAAATTTAAGCTGAAGGAGTCATTTTAAAGAGGCAACAACTCTGTCTGGAATCTGGGTGGAGTTGGCTGGATTCCGCCCACTGGAAAAGTTCCAAATTGTTCCTTCCTTAATCCTTCCCAGTCATCAAAAAGTCAACCCAAATTTGATTGCCTCTATCTCCATCATCCGGACTTGGATTGGAGTGTTGTTCACACCATTGGAATCACTGCGTTGAGCAATTCGATCTGATGTCAAGTTCATCGTCTTTCCACCACTTTGAATTTTGAGCTTTTTCCATGCCACTGGTGTTTGGAGATCCACCTGGATCAGTTAACAAGGTCAGTCTCTACTATTCCTTTCAGTCTCATGGCCAAAGAACACTATCTTGGTCAAGTCAAATCATTATTAGAAGAGTCCCATAGTCACTATGTTCATAATTCACATAATAAGCCTATGTTAGGTCACCACTAGGTCAGTAGGTTAAATTTCTGAAATTTGGTCTTTTTACCATTAAAATTCATTTTATGAGGAATAGTAGAGATCAAATTGGTAATAAAGGTTTTTAAATCATGCTTTTTACTTTATTTTCTTAAATGAAATACCATCATAAATATCATGAAGCTGCAAAGTGTCAAGTCCAAGTTATAATTGTTATGGTGGGTCCACTACCATTTGCAAAGGAAAAATCGATTTTCTCAACTTATAAAAGGCTATCCCTCACTCTTATTCAGTCTCGATTTGTCCATTTCACTTTCCAACACTCAACTTCATCTAATCAAGGAGAAATTGTTAAACAAGGAGAGTTCTCTGCATCCATAAGTCAAGTTCTCCATTGGTGCTGCGCAAATAACTTTGTTCTGCTACGCAAATCCCAGGTAGTTGCTCCATCATCTCTCCAAGGTTGTGAGCTCCCTGCAATGGTTTCCTTCATCATTTTGACATTGTTCTGTTGCTAATACAAGTTGGTGATTTATCATAAGGTTCAATCCTCTCTCAATTCTCTCAATTGTGCTTTTTATGATTCATGTCCATCTTCTAGGGGTTTTAAATATAGTCTCTAAGGTTTTCATCATTTTCATGCCAAATTGATGATAAAACTTGTATACAACTATTTGTACACCATCACATATCCTAAACACACCCTCCTAAACACCCTCCATCAAATAAACTCTCAAATCTCATCAATTTTACGTAAAACCTAGATAGATTACACCTTCTAAACCACAGGATTGTGTTTTTATTGTTTGGAAACTTTCCACTCACCCAAATCCTAAATCTCCACTTTCCCTAGCTTCCTAACCTCCCTTACCTCCCCCCAAATTTTCCTAGAATTTTTCCATTTCCCTATCCCCCTAATTTCCCTATCCCCCTCATTTCCCTAAATTCCCTCAACAATTAAAAATCCTTTATTTTTCCTACAGTCAAAACCCTAGTTTCTATCCTAAGAGCTAAGTGTTGACATGGAATCTAAAACCTCTAAAAAAAGGAGGCATAGGGGAGGACACATCATCAAATATGAACTTACCTCAACCCATGAGGTCTTATCATCTCCCTTCATTAGAAAATCATTTGAAGATGCAGGTTGTCTTACACTTTTCCAGAGAATTGAGCAATTGAAGTTTCATGATCAATTGACCAGTGCTTTTGCCACCAAACTTAGAAAGGATAAAGTGACCATAGCAGGAGTTCAATTCACTGTTTCAAGGAAACTTATCTCCACAGCTACAGGGATTCCAAACACTAGAGAAATTTGGTTCAAGAGAGAAGACCTTGACATTCAAAATTACAAGATGTACCTAAAGGCACCATACAAGGCAGCTCCAAATATATTTTTCCATTCAAACTTTTGTTAGAAAGATATGCCCATCTCATGAAAATGATATTGAAGTACTTCACATGTGAGGGAAGGTATTCAAGGCTGTATAAGTACCACATGAATCTTTTGATGCATTTCACTGGTGTTCAGCAAATCACTTTATTCCATTATCTATACAAAAGTCTGATTAAAATGACAGAAAATGTACAAAATCTGGGAGAGAATCACCATAATAGTTTGCTTCATCATGGCTAGGTGAAAGTGTTAGTTTTTCACCAATTAGCACAGGAAAATATGTCTTGGGATCACTTTTCATGTTTAGTTTTTCCTCCATCTTCTTTAGCTATGTCTAGTGATGAAACAACACCTTCAAACTCACTAGTGCAGCAAGAGGTTGCTTCTTCAAGCCGACCAACCAATAGGAAAGACAGAGCATAATTGTTTATACATACTACAAAGGTAATAGCCTTGTGTTTTCTCAAAGGATTTTTGAAAGGGCTAAGCCTACAACAGGTGAACGGAGAGCTTCCTCACAACATGAGGAATTCTCTCATCTAGGTACAAATGTGTCAGATATGAATAAAGGATATGAGGGCGGAATTGAAGATCAGATCATAAGGAATAAAGAGGTTGAGATCAAGAGGTTGGAAGGAAATTTAATAGAGGCAAATTATTTAATAGTGTGCTTGCCACAAGAGAACATGCAATTAAAAGTGAACCAAATGATCCAAGATAAACAAGAAACTTTTTCAAAGAAGGTGTTGTAGCATTTTTTGGTTTTGATAAGTTAGAATAAACTAGTCAAAAAATGAAAATATTTTTCAAAAAATGTTCAGCTAGAATATGGACAAAAGTAATATTGAATAAAAATGTTAGGAAATATTTGATAATATTTCCATATCAAAGAAAATGTTAGAGTAGATTCCCTAAAGAATAAAGGCAAAAATAAAATGTTAGGTTAGAGAGAAAAGAAAAAACAATAAACTATGAAAGTGTGCAAGTCCAAGTGCCACTACTTTTTACTTTATTATGAAAAATAATGGTTGTGTGCAACATGTCATAAATGCCACAACCCATGATAGTCAAAAAGCTTAATCTTGACTAGTTCATGCTTTAAATTTCATGTTTATAGTTAGAGAATAAAGATCTAGCCAAACTGTTTAATCTTGGCAGATTAGTAGTTAGGTAGAAAATAATAAGGAGCTCATTAGTTTAATATGAGCCCTTGGATGTTATAAGGTTGGAATTAGATAGTTTTATTTTCAAAAGAAAAAGGAAAGGAAAGGGTCTACTAGCCTAAATGCACCCAATTAAGTGAAGAAAACATATTAGGGTAATTAAATGGGTAGGTAGAAGAAAATTTGCAAAAGTACATTTACCATGCTTGATCATGTGTCTCAGCGTGCAAGGAGCAGTTATGAAAGTGAAAAGTTGTTCACAATCTCATTTGATTAACTTCCCCTCATTTCACTTCATTCCCCACTACATACTTACTAATTTATCATCATCCCATCATTTCCTATGAAAATCCTCTTTTCCCTTCATTTTCACCCTTTCCCTTGGTTTCACACATTTCCCCTAGCAATTTACACTCCAAAGGTCATTTCTTACTCAAAACTCCTTTTTCCTAGTGTGAAACCCATTCCCCTTGAAAGAATTAATTTCCCTTGTAATTTCCCTAAAAACCCATAAAACCCCCCTTGTCCTAAGTCTTTATTCCCCCCTCCGTTTTATAAAGCTAAGTCCGCCATAAGCCTAAAAACCCTTTATACTAAAGTTTTATGTTCCCTCCACTTTATTTATTTAACTGTGCAATTCACCATTTTCCCAACTAAACTTTTTAACCCACCCCCTTGATGTGGTTAAATAACCCCACCACAGTTAAAACCCCGATCCCACTCCATTAACCCATCGCAATGTGTTTAAAATTTCTTTATTCATTAAATTAATTACAAACCCTTTGTAATTAATCCCAGGCCTCCTAATCTCCGCGCATGCTCCCTCCATGCATCTTGACTGTGCGATAGTCATCTGATCATCTTCTCTCAGATCTAACGACCCACAGCTATATCGTGCGTTCGTGATCTCCGAGCTTTACCTGCCTGAGAGCACGCGAGATTCATGGTTTTGCTCGGGCCCCTTGTGGTTACGTGTCATTTCCTCGTTAACTCGCATGCCCTTGGATAAAAATCACCCCACGGCCAAAAGCGGTGTGATGAGCCTTCAGAACCACTCCCCTCATAGAGTAAAACCATCCATTGTTCACTTTGTGCCAAATTTTAAAAAGTTAACCGTTAACCGTTTAAACGCCAAAACCATCACTTTCACTCTTTTCGCTCATTTACATAGTAAAACCCTATAGCCTTGCCTGCACCACCCCAAGCCTCCACAACTGATTTAACCATTTTTTACCTCCCAAACATGCTCCGGACTCCATCCACAGACCTTTCAACTCAAATGAAGCCATTGTGGCCCTCCCTGGCAGCCTATGTTTTTCTTAATAAATTGTTGTATTTTGTAGGTGATTAGAAGAAGACTAGGAGACTGGATAAACAATTGTGACACTAATTAGAAACCTATTTACTCCAAGATTCTCAGTAAATCTATTCAAAATGCTTCATTTATTAGAAGTTTGTGTGCAAACAGAAGATCAAGTTTAAACTAGAGACAGAGCAGAAAGAAGTCATTTTACATAGTAAATGTTAAAACAGACAATTTACACAGTAAAAGTTAAAACATAGGAAAAAAATGAAAGACAAACAGATGATCAATATCCAAACTACCTGATGCTGAGACATGAAAAAAACTAAATGATTTATTGTTGAAATACACAATAAAAACTTGAAATGTACAGTAAAAGTAAAAAGCACAGTAAAGGTTATTGACAGGTCAGCAAGGTTAAAGAGTATCAGATGAAAGTGTATCAGATGAAAGGTCATAAGTGAATATGACATCCAGTGTGAAGATCAAACAACCAAGCAACTTAAAGGGAAAAATATTAAAGACCAAAGCCAGCAGAACATAAATAACAGGAACAACAAGAATCGATTCAATCGTTGTCTCTTTCAAGTTCTTGCATGAAGGTATTTCCTTTCCTTGAATAAATCAATTTTTGTAAAAATAGTTTAGGATATTTTCCTTAGACCTACTGTTGTATAAATAACTATTTTCTCAAGTTATTATGGGTTCATTATTCACCATTGAACTAGGTTGACCATTGAAAGAGAGTTCACCCTTGAAGAAGCATTTGTAAACACCTGATGTACTAGCTTTTATGGACCCTTAATACAAAGCAAAGGATTCTGAATTCAGTTTTACATAGTTTGTGTTTCCTGTAAGTTTTTCCAGTAACACATTATGTTTTTCTTCACATTCTTATGTCTTACAGAGATACCTAGGTAGGAATAATTGTGTCTCAATTTACTCCTATAAGATTCTGAAGTGATAATCGTTAAAGATAATGGATTAATGAACTGTTTGTTTAATTAATTCCCTCTAAATCAATAAATCATCAGCATCTTGTTGTAAGCATAAGCATACTCTCTTGAACCTTCTGAACATCGGTCAAAGGTTTTCACACTTATGATTGTTTAATTTTCTGTCTGGAAACTGTAATAATCATATTATTTTTTGTTTCTTCTCACCACTATTCAAGATATTTCACTGTGTGAAGTTTTATAGCAACCCTCTACTTTGGGATTAATATTATTCAAAAGGTTAGGCATTATAGTGTTACATATATTTTATTCATTGGTCTTCCAAATCAAAACAAAAACCCTCAAAGCAATTATCTTAGATGCTCTGGCATTGATAGCTGACCACTATTATCTTAGAGGTACAACATCAGCCTGGCATCATTGCTTGGTATTCGAATTCCATTAAATTTTCCTGGGACAATGATATTCATTATATTCCTTTAAGGTGATTAAAGGTCTAGACAGGTTAAAATATTTCACCTGGCGACTCCACTAGCCCAAACTGACACATTTTAAGCACATCAGATCTCATTCAGAATTTGACTTTGTTAATCCTATGCCAGATCTTGAAAAAATTCTAAGAAAGGCCATTTATGAAAGGAGAAAACAACCATCTTCTTCTTCTTCTTCCGCCTTGTATTCTGAGGATTTAGAATCATTTGATCCTTTTAGTAATATTCCATCTGATCCTGATAGGACACAAATACCACCTAAGGTTTCTAAAATATTAGATAGGGGAGTTGATTTAGGTTCAGCTTTCCTAATTCATTTTTTGAAACACATCAAGGACCTCCTCTACCACCAGGATCACCTAAAACTAAATATGACTTAGGTGTTCATTTATCTGAATACAAACCCACAGATTTCATATCCCTTACCACTTATTCATTCCCTTCCACTTCTGAACAACCTGAAGCTTCTACTTTTGAACAACCTGAAGAGACCATCTCTGTATACACAAATCCACTATTTGAAACAAAAGAGGGTATTCATTAAGAGGTCCCAAAGTTAGTTCTTGAGATTCCTTTAAAGTTATTCAGGAGACCTCCTCCTTCTTCACCTCCACATAGTCACACACCCCCTCAATCACCTTCTTCTTCCTCTTTTTCCTCTTCTTCTCATTCATCTTCTTCTTCATCCACACAAACACCTCATACACCACCTTCTACTATGGCATTCCAACCTATTGTACAAGCTAGGTATGCAGCTTTAGTGTTACCTGCTAACCTAGATGCATTTCCAGCTGGTTACTTGAAATAACTTCCTAGGTATAATGGAGAAACCAATCCCACAGCTGAAGACTATCTTAAAGCTTTCCTAGACTTTGCAAACAATAGAATATCGAACAAGAAAATGCTTACATGAGATTTTTTGTGCAGTCACTTGAAGGAAATGTAAGAATCTGGTTTAGGAGGTTACCTGTAAATTCCATTAGAAATTGGGAAGATCTTACAAACATATTTAAAAACCAATTGGGTGTAAAGAAAGATCCTTTTTACTTGCTAACTGAATTTGAAGAACTTAAACGAAACTTTGGTGAACCTATATCTGATTTTCTCAAAAGATTCAACAAACTTTATCATAAGATGCCCCTTGATTGTAAACTCCCTATTGCAGCAACTAAGTCTAGGTTTTCTAAAGCCTTTGACTATGACTTTGATGTAATGCTAAGAGAGAGAACTTCAAGAAATCTTGAAGATATGCAAACAAGTGCTATAGAGGTGGAAGAAAATAGGGATGCTTCAACTTCCTTGAAAGCTAAAGAGGAAAAGGCCCAAAGAAAGCTAAAATCCATTCAAGAAGCCTCTAGTTCCTCTAGTTCTTCTAAGACTAAAACTGAAGATTCTAAAATAGATGAAATAACTTCTCTTATTAGAAATCTATCTAATAGAATTTCCAAGATTGAGACTCAACCTAGGACAATTCAAAAAATAGTTACTAGACCCCAAAATCAAAATCATGGTCAGTATAAAAGGAATCCACAATTAGAAAATCTTTAGAGACCTAGTAATGATCAGCAGATTCCCACTCCTCTATTGACAGATGACCAGCAGCCTGATGAAAATACTATGACTATTACTGAAGACATCAATAACATTGACACTTCTTCTGATCAAAGAGTTATTATTCCTCTCTCACAACAAAATCAGGTTCAAGAAGATCAAGAATCCTCACAGCTTTCTAAATACCATGCTTTCTCTGAATTTTTTAATACAGAGTTGAACAAGAGATATGATCTTAGGCCTAGACCTGGCCCTGGAAGACCTCCTAAAGAGACTCCAATAATTGAACCTCGTACCAAAGTTGTTGAAACTCAAACAACTGTTATTTGGCCATTAAATCAGTCAACTAATACTGTTCAAAATGATAAGAATGTTTTGACTACATTTAATGTTGAAAAAGAGTTACAAAGAGTTAAAATCCCAATTCCACTTTCAGAACTTTCCAAAAGCCCTGGGTATAAAAACCAAGTCTCCAAAACGATACAAAACACTTATGTTGATGATGAAAGTGATATCATTAGTCTGCAAGATGAAAAACCAGCAGTTGCCTTTGGTCTTAGCTCAGATATGATAGATGAAATAGTGTGTCCTTTCTATGTAACTCTTAAGACAAATGGTTCCATGTTATATAATTTTATGCTTGATTCTGGAGCATCACATAACCTCATGCCAAAAACTATCATGGACCATTTGAAACTTGACATAACTAGATCCTATCATGACTTGTACACCTTTGATTCTAAAAGGGTGCCCTGCTTAGGATTGATTAAGGATTTAGTAGTCACCCTTGCTCAAATTCCAGTGAAAAGTGTAGTGCTTGATATAGTTGTCACAGATATCCCTCCCAAATTTGGAATGCTCCTTTCTAGGTCTTGTTCTGCCAAATTAGGGGGAACTCTTTAGATGGATATGTCTTATGCCAGTATTCCAGTTTATGGGCGAGAAAAACTAAGGTTATATAGAGAGGTAAGATTTGTGCACACTGTTTACAAAACTGACCAGCCAAGGAACCATCCCATTTATGCAATTGATCAGCATGTTGGTTGCTTTCAACTCTCTTCAAAGCCAAAACATGAAACTCAAGTTAAAATAAAAGATGTAATTGAAGGTCCTGTACCAAATCAAACTGATGTATGGAAACTATATTTTGATGGTTCTTGTACAAAAGATGGGGCAGGAGCCGGGTTAGTTTTAATTTCACTAGAAAAAGAAAATATCACCCAATCATGTAAACTTGACTTCGAAGTTACAAATAATGTGGCTAAATATGAACCTTTTCTTTTAGGACTGCAATTATCCAAAATCTTAAAGGTTCAAAACTTAAGTGTTTTTACTGATTCAGAACGTATTGTCAAACAAGTGAGAAATATTTGCGAGACTAAGCATCCTAGACTTGGGTCTTATAGAAATGAAGTTTGGGATTTAGTTGAAAATTTCTTTGATGCTTTTAATTTGACTTATATTCCAAGAAATCAGAATATTCATGCAAATGCCTTAATTGTTTCTGCTAGTTCATTTAAAATTCCTGATTAGACCAATGTACTCTATCAAATACAAGTCAAATAAAGACCATCTATCCCAAACAATCTAAAACACTAGCAGATATTTGAAGATGATGAACATTTGAAATCTTTTCTACAGGTTATAGATGATTTTTCAGATCTACAAATTAATGAGGATAGAATGGAAATAAATTAAAATGCAAATGAAAATGATACTTCAGATTTAAATTCGAAAATTTTTGCTCGTGACATTATTCAATTATATAAAAATTTTATTCCCAAAGGCCTCATTCCTTTAGAAAAATTGTTTGATCAAAATGATGTCCTCAGAAACCCTCAATCCATTTCTTCACAAGATGAAATAGAAGAAATTAACATTGGAAGAAATTATGATATTAAAAACATCAAAATATGTGCATCTCTAGATCCTAAGATCAAAGCTCAATATCTTAAGTTACTCCAAAATTATAAGGATGTTTTTGCATGGACCTATGCTGATCTAAAGACCTATGACACTTCATTAATACCGCATAAGATTCCTTTAAAGCCAGAAGCAGTCCCTTATCAACAGAAACTTAGGAGGATCAATCCAGCCCTTCTACGAACTGTAGAAAAGGAAATTAAGAAAATGCTAGATGCTCAAATCATTATCCCTCTTAGATATTCTAATTGGGTTGCAAATTTAGTTCCTGTTAGAAAGAAGAATGGAGAAATTAGACTTTGTGTGGACTTTAGAAATTTGAACAAAGCATCATTAAAATACAACTATCCTTTGCCCAAAATAGATAAGTTACCTCAAATGGTTTCAGGAGCATAAAGACTTTCTATTTTTGATGGTTTTTTAGGCTATAATCAGGTAAATGTTGATCCAATAGACAGAGTAAAGACAATCTTCACTACACCCTGGGGTACATTCATGTATACTAGGATGCCATTTGGCTTAACCAGTCGTGGAGCAACATTTCAGAGAGCTATGGATGTAGCTTTTTTGGGTCAAGTAAATAAATTTGTGGTTATTTATCTTGATGACATAACTATTTTTTCTAAATTTGATCAGAAACATCTAAAGCACTTGATGAAGGTTTTTGACAGGTGTAGAAAATTTAGAATATCATTGAACCCTAAAAAGTCTTTGTCTGCTATCAAAGAAGGAAAAAATTTGGGCCATATAATTTCAAACAAAGGAGTGGTGATTGATCCCAAACATGTGTCTACCATTGAAACATTGAACTTACCTAGAAATAAGAAGGAGATTCAAGATTTTCTAGGCAAGGTTAATTTTTTAAGGAGATTCATCCCAACTTATGATGAGATTGTAAAAGATATAACTGGAATGCTCTGAAAGGATCATGAAGTTAAATGGACTATCTCTTCCAAGCATGCCTTTGATCAGATCAAGAAAGCCATCTCTGAAGCTCCCACCTTAGCCATCCCTAATTACACTGAAACATTCAGTATCTTTTCTTTTTCCATAGAAACAACCCTTGTTGTTGTTCTACTACAAAAGAATGAATATTCCCATGACCAACCCATAGCCTTTTTCAGTAAGGTTATGAGATATTTCGAGCTTAAGTATGACACAATTAAGAAGAAATCCTATGCCCTTATTCAAGCCCTAAAATCATTCATGATTTCAATACAAATTGAAAAAATATCATAGTAAGATGAAGAGCCTCTTTGACAGAAGAGCCAAGGAAAGGGACTTCAAGGAAGGTGATCTAGTTCTAAGATGGGATTCCAGGAGAGAAGAAAAGGGAAAGCATGGCAAGTTTGACAACCTATGGTTTGGACCTTTAGAAATTTCTAAAGTGAAGGGAAACAACACTTTTGTGCTACAAAATCTTGAGGGGCTATATTCCACTTACCCTGTAAATGGAAGGTTTCTCAAAAGTTACATTCAGTACTGAGAAGCTGAAGTAGATTTCATTACTTACATTCTAAAAATTCTGGTTTCTTTTACTTTTCAAGCTATCAGTGTGATTTTTTACAATGAAATAATCCATAGCCCGAGGAGAAGGCGCATGGATCTGCCGGTTCTCTACATTTTACAGGAGAAAGCAGTCCCCAGTTGGAGCCAATGTTGTAGCATTTTTTGGTTTTGATAAGTTAGAATAAACTAATCAAAAAATGAAAATATTTTTCAAAAAATGTTAAGCTGGAACATGGACAAAAAGAATACTAAATAAAAATGCTAGGAAATATTTGATAAATATTTCCATATCAAATAAAATGTTAGAGTAGATGCCCTAAAGAATAAAGGCAAAACTAAAATGTTAAGTCAGAGAGAAAAGAAAAAATAATAAACTCTGAAAGTGTGCAAGTCCAAGTGTGACTAATTTATGCTTTATTATGAAAAATAATGGTTGTTTTCAGCTTGTCATAAATGCCACAACCTATGATAGTCAAAAAGTTTAATCTTGACTAGTTCATGCTTTAAATTTCATGTTTATATTTAGAGAATAAAGATCTAGCCAAATTGTTTAATCTTGGCAGACCAGTAGTTAGGTAGAAAATAATAAGGAGCTAATCAATTTAATCTGAGCCCTTGGATGTTATAAGGTTAGAATTAGATAGTTTGATTTTCAAAAGAAAAAGGGAAGGAAAGGGTCTAATAGTCTAAATGCAAACAATTAAGTGAAGAAAACATGTTAGGGTAAGTAAATGGGTAGGTAGAAGAAAAGTTGCAGAAGTACATTTACCATGCTTGATCATGTGTCTCAGTGTGTAGGAAGCAGTTAAGAAAGTGAAAAGGTGTTCACAAGCTCATTTAATTAATTTCCCCTCATTTCACTTCATTCCCTACTAGATACTTACTAATTTCCCATCATTCCATTATTTCCTATGAAAATCCCTTTTTCCCTTCATTTTCACCCTTTCCCTTGGTTTCACACATTTCCCCCAACAATTTACCCTCCAAAGGTCATTTCTTACTCAGAACCCCTTTCCCCTACTGTGAAACCCATTCCCCTTGAAAGAATTAATTTCCCTTGTAATTTCCCTAAAAACCCATAAAACTCCCCTTGTCCTAAGCCTTTATTCCCCCCTTCGCTTTATAAAGATAACTTCGCCATAATCCTAAAAACCCTTTTTACACATAAAACCCTTTATACTAAATTTTTATGTTCCCCCCACTTTATTAATTTAACTATGCAATTCACCATTTTCCCAACTAAACTTTTTAACCCACCCCCTTGATGTGGTGAAATAAACCCCGCCGTAGTTAAAACCCCGGTCCCACTCCATTAACCCATCGCGATGTGTTTAAACCTGATTTATTCATTAAATTAATTACAAACCCTTTGTAAGTAAACCCCAAGCCTGCTAATCTCCGTGCCTGCTCCCTCTGTGCATCTTGACCGCGTGATAGCCATCTGATCATCTACTCCCAGATCTAAAGACCCATAGCTATATCGCGCACTCGTGATCTCTGAGCTTTACCAGCCCGAGAGCACGTGAGATTTGCGGTTTTTCTCAGGCCCCTTGTGGTTACGTGTCATTTCCTTGTTAATTCGAGTGCCATTAGAGAAAAACCACCCCACGGCCAAAAGTGGTGTGATGAGCCTCCGAAATCGCTCCCCACGTATGGTAAAACCATCCACCGTTCACTTTGCACCAAATTTTAAAAAGTTAACCGTTAACCGTTTAAATGCCAAAACCCTCACTTTTGCTCTTTTCGCTCATTTACACGGTAAAACCCTATAACCCTGCCTGCGCCACCTCGAGCCTCAGCAACCGATTTAACCACTTTTTACCTCTAAAAAAGGCTCCAGACTCCATCCACAGACCTTTCAACTCAAATGAATCCATTGTGGCCCTCCCTATCAACCTGTGATTTTCTTAATAAATTGTTGTATTTTGCAGGTGATTAGCAGAAGACCAGGAGACTGGATAAACAATTTTGATGCTAGTTAAAAACCTATTTACTCCAAGATTCTTAGGAAATCTATTCAAAAGGCTTCATTCATCAGAAGTTTGTGTACAAATAGATTAAGTTTAAACCAAAGACAGAGTAGAAAGAAGTAGTTTTACACAGTAAATGTTAAAACAAACAATTTACACAGTAAAAGTTAAAACAGAGGAAACAAATGAAAGACAAACATATGATCAATATCCAAACTACCTGATGCTGAGACATGAAAAAACTAAATGATTTATTGTTGAAATACATGATAAAAACTTGAAATGTACAGTGAAAGTAAAAATCACAGTAAAAGTTATTGACAGGTCAACAAGGTCAAAGAGTATCAGATGAAAGTGTATCAGATGAAAGGTCATAAGTGAACATGACATCTAGTGTGAAGATCAAACAAATAAGCAACTTAAAGGGAAAAATATCAAAGACCAAAGCCATCAAAACCTAAATAACAAGGACAACAAGCATCAATTCAATAGTTGTCTCTATCTTCTTGCATGAAGATATTTCCTTTCCTTGAATAAATCTATTTTTGTAAAAACAGTTTAGGATATTTTCCTTAGACCTACTGTTGTATAAATAACTCTTTTCTCGAGTTATTATGGGTTCATTATTCACCATTGAACCAAGTTGACCATTGAAAGAGAGTTCACCCTTGAAGAAGTATTTGTAAACACCTGATGTACTAGCTTTTCTGGACCCTTAATACAAAGCAGACGATTCTGAATTTAGGTTTACACAATTTATGTTTCCTGTAAGTTTTTCCAGTAACACATTATGTTTTTCTTCATATTCTTATGCCTTACAGAGATACATAGGTAGGAATAATTGTGTCTCAGTTTACTCCTATAAGCTTCTAAAGTGATAATCATTAAACAAAATGGATTAATGAACTGTCTGTTTAATTAATTCCCTCTGAATCAATAAATCATCAACGTCTTGTTGTAAGCATAAGCATATTCTATTGAACCTTCTAAACATCGGTCAAAAGTTTTCACACTTATGATTGTTTAATTTTCTGTTTGAAAACTATAACAATCATATTATTTTTTGTTTCTACTCACCACTATTCAAGATATTTCACTATGTGAAGTTTAATAGCAACCCTCTACTTTGGGATTAATATTATTCAAAAGGTTAGGCATTATAGTGTTACATCTATTTTATTCATTGGTCTTCCAAATCAAAACAAAAACCCCCAAAACAATTATCTTAGATGCTCTGGCATTGATAGTTGACCACTATTATCTCAGAGGTACATCAGAAGGAAGATGTAAAGGGAAAATCAGTGGATAAATTGAAAGTGTCAAAAGGTAAAGGAAAGAAAAGTACATTAGGAAGACCAAGAACAAGAGCATCCAAGAGAGCCCTTGAGCTATAATGGGAGGTTTCTCCACCAAAATAACAGATTATTGTAGATGACCTAATCACTAGAGAAATCAATGAAGATAGGGTATATTGGCTTGATAAGGTCAATGGACACCTGGAGAAGCTCCTCAATAAAGCAGGGACTATAACTTGCAAAGGCATATGGTTATGCATTACTACCCAAGAAACAAGGTATCCCAAGTCAAAATCAAGCATTTGAAGAAGAAGCTCAAGGAAACCCTAACAAGCCAAAAGGACAAGGAAAAGCTTGATTTACTTGTTGAGGCCTCCCTCATGGCATAACATATCATATTATAGCTTCACTCAGAAATTTTGAGAAGATTTTACTAAATTTTTGTCATTTTCAAAATTTTGATGTTTTTTTGTTTGTTTTAAAAACACAGTGGTAGTTATAAGTGCAATGCCTTGGCACTGCGCTTTCTCTACGGACCTCCAAATGACAAAAAGAATTGTATGCTTGGATAGATAATCACTTGCACTTATCAGATAACCACTTTTTCAAGTTTTTTGAAAGATAAATTGGGATAAAAAGCCAAAAAAAAGGGTCAAAAAGTCACTTTCTACCATTATTTTGAAGCAAGCGCTGCACTTATGGAGACACCTTGCGAGAATCAATTTTTGAAGGCCTTCCCATGGGTCATTTTCAAAAAATTCAGTATGTTTTGGAAACTAGACAAGAAATTCTAGTTGATCGTTCTCTCAGATTTCAAATTTGACTTGAGAAAGGCTTCCAAAATCATCCTGCAATATGGCATTGCGCATTTGCTTGAGTGCGTTGCGCTTTTTCCTGTAGTATTATTTCTCTTCTTGTTTTCACCAGATCTTGGTTTTATGATGTAATTTCGATAGTTTAAAGACTTGATGATGTAATTATGAAATAAATTAGCATGATAGGTTGTTTTTGTGCTCAATTAGGCCTCAAAGTTTGTTTTTTACCTTCTCACTCTCTCTTGTTGGTTGAGAGATTCTCAGGAACTGTTCCGCCGCTTAGGGATTCGACCCCTGAAGGTGGGGAAATGGTTTATTCTAGCCTATATGTATCATTTCTCATTCAGAGAGAAGGCTTGGACTTCAGAGGAGAGGACTTGTATCTTATGCTTTCATATAGTTAACCAAGGAGAAGTTTCAACTATTTTTCAAGAATACTTGTGCAGTGAGTTTGTGGTGTTGTTTCTCTTCTATATCAGTTTCTTATGAATGAATTCATCTCTCTTAACATTATTTTCTTTCCTTAGTGATTTTCCTTACAGTTATATAGGCAGAATTCTTTAGATTCAAATCTTTGTTTATGTGGAAAATCATGTTTGTGTATTTCTTCCTCTAGACTAATGAATTCATGGTAATACATGCTCATTATGATTTCTTAAGATTTCAGACCCTACACTACATTGACCAAAATCTTAAATCCATTAAAAGACTTTTTTATCTTGCTCATTTTTATGCCTGTTACTGCAAACCTTTGAGACCTTAACCTAATTGTTCTTTCTCATCTCTGGTCCAGCAAACTAAAAACCCTAAAATTTCAAAAACTCATATTAAACTGTTATATCTAGCCTAAAATCCATTTCTCTTCTAGTCATTGACTAAGAAATCCTTAGAGAGATCCCTCTCTGGTTTACCTGCAAGTGGTTTGAAGTTACATCTTTCGATCTCCTCCTCAGCCCGGGATATTGTAGGGGGTAACATTTTGGCATTCTTGTCGGGGAACGAAATATCATATCTTCCCTGGGAAAGAATGAAAAGAATCAGATCTTATTTTTTATGGTCGACAGTGATCAGATACAGGAAGGTTGAAGCATCCCACCTAGCAACTCCAATCAGTTTCATGCAAGTTCAAAGTACTCCATTTATGACTGAATTGGCGACTTCACTACTGCAAGATGAATCCTAGATCTGCAAGATATGCTCCCTTAAATCATGCTCATATTCCAGGTTTTCCAAACCTCATGCCTTGTGTATATTGGCAAAATTATTTTCCAAAGTTCAAATATGAGAAAGGAGAGCATGCTACTCTTCACTTGGTCAAATTTCACATGCATGTACATAGGCTGTAGATTCAGTTTCATGAAGATTGTCTAATGAAGATGTTCATGGCCACCTTGGAGGAACAAACAAGATCATGGTATGAAGGTTTGCCACCTGGTTGTATTTATTCACTTGTTGATTTTCATATGATGTTTTATGAAAATTTTAAAGAAGAACATCCATCTTTACTACCGGTAAAATATTATTGCAAGCATTTTCAAGGTTTTATTCATCACTTGGAAAGTGTTTATGGTGATGAACAATACATGGATGAAGAGATCCTGGAGGCTTTACATGAGAACCCTTTCCATCACCAAGAAGAATAGGTGTTTTCTCCCTTGGATGAAAGTGAAAATGAGTAGGACTCCAATGATGACATTAAAAAGGTTGTATACATTTCAGAAGAACAAGAGAACGTGCAGTCTTGTCTTAATGAAGAAATGATTCTTATGAATGATAATCATGTTCCATCCTATGATTTTGATGAATCTTTGCAGTAGATTTGTCAGTATTTTAATGAAAGCTATGAAGATAGTCATTCATTTGTTGTTTCAGATTGTTCTTTCTCTCATTTTTTATTTCAAGATCAAGTTTCTGAAGACCAAGATGAGGTTTCTAATGAAATACATGAACAAGGATCTGAAACACTATTCCAAGAGCATATTCGTGCAAATCGTAATTTTAAACTAGCATGTGTGGAGGTTTCAGACACTGTAATTATGGCAAAGAATAGTCATCAAACATTTCAGGAAGATGATGAAAAGGAGAGCTGCGATAAAGGAGAGGTTGTTTTAGAGCCTCATGCACATGATGATCTTCCTCCAGGGAAAGAAAATGAGGAGTCTTTTGAAGAAGAGGCTATTTCCCCAGATCCTATGGATGTGCACATCTTTTCTATTGATGATATGGCTACATCAAACATAGATTTTCAAGAACAAACTTCTCTTTTCCCTTATGCGAATGAAAAACTTAATGAACATATTCATCCTAACAAAAATTTTGCATTGGAAATAGAAGGGTGTGCTTGTATTTCTACAAACTTTCAAGACAGGGTAACATTTCAGATTATTCAAGATCCTTTTACTAATTTTATTCAATCATCAAGGGAGATGAATTTTATTGTGTTTATGGATCATGAGCACATTTTCAGTGGACACTTAGAGTTTCCTAGCTTTTGTTTTTTCTACTTGCTTGATGAAAGTGTGAGCAAGATTCAAGTAAGTATCCATTTGTTGGATTGGTTACACTGGAGGGATCATTACACATGATTGTATATATATATCTTCAGCAGGTGGGTAGTTATAATCATGATTTGAAGCCCTCAAATCTCAATAGTTTGCTACCATAAGTAAGTTCAATCAGTATGTTTTTTATAGTCAAGTCGGTTCAGTTACTCAATTAGTTTTCAGTTTTGAGTTTTGTCTTTTTATTTTTTACTCTATGCCCAATGAATAAGGCTACCTAGTCTAAGGTGTTCTTGACACCTCCAAGGAGCCGCCATCCCCAACTAGAGCCATTGTAGTTCCTGCCAGTCATGTCAGTCACTGGCGATCAAATGTGCTCTTACATAGTTATTTTTAGGGTTTCAGGTCAAATTTTTATAGTTTCAAAGAGTTTTTCAATAAAAAAATTGGTCACCGGTTAACAAGGTCAATCTCTACTATTCCTTTCAGTCTCATGGTCAAAGAACACTATCTTGGTCAATTCAAATCATTGTTAGAAGAGTCCCATAGTCACTATGTTCATAATTCACCTAATAAGCCTATGTTAGGTCACCACTAGGTCAATAGGTTAAATTTCTGAAAGTTGGTCTTTTTACCATTAAAATTCATTTTATGAGGAATAGTAGAGATCAACTTGGTAATCAAGGTTTTTAAATCATGCTTTTTATTTCATTTTCTTAAATGAAATACCATCATAAAGATCATGAAGCTGCAAAGTGTCAAGTCCAAGTTATAATTGTTATGGTGGGTCCACTACCATTTGCAAAGGAAAAATCGATTTTCTCAACTTATAAAAGGCCATCACTCACTCTCATTCACTCTCCATTTGCCCATTTCACTTTCCAACACTCAACTTTATCTGATCAAGGCAAAATTGTCATACAATGAGAGATTTTTGCATCCATAATTCGATTTCTCCATTGGTGCTGCACAAATAACTTTGTTCTGCTACGCAAATGCCAGGCAATTGCTCCATCATCTCTCCAAGGTTGTGAGCTCCATGTAGTGGTTTCCTTCATAATTTTCACATTATGCAGCTACTAATACAGGTTGGTGGTTTATCATAAGTTTCAATCCTCTCTCAATTTTCTCAACTGTGCTTGTTATGCTTCATGTCCATATCCTAAGGTTTTTTAATACAGTCTTCAAGGTTTTCATCATTTTCATGTCAAATTGCTACTAAAACTTGTATACAACTATTTTTACACCATCATCTATGCTAAACACACCCTCCTAAACACCCTCCATCAAATCCACTCTCAAATCTCATCAATTTCACCTAAACCCTATACAAATTACACCTTCTAAACCACAAGATTGTATTTTTCTTGTTTGGAAACCTTCCACTCACCCAAATCCTAAATTCCCACTTTCCATGGCTTCCTAACCTCCCTCACCTTCCCCCTAGATTTTCCTAAAAAATTTCCATTTCCCTATCCCCCTCATTTCCCTAAACACCCTCATAGCATATAAAAATCCATTATTTTTCCTATAGTCAAATCCCTAGTTTCTATCCTAAGAGCTAAGTGTTGACATAGAATCTGAAACATCTAAACAAAGGAGGCATAGGGGAGGACACGTCATCATATATGAACCTACCTCAACCCATGAGGTCTTATCATCTCCCTTCATTATAAAATCATTTGAAGATGCAGGTTGTCTTACATTTTGCCAGAGAATTGAGCTATTGAAGTTTCATGATCAATTGACCAGTGCTTTTGCCACCAAACTAAGAAATGATAGAGTAACCATAGCAGGAGTTCAATTCATTGTTTCAAGGAAACTTATCTCCGCAGCTATAGAGATTCCAAACACTAGAGAAATTTGTTTCAAGAGAGAAGACCTTAACATTCAAAATTACAATATGTACCTAAAGGCACCATACAAGGCAGCTCCAAAATATATTTTTCCATTCAGACATTTGTTAGAAATATATACCCCTCTCATGAAAATGATCATGAAGTACTTCACATGTGAGGGCAGGTATTCAAGGTTGTATAAGTACCACATGAAGCTTTTGATGCATTTCACTGGTGTTCAACAAATCAATTTGTCTCATTATCTGTACAAAAGTCTGATTAAAATGACAGAAAAGGTACAAAAGCTAGGAGAGAATCACCATAATAGTTTGTTTCATCATGGCTTAGTGAAAGTGCTAGTTTGTCATTAGTTAGCATAGGAAAATTTGTCTTGGGATCACTTTTCAAGTCCAGCTTTTCCTCCACCTTCTTTAGCTAGGTATAGTGATGAAACAACATCTTCAACTCGCCAGTGCAGCAAGAGGTTGCTTCTTCAAGCAGACCAACCAAGAGGAAAGACAAGGCAGAAGTGTTTTAGACATACTCTGGAGGTGACAGGCTTGTGTTTTCTCAAAGGATTGTTGAAAGGGCCAAGCCTATAGTAGGTGAACAGAGAGCTTCCTCATAACATGAGGAATTCTCTCATCCAAGTACAAATGTGTTAGATATGGAGAAAGAATATGAGGGTTGTGTTAGGACCCTAGGCCAATAGGTGTCATATGTCATGATTGACTTGATGAGCTATGTAATATGTTCATACCTTTTCTTGTTGCAAAGGTTTTCCATATTTTCAAAAAAAAATCAAAAAAATTAAAAAATGTAAAGAGGGTATACCCTAAAAGAAAAATCAAAGGGTAAAAAGAATAAAAATGGTCAAAAAATGAAAGAAAATGAACCCCAACAAAAGAAAGACCAGGAAAGTGTGCAAGTCTAAATGCCACTACTTTTTTCACTTTGTGTAATAAACAATTGTGTGTAGCTTGTCACTTATGCCACAATTCTTGAATAGCCAAACAGTTTAAACTTGGCTAATTCATATTTCAATTTCATGTTGTAGAAATAGAGAATAAATATCTGACCAAACAGTGTAATATTGGTAGATAAGTAGATAGGTAGAGTGAAAAATGAGCTCAACAGTTTAATCTAAGCCCTTGGATGTAATAAGTGTAGACTTAGATAGGCTCTACCATGTAAAAGAAATAAATTTTGATAAGGGTTTGCCAGTCTAAGTGCACCCAAATAAAGAAGTAAAAATGTTAGGATAAGTAGGTAGGGTAGGTAGATGATGTTGCAGATATTATATGTGATGAATGATGACTCTAAGTATGTTAATCTTTTACTTTCATCACAAGGCCAAGGCATACAGTACATTGAAAAACATCTCAAGCAAAGCAAAGTCAAATAATTAACTCCCCTTCTCATTTTCCCTAAAAATTTCACTAATTTCCCCTAAATACTAAGGTATTTGCTAAATTAGAGGGGCTCAGAGCATTTCTCTGACTTCTGGAGGGACCGGACCCTCGGCCCAATAATTTATAAAGCCTAAGTATTTAAAATCATTCATAAATTTTTCACTCACCTTCATAAGTCTTTTCCCAAGTAAAATGCTATTTTACTTAGGAAAATTTCAAATATTTCTCATAAGAGACCCTTTTCATTTAAGCCTAAGTTAAATACATATATCAAATATTTTTACACTTAGTGCTTTTCATTTCATTATCATATTAACTTTTAACTTATATTATATAATTCCCTTATAAACGTTTACCCTTTCCCATATTATTTAAATATAAAAAAACCCCAAATTTTTTTATATCCCGCCTTGGTTTAATTATAACCATAACGCATCCTTAATCGGGATAAATTAGCCAGTAACTAATTAACAGCCCTTAATCCCCCGCCGCATCAATATGGGATTAATTAACCCTTATGGTTAGTTAATAACCTCCCTGACCTATCCCGCCACTCCCGATATGGTTAAATTAACCCTTAATTATATCGGGCCTGCCTTTGTTAAACTCCATCATATCGCATCTTCTATCAACCATCCAATCAGGTCCTCAAGATCTGACAGCCATTATGAATATCGCGCAACCCTTTGTGACAGTGTGATAATGCGTGATCACAAAGCGGTTTTTGCACAGTGCATCTGCCACGCATCACAAGATCTATGGAATCACTGTCTCAAGGTCCATTACCGCCCTTCCCCAAAAGCGGTGCGATATGAAACTGATTACCGCCTTCCCATATGCGACAAAAATGTCATATCACTTGCCGCTGGCATCATCCATCCGAAAACTAAAACCCCCACCAACGCTTGACTTTGTAAATAAAAGAAACATGTCATTTTCACTGCTTTATACTATAAACATGTGCACCCATGCAAAAGAACGTCGAGGTCAATTAATCCGAAGTTTTCAGCCGCTAACCTGCTAAAAAACTCACAGTCGATGCGATTCAGAGCCTTTTAGCCACAACCAGTACTTGTATTTCACTGTTCATCCTCCAAAAATAGGTATTTATCCAATTCCTGACAAAACCCTGCAAGTTCTAAGTTTTCCACTGTAAATTGATGGAAAAGGACCAAATTCATAATATTTCAGTCATTGTTTTCATCAATTAAGTCCCCCATAGCCTCTGTGTTCCCCATTTCACAAAGAAAACCATAGTTTCCTTCTGAATCCACAAGAACTAGAAATGGAAACCCTTGTGGCTTTGAATGTTGCACCAATTAATGCCCCTCATCGAGATTTAGACCATCTGCCCTTGGCAGATAAAGACTTCCAAATAAGAGACCTTTCCTCTGATAAAAATCACCTCAAAGTCTTTTGCCAAAGTAGAGATAACCACCTGAATGGCTCTGATATCCTAGGGCTGTGGGAATCCAATCTTCCCAGATACTTTCTCCCCTTAGTCCATGTTTTCCCTGATATAATTCATCAATGCCATGCCAATTACGACCCTACCCGCAAAGTAGTTATGTCCCCTAGCCAAATAGTCCTCTTTCCAATAACTTCTAAGTCAATCAATGAAATGTTGGAATTTCACCCCATTCAAGCTCTCACTCCCATTTCCATTGGGGATTTACTTGATAAGTAACCTAAATTGTCCTAATCAGAACTTGATCGCCTCTATCAAACTTTCATATTACAGAAACATCAGCCTAAGGGCCCACCTCCTTATATGCAAACTTTCTTCACAGATATGGGAAGACTCATAGTTGATATGATATCTTTAGTTATGGGATTCAACACTAGTGAATTTGTTGATGAGTTAACCCTAGTGTTGTTGTCAATCTTTACTCCTGGACAACCCCCTGCTGTTAAGTATGATTATGCCTCCTTTATTGCTGATAAAATTCATGAACAGTTCATGAGACTGGACAATGAAGGAGTTTTCAAATATACCACCTTCATATATCATCTCATGCTTTATTATCAGTTAGAAAATTTCCCTTTCCCTGTCATGAAGCTTGATACCAAGGGAAATCCAAGGTCTGTTATCTTTTGGACTTCCATTTTCCATAAAACCTTTGATTCCCCTTACTCCTATAATGAGTTCATTGATCAGTTCATTCATCCAGCAACCACCTTATTGACAGGGATTTCCCCTCCCAGGATCAGTGGTGACATTAAAAAGATCCTTCAGCTCTCCAAGCAGTACAGAATAGGTGACTGGTATTTATACCAGAATTATACAGAAATCAGGATATATGGGTGCGAGCTTTTCCCTTTCAAGCTACCCAAATACGTTCCAATGAGACTGTTTGCATTGGAATACTTCAGACAAATGATACATTCAAACTTGGTTCATTTTCACAAAGCCAAAAAGAAAGCACAACTCAGGATCAAGAATCAATTAGGCCCTTTCATCTGCAACAATAGGGAAGCATGGAGGGAAGCAGAGAGAATTTTAGAAGATCACCTTAAATTACACAAAAGTTTTGGTTGGGTTCCATATGACCCTCATAGCTTTATCTATGATAGAAGAATGAAGAATAGGTTGGCACCATACATACACCATAGAATCCCAGAGATTGAACAGTTTTCCAACCTGGATGAATGGAGGGAAGGGACCTTAGTAGAAACTAATAGTGAACAGGTCAACATAGAAAATGTAATGAAAGATCTTGAGAAGACTCTTGACCTAGATTCTTTTGGACAGGTGTAGTTTGAAACTTCTCAGAAGTCAGCATCAGGGATAAGTGCCTCAATAGTTGGGGACTCTCAAAGGCAATCACAGCAAACTAATACACCACTCACAGGGACCTCCAAAGGCAAAGAAATAGAGACAAGCACTCAGGCTACAAAATAGTCAATAATGTCTAACCAGCCTGAAACTTCTAAGGAATAGGCCCACATACACACTCCTCCAACTCAAGTCAATGTGGTAGAACCCCCAACCTTGCAGACTCCTCTGAATCAGGAAAGGAACAAAAAGAGAGACAGGTAAGTAGCTACCCCTACCAGTGGACCCTCAAAACAACCTGGTGCTAAGAGGCAAAGGCTAAATCCCCTTTCAGAAGAAGAATTTTTTGAAGAAACTACTAATAGTCAAAGAAAAGAATGTGTAGATAGCCATCAAAATTTCCTTGTAGGTAGGAAATCTACAAGCTCACAGAGACAAAAGCTGGAGAGACAAAAAAGTGCAGAGGTATCATCTTTTAGGCCACCATGAAAAGACACTCCAGATATCAAAACGAAGTTCATAGAAATAAAAGCCAAAAATGATCCATTGAGGATCCAGGTCTACAATCAGTATTTGAAAATGGCTCTCACTAATCAAAATAGGTTGTTTTCAGCCTATGACATCAAAGAAGGTAAAATGATAATGAGTTATTTCAAACCTAAAGTGCAACAGCCTCAATCAACAGCAGATTACCTCAAAACCAATTTTGAGGTCATGGCAAAGGACATTCATCCCTTGGACCAAATTGAGTTACACAAACAGACAGGGGAGATGATCTATTCTACATTGACTGGTAAGGCCATGATGGCCCAAAGACTGGAAAATTCTTTGAATAATACAACTGCCCAATTACAGCTGGAGAAAGCCTCCTCACAGGCTAAAGACAACAGAATAAAGTCTTTAGAGGAAGTGATCATTGGGTTAGGTCATGATCCGAAAGATGTGAAGGCTATAGAAGCCTTAATTAAAAAGAAAGATGAAGATATAGCTGCCTTAAGAAAGCAGCTAAAGTTGCCTCCTTCTAGGCATCCACAGACTGTTGAGGTCATACAACAAAGGTCTGAAGAAGAGCTTATGGACTTGCTCCTAAAGCTTAATGAAAGGTTGAACGAGACTGAACAAGAATTGGAAAAAGCATTGAAGGACAAGCAAGGAGAGTCGACCTCTCAGCCTCCCAATGTAATACCAGTAGTTTCAACTGCAGTCCCTTCAACCCTTGGAACAGCTCTGGCACCAAACATTCCAGTGGTCACAGCAGAAGCAATAGCAGGAACAACAACAACAGGAATAGCACCAGCAGAGACTACAGGTCTAAGCACAGAAGAACTGATAAAATCAATGGAGGAAATGAAGCTCCAAGTTTCAGAGTTGCAAAAGGTGAAAGAACAATATGATACCTTGGAACAGAAATATGACCTTTCAAAGATAAATTTTTCAGAAAAAGTGAGGGAAATTAAGGGGTTAGAACAAAAGGTGAAATCATTAGAAAAGGACCTCACATTTGACAAACCTTTGGCAGATATTAAGAAGATTCTTTGGACCAACATCACTCAGTCAATAAATGATGTTTGGCCATCAATACATATAATTTTTTAGCAGATTGATTTAGTAAAAGCAGCCTTAGAAGAGATTCAGAGGAAAAAAGCAGAATTAGGAAAAATGCCTGAGGAAGCTGCTAGGCTCATAAATTTTTTGAATAGCAAGAATAAGTATTAGCTTGAAGAACTAGGCATTGAAGACAGAACAGGGACTATTTTGGAAGTCAAGAAGGTATTAACTAAAAGATCTTTGATGCAAAATTTGGAAAGAAGATGCCAAAACATGCAGGAGGAAATTAATGCTTTTATGGAGAAATTTGGTATTTTGCATAACAAAGGGCTACCCAGTCCTTTAGTTATAAATGATAAATTGATGAGGCACATAGATTATGTTGATAAACTAGATCAATATGCAAGTAACCAGGCAATTTCATCAACCAACACATCAGCACCAAAGGCACTGCCTACTGGCAGAGTTCTCTATGACAATCTTGAGAACCTCTTCTATGTTGAACATGAGCTAAAGCATTTGTTTCCAATTCAGCCAACCTTTTTCCAGTACACAGAGACTGACAAAGTCCTCAAAAAACTTCAAAGGACCAAAATACCACAGCCAAAATGGTGGGAAGAAATGCTAGAAATTTTGTAACTAGCCCTTGATAAAAAGTAAATTTTGATTATTTACTACAGTCAATGATGGTAAAGAGGATAAACAGAGATCAAATAGGTAAAGAGTATTACATGTAGGTCAAAGTGTATTAGCGATAAAGTAAAAAGCAGAACAACCAGCACAGAATTACATCAAAGATAGCAAGATGCCCAATCATAGGGCCTGACTCCAGCACACTCACAAGAATAGGGACAACAAACCATCAGTTTGCCTCTATCTGCTATCTACGAGACCATCTGTCTCTATTTTCATGTAACCTCTAGTTAGTCATCTCAGATTATATCTCACTTTGTTATGAGATATTTTATTGTAAATTTTTTGTATAAATACTCCCTCATTTAGAGTATTGAGGGTGGATTCTTAGACATTGCTGTAAAACTGATTATTTTGGAATAAAGTGTTGTTGGACCAAATCTTGCATGGCTGGCTGGATGTAGAATTGATACAAAGGACTTTTCACAGGATTCAAGTGCAATACATCGGACAAATAAGTATCTTATAACTCATGTGTTATTGTTTTCCAGTTTAAATATTTCAATTATGTTCCATATCTGAATATTAAAACAAAAAAGCTTACTTCAGAAAGTGCTTTAGTGCAATCTATTTTCAATCGATTTTATTCTCAATGTTTTCCTCTAAACTATGATAAGCAGTGAATTCTTAATTGCTCTTGTTTCCTAGTTTACTCATTTTGATCATTTAGTAAAGAATTCTTAATTGCTATTTATTGGTGATCAGTCAAGTTCTCTTCTCTCAAGACATGTGGAAGGATCCTTAATGGCCCTTCTTCACTTTTGAGCCCATCTCATCTTTTCAAGTCATAATTTGTTCCCTGTTTAGCTATATTTCCCTGTGAAGCCATCCTTTGCAAAGAAACCAAATCCAGTTGAGCCATCTTCCTTTGACTCCATTAGCCCAATGGCCTGAAGTACTCAGTGATACCCCTCTGCTATTGAATTTCACCAACAAACCCAATCAAAATCCCAAAGCTCTAATAACTAGCCTGAAACCTTATAAAACAAATCTAAATCTTAAAGAGAGAGCCCTCTCTAGGTATAGATTGGCTAGATTCTGTGCCCAAAAGTTGGTTTGTGGTTACCTCGAACTCCTTTCCTCTTCTTACAACTTCTAGGAAAATCCGAGTGATAACAGGTTGAATTGAAGATCAGATCATAAGGAATAAGGAGGCTGAGATCAAGAGGTTAGAAGGAAAGTTGATAGAGGAAAATTCTTTAATAGCATGCTTGCAACAAAATAACATGCAATTAAAAGTGAACCAAATGATCCAAGATAAACAAGAAGCTTTTCCAAAGAAGGAAGATGTAAAGGGCAAAGAAGTGGCTAAATTGAAAGTGTCAAAAAGTAAATAAAAGCAAAGTACATCAGGGAGACCAAGAACAAGAGCATCCAAGGGAGCCCTTGAGCTACAAAGGGAGGTTTCTCCACCAAAAGAATAGATTACTGTAGATGACCTAATCACTAGAGAAATCAATGAAGATAGGATATATTGGCTTGATAAGGTCGATGGACACCTGGAGAAGCTCCTCAAGAAGGCAAGCAGGGACAATAACTTGCAAAGGCATATGGCTATGAACTACTACACAAGAAGAAAAATATCCCAAGTCAAAATCAAGCATTTGAAGAAGAAGCTCAAGGAATCCCTAACAAGCCAAAAGGACAAGGAAAATATTGATTTACTTGTTGAGGCCTCCTTCATGGCATAGCATATCATATTATAGCTTCACTCAGAGATTTTAAGAATATTTGGAGAATTTTTTTTCATTTTCAAAATTTTGATGTTTTTAGTTTGTTTTAAAAACACAGTGGCAGTTATAAGTGCAACGCCTTGGTGCTGTGCTTTCTCTATAGACCGCAAAATGACAAAAATGGTGTATTCTTGGATAGATAATCACCTATACTTATTAGATAACCACTTTTGCAAGCTTGTTTAAAGATAAATTGCGAGAAAAAGCCAAAAAACAGGTCAAAAAGTCGCTTTTTGCCACTATTCTAAAGTAGGCCCAGTGCTTATGGAGACACCTTGGGATAATCAAGTTTTGAAGGCCTTCCCATGGGTCATTTTCAAAAATTCAAGATGTTCTAGAAACTGGACAGGAAATTCTAGTTGACCATTCTCTTAGATTTAAAATTTGACTTCAGAAAGGCTTCCAAAAGCCTCCTGCAATATGGCACCGTGCTTTTTCCTGAATGCATTGTGCTTTTACCTAAATGAGTTGCGATTTTGCCTCTAGCAGTCTTTCTCAGCTTATTTTCGCCAAATCTTGGTTTTATGACGTAATTTCAATCTTTTAAGGTCTTGATGATGTAATTATGAAACAAATTAGCAGATAGGCTGTTTTTGTGCTTAATTAGGCCTCATAAATGAAGCAAAACTCAAATCAAAGTCTATAAGGAGAGTTTTTTTTTTACCTTCTCACTCTCTCTTGTTGGTTGATAGATTCTTGGGAATTGTTCCACCGCTTAGGGATTCGACCCCTAAAAGTGGGGAAATGGTTTATTCTGGTCTATATGTATCATTTCTCATTCAGAGAGAAGGGTTGGACTTTAGAGGACAGGACATGTATTTTATGCTTTCATATAGTTAATCAAGGATAAGTTGCATCTATTTTTCAAGAATACTTATGCATTGAGTTTGTGGTGTTGTTTATCTTGTATATCAGTTTCTTATGAGTCAATTCATATCCCTTAACATGGTTTTCTTTCCTCAGTGATTTTCCTTACAATTATATAGGCAAAATTCTTTAGATTCAAAGCTCTGTTTATGTGGAAAATCATGTTTGTGTATTTCTTCCTCTAGACTATTGAATTCATGGTAATACATGCTCATTATGATTTCTTAAGATTTCATACCCTACACTACATTAACAAAAATCTTAAATCTATCACAAGACATTGTTATCTTGCTCCTTTTAATGCCTGCTACTGTAAACCTTTGAGACCCTAACCTAATTGTTCTTTCTCATCTCTGGTCCAGCAAACTAAACCCCATAAATTTTCAAAAGCTCATCTAGAATTGTTATATCTAGCCTAAAATCCGTTTCTCTTCCGATCATTAACTGAGAAATCCTTAGAGAGATCCCTCTCTGGTTTAGCAAGGTTAGTTGCTGAACTGCAAGTGGTTTGATGTTACCTCTTTCGATCTCCTCCTCGGCCTGGGATATTGTAGGGGATAACAAATACAACCAATCCATGCCAAAAAAACATGCTATATGATCCCAATGGTAATGAATTTGAATGTGTTGTGGTAGGCATACCATTTAAATCAAATGCGCAAGCTCTTACCCAATGATGAACTTGCTTATTTATACCTGTAGCGAACTGCACTAGCCAAGACTCTGCATGCAATTCCTTATTCAAACAACACTTATCCACCAAGTCAAGACTAACATAGTTATAATTGGATCCAGGGTCAATAAAAATATAAATAACTTGATCACAAATCTTACCATCCATTTTAATGATAGATGTCTGATGTTTTGCTTGCTTGTTGTCCACTATTGCATAGATACGAGGAATACTCTAGCCTACATCTTCAATAGTCTGCGCCTCTTGTACATTGTATATCTTAAGCCTTCCACCCTGATGTTGTGAAAAATCTCTCCTAAGGTGTTCCTCACCACATGTCCACACTCAAACCGACCAGTGCCCTCACCTCTACGCTGATGTTGTTGTTGTTGTGACCCATGTCCCTGTCTAACTGAATTAAATATCTTTTGCAGTGCCATATTTTCCTTCCCATATGAATTCTAAGGCCTTGTCCTCTTAGGCTACCATTTACCTCTACCTTTTTCTTTTCCCTTCCATCCATGTTGAGATTCATTCATACTCTTTGATTACTAATAACAATGCTTCAATTTCCCAATGACCTCCTCAAGTGACTAAGACTCTGTTGTGTTGTACAACAACCCCCTATTTCATAAAAATCTTTACACAAGATCTTAATATGAAATGGGTCCCTTTAAAAATGAACTTAGTTAGATGTGTGAATAAAATGGTATTTATCTCATCACAAGAAAATCCTTACCAAAAGGCCCTATGTAAATGAATCATTTTATAAAGCCTTTTAATTAAAAAACAAAGTGTTCCTTTAAAAAAATAATATAAAACTATTATATATTGCGATAAAGCGATCAGAGATCGCATATCGCAATATCAAAGGAAACACACACAAAAACAAGACCTCACCAAATTCTCCGATCCAAAAAGGTAATATTAATTGGTAATCGGGGAAAACAAAGCCAAATGGACAATAAAGCAAAGCCCCTCAACTCCTCTGATGCGATAAAGCAAATCCCAATCGGCAAATCGTCCGTGTCAATAATAGAGGTGTTAGCACTTGAAATTTCACCTCAGGCTGAGAAAGGCAAACCTCAAAGCTACATCAAACCATTCAGCCTCGTAGCTAGCCCTACGGGGTAGGAGAAGGCTCTCTCCGGTCAATCTCGGTAGATCTTCAATGGGATGAGATGACCAACACGGTAACACTGATATTAGGCTAGTAAACTGATTTGAAGGTTGATTTGGGGGTTTTTGGGGTTTTTGGTGGCAAATTGAGGAGCTGCAATTTAGGTTGCGGGGATTGGACACAGTTTCTGCAGGGGGGTCTTTGGGGCGAGGTAGGAACCTGTATTGATGTCTTTAGCTGAAGTGGATGATAAGGAAAGAAAGATAAGAAGGCTAAAGAGAGCAAACAATGAATTTGAATTCTCTTTAGACAGAAGAAAACATTTAAATTAAACAAATTTAAAAGCAGAGCATGGCTAGCATGAATTCATACTTTATCACTTCATTTGTTTAATGTGCAGCAGTAAAGAAAGGAAATGAATCACATACAAAGCTTACAAGAACATGAAGAAACACACCATCAACACATGAGTCCACAAGAATCCCAAAGATGACTGCAAAACCCTGGTCTTCCTTAGCCAAAAATTGCAGAGATACAAGTGATAATACAATGATAGCTTCTCCCTCAAGAGTCCAACCTTCCAACCCCTGAAAATGATTAAGAAAATACATAATATAGGTAAGCCAACCTCTTCCCTTGCCTCTAGGGGTCGAGATCACTATCCTAGGAGCTGTTTGAACCACTTCTAAACTAAGCACTACAAAGTAGGCAGTCAAAACAACTTGCCTCTATAAACTTGGAAACCAGTTCATACATTCAATTTTTACCCTTTACACAAATGAATCTTCTAGAAGTGTTAAACAAGAGTAAAAATATCCAAAAAGTGTCACAATTACATCCAAGAGGACCACCATACACCTCAAAAAGTCAAACTGGAGCCAAACTACGTTTTCTGGGCTGAACTGGTCAAATCTAGCAAAGTTTCCTCAACGGGTCGCGCACATTTCCTCAACGGATCGCGCATATTGGAGCTCTGCTTGGAGGCCTTCCCGGTGTCAGAATTAGGTGCAGGATAGCTCGTTGGAAATTTCTCTGAGTCTACTTTCCAACCCAACTGGAATTTTTGGATTTGGAGGTCATTTGCCTAGTCAAAAGTCAATTCCCCCAAGACTGCTTCTGCAACTCAAAAAAGGGGCAGAAAGTCAAATTTTGCCTGTATTTTGACCTTTTGGAGGCCCAAAACTCCATAAAAACTCAAGTCCATCCATGGGCATATGTAATTTTGCATGAAAAATCTAGAAATGTTGAGTTTTTCCAAAACGAAGCTACGATGACAACCCGTTGAGAAGCCAAAACCTGTAAATTTCCAAAAAATACCAAAATTACCCAAAATTCTCAAAAAATTTTGGGATTTGTGCTGTAGCTGATGCTAGTGAGTGCCATGATCTTTGATGGATGCCTCAGCCAAGATACGGAGTGGATTGGTCTTCTTTCTCCGTTTTAGAGCCTCGGTCAACCACCTTTGAAACATCTTCATTTTGGCCTTGTACACATGCATTCTTGCCCAGTAATGGTTCTTCATGTTTCTCAGCAGTATTTTCTCTTGGCTGGCCTTAGCCAATAGCCTCTCCAAGTGAGCATTCTCCTAAATGAGCATTGACTCTCGGTCAGCTGGCAACGGATCACCGGGTCTTCTACGGTTCAAGACTCGGTCGCTACGAATCCTCCATAGCTCATCAAGCGCTTTCTCATCCTCCAATTGTTTGTTCCGCTGCTCCAGGTAAGTAATAGTCCATTGAGAACCCTCAAGTATCCTCTGTAAAACATCATTTTCAGCCCTGAGATGCTGAATGATCTCCTTCGCCTCTTGGCTAGGAGAACTGACCTCAAGATCAATCACCGGATCCTCATGAATCATGGGCTCTTTGCCCCTCTGTAGTACCTGTGATGGTGAAGAAAGCGAGGCCCCTTCCACCTGATGTGCAGATAACACTCGCTGAGCTGATGATGAAGGTGAGACCCCTTCCACCTGCTGTGGAGATAGTACTTGCCTAGCTACTGCAAATAAGGCCCTTGGGCCTCTCTGATAAGTGACCAATCGAGGAGAGCTGACATGTCTGGTCTCAAGAATATCATGCTACTGTGATGGCCTTCCCTCCTCATGAACAACCTCAGGGGGTGAAAGGGATAACCTTGAGAGCAGCAAAACAAAACCCGATCTCTACTTGCATTTTGACATTTTTAAAGCAAATATACATGAACTTCTCATTTCAACTTGATGGCATTAAAACACATTTCCCATGCTCATTTTTCTCTATCAAGCAAAATACTTTGATGATCAGAGGCCTACCTACAACCTTGAAGAGATTTGGGGTCATTTGGAAGCTTACTGGAAAATTTCTGTGGAGAAATCCCCAACGGGTCGCGCCTCTCCCAACGGGTCGCGCACGTTGATTTTTTGAACTGCAGAAGAGCTCTCAACGGGTCGCGCACCACCCAACGGGTCGCGCTTTTGCAGGAGGGTTTTGGAGGCCTTCCTAGTGTCAGAATTAGGCGCACAATAGAGCGTTGGAAATTTCTTTGAGTCTACTTTCCAACCCAATTGGAATTATTCAATTTGGAGTTGATTTGACCTGTCAAAAATCAAATCTCCCAAGACTGGTAAAAAAGTGCCAAATGAGGCTGCCTCAAGGAAGAGTGTTGTTGCAGTCAACTTTTGAATGCCTTCCTCAATCCAAAATTGAACCCATGATAGCTAATTGGAAATCTATTTGTGTCTAGTTATCATTTTACCCATCAAGAAAATCATTTGGCCAACCAATCTAGGAGAAAACTTGATTTTCCCAAGGTCACTTCAGAGGTGTCTTTGATTCTCCTAAGGCAACGGTATTCTTGACATTTCTCTCAAACCATGACACCTGTGCAAAAATTGAAGGAGGTTTTTCTTCCTTGGAATGTTTTGGACAAAAACCTCTCTCAGTTTCCAAAAATTCATCTTTTATTGATCTGAAACATCTTTTGAGTGAAACTTGTCCCGATGTGTGGAACAAGGGATTTTGCCGAAATGAAGCGAAATGAAGGGGATAGGGGGCTTCTAAATTCTTGGGGAAATTTTTGGAAGTAGGGAGGGATGTTAGGAAGTAGGGGAAAGTGGAATCGTGGAGATCGAGTGAGGGGAAGGGGTCCAAAAGGGCAAAACACAGGCCCAACCTAGAAAATTTCCAGATTGTAGCTAGAAACTAGGGTTTGTGCAAAAATGATGAATTTGGCGGATCTAAGGGATGGGAAGTGTTTGATAAGGTAATTTAAGGATAGGGGAAGGTGTATGAACATTTGGATACAAGTTTTGCCGATGTTTTGACCATCCAAGAGAAATTAACTTCAAAACCCTAGGAGAGGGAAATGACCTTGCCTAGGCACAACTGAAGCATGAATAAAGTGTAAAATGACTCATTCAACACTGACATGATAATGACAACCCTCTGAATGATGATAGGCTCAACTGAATGATGACATGGACTGACATTTGGGCAAACCCTAGACCTAATGCCTAGTGACCAAATTTTGCTTGAAGACTCACTGAAATGACAAAATTTGACCTTGACACTCTGAGACAACTTTGTAAGAGCATATTTGATCACTGGAGGAAGGCTGAAAATACTGACACTAACATTGGCTCCAATGGGGATGGTAGCTCCTTGGAGGTGCCAAGAACCTTAGACCTCTGGGAGAGCAGACCAGTGCTTGCAACCATTGGGCGATGGGGTCATTATTTCGGCAAACGACACAAGACTTTGACTCATTTATTGAATGAAAACTTGACTGAAAACTGACTGAAACTTAACTAGAACTTGACTCAAACCGACTCGATAGCAAACTGAAATAACTTTAAAAACTCACTCAACAGACCAAACACAAATGACTCATGACCGACTTAAAACAAAACTTTACAAAGCTTTTTGGAAAAACGGCAGCAATCCATCAAGATTTGGAATCATGATGACAACCACCTGCATATTAATGAAATATGTACAATCATGAATAATGAGCTTTCCAATGTAACCAATCCAGCAGATGGCTACATACCAAATTTCTACTCTTGCTTATCTCGAGCAGGCGAAACAATGAACCTGTAGGAAACTCAAAATAACCACTGAAACCAAAGCTTATGATAATGAACCAGGTAACATTTATCTTTTCTAATGCTTGCAGAAGAATGCCAAAGGGATCTTGATAATCCTGAAGCACTACCTTGTTTGGAGATCCAGCTGCAAAAATATAAGTACTCGCTTCATTCTGATCTGAAAGAAAAGTGGGTTGCTGATTGATAGGAAGGCACAGAGAAGTATAAGCTTCTGCCATATGAGTGTTGGCTGTAAATTCCTTGACCGTGAGAAATTTTGACATATTGTCTCTCTCAAGCTTATATTCCTCAATTTCATGGTCTAGGTCATTCTTAAACAGAAAACAATCCTCAAGATCATCAAACATGACAGCCTCATCATCTTCATCAAAGAAAATATTATCCGTTTGCTGATCTATAAAATTAATTACAAGACTGTCATCATTTTCAAGAGAGGAAGAAGTTTCACCAACACTTTCGTGACCATGTGCACACTGCCGATTTGCTTTAGCTTGGGTTGTAGCATGACCTTTCAAAAGCTGATCTATCTCCTTTTCAGACAAAGGAGATAAGGCTTTCTGTTTCCCTTTGCTCAAACAAGTCTTGTCTTCTTGAAATAACATTTCAAAACATGAAAAATCTGAATGATAGTCCTGATCTTCTGAAACTTGGAAACATTGTTGATCATCTTCATATGACATGGCAAGCAAACTATCCAAATTATGATTGAAAGAAGAGTTTTCACTTACTTGAACAAAGATCTCATCTTGTTGTTCATGAACATCTGAATCCAAAACTCTGTCTATGATCTCAACAATAGAGCTCTCTTTGATGGGCTTCAGCACAAGATATTCCTGGTCATCATAATCTAAATGTTGTTCTGAAGTAGTTGTCCTAACATTATCACATTCTGCAATCAACATTGGACTTACTTGCATGCTGCTGTCTTCTGTGGGCAGATCTGAAATAGAACCCTCTCTTTCATCATTTTCAGCCATATGGCCATCTTCAAGCTGCTGATCTTGATTCTGCTGCAAAATTTTCTGATCATCTTGATGGGTATCCACTAGGTTTTCTTCATGTTGCTGAAATGGATTCTCATACAAAGCCTCCATGATCTCAACATCCATAAAATTATCATCTTCATAATATTTCTCAAGGCTTTCAATAAAACTATAGGCATGCTTGCAACAGTCTTGAACTAAATTTAATGATGGATAAGATGCTTGATATCTTTTAATAAACAAGGCATGAAAATCCTTTAAACAGTAAATATGCATGTGAAATCTAACCAAATGAAGAGCAGCATCCTTCTTACCATCATCTTTAAATGTAGGCAAATTCCTTGACCAATCTACCTTGGGAATCTTATTCGGAAAACCTGGAATGTGATCTCGGCTCATGGGAGCATATCTTCTTGCAATTAGGTCCATCATGAAAATCTCACAGCTACTGATCTTCCTACAGTGAAGTCAACATGAAGCATAGGTCGCTGGATTCTTCAGTGAAAAGAGTCGCCAGGTGAATGATTTCAGCCTTTCAAGTGTCTGATCGTTGTCCACCATCAACAATCAGATCTGAACTTGATACATGTACTGGGGTAAAATGCAAATGAAGTGTTGTATTCACAAGCTCACGGAGATTGACTGAAGCAGCGTTTATCTACTAACGCTGATGTAAAATAAGAGCGTTTTCGAAGGCTACCTGGCATAACTTCAGGCTCCGTCTAAGACTTATGAAACAAACACATCAACCCACAAACAAGTCTGTTCTCCCCAGTATGGTCGCCAGTATGTTAGCACTTGAAATTTCACCTCAGGCTGAGAAAGGCAAACCTCAAAGCTACATCAAACCATTCAGCCTCGTAGCTAGCCCTACGGGGCAGGAGAAGGCTCTCTCCGGTCAATCTCGGTAGATCTTCAATGGGATGAGATGACCAACACGGTAACACTGATATTAGGCTAGTAAACTGATTTGAAGGTTGATTTGGGGGTTTTTGGGGTTTTTGGTGGCAAATTGAGGAGCTGCAATTTAGGGTGCGGGGATTGGACACAGTTTCTGCAGGGGGGTCTTTGGGGCGAGGTAGGAGCCTGTATTGATGTCTTTAGCTGAAGTGGATGATAAGGAAAGAAAGATAAGAAGGCTAAAGAGAGAAAACAATGAATTTGAATTCTCTTTAGACAGAAGAAAACATTGAAATTAAACAAATTTAAAAGCAGAGCATGGCTAGCATGAATTCATACTTTATCACTTCATTTGTTTAATGTGCAGCAGTAAAGAAAGGAAATGAATTACATACAAAGCTTACAAGAACATGAAGAAACACACCATCAACACATGAGTCCACAAGAATCCCAAAGATGACTGCAAAACCTTGGTCTTCCTTAGCCAAAAATTGCAGAGATACAAGTGATAATACAATGATAGCTTCTCCCTCAAGAGTCCAACCTTCCAACCCCTGAAAATGATTAAGAAAATACATAATATAGGTAAGCCAACCTCTTCCCTTGCCTCTAGGGGTCGAGCTCACTATCCTAGGAGCTGTTTGAACCACTTCTAAACTAAGCACTACAAAGTAGGCAGTCAAAACAACTTGCCTCTATAAACTTGGAAACCAGTTCATACATTCAATTTTTACCCTTTACACAAATGAATCTTCTAGAAGTGTTAAACAAGAGTAAAAATATCCAAAAAGTGTCACAATTACATCCAAGAGGACCACCATACACCTCAAAAAGTCAAACTGGAGCCAAACTGCGTTTTCTGGGCTGAACTGGTCAAATCTGGCAAAGTTTCCTCAACGGGTCGCGCACATTTCCTCAACGGGTCGCGCACTTTGGAGCTCTGTTTGGAGGCCTTCCTGGTGTCAGAATTAGGTGCAGGATAGCTCGTTGGAAAGGTCTATGAGTCTAACTTCCAACCCGACTAGAATTTTTGGATTTGGAAGTCATTTGCCTATAAAAAGTCAATTCTCCCAAGACTGCTTCTGCAACTCAAAAAAGGGGCAGAAAGTCAAATTTTGCCTGTATTTTGACCTTTTGGAGGCCCAAAACTCCATAAAAACTCAATTCCATCCATGTGCATATGTAATTTTGCATGAAAAATCTAGAAATGTTGAGTTTTTGCAAAACGGAGCTACGATGACAAAGGGTCTCACCGGGGGTGAGACCCGTTGAGAAGCCAAAACCTGTAAATTTCCAAAAAAACAAAATTACCCAAAATTCTCAAAAAAATTTGGGATTTGTGCTGTAGCTGATGCTAGTGAGTGCCATGATCTTTGAGGGATGCCTCAGCCAAGATACGGAGTGGATTGGTCTTCTTTCTCCGTTTTAGAGCCTCGGTCAACCGCCTTTGAAACATCTTCATTTTGGCCTTGTACACATGCATTCTTGCCCTGTAATGGTTCTTCATGTTTCTCAGCAGTCTTTTATCTTGGTTGGCCTTAGCCAACAGCCTCTCCAAGTGAGCATTCTCCTGAATGAGCATTTACTCTCGGTCAGCTGGCAATGGATCACCGGGTCTTCTACGGTTCAAGACTCGGTCGCTACGAATCCTCCATAGTTCATCAAGCGCTTTCTCATCCTCCAATTGTTTGTTCCGCTGCTCCAGGTAAGTAATAGTCCATTGAGCACCCTCAAGTCTCCTCTGTAAAACATCATTTTCAGCCCTGATATGCTGAATGATCTCCTTCGCCTCTTAGCTAGGAGAACTGACCTCAAGATCAATCACCAGATCCTCATGAATCATGGGCTCTTTGCCCCTCTGTAGTACCTGTGTTGGTGAAGAAAGAGAGGCCCCTTCCACCTGATGTGGAGATAACACTCGTTGAGCTGATGATGAAGGCGAGACCCCTTCCACCTGCTGTGGTGATAGTACTCGCCTAGCTACTGCAAATAAGGCCCTTGGGCCTCTCTGATAAGTGACCAATGGAGGAGAGCTGACATGTCTGGTCTCAAGAATATCATGCTACTGTGATGGACTTCCCCCCTCATGAACAACCTCAGGGGGTGAAAGGGATAACCTTGAGAGCAGCAAAACAAAACCCGATCTCTACTTGCATTTTGACATTTTTAAAGCAAATATACATGAACTTCTCATTTCAACTTGATGGCATTAAAACACATTTCCCATGCTCATTTTTCTCTATCAAGCAAAATACTTTGATGATCAGAGGCCTACCTGCAACCTTGAAGAGATTTGGGGTCATTTGGCAGCTTACTGGCAAATTTCTGTGGAGAAATCCCCAACGGGTCGCGCCCCTCCCAACGGGTCGCGCACGTTGATTTTTTGAACTGCAGAAGAGCTCTCAACGAGTCGCGCACCACCCAACGGGTCGCGCTTTTGCAGGAGGCTTTTGGAGGCCTTCTCGGTGTTGGAATTGGGCGCACAATAGTGCGTTGGAAATTTCTTTGAGTCTACTTTCCAACCCAATTGGAATTTTTCAATTTGGAGTTGATTTGACCTGTCAAAAATCAAATCTCCCAAGACTGGTCAAAAAGTGCCAAATGAGGCTGCCTCAAGGAAGAGTGTTGTTGCAGTCAACTTTTGAATGACTTCCGCAACCCCAAATTGAGCCCATGATAGCTCATTGGAAAGATATTTGTGTTGCGTTATCATTTTAACCATCAATAAAATCATTTGGCCAACCAAGCTAGGAGAAAACTTGATTTTCCCAAGGTCAATTCAGAGGTGTCTTTGATTCTCCTAAGGCAATGGTATTCTTGAAATTTCTCTCAAACCATGACACCTGTGAAAAAATTGAAGGAGGTTTTTCTTCCTTGGAATGTTGTGGACAAAAACCTCTCTCAATTTCCCAAAATTCATCTTTTATTGATCTGAAACATCTTTTGAGTGAAACTTGTCCCGATGTGTGGAACAAGGGATTTTGCCGAAATGAAGCGAAATGAAGGGGATAGGGGGCTTCTAAATTCTTGGGGAAATTTTTGGAAGTAGGAAGGGATGTTAGGAAGTAGGGGAAAGTAGAATCGTGGAGATCGAGTGAGGGGAAGGGGTCCAAAAGGGCAAAACACAGGCCCAACCTAGAAAATTACCAGATTGTAGCTAGAAACTAGGGTTTGTGCAAAAATGATGAATTTGGCGGATCTAAGGGATGGGAAGTGTTTGATAAGGTACTTTAAGGATAGGGGAAGGTGTATGAACATTTGGATACAATTTTTGCCGATTTTTTGACCATCCAAGAGAAATTAGCTTCAAAACCCTAGGAGAGGGAAATGACCTTGCCTAGGCACAATTGAAGCATGAATAAAGTGTAAAATGACTCATTCAACACCGACATGATAATGAAAACCCTCTGAGTGATGATAGGCTCAGCTGAATGATGACATGGACTGACATTTGGGCAAACCCTAGACCTAATGCCTAGTGACCAAATTTTGCTTGAAGACTCACTGAAATGACAAAATTTGACCTTGACACTCTGAGACAACTTTGTAAGAGCATATTTGATCACTGGAGGAAGGCTGAAAAGACTGACACTAACAAGAGGGACATATGAAAAGGGCTAATCAAAACCCCGATGTGATAAAGCTAATCGCAATCGGCAATCAGCGGAGTCACATGACAAAGGGATAAAAGTTCAAGCCAAATCCCGACTATGATCTATTAATTGGGTGCACATCTCGAAAGGGAATTATACATTAAAATAGTTTGCATGCATTATGTTGTATCACCTTTTGGTAATCGGAAATATTTACAGAAAATCTTTAAACCCTTCCCTTTGACACTCCTGATCGCCGATTTGCGATTTATCGTCGATCCCTGATCAATGAAATCTAAAGCATGCTTGAAACAATCATTCAGAATATAAGCGACGTGATGGGAATTTATGATGTTATTTACCACGATTGACAGTTTAAACGGCTATTCAATACCGCAGTTAAGGATAGATCTTTCAAAAGATTGTATCTGTGGTAATCCTTAACTATATTTTATTTACCATATGCTAATCGACATAATTCTATTCATTGTAATATTGGCTTGCAACAACACTTTCTCTGTATCACGGTTTGCAAATATTTGTGCAGAGTTCTTCCGAAACTAGAAATCCAAAGAAAATGGGAAGAAATCAAAGAAGTCCACAACAACAGCCCCTCCAATCAAAGATCCCGGACCAAGCAAGAAAGGATTAATCTCAGATACGACATGCCTTGTTCTGGGAAACACTAGCAGGGAAAGTATTTACAATTTGATAGAAGAAGAGGAGCCCGAAGAATTATCAGAGGAAGCCACAGCCGATTCAACTAACAAATTAGAAGGGACTCTTAAAGAATTGGCTTGTTCTTATCTTCACAGGATGGCAACACGAGCTAAAATCCAGCCATATACTAACATAGTAAGATGGGTTGTGGAAAAAATTCCAGTGCTGGACAAGACATTTTGCACAGTTGATGGGAGGATATTCGGCTCATTTCAGCCTGAGGATCTTATGAAAATGTACCACTTACCTCAACATGAGAAGCAATATAAAAAGGAATTCTTGGAAGCGTTTGCAAAGGAAAACAATTCAGAGTTAGCCCCAATAAGGCAATGGAGGCATTTCCAAGAAAAGCACAAGCATGAGTCATTAGGTAAGTACTATGTTGACTCATTGGCTTCCTCTTATTGTTATGCTGGGGCTATGATGTGTAGGATGTGGGGAATACATGATTCTGCCAAATTTACCATAGAAATGGTCCCCCCTAATGGAAGCCGCAATCAACGGTTATGTGATGGATTGGGAAAATAGTTTGTCCAATAAACTAGCCACAACAATTTTAGAGTACAGAACAAATGCACATAAAACTTCCTGGATTATTCTCCCATTTTATTACAGTGCATACATTATGGATACTATTTGCTTTAACTCTGAATATCCAATACTCGGATGGAGATGGACTCCCCAGGACCCAAATCCAATCCATATTTACCACCAGTAGTTGTGGAAGGCGCATTACAAGAATCACTTGTATAAAATTTGCAATGGTTTTATTCTCCCTGTATATTATTCTATTTTTAATAAACCTGCCCCCAGGATATTCCCAAAGGCATAAATTGACTTGACAGCAGTAGGTAGTTGGTTCAGGGAAGAGAAATTTACTTATATAAGGCTTGTTGGTAGCCTTACGAAACCCCATGTTCTCCCCTTGTATGTGCCTGATAAATTGTTAGCTCGAGAATTGGCTTATCAAATAACAGTAGAAGGGACGTCCAGAACCCTTAAGGATTCAAATAAACACATGTGGCAAATCTTCCCTTTAAGATGTGGCATTTTCACTCTACATGACTACAAGCATGCAGAGAAGGAGACAGAAAAGATGCTAACGCTGAATCTTGCCACGATTCCTAACAGGCCATATGATCCAAGACAGATTGCTTATAATGTCACATCTCAAGCCAAACTTGCTAAGTTTGATCATAAAGCGGATGACTTCGATGATCAATTTTCTTCAGCTGAATCATTATTTCAAGTTAAAGGACTAGCCAATGAGGTATCAAGATGAAGGGCTAGAAACATTTGATAGGCTTAGAGACCAGAGGTTACAAACTCTACCTTTAGACCTATTAGCCACAACCCCGACAATCTAGTCAAGTGAAACTGAACAGCAAGTTGTTGATAAAGCTCCTACAGTGGAAAAAGTTCCTGAGAAACAAAAAACACCAGAGTAGGAGCAGGAACAAGAACAGGGAAAAGGCAGTGAACTCATTGATTCAGACATTCATATTGATCCCAAACTACTCAAAGAATGGCAATAGTTTGACTCAATCATCAGCAATATAGAGAGCTTGTAGGGATTTAGCACACCTGAAGTAACAACTGGTCAAAAGACAGCAACTAATACAATTCCAACTGAAGGAACTAGTGGCCCACCCATGGCTCAAAAAGATGTCGAAATTATTCCAGAGAACCCTTCCAATGAGATTGTTTTGCATGTAGAAGAAATACCACCCTTAGATGTCTTCTACAGCCCTAAGCATAGGGCTGTAATAAAGAGACAAAATAAAAAGAGAAAACTTGATCTATCTTCTCTTTTACCTACACAAATGAAGATAACTAATGTGGTATGGAGAGAGGAAGTCAACCCTTATGAAGATCTTACTAAACTTTCTCAGTATGCTAGGGCATACATAGCAACTACTATGGACGAGGCATCAGAAGTCAACAATTTGCTTAAAGAGAAGGATCAAGCGATCATCTCACTGAAGACACAGGTACATGAAAAACGGTTAAGGATAGAGCAGTTAGAGCAGCAGTTAGCAACACAGAAGTAGTCAAATGACCAATTAAACGAGCAATTGCTCAAAGAGAAACAGAGGATAGATCAACATGCAATGCAGAAGCAAAAATAACTATCTCAAGCATTGAGCAAGCTGAAGACAATGAATGAACATTGAGAAAATCAAAAGACGAACAGATCGCTCAGCTGTCATTGCAAATAGAAAGGTTCAAGGAATTTCCTCAAGTAGAGGAATTCAAATCAGAGGCTCTCCAAATTACTAAGGCACTATCTACTCTTATTATGTAATAATATTTCTCTTGTTCCTCCCTTCTGTGAAATTTCCTCGTCTATGATTGATAAGTCAGTTGATGCAAGAAAAAAATTGGAGCAGGCAGATGAAACACTAACAGAGTTTCTCTCTTGGCAAGAAACAAAGGAAGGACAAGCTGCAAATCTTCCCCAAATTCTAGAATCACACAAGGAAATATTTTTCCTTGAGTGGCAATCTCAACTAATGAAAGCAGAAAGGGAAACATCGAGATGTAGTTCGGCGACTGGTAATATAGTGGAATTGATTAATAATACTCTTTATTTGTCAAATTTCATTTCAGAATGTACTCCAAGGAAACTGCCATCAATCAAAGCATTGGAGCAGATATGGAAACAAGAGCTGGAAAAGAGGGAGAGGTTGATCGTGGGCATTCAAACTTTAACGTGGGAAACCTTTTGGTTCTTCCTCGTTAAACCATATAATCGGAGGATGGCGATGAAATGCCTTACCGATGCAGTTGGTTACATGATTCCTGAAATTACTGAAGCCACATATACTGCCCAACTGCATTCACATATGAGTCATCCTCCAAAACTTCAACCGATGCTCGTCATATGCTAGCTCAAGCCAAAACATAGTTAGCCAAAACAATGAACCATCCTTACCGACTGCAAGCATGTCTATTTCGGGGAGATTTTCATATATTTGTGATTTGGTTACATCAGCTCATAGCATTTTTATTTCATAGTTAGTTAATTTAGATAGTATTTATAGGCCCTTTCATGTTTCTAGAAAGGGTTCTAAAATTTTGTATTAAGACTTGGATTAGAAGTTGCACTATTGTGCTTCCGATATATATTTTTTTATGAAACTAGACCTGAATTCTGAGTTTTAATGAAGAGTACTTTTGTCTGATATGCACTACTACTTCCTATAAAAGTATTTCCAAGTTAGAAAGCGGGATCGAAATGCAATTCATGTTGGAGGGGATTCAAACACATATGGTACTATTATCTATGTTTTTCTTCATTCTTTTATGTGAACTAGCATTCATTCATTTTGCTATTATTGATGTATGTATAAGCTTTTACAGCAATCTCTTTTACTTATCACTATTGAATGTTCAAGAGTTGTTATTTTCCATATATATATGCGTCAATGATATATAAAGAGCAGTGCAATAATGTTTTAATTATTACTTTGTTCAACTATTTGAACAAATTAATTATCATATGAATGAATATTTTTGTTTAAAAGTAGAGTCATCTACATGCCTACTTTTCAATAAGAACCATTAAGAATTGCACTAAGACAGAGACTTCCCGGGATAGATTAGTTAATTACATTATTGCATTTTAGAATAAATCTTTCATCATTTTCCATTAGATATAAGTAAATTAAACATTTATCCATCCCATTCATAAATCATTGGGAAATTGATCCCATTATATCCAGTCGAAGCCACCACACCAAACGGAAAAGGAGCTGCCTTTAAGGTCTGGACCAGGTGGTTTTCCCCAATGTTGATGCAGCGATTTTCGAGGCTTCGACATTTTTGGCGCTAGAAGGAGGGCATGAACTGTGAATGGCGAGCAAATCCAAATCTACAATCCATTCTGAGAGTAAATCTCCCTCCACCTCACCTCCGACTTCCCCCTCGCAGGCTGGAACTCCAGTTTTCAAGCGAGAAGTAGAGGAGACAACGACCACTGCTCAACCCCAAAATATCTCAGATAAATTAACTCCAGAATCTCTTGAAGTACAGTCTCTCATCCACAAACTTCAAGGATTCTCAATATCACCACAGAAATCTGAGGTATCTCAAGGCAGTGTAACTTCGCAATTCATTCCTTCTCACCCTCTCACCAGACTTCAGAGTGAAAAGCTTGGTATTGAACCTACTGAGTTACCTTTGCCTAAAAGGAAATGGGCAAGGAAAACAACTGAAGGATCTGATAGTGAAACTTTCTCATCATCATCATCCATTTCATCTTCTCCAATGCAAAGTCAACCATCCACTCCTCCACTCTAGATTGTTGTTCAACAGGGAACTGGAACTTCAACATCTGTTTCTCAACCTCCTCAAACTTCAATATCTGCTCCTTCCCAACCATCTGGAACTTCATCGGCACTATCATCTAGTAGTAGCTCAACAATGGCATAGAATCCATGGAACAATCCTGGTGCAGTCACAATGCCTGCACCTTTGCACCCATTGCGAGCACATCCTGAAAAATGGTTGCCGAAATTTAATCCAGATGAAAGCACACAAGCAGATGAGCACATTAAAAGCTTTATGTTGTCAGTCAACTTAAAAGTAGTTACAAAGGAAGATGTTGTTGTTAGACTTTTCCCTTATACCCTACAAGGATCAGCTGGGTCTTGGTACTTTTCCTTGCCCTCAGGATCCATTACTAATTGGAACATTTTTCAAGAACATTTCTTGACTAAATACGGTGATGACAGATCTGTAGCGACGTTAATCAATGATCTTTCAAATCTTAGGACAGAGTCTAAAGAACCTATAAAAGAGTTCAATTCATGGTTTAATAAACTCTTAAATAAGATTTCGACTGCCTCTAAACCTAGTGAGCAAGTTAGAAGTGAATGGTATATAACAGCTTTACCCTCAAATAAAGCTATCTTTGTAGATAGAGCTGAAAAACCCACTCTAGTAGAAAATATGAAAGAGGCACTTGCTGTAGAAAAATGCATCATTGCCTTAGAAAAGAAAGCTGATCTTGAAGATATAAAATCAAAAAAGGTCTCCTTCAAAGATGATTCAAAGAAGAAAATGGCTAAAGATCCCTACGATATGGAAGGTCTCCAAAAAGTTCTCAATACTATGTCAAATGAAATGATAGAAATCAAGAAGCAAGTAGCTCAGACTTCAAAAAAAAGGCCATTTAGAAACTTTAAGAAACTTGAATCAAAACTCCCAAATGTTATATCCAATATGTTAGCACTTGAAATTTCACCTCAGGCTGAAAAGGCAAATCTCAAAGCTACATCAAACCATTCAGCCTCGTAGCTAGCCCTACGGGGCAGAAGAAGGCTCTCTCCGGTCAATCTCGTTAAATTTTCAATGGGAAGAGATGAAAAATCAAGGTAACACAGATATTAGGCTAGTAAACTGATTTGAAGGTTGATTTGGGGGTTTTTGGGGTTTTTGGTGGCAAATTGAGGAGCTGCAATTTAGGGTGCGGGGATTGGACACAGTTTCTGCAGGGGGGTCTTTGGGGCAAGGTAGGAAGTTGTATTGATGTCTTTAGCTGAAAGGGATGATTAGAAAGAAAGAAAAGAATGCTAAAGAGAGCAAACAATGGATTTGAATTCTCTTTAGACAGCAGAAAACATAGAAATTAAACAAATTTAAAAGTAGAGCATGGCAAACATGAATTCTGACTTTATCACTTCATTTGTTTAATATGCAGCAGTATAGAAAGGAAATGAATCACATCACAAAGCTTACAATAACATAAAGAAACACACCATCAACACCTGAGTCCACATGAATCCCAAAGATGACTGCAAAACCCTGGTCTTCCTTAGCCAAAAATTGCAGAGATACAAGCAAAATATACAATGATAGTTCCTCCCTCAAGAGTCCAACCATGAAAATGAGCATGAAAGTACATAATATAGATGATCTAACCTCTTTCCCTGCCTCCATGGGTCGAGCTCACTATCCTAGGAGCTGTTTGAACAACTTCTAAACTAAGCACTACAAAATAGGCAGTCAAAACAACTTGCCTCTAAAAACTTGGAAACCAGTTCATACAGTCAATTTTACCCTTTTACATGAGAGAAACTTCTAGAAGAGTAAAACAAGAGTAAACGTATCCAAAAAGTGCCACAAGTACAGTCAAAAGGACCACCATCGACCTCAGCAAGTCAAAATGGAGCTAAACTGCAAATTCTGGGCTGAACTGGTCAAATCTGGCACAAATTCCTCAAGGGGTCGCGCACATCATCCTCAACGGGTCGTGCACTTTGGAGCCCTGTTTGGAGGCCTTCCCGGTGTCAGAATTAGGTTCCGGATAGCTCGTTGGAAAGGTCTCTGAGTCTAATTTCCAACCCAACTAGAATTTTTCAATTTGGAGTTGATTTGACCTGTCAAAACTCAAATCTCCCAAGACTGGTCAAAAAGTGCCAAATGAGGCTGCCTGAAAGAAGAGTGCTGTTGCAGTCAACTTTTGAATGCCTTCCTCAACCCCATATTGAGCTCATGATAGCTCATTGGAAATATATTTGTGTCTAGTTATCATTTTACCCATCAATAAAATCATTTGGCTAACCAAGCTAGGAGAAAACTTGATTTTCCCAAGGTCACTTCAGAGGTGTCTTTGATTCTCCTGAGGCAACGGTATTCTTGAAATTTCTCTCAAACAATGACACCTGTGAAAAAAGTGAAGGAGGTTTTTCTTCTTTGGCATTTTCTGGACAAAAACCTTGCTTCGTTTCCCAAAATTCATCTTTGACTGCTCTGAAACATCTTTTGAGTGAAACTTGTCCCGATGTGTGAAACAAGGAATTTTGTCGAAATGGAGCGAAATGAAGGGGATAGGGGGCTTCTAAATTCTTGGGGAAATTTTTGGGAGTGGGGAGGGATGTTAGGAAGCAGGGGAAAGTGGAATTGTGGAGATCGAGTGAGGGGAAGGGGTCCAAAAGGGCAAAACACAGGCCCAACCTAGAAAATTGCCAGGTTGTAGCTAGAAACTAGGGTTTGTGCAAAAATGAGGAATTTGGGGGATCTCAGTGATGGGAAGCATTTGATAAGGTACATGAAGGATAGGGGAAGGTGTATGAACATCTGGAAACAAGTTTTGTTGATGATTTGACCGTCCAAAAGAAATTGCCTTCAAAACCCTAGGAGAGGGAAATGACCTTACTTAGGCACAACTGAAGCATGAATAAGGTGTAAAATGACTCATTTGACACTGACATGATAATGAAAACCCTCTGAATGATGATAGGCTCAGCTGAATGATGACATGGACTGACATTTGGGCAAACCCTAGACCTAATGCCTAGTGACCAAATTTTGCTTGAAGACTCACTGAAATGACAAAATTTAACCTTGACACTCTGAGACAACTTTGTAAGAGCATATTTGATCACTGGAGGAAGGCTGAAAAGACTGACACTAACATTGGCTCCAATGGGGATGGTAGCTCCTTGGAGGTGCCAAGAACCTCAGACCTCCGGGAGAGCAGACCAGTTCTTTCAACCATTGGGCGATGGAGTCATTATTTCGGCAAACGACACAAGACTTTGACTCATTTATTGACTGAAACCTGACTGAAAACTGACTAAAACTTAACTGGAACTTGACTCAAACTGACTCGATGGCAAACTGAAATAACTTGAAAAACTCACTCAACAGACCAAACACAAATGACTCATGACCGACTTAAAACAAAACTTTACAAAGCTTTTGGAAAAACGGCAGCAATCCATCAAGATTTGGAATCATGATGACAACCACCTGCATACTAATGAAATATATACAATCATGTATAATGAGCTTTCCAATGTAACCAATCCAGCAGATGTCTACATACCAAATTTATGCTCTCGCTTATCTCGAGCAGGCGAAACGATGAACCTGTAGGCAACTCAAAATAACCACTGAAACCAAAGCTTATGATAATGAACCAGGTAACATTTATCTTTTCTAATGCTTGCAGAAGAATGCCAAAGGGATCTTGATAATCCTGAAGCACTACCTTGTTTGGAGATCCAGCTGCAAAAATATAAGTACTTGCTTCATTCTGATCTGAAAGAACAGTGGGTTGCTGATTGATAGGAAGGCACAGAGAAGTATAAGCTTCTGCCATATGAGTGTTGGCTGTAAATTCCTTGACCGTGAAAATTTTTGACATATTGTCTCTCTCAAGCTTATATTCCTCAATTTCATGGTCTAGGTCATTCTTAAACAGAAAACAATCCTCAAGATCATCAAACATGACAGCCTCATCATCTTCATCAAAGAAAATATTATCCGTTTGCTGATCTATAAAATTAATTACAAGACTGTCATCATTTTCAAAAGAGGAAGAAGTTTCACCAACACTTTCGTGACCGTGTGCACACTGCCGATTTGCTTTAGCTTGGGTTGTAGCATGACCTTTCAAAAGCTGATCTATCTCCTCTTCAGACAAAGGAGATAAGGCTTTATGTTTCCCTTTGCTCAAACAAGTCTTGTCTTCTTGAAATAAGATTTCAAAACATGAAAAATCTGAATGATAGTCCTGATCTTCTGAAACTTGGAAACATTGTTGATCATCTTCGTATGACATGGCAATCAAACTATCCAAATTATGATTGAAAGAAGAGTTTTCACTTACTTGAACAAAGATCTCATCTTGTTGTTCATGAGCTGGCTGAATTACCTCCTCATGCAGGCTCTGTTCTGACGGCATAAGGACATTTGGATCAAGAACTTTGTATATGATCTCAACAACAAAACTCTCCTTTTCAGGATTCGACACAAGGTATTCTTGGTCACCATGATCTGAATCTAGAACTGAAGTAGTTGTCCTAACATTATCACATTCTTCAATCTACATGCTGTCTTCTTCTGTGAGCAGATCTGAAACAAGCTCTTCTCTTTCATCAATTACAGCCATATGGCCATCTTCAACCTGCTGATCTTGACAAGTATCCTCTAAGATTTCTATGTGCTGCTGAAACGGCTTTTCATACAGGGCTTCCATGATCTCTTCATCCATGAAATTATCATCTTCATAAAACTTCTCAAGGCTTTCAATAAAATTATGTACATGGCTACAACAGTTCTGAACTAAAATCAAAGATGGATATGATTCTTTATACTTTTCAAAGAACACGATATGAAAATCCCTTAAACAATAAATTGAAGCAGATGGCAAACTTTCATACCAAGATTGAGTTGTACCTTCCAGAGTGGCCAAGAATATCTTCATCAAGCAATCTTCAGGAAAATCGACCTTCAATTTGCGAATATGCATATGAAATCTAACTAGATGAAGAGCAGCATCCTTCTTACCATCATCTTTAAATGTAGGCAAATTCCTTGACCAATCTACCTTGGGAATCTTATTCGGAAAACCTGGAATGTGATCTCGGCTCATGGGAGCATATCTTCTTGCAATTAGGTCCATTATGAAAATCTCACAGCTACTGATCTTCCTGCAGTGAAGTCACCATGAAGCATAGGTTGCTAGATTTCTTCAGTGAAAGGAGTCGCCAAGTGAATGATTTCAGCCTTTCAAGTGTCTGATCGTTGTCCACTATCAACAATCAGATCTGAACTTGATACATGTACTGGGGTAAAATGTCAATGAAGCGCTATGTTCACAAGCTCACGGAGATTGACTGAAGCAGCGTTTATCTACTAACGCTGATGTAAAACAAGAGCGTTTTCGAAGGCTACCTGGCATAACTTCAGGCTCCGTCTAAGACTTATGAAATAACACGTTCAATGAGCAAAGGATTAGATGTTCTTCCCCAGTATGGTCGCCAGTATGTTAGCACTTGAAATTTCACCTCAGGCTGAAAAGGCAAATCTCAAAGCTACATCAAACCATTCAGCCTCGTAGCTAGCCCTACGGGGCAGGAGAAGGCTCTCTCCGGTCAATCTCGTTAAATTTTCAATGGGAAGAGATGACCAATCAAGGTAACACAGATATTAGGCTAGTAAACTGATTTGAAGGTTGATTTGGGGGTTTTTGGGGTTTTTGGTGGCAAATTGAGGAGCTGCAATTTAGGGTGCGGGGATTGGACACAGTTTCTGCAGGGGGGTCTTTGGGGCAAGGTAGGAAGCTGTATTGATGTCTTTAGCTGAAAGGGATGATTAGGAAGAAAGAAAAGAAGGCTAAAGAGAGCAAACAATGGATTTGAATTCTCTTTAGACAGCAGAAAACATAGAAATTAAACAAATTTAAAAGTAGAGCATGGCAAACATGAATTCTGACTTTATCACTTCATTTGTTTAATATGCAGCAGTATAGAAAGGAAATGAATCACATCAAAAAGCTTACAATAACATAAAGAAACACACCATCAACACCTGAGTCCACATGAATCCCAAAGATGACTGCAAAACCCTGGTCTTTCTTAGCCAAAAATTGCAGAGATACAAGCAAAATATACAATGATAGTTCCTCCCTCAAGAGTCCAACCATGAAAATGAGCATGAAAGTACATAATATAGATGATCTAACCTCTTTCCCTGCCTCCATGGGTCGAACTCACTATCCTAGGAGCTGTTTGAACAACTTCTAAACTAAGCACTACAAAATAGGCAGTCAAAACAACTTGCCTCTAAAAACTTGGAAACCAGTTCATACAGTCAATTTTACCCTTTTACATGAGAGAAACTTCTAGGAGAGTAAAACAAGAGTAAAAGTATCCAAAAAGTGCCACAAGTACAGTCAAAAGGACCACCATCGACCCCAGCAAGTCAAAATGGAGCTAAACTGCAAATTCTGGGCTGAACTGGTCAAATCTGGCACAAATTCCTCAACGGGTCGTGCACTTTGGAGCCCTGTTTGGAGGCCTTCCCGGTGTCAGAATTAGGTTCCAGATAGTGCGTTGGAAAGGTCTCTGAGTCTACTTTCCAACCCAACTGGAATTTTTCAATTTGGAGTTAATTTTACCTGTCAAAACTCAACTCTCCCAAGACTGGTCAAAAAGTGCCAAATGAGGCTGCCTGAAAGAAGAGTGTTGTTGCAGTCAACTTTTGAATGCCTTCCTCAACCCCAAATGGAGCTCATGATAGCTCATTGGAAATATATTTGTGTCTAGTTATCATTTTACCCATCAATCAAATCATTTGGCTAACCAAGATAGGCGAAAACTTTATTTTCCCAAGGTCACTTCAGAGGTGTCTTTGATTCTCCTGAGGCAACGGTATTCTTGAAATTTCTCTCAAACAATGACACCTGTGAAAAAAGTGAAGGAGGTTTTTCTTCTTTGGCATGTTCTAGACAAAAGCCTCTATCCGTTTCCAAAAATTCATCTTTGACTGCTCTGAAACATCTTTTGAGTGAAACTTGTCCCGATGTGTGAAACAAGGAATTTTGTCGAAATGGAGCGAAATGAAGGGGATAGGGGGCTTCTAAATTCTTGGGGAAATTTTTGGGAGTGGGGAGGGATGTTAGGAAGTAGGGGAAAGTAGAATCGTGGAGATCGAGTGAGGGGAAGGGGTCCAAAATGGAAAAACACAGGCCCAACCTAGAAAATTGCCAGGTTGTAGCTAGAAACTAGGGTTTGTGTAAAAATGAGGAATTTGGGGGATCTCAGTGATGGGAAGCATTTGATAAGGTACATGAAGGATAGGGGAAGGTGTATGAACATCTGGAAACAAGTTTTGCTGATGATTTGACCGTCCAAGAGAAATTGCCTTCAAAACCCTAGGAGAGGGAAATGACCTTACTTAGGCACAACTGAAGCATGAATAAGGTGTAAAATGACTCATTTGACACTGACATGATAATGACAACCCTCTGAATGATGATAGGCTCAGCTGAATGATGACATGGACTGACATTTGGGCAAACCCTAGACCTAATGCCTAGTGACCAAATTTTGCTTGAAGACTCACTGAAATGACAAAATTTAACCTTGACACTCTGAGACAACTTTGTAAGAGCATATTTGATCACTGGAGGAAGGCTGAAAAGACTGACACTAACATTGGCTCCAATGGGGATGGTAGCTCCTTGGAGGTGCCAAGAACCTCAGACCTCCGGGAGAGCAGACCAGTGCTTTCAACCATTGGGCGATGGAGTCATTGTTTCGGTAAACGACACAAGACTTTGACTCATTTATTGACTGAAACCTGACTGAAAACTGACTAAAACTTAACCGGAACTTGACTCAAACTGACTCGATGGCAAACTGAAATAACTTGAAAAACTCACTCAACAGACCAAACACAAATGACTCATGACCGACTTAAAACAAAACTTTACAAAGCTTTTGGAAAAATGGCAGCAATCCATCAAGATTTGGAATCATGATGACAACCACCTGCATACTAATGAAATATATACAATCATGTATAATGAGCTTTCCAATGTAACCAATCCATCAGATGTCTACATACCAAATTTCTGCTCTCGCTTATCTCAAGCAGGCGAAACGATGAACCTGTAGGCAACTCAAAATAACCACTGAAACCAAATCTTATGATAATGAACCAGGTAACATTTATCTTTTCTAATGCTTGCAGAAGAATGCCAAAGGGATCTTGATAATCCTGAAGCACTACCTTGTTTGGAGATCCAGCTGCAAAAATATAAGTACTTGCTTCATTCTGATCTGAAAGAACAGTGGGTTGCTGATTGATAGGAAGGCACAGAGAAGTATAAGCTTCTGCCATATGAGTGTTGGCTGTAAATTCCTTGACCGTGAAAAATTTTGACATATTGTCTCTCTCAAGCTTATATTCCTCAATTTCATGGTCTAGGTCATTCTTAAACAGAAAACAATCCTCAAGATCATCAAACATGACAGCCTCATCATCTTCATCAAAGAAAATATTATCTGTTTGCTGATCTATAAAATTAATTACAAGACTGTCATCATTTTCAAAAGAGGAAGAAGTTTCACCAACACTTTCGTGACCGTGTGCACACTGCCGATTTGCTTTAGCTTGGGTTGTAGCATGACCTTTCAAAAGCTGATATATCTCCTCTTCAGACAAAGGAGATAAGGCTTTCTGTTTCCCTTTGCTCAAACAAGTCTTGTCTTCTTGAAATAAGATTTCAAAACATGAAAAATCTGAATGACAGTCCTGATCTTCTGAAACTTGGAAACATTGTTGATCATCTTCATATGACATGGCAATCAAACTATCCAAATTATGATTGAAAGAAGAGTTTTCACTTACTTGAACAAAGATCTCATCTTGTTGTTCATGAGCTGGCTGAATTACCTCCTCATGCAGGCTCTGTTCTGACGGCATAAGGACATTTGGATCAAGAACTTTGTCTATGATCTCAACAACAAAACTCTCCTTTTCAGGATTTGACACAAGGTATTCTTGGTCACCATGATCTGAATCTAGAACTGAAGTAGTTGTCCTAACATTATCACATTCTTCAATCTGCATGCTGTCTTCTTCTGTGAGCAGATCTGAAACAAGCTCTTCTCTTTCATCAATTACAGCCATATGGCCATCTTCAACCTGCTGATCTTGACAAGTATCCTCTAAGATTTCTATGTGCTGCTGAAACGGCTTTTCATACAGGGCTTCCATGATCTCTTCATCCATGAAATTATCATCTTCATAAAACTTCTCAAGGCTTTCAATAAAATTATGTACATGGCTACAACAGTTCTGAACTAAAATCAAAGATGGATATGATTCTTTATACTTTTCAAAGAACACGGTATGAAAATCCCTTAAACAATAAATTGAAGCAGATGGCAAACTTTCATACCAAGATTGAGTTGTACCTTCCAGAGTGACCAAGAATATCTTCATCAAGCAATCTTCAGGAAAATCGACCTTCAATTTGCGAATATGCATATGAAATCTAACTAGATGAAGAGCAGCATCCTTCTTACCATCATCTTTAAATGTAGGCAAATTCCTTGACCAATCTACCTTGGGAATCTTATTCGGAAAACCTGGAATGTGATCTCGGCTCATGGGAGCATATCTTCTTGCAATTAGGTCCATCATGAAAATCTCACAGCTACTGATCTTCCTGCAGTGAAGTCACCATGAAGCATAGGTTGCTGGATTTCTTCAGTGAAAGGAGTCGCCAAGTGAATGATTTCAGCCTTTCAAGTGTCTGATCGTTGTCCACTATCAACAATCAGATCTGAACTTGATACATGTGCTCGGGTAAAATGTCAATGAAGCGCTATGTTCACAAGCTCACGGAGATTGACTGAAGCAGCGTTTATCTACTAACGCTGATGTAAAACAAGAGCGTTTTCGAAGGCTACTTGGCGTAACTTCAGGCTCCGTCTAAGACTTATGAAATAACACGTTCAATGAGCAAAGGATTAGATGTTCTTCCCCAATATGGTCGCTAGTATGTTAGCACTTGAAATTTCACCTCAGGCTGAAAAGGCAAATCTCAAAGCTACATCAAACCATTCAGCCTCGTAGCTAGCCCTACGGGGCAGGAGAAGGCTCTCTCCGGTCAATCTCGTTAAATTTTCAATGGGAAGAGATGACCAATCAAGGTAACACAGATATTAGGCTAGTAAACTGATTTGAAGGTTGATTTGAGGGTTTTTGGGGTTTTTGGTGGCAAATTGAGGAGCTGCAATTTAGGGTGCGGGGATTGGACACAGTTTCTGCAGGGGGGTCTTTGGGGCAAGGTAGGAAGCTGTATTGATGTCTTTAGCTGAAAGGGATGATTAGGAAGAAAGAAAAGAAGGCTAAAGAGAGCAAACAATGGATTTGAATTCTCTTTAGACAGCAGAAAACATAGAAATTAAACAAATTTAAAAGTAGAGCATGGCAAACATGAATTCTGACTTTATCACTTCGTTTGTTTAATATGCAGCAGTATAGAAAGGAAATGAATCACATCACAAAGCTTAAAATAACATAAAGAAACACACCATCAACACCTGAGTCCACATGAATCCCAAAGATGACTGCAAAACCCTGGTCTTCCTTAGCCAAAAATTGCAGAGATACAAGCAAAATATACAATGATAGTTCCTCCCTCAAGAGTCCAACCATGAAAATGAGCATGAAAGTACATAATATAGATGATCTAACCTCTTTCCCTGCCTCCATGGGTCGAGCTCACTATCCTAGGAGCTGTTTGAACAACTTCTAAACTAAGCACTACAAAATAGGCAGTCAAAACAACTTGCCTCTAAAAACTTGGAAACCAGTTCATACAGTCAATTTTACCCTTTTACATGAGAGAAACTTCTAGAAGAGTAAAACAAGAGTAAAAGTATCCAAAAAGTGCCACAAGTACAGTCAAAAGGACCACCATCGACCTCAGCAAGTCAAACTGGTGCTAAACTGCAAATTCTGGGCTGAACTGGTCAAATCTGGCACAAATTCCTCAACGGGTCGCGCACATCATCCTCAACGGGTCGCGCATTTTGGATCCCTGTTTGGAGGCCTTCCCAGTGTCAGAATGAGGTGCAAGATAGCTCTTTGGAAAGGTCTCGGAGTATACTTTCCAAACCAATTGGAATTGTTCAATTTGGAGTTGATTTGACCTGTCAAAACTCAAATCTCCCAAGACTGGTCAAAAAGTGCCAAATGAGGCTACCTGAAAGAAGAGTGTTGTTGCAGTCAACTTTTGAATGTCTTCCTCAACCCCAAATTGAGCTCATGATAGCTCATTGGAAAGATAATTGTGTCTAGTTATCATTTTACCCATCAATCCAATCATTTGGCTAACCACGCAAGGAGATAACGTGATTTTCCCAAGGTCACTTCAGAGGTTTCTTTGATTCTCCTGAGGCAACGGTATTCTTGACATTTCTCTCAAAAAATGACACCTGTGCAAAACGTGAAGGAGGTTTTTCTTCTTTGGTATGTTCTAGACAAAAACCTCTCTCCATTTCCCAAAATTCATCTTTGACTGCTCTAAAACATCTTTTGAGTGAAACTTGTCCCGATGTGTGAAACAAGGAATTTTGTCGAAATGGAGCGAAATGAAGGGGATAGGGGGCTTATAAATTCTTGGGGAAATTTTTGGGAGTGGGGAGGGATGTGAGGAAGCAGGGGAAAGTGGAATCGTGGAGATCGAGTGAGGGGAAGGGGTCCAAAAGGGCAAAACACAGGCCCAACCTAGAAAATTGCCAGGTTGTAGCTAGAAACTAGGGTTTGTGCAAAAATGAGGAATTTGGGGGATCTCAGTGATGGGAAGCATTTGATAAGGTACATGAAGTATAGGGGAAGGTGTATGAACATCTGGAAACAAGTTTTGCTGATGATTTGACCGTCCAAGAGAAATTGCCTTCAAAACCCTAGGAGAGGGAAATGACCTTACTTAGGCACAACTGAAGCATGAATAAGGTGTAAAATGACTCATTTGACACTGACATGATAATGAAAACCCTCTGAATGATGATAGGCTCAGCTGAATGATGACATGGACTGACATTTGGGCAAACCCTAGACCTAATGCATTGTGACCAAATTTTGCTTGAAGACTCACTGAAATGACAAAATTTAACCTTGACACTCTGAGACAACTTTGTAAGAGCATATTTGATCACTGGAGGAAGGCTGAAAAGATTGAAACTAACACAATACAGACTCAGACCCCAAAGAATATGAAGAAGAAGAGATAGCCTTATCATCTGAAGAAACTGAAGAAGAGGTAACTGTAGAATGTCATGGGATGTAGGACTTTATCTTGCCTAATTCTGATACAAAAAATGAACAGGAAGCTTTCTCCGTAACTACCAAGAGTAAAGGTACTCCTAAACCTGTTCAAATAACTCAGAAGAAAAGGACTATAGGTACCACTACTAAAGAAAAATTTCCCACAAAGAAATCCACATCGATACCTTCTCAAAATTAGCCATCAACTTCAAATCCACCTTCAAAATCTAAAACGTTAGTAGTTCCAGACTCTATGGATTACAACATTATTGAAGACATGAAGAAAACAAAGAAAAATATCACAATGTTTGAACTTAGTAAACTCAAACATCAACAAAAATTACTGCTTAAGGAGTTAGATGCAGTACCTTCCTCTCCTCTTCCAAATGTTGTATTGTCCAAAGCTGCTAATGAAACAGGTAAACCACCTCCTGGTAGATTAGAAGCTACTGATGTTGTTCTAATTGGAGATAGATCAAATTCCCATACTCCTCCTTTTCTCTTAACCTATGAGATTTATAATAGAAATCTGCACAATTGCTTAATAGACTCAGGGGCTTCCTCGAATATAATGCCAGCTTCAGTTTGTTCTAAACTGAACATTGAACCCCAAAAGTCTACAATCCATATTGTCCAGTTGGATAGAACTAAGGTCCAAGTATTAGGAGAAATCAACTCAGTTACCATTAGGTTATCAGCTGACCCAAGAGTTGTTCAGAGAATTGATATTTTAATCGTTGATATTCCTGAGTTCTATGGTTTGATTTTAAGTAGAGACTAGTCTGAGAAACTTCATGGTTATATTTCCACCGATTGGTTGCACATGTGGCTGCCCTATAAAGGAAAGCCAAATCAAATAAATATTGATTCAGGAGAAACATATGACTCATACTGTTACTGAGTTTGAGCAAGAAAACCAGCCAATAGCATTCAACAACAACATTCTGGGTAACTATTCATCTGAATCATTCTTTGGTAATTTTACTACTCAATCATCACCTTTCTCAGTTAATAGTTTCACATCTCAAATCGAAAATTTTTCCCAAACAGATACATCAAGGTGTGTTAAAATTGTTGAGGAAACTGTAAATAAAACTGTAGATAAACCTTTGTTTTGGTCATTATACTTTGATGGGTCTAAATCTAATGAAGGTGCAGGAGCAGGATGTATTTTAGTTAGTCCTGAGGGAGAAAAGACCATGTTATCATGCAGATTAGAATTTGAGTGCACAAACAATACTGCTGAATATGAAGCCTTGATTCAAGGACTTTATAAAGCAATCGGTCTTAAAGTTCAATATTTGAAAGTGTTTGGTGACTCTGAAATTGTTATAAGACAAGTCAGAAATACTATACATTGCCTTTCTAGTCACCTTAAACATTATCAATCCTTGGTGCAAGACCTTGTATCTCATTTTCTAGCATTTAATATTTCTCCCATCCCTAGATCTCAGAATGCAGTGGTAGATTTACTAGCTAATGTTGCTTCTAATCTCCTGCCATCTGAAGATCACAGTCCTGATAGATTTTCAATAGAGTTAATTTTCAAACCATCAATTCTTGACAATGTCACTAACTGGCGAGTGTTCAATCATGATGATGACATTTTAAATTTCTTAACTTCTAATAAGTCCTATGATGATCAAATTATTGATGAAAGTGAGCATGATCTCCAAATGAAGGAAAAGCTTGAAGAAAAATCAATACCCAAACCAGTAGTCAAACTTGAAGACCTTTATAACATCAAAGATAGGTTTAAATAGGTTACTAATTCAAAGCTCCAAAGTTCTACTTTGAGATTTGAATTAATAAACCTTGGCACTAAGGAGAATCCACAAAACATCAATTTGGGATTAGGACTTACTTCACAAGAAAGAATTACATTTATCAGATTATTGCATAAATATAAAAATGTCTTCGCTTGGAAATATGATGATTTGAAAACGTATGATACATCTATCATACAACATACAATTCCGATGATATCTGAAGAAAAACCAGTACAGCAGAAATTAAGGAAGATCCATCCTAACTTAGAGATTCAAATAAAAGCTGAATTAAACAAACTCTTGAAAGCTAAGGTAATTTTTCCTGATAGACATTCAAATTGGGTGTCCAACATGGTGCCAGTAAGAAAGAAAAATGGTGACATTAGAATTTGTATTGATTTCAGAGATCTTAATAAAGAAAATCAAAAGGATAACTTCCATTTACCTACCATGGAGCAAACTCTCCACTCAGTAGTTGGTTCTGAATTAATGTCCTTCTTAGATGGTTTTTCAGGGTATAACCAAATTTTGGTCCACCCTGATGACAGACTTAAGACTACCTTCAAAACCAAATGGGGAACTTATGCCTATCAAAAAATGACTTTCGGATTAATCAATGCTGGAGCTACATTTCAAAGAGAAATGGACATCACATTCAAAGGCCTAATCAATAAATTAGTATTTGTCTATTTGGATGACATTACTGTTTTATCTAAGAAAATATCAAATCACTTGCATGATTTGAAGCAAATCTTTAAGCGCTGCAAAAGTTATGGCATTTCACTCAATCCTAAAAAGTTCTTTTTTCTCTTGACCAAGGTAAACTCTTAGGCTTCATTGTTTCAAAGGATGGTATTTATATTGATCCAAATAAAATCAAAGAGATTTAGGATATTCCATTTCCACATAATAAAAAACAATGCAATCATTTTCAGGCCAGATTAATTTTGTAAAAAGATTTGTCCCAGATTTTTCGTAGATTGTTTTACCATTACAAACCATGATTAAGAAAAACTCAGTGTTTAAATGGGGACATATAGAAAAATAAGCTTTTGATTCAATCAAGCAAGCAATCATAAATGCTCCTGCATTAAACACCCCTGATTTTTCAAATCATTTCATTCTATATACTCTGGCATCTGATTCATCTTATGCAACAGTGCTAACACAAATCAATGATCAAAACTTGGAAGCACCAATTTCATTTTATAGTTCAAACCTTCAAGGTGCTGAACTCAATTACTCCGAAGTTGAAAAACAAGCCTTTGTTGTATATAAAGCCATCAAACACTTCAGGCCCTTTCTCTTAAAGGCTCATACAAAATTTATAGTCCCTTTTTCAGTAGTAAGACAATTACTAGTTCAAAGGGAATTGGTAGAAAAGAGGGAAAATTAGGTCACAATATTATAAGAATATGATTTGGACATAAAACCAGCAAATATTGTCAAAGGCCAAGGTTTTTTCAGGTTGTTAGCAGGAGCTTCTAATATTCAGGAACATGAAGGTACAAACGGTATTGAAGAAATCAATGAGATAAGTACCATTAATCCTGAATCCCAATATGCAGATTTGATATTCTATTTAAAAAATGGGTACGCTCCTTCTAATCTTTCCTATAAAAATAAATGTGCCATAAGACTAAATGCAAATAATTTCATGATTTTTGATGATGTGTTGTTTAGACGGAATTATGATTCAATTTTGTTAAGATGCTTAGAAAAACCTGAAGCGCAAAAGGTCTTGCAGGAACTACATGATGGTTTGGCAGGAGGACATTTTGGAGCTGATACAATAGCCCACAAAATCATTCATGTTGGGTATTATTGGCCCACCTTATTTAGAGATACTCATGAATATGTAAGGAAATTCCAAACATGTCAAACTACTAGTGGAAGACAAAGGAAGTCAGTTTTTCCTTTGCAACCAGTCAACATTGAACAGCCTTTTGAACAATGGGGATTGGATATCATTGGAGAAATTATTCCACATTCATCCAAGAAACATAGGTATATCCTTACAGCTACTGATTACTTTACTAAGTGGGTGGAAGCAATTCCTTTGAAGACAACAAACTCTGAGGCAATCATTGAATTCATAGATTAGTTCATCATTACCAAGTTTGGTGTCCAAAACGCTCTCATTTTTTATAATGCATCTTACTTCTCTGGTAATTCTATACTTTAATTTGCTATCAAAAGAGGAATCAAATTGAAATATTCTGCAAACTACTACCCTCAGGGTAATGGTTTAGCAGAATCTACCAATAAAAATCTTATCAAAATCATTAAGAGAACTATTGAACAAAATCATAAAAACTGGCATAAGTCTTTGATATTTGCACTATGGGCAGACTATATAACACAGAAGGCCTCAATAGGAACTTCTCCATTTAATCTAGTGTATGGAAAGGAGGCTATCATACCATCAAATCTAGTACTTCCATCACTAGCCTTAGTGCAGTTTATTGAAGAAAGTCCCTCATCTTCTATTCAATTAAAACATGATCATATCCTGAAACTAGAGGAAGAAAGGGAGAAAGCCTGAATTACACATGCAAAGCATCAACAAATTATCAAATCTTCTTTTGATACAACTTCAACAGGGTCAAAACATTTACAAGTTGGTGATCTAGTTTGAAGTGGGACAAAGCCCATGAGGATAAAGGAAAGAACACTAAGTTTTAGAAAATGTGGCTTGGACCATTCCAAATTAGCAAGAAGATAGGAAAATCTACATTCATATTACAAGATCTATCAGGAAAGAGAGATTCTCTTCTTGTCAATGGCCTTATTTTGAAAAAATTCTTCAATTGAGGAGGTAACCCCTTCTCACTTTGTAAACATTCAATTTCTAGTTATTTTTGTGTAGTTATTTTTGTCTTAGGAAATAAAGTTGTAAATAACCTTCTATTGGTTTTTACTATATTGAAAAAATCACTCAAAAGAAAATAGTCTTAATATTTACTTTTGATAGATGGAAGCTTTGAAGGAGAAGTAAAATTCTAGGGAATTAGGTATAATTGAATTCTGAAAACCCTTTTCATTTTTGTAAAATCTTCTCAAAACTTAAAAATACTGTAAATCATTTTAAAAAGTTTTAGAAGCCTAAAAACGGTTATCAACACAAAGCAAAGATTGATTCAAGCTTAGTATCTTCAACTCTCAAAATTGTGATCCATGTTCTCTTAAGGAGAAAATTATTCACCCCATCCATCAAAGTTTATGATTTTTCAAAGTGTAATTCTAAAATATATTTGATATAAAAGATAAGAAGTCTTATCATAAGCCTACTTACCATGTTCATAGGGGACTAGTTCAACTGACATTACCAATACTGCATGCCAAAATAGGGTAATGGCTTATAATTATAAGACAAGGTGTTTCATCACGAGCCAGCTTGTTCAGTTAAATTACAACCAGTGAATGGCTTTGTCAACAGATGACCACCAAACCAGGACAATGGCTTTTTATCTTACAAAATAAAGAAATAAGGAAAAATAAAATGAAATACAAAAAATGTGGAAACATATCTTTTTGGATTCATTCTTTTAAATTATACTCTAAAATGGATGGAACAATGAATGATTAAATGGTTAAAAGGTAACCCTTCCGAGACTATAGACGTTTGCTGGCAGTAGTGGCTCTACCTATGACAAAGAAGTCATTATACAATTAGTTAGGTTGGAGAAATCTTTTGTTTTATCATTATCAACCAAGTAAGGTTTACTTAAAACTTAGGATGTATTTAATTTTGAGATGAGAAAGAGATAGCAAAAATAGTTTTCATTACATTTAGAATTTATGATTACCTAGTTATATTAGATTTTATCTATCTATTAAGGTATTCAGATTAAGAAGTTAAAGTATTATATTATTTTCTCATAGATAACTATTTCTTCCAATGAATCGCCAATTGTTGTGTTGTACAACAACCCCCCATTTCATAAAAATCTTTACACAAGATCTTAATATGAAATGGGTCCCTTTAAAAATAAACTTAGTTAGATGTGTGAATAAAATGGTATTTACCTCATCACAAGAAAATCCTTACCAAAAGGCCCTATGTAAATGAATCATCTTATAAAGCCTTTTAATTAAAAAACAAAGTGTTCCTTTAAAAAAATATTATAAAACTATTCTATATTGTGATAAAGCGATCGGAGATCGCATATCGCAATATCAAAGGAAACACACACAAAAACAAGACCTCACCCAATTCTCCGATCCAAAAAGGTAATCACAATCAGTAATCGGGGAAAACAAAGCCAAACGGACAATAAATCAAAGCCCCTCAACTCCTCCGATGCGATAAAGCAAATCGCAATTGGCAAATCGGTTGTGTCAATAATAAAGGGACATATGAAAAGTCCTAATCAAAACCTCGATGCGATAAATCTAATCGCAATCGGAAATCGGTGGAGTCACATGACAAAGGGATAAAAGTACAAACCAAATCCCGACTGCGATCTATTGATTGGGCGCACATCTCAAAAGGGAATTATACATTAAAACAGTTTGCATGCATTATGTTGTATCACCTTTCGGTAATCGGAAATATTTACAGCAAGTCTTTAAACCTTTCCCTTTGACACTCCCGATCGCTGATCCCTAATCAATGAAATCTAAAGCGCGCTTGAAAAAATCATTCGGCATATGAGTGACGTGATGGGCATTTATGATGTTATTTACCACGATTGACAGTTTAAACGGCTATTCAATACCGCAGTTAAGGATAAATCTTTCAAAAGATTGTATCCGTGGTAATCCTTAACTATATTTTATTTACTATATGCCAATCGACGTAATTCTATTCATTGTAATATTGTCCTACAGTGGCACTTTCTCTGTATCATGGTTTGCAATTGTTTATGCAGAGTTCTTCCGAAACCAGAAATCCAGAGAAAATGGGGAAGAAATCAAAGAAGTCCACAATAGCAGCCCCTCCAGTCAAAGATCCCGGACCAAGCAAGAAAGGATTAATCTCAGATACGACATGCCTTGGCCTGGTAAACACTAGCTGGGAAAGTATTTACAATCTGATAGAAGCAGAGGAGCCCGAAGAATTATCAGAGGAAGCCACAGCCGATTCAACTAACAAATTAGAAGGGACTCTTAAAGAATTGGCTTGTTCTTATCTTCACAGGATAGCAGCACGAGCCAAAATTCGAGTCTCGGACAAGATATTTTGCACAAATGATGGGAGGATATTCGACTCATTTCAGCATGAGGATCTCATGAAAATGTACCACTTACCTCAACATGAGAAGTAATATAACAAGGCATTCTTGGAAGCATTTGCAAAGGAAAACGATTCATAGTAAGCCCCGATAAGGCAATGGAGGAATTTCCGGGAAAAGCACAAGCACAAGTCATCGGGTAAGTACTCTGTTGACTCATTGGCCTCCCCTTATAGTTATACTGGGGCTATGATGTGTAGGATGTGGGGAATACATGATTCTGCCAAATTTACCATAGAAATGGTCCCCCTAATGGAAGCCGCAATCAACGGTTATGTGATGGATTGGGAAAATATTTTGTCCGATAAACTAGCCACATCAATTTTAGAGTACAGAACAAATGCACATAAAACTTCCTGGATTATTCCCCCTTTTTATTACAGTGCATACATTATGGATACTATTTGCTTTAACTCTGAATATGAAATACTCAGGTGGAGATGGACTCTCCAAGACCCGAATCCAATCCATATTTACCACCAGCAGTTATGGAAGGTGTATTACAAGAATCACTTGTATAAAATTTGCAATGGTTTTATTCTCCATGTATATTATTCTATTTTTAATAAACCTGCCCCCAGGATATGCCCAAAGGCAGAAATTGACTTGACAGCAGTAAGTAGTTGGTTCGAGGAAGAGAAATTTACTTATATAAGGCTTTTTGGTAGCCTTACAAAACCCCATGTTCTCCCCTTTTATGTTCCTGATAAATTGTTAGCTCGGGAATTGGCTTATCAAATAACAGTAGAAGGGACATCTAGAACCCTTAAGCATTCAAAGAAACACATGTGACCAATCTTCCCTTTACGATGTGGCATTTTCACTCTACATGACTATAGGCATGCAAAGAAGGAGACAGAAAAGATGCTAATGCTAAATCTTGCCACGATTCCTAACAGGCCATATGATCCAACACAGATTGCTTATAATGTCACATCTCAAGCCAAACTTGCTAAGTTTGATCATAAAGTGAATGACTTCAATGATCTATTTTCTTTAGTTGAATCATTATTTCAAGTTAAAGGATTGGCCAAGATGAGGTATCAAGATGAAGGGCTAGAAACGTTTAATAGGCTTAGAGACCAAAGGTTTCAAACTCTGCCTTTAGACCTATTAGCCACACCCTTGACAATCCAGTCAAGCGAAGCTGAACAGCAAGTTGTTGATAAAGCTCCTACAGTGGAAAAAGTTCCTGAGAAATAAAAAACACCAGAGCAGGAGTAGGAACAGGAACAGGGAAAAGGAATTGAACTCATTGATTCAGACATTCATATTGATCTCAAACTACTCAAAGAATGGCAACAGTTTGACTCAATCATCAGCAATACTAAGAGCTTGCAGGGATTTAGCACACCAAAAGTAACAACTGGTCAAAAGACAACAACTAATATAGTTCCAACCGAAGGAACTAGTGGCCCACCCATGACTCAAAAATATGTCGAAATGATTCCAAAGAACCCTTCCGATGAGATTGTTTTGCATGTAGAAGAAATACCACCCTTAGATGTCTTATACAGCCCTAAGCATAGGGTTGTAATAAAGAGACAAAGGAAAAAGAGAAAACTTTATCAATATTCTCTTTTACCTACACAGATGGAGATAACTAATGTGCTATGGAGAGAGGAAGTCACCCCTTCTGAAGATCTTGCTAAACTCTCTCAGTATGCTGGGGCATACGCAACAGCTACTATGGACAAGGCATCGAAAGTCAGAAATTTGCTTAAAGAGAAAGATCAAGTGATCATCTCACTGGGGACACAGGTACAAGAAAAATAGTAGAGGATAGAGCAGTTAGAGTAGCAGTTAACAGCACAAAAGCAGTCAAACAACCAATTAAACGAGAAATTGCTCAAAGAGAAACAGAGAATAAATCAACATGCAATGTAGAAGCAAAAAGAACTATCATAAGCATTGAACAAGTTGAAGACAATGAATGAATAGTTGAGCAAATCAAAAGATGAATAGATTGCTCAGCTTTCATTGCAAATAGAAAGGTTCAAGGAATTTCCTCAAGTAGAGGAATTCAAATCAAATGCTCTCCAAATTACTAAGGCACTATCTACTCAGTTGAGCTTGTTATGTAATAATATTTTCTCTTGTTCCTCCCTTCTGTGAAATTTCATCATCTATGATTGATAAGTCAGTAGATGCAAGACAACAATTGGAGCAGGCAGATGAAACACTAACAGAGTTTCTCTCTTGGAAAGAAACAAAGTAAGGACAAGCTGCAAATCTGCCCCAAATTCTGGAATCACATAAGGAAATCTTGTTCCTTGAGTGGCATTCTCAACTGATGAAAGCAAAAAGGGCAACATCAGGATGTAGATCAACGACTGGTAATCTAGTGGAATTGATTAATAATACTCTTTATTTGTCAAATTTCATTTCAGAATGTACTCCAAGGAAACTGCCATCAGTCAAAGCATTGGAGCAGATATGGAAACAGGAGCTGGAAAAGAGGGAGAGATTGATCGCGGGCATTCAAACTTTAACGTGGGAAACCTTTTGGTTCTTCCTCGTTAAACCATATAGTCAAAGGACAGCGATGAAATGCCTTACCGATGCAATCGGTTACATGATTCCTAAAATTACTGATGCCACATATACTGCCCAGCTGCATTCACGTATGAGTCATCCTCCAGAACTGCAACCGATGCTCGCCATATGCCAGCTCAAGCCAAAAGATAGTCAGCCAAAACAATGAACCATCCTTACCGACTGCAAGCATGTCTATCTCAAGGAGATTTTCATATATTTGTGATTTGGTTACATCAGCTCATAGCATTTTTATTTCATAGTTAGTTAATTTAGATAGTATTTATAGACCCTTTCATGTTTTTAGAAAGGGTCCTAAAATTTTGTATTAAGACTTGGATTGGAAGTTGCACTATTGTGCTTCCAATATATATTTTTTTATGAAACTAGACCTGAATTCTGAGTTTTAATGAAGAGTACTTTTGTCTGATATGCACTACTGCTTCCTATAAAAGTATTTCCAAGTTAGAAAGCGGGATTCAAATGCAATTCATGTTGGAGGGGATTCAAACACATATGGTACTATTATCTATGTTTTGCTTCATTCTTTTATGTGAACTAGCATTCATTTATTTTGCTATTATTGATGTATGTATAAGCTCTTACAGCAATCTCTTTTACTTATCACTATTGAATGTTCAAGAGTCGTTATTTTCCATCTATATATGCGTCAATGATAAATAAAGAGCAGTGCAATAATGTTTTAATTATTACTTTGTTCAACTATTTGAACAAATTAATTATCATATGAATGAATATTTTTGTTTAAAAGTAGAGTCATCTACATGCGTACTTTTCAGTAAGAACCATTAAGAATTGCACTAAGACAAAGACTTCTCGGGATAGATTAGTTAATTACATTATTGCATTTTAGAATAAATCTTTCATCATTTTCCATTAGATATAAGTAAATTAAAACACTTATCCATTCCATCTATAAATCATTGGGAAACTGATCCCATTATATCCAGTTGGAGCCACCACACCAAATGGAAAAGGAGTTGTCTTTAAGGTCTAGACCGGGTGGTTTTCCCCGATGTTGATGCAGTGATTTTCGAGGTTTCAACAGGCTCATCATACTCAATCTGATCTCTAAATACTAACAGAAAACCACTGACAAATCTTTGAACTTTAGCCTTATCATCAGTAAGATATGGCACATACCTCAATACCTCTAAAAGCTTGGTCGTGTACTCTTCATTTGTCATTGATCCCATCCTTAACTCATAGAATTCTTTACCCTTATTTGTTAGGATATTCCGACACATAGGATATAGTTAAGTTCAACTTGGTCTAGTATAGAGTTAGGTTAGAGTTAGGTAAAGTGTGTTTCTTTACCGTTGTACATTTTGTAACTTACTATCCGACGGTCACGATATGTAGTGATCCGACGGTTCACTCTCACCTCGGTATTACCGACACTTGATCCGTGGCTTGACACCCGATTGGTCCATGAGTTCTATTTAAAGCGCATGGAGGGTCATTGTTCGGGTAATTCGTGCATGAGAGAAGCTTATGTAAATTTTCATTCTTTGATTAATAAATTGTCTGTACCCACGTTGGGACAGGCCGTGGACTGTTTCCCTCCTTGCACTCTGAGGGTTTTAACCACGTCAAAAATACTGGTGTATTGATTTGAGATCTGGTTGTGAGCGGTGTCCTCTTGGTATTCTTTCTGAGGAACTTACCCTGTAAATTCCTACATGGTATCAGAGCTATTTGAGGGCCGCGTCCGTTGGTGATCCAAATCTGAAGCCGGTAGAACTGCATGCGGCTGTCGTTTCCTAGATCTGCTGTTTCTGACTACTTTCGGGCCGAGAGGACTGCTCTGTTGCGTTCGGAGCATCTGTTTCAGTGAGGAACCCCTTTCGTTTCACGCGAAAAGGTTTCCGGTAGCCCTAGCTGCGTCATTTTTCAGATCGGGAGGTATACAGTGTTTTTTTTTGCAGTTTACTGTCATTTTCTCTCTGCTTATTTCGGTTTCGGTTTATTTAGCCTTTTTTTTCCGGATCTATACCTTTCATTTCTGCGTATGCTCTTTGCCCTGCGACTCTGTGCGATCTGGGCAAATCAGAAACAGAAAGAAAGGATTTTTCTCATGCGTATGCTCTTTTCCCTGCACCTTAGTGTGATCTCGGAAAATCAGAAACATTGAGAAAAATATTTAGTTTTTCGGCTAAAAGCTAACTTTGAGATTTTTTTTAAATTTCTAGTTTTTTGGCTAAAGCTAACTTCGAGCCGTAAGGTTCGTTTTTCTTTGGATATTCGTGTTGGGTTTTGTGTTTTGTGTTTTGTAGGGGAAAAGAGTCTTCCCAAGGCAAGCACGCAAATCGAGGCCCCCCCCCCCCCCCCCCCTCTCTCTCTCTCTCTCTCTCTCTCTCTCTCTCAAATATTTTGTATAGATCAATTGGTTCAAAGACCTTTTAAGAGAGTAGAGGTCTTGGGTTCAAGTCTCCATTTTGTGGGGGCGGATTTTTTAATTCCCGCACATTCGCGCACTTTGCCGGCAACGTCAACAATTTTTTTTTCAAAAAGCCATAACTTCTTCATCCGGAAGCCTTTTTCAGAGCCGTTTTTTTTTAAAACCGCCTATTTTTTCGAGATCTATCCATTGGACCACTTACTTTCAGCATCTTCAGCTTCAGTTGTTTTTCAAAAAATGGAAAGTCCATGCCAAGTCATTCTTGACAGCACTAACTACTTCCAATGGGTAGCCTACATGGGAGATTTACTTAGAAGTAAAGGTCTCTTCAGAATAGCCACAGACCAAGAGAAGAAACCCAAAGATGAAGACAAGGCCGAAAAATGGGAAAATCGACAAGATCAAGCACGTGGTTTGATAGGAATGTCTGTTTCTCCTGATCTTAGATTCCACATTGCAGAAATTGAAACTCCTCATGAAGCATTAGAAAAACTTGCTAAAGTTTTTGGGATTAAAAATGAAATTAGAGCCCATCAACTTGAGAATGAGTTGCTTACTTTGGATCCTAATAATTTTTCTTGCATTGAAGATTTCTTGTCCAAATTCAAGACCCTTAGATATCTCTTGGAAGGTGTTAAAGTTAAGAAAGAAGATGGTAACCTTATTTATTCCATCCTTACTAAGTTGGGACCAGCCTACTCTGTATTTGTTTCCACTTTCCATTCTACCAGGGAAGCTTTCATTTGTCAAGGCAAAGACTACAAGCCCCCTTCCTTTGACTCCTTTTGTGATTCCTTAATAAGAGAACAAGAAAAACTCTTACACCTTGGTCTTCTTAATCTTGGAAACTCTTCCTCGAAAGCGTTAGCCGCCCAGCAGCAACCAAATTCAAAGAATCCTAAGAAGTCTTATCCTCAAAGGAATGGTCCTAAACCAACTCAGCCTCAAGATGAAAGATCATTTCAGCAATATGACAAGACCAATAAAAACAAATGGAAGAAGACTGACAGACATTGTAACTTTTGTAATCGAGATGGCCACTTAGAATCTAAATGCTTTAAGAAGATGGAAGCCTTGGAAGCCGCAATGAAGAAACATAACATCCATCTGGAGCCTACTTCAACTTCAACTTCCGGAACGGCATTTTCTGCATGTCATCGTCAATCATCTCAGTCTGGTTATGCATTAAATGTATCTTCTTCTTCTTCTCATTCTCATGAGTGGCTCATTGATTCTGGAGCCTCTTGTCACATGGCCAAAAACCAAGCCATGTTTTCTTCTTTAAATGATTGTAACACCAAAAATATATATGTTGGTGATGATAGATCTCTTAATGTTGTAGGGACTGGAACTGTTCATCTAGACAATGGTCAGTTCAATGATGTATTATGTGTTCCAAACTTATCCTGCAACCTTCTATCTGTCTATCAGATAACTCATTCAGGTGAAGGTAAAATTGTTGAATTTTCACCTCATGATGTTGTAATCAAGGATCTAAAAGATCCTAAACAGATTCTAGCTACTGGTCTTGCTGATGATTCCAAAAGGTTGTATAAGTTTCACAACTTTGGGTCATCCCATCTTCCCTCAGTATTTGTTGCTCATAATGATGAAGTGAGCAAACTTTGGCATGAGCGGTATGGTCACTTAAACTATCGCTCCCTTCAGCATCTATGTAAAGAAAACATGGTGACAGGTCTTCCTATGGTATCTTGCAAAGATGGTGTTTGTTCCGGATGTGTACTCGGAAAACATCATCGGGACAGTTTTGACAAACGTGCCTCTTGGCACGCCTCAGCCCCTTTACAGCTTGTGCACAGTGATTTATGTGGTCCTCTTCCTGTTGCTTCATTCTCTGGCTGCAAGTACTTCTTAACTTTCATTGATGATTTCTCCAGACGCACTTGGGTATACTTCTTAAAACTCAAGAGCGAAGTATTTACCACCTTTTTGGCCTTCAAAGCATTCGTTGAAAAACAATCTGGACATCAAATTCTTAAGCTAAGAACTGATAATGGTGGAGAATATGTTAAAAATGCATTCATCAACTTTTGCACCGAAAATGGAATTCAAATGCAACATACTGTTCCATACACTCCACAACAAAATGGTGTAGCTGAAAGGAAAAATCGCACCTTAAAGGAAATGGCTAATTGTATGCTGCAATCTAAAGGACTCAGTCTTAGTTTTTGGGCCGAAGCAATTAATTGTGCAAATTATATAATCAATCGCACTCCTACTAAGGTTCTAGAGAATATCACTCCAGAAGAAGCCTGGAGTTCCATTAAACCAGATGTAAGTCACTTTCGTGTGTTTGGAAGTGAAGCATGGGCCCATATTCCAGATGAAAAGCATAAAGCCTTAGAACCTAAGAGTGAGAAATGTACTTTTGTTGGATATTCTGAAGATGTAAAAGGCTATAGACTTATTCCATTTAAGTCCAAAAATGTTATCATTAGAAGAGATGTAAAATTTGATGAAAATAAATCGGCCTGCGAGCCTAGTCCGGCGGATGTGCCACCTCTTCCTATCTCTTCTATCTTTGAAAACATTTCTTCTTCTGATGATGAAAGCGAGGATGATAATCCTTCCCCACCTTCTCAGGATCCTCAACTTCCAAGATGGGTCCGTGCTACTCGGGATGCAGCAGGTGATCTTGCCGGTGATCCTACAGATCAGCGACGTACACGTTCTCAGTTTGAAAGAGCCTCTTCTTTACTGGCTCAAGCTCCAGTAAATCATGATCCTGACACTTTTGCAGAAGCTTCAGGCCATCCACATTGGGAAACAGCTATGAATGAAGAATATCATTCATTGATGACAAATGATACATGGGATCTTGTTCCTCTACCAAAGGGACGCAAACTTGTTAGATGCAAATGGGTTTACAGAACCAAGTATGGACCAGATGGGAAAGTTGATAAACATAAAGCTCGTCTAGTTGCTAAGGGCTTTTCACAGGTTGAAGGCATTGACTACACTGAAACCTTCTCTCCAGTTGCCAAAATGAACTCTATCCGCCTTGTTCTTTCCCTTGCTGCCTCTTTAAAATGGGAAGTCCATCAAATGGATGTTAAATCTGCCTTCTTGCATGGGGACTTGCAGGAAGAAATCTATATGGAACAACCCATTGGCTTCATACAAACAGACTCCAGCCTCGTTTGTCGACTTAAGAAATCCCTTTATGGCCTCAAGCAAGCTCCTCGAGCTTGGTATGCCAAAATGGATAGCTTTCTTTTAGAATCTGGCTTTTCTAGGTGTCATTCTGACAATACTGTCTACACCAAGAAAGTGGGCAACTCTCTCATCATCCTTGTTCTTTATGTTGATGATCTTATTCTTACTGGTAGTGATCCCAACCTTATAAACCATGTGAAGTCCAGCCTTAAAAAGAAATTTGAAATGACAGACTTAGGACACTTACACTATTTTCTCGGTCTTCAAGTCTTGCAATCCCAAGAGGGTATTTTCCTTTCCCAGTCCAAGTATGCTTGTGATATTCTTCGTCATTTTCACATGGAAGACTGTAAGCCAGCCCCTTCTCCCTTTCAGTCTGGAGTCAAACTTTCAGTCTCTTGTACTTCTCCTGAAGTTGATGCTACCTTATACCGTCAACTTGTCGGAAAACTCTTGTATTTAACCCATACTCGTCCTGATCTTTCCTTTGCTGTTGGCCTTGTTGCTCGTTTTATGCAAAACCCCCGTGAAAGTCATTGGAAAGCAGCTAAAAGAATACTTCGTTATGTTCGAGGTACAGTACAGTTTGGGATTCATTACAGTGCCAAAGCAGCTCCTCTGTTAGTTGGTTTCACTGATTCTGATTGGGCTGGTGACCTTGATGATCGGAAGTCTACTGCCGGTTATGTCTTCACTCTTGGTTCAGGACCTATTACATGGGCTTGTAAGAAACAGGCTGCCATTTCTCTTTCATCAGCAGAAGCAGAGTATCGTGGTGCCGTGGAAGCTAGTAAGGAAGCCTTGTGGCTTCGTCAGATCCTATCAGAGTTTGGCTTTGAGCAGCAGCATCCAACCACACTTTGGTGTGATAATCAAAGTGCCATTCAGCTATGCAAAGATCCAGTCCAGCATCAGCGCAGCAAACACATTGAACTACACATGCACTTCATCAGAAAGCTCATTCATGACCATGTTCTTGAAGTGCAATATTGTCCAACAGATGATCAGGTTGCAGACATCTTCACAAAGGCTCTCACAGAGGCGAAGTTCACTAAACTTCGATATATGCTTGGAGTTCAGGAAGTTGTCACTAAGGGGGGATAGGCTCTAGTGCCTCCTTCCTTCTCCTATTGTGTCATATTTGTAAATCCTTCAATCCTATCCCAAGTTGTTCTTAAGGGGGGATGTTAGGATATTCCGACACATAGGATATAGTTAAGTTCAACTTGGTCTAGTATAGAGTTAGGTTAGAGTTAGGTAAAGTGTGTTTCTTTACCGTTGTACATTTTGTAACTTACAATCCGACGGTCACGATATGTAGTGATCCGACGGTTCACTCTCACCTCGGTATTACCGACACTTGATCCGTGGCTTGACACCCGATTGGTCCATGAGTTCTATTTAAAGCGCATGGAGGGTCATTGTTCGGGTAATTCGTGCATGAGAGAAGCTTATGTAAATTTTCATTCTTTGATTAATAAATTGTCTGTACCCACGTTGGGACAGGCCGTGGACTGTTTCCCTCCTTGCACTCTGAGGGTTTTAACCACGTCAAAAATACTGGTGTATTGATTTGAGATCTGGTTGTGAGCGGTGTCCTCTTGGTATTCTTTCTGAGGAACTTACCCTGTAAATTCCTACATTATTGTCATAGTAATGTTCTGACAAGTACTTCTTTCTGAAAAGCCTCTTGAATTCCTTCCAACTCAAGTCATATTCCCTGATGTCTCTAACCCACTTAACATCTTCCCACTAGATGTATGCTTTACCTTTCAAGTTGAAGATAATTATTATAACCTTCACGTTATATGTGTACTCTCACAGCTCAAATAATTTGTTTATCCCAAGTATCCAAGCCTTTTCATCTTCCATCTTCTTCACATCTCCATCAAAACTAGGTGGTTTTTATTTCTTGAATTCATCTGGTAACTATCCCATATCATTCTTCCTGTAAGGATGATAGCGACGATGATCATAATTTCAATCAGAACTAGAACTAGAATAATACCTGTATTCATTTCCCCTCCTTTCTAGAGTATCCAACAACCTGCCATCTCTCACTATGTCAGATTTAAACGACCTGTGTCTACTAGAGGATCTACTGCCATATGCTCCATTAGTCCCATCCTCATGTACATGGTTGATTCAAAGTGGCCCTTGTCATTGCAGTTCTGAAAAACTCTGAAGAAGTATAGCATTGACCTATGCTTGCTTCTATTGTGCCTATATGATCTAATCATTATCTACCTCAAAACTCCTTATCTATTCCTTCAATATTCTCAATTTATCGGCTAAATTAGTAGTATGCCCTGTTAGCACTCCAGGAAACTCTTCTAGGTTGCAGCTCGAAGATTCCTGGTAACATATAAATATCCCTCAATGGTTCTCTCAATTATGGGAATGTGTTTGGATCAAATCGAATGATTGAATCAAATCTTATTCACTCAAGACATACATAAACACTCTTAGATTGACAAGGCGTTCAACTACTACTATTCAAAGGGTTTACAAATAAGTGGATGTATGAAGAATCCTTACTGTATGATCTAAAAATGAGATCTTAAATCAATATTAAGGTATTACAGACTTATGTGCAGGAATGCCTATATTATTTAGTGCAACGGATCGAAAAGATTGCGAATAATATAGACAATGAACAGTTATAAAACATAATAAACACACACATCAACACAACAAAATAATCAAGGAGTTCACCAGACTTCCTGGCTACGTCTCCTGGTCCAGCTTTCAGTGTCGACCTCTATATTATGTCTTTAAGAGCATAATATTACAAGTGTGAGCTAGAATAGAGTCTCAACACAACAGTGACAAAACAATAGGGATTTACTCGAAATCCTCGAGTCTAAAAGAGTGCACAGACTCTCCCTCTTGCTCTTTGTCTTCTACTTTCTCTTGCTCTCTTCTCTGTCCTCCATCTTTTTTCTTCCATTCGATGGCTTTTAAGCCTATCGGCCCTGTCTATTCACCTTCTCTCCTTAGGCTTTTGGGCAGATCTGCTGTAATTCACTCTTTGCTCTCAATCTCCTCTCTCTTCCTCACTCAAAATATAGATCTACATAGACGCAATACAATTCCCTCATATATAGAGAGGGGGTGCCTTCTAGGGAAAAAAACACTAAATTAAACATAACTCTTACCCTCAAATCTCCACCTAATGAACAGCCCATATTGACTACGAAATTACAACATTTTACAAGGCAATTTTACATCTATTCTTAGCTTCAAGGGCACTGCCCCCAATCCCCCCGCCGAGGGGGGGCTCCCATAATGTCGTTGCCGCCCCCCCTGCAGCGAATATTTTACAGCAACGTTGCCACCCCATTTTGAACTGGGGTCCAATGCGGTGATACCTTTGAATACAAAAGATAATCAGGCTCCACACCCAACAATTTCCCACTTGGAGACTGATTATAGCAACTCCATCACCGCTTTATTTGCTGGACAATGACTCCACTTTGGACCTGGCTGTTTCTCATATTCTTCATCATACTTGAAGACCAATTGAAACTGAGCAGATTCTCAGTTTCTCCCTGGTTACAACTTTTGTTAACATATCTGCAAGATTCTGACTAGTGTGTATTTTTTCCAAATTCAACTATCCATCTTCCAAAGCTGACCGTATGAAATGGTACTTCAGCTATATATGCTTAGTTTTGGAATGAAATGCAGATTTCTTTGCAAGATGTATGGCACTCTGGCTGTCACTGTATAACCTTCCCAACTCCTGCTTCTTACCCAATTCATCCAAAAACCTTTGTAACCAAATCATTTCTTTACTGGCCTCTGTAGCAGCAACATACTCTACTTCTGTTGTTGAGAGTGCAACAACACTTTTCAGTTTTGAGACCTAACTGACAGTTGTTCCACCTACAATAAATACATACCCTGTTGTGCTTCTCATATTATCTCTATCACCCACCATATCTTCATCAACATATCCCTATGGAGCAATGTTTGAACCACCAAAGCATAATGGTTGATTTTTGGTACCTCTCAAATACCTAAGAATCCACTTCACCGCCATCCAATGTTCTTTTCCTGGATTGTTCATGTACCTACTTACAACTCCCACTGCATGTGCAATATCAGGCCTTGTGCAGACCATTGCATACATTAAGCTTCCAACTGCTGATGCATATGGAACTTTAGACATATGAGCCATTTCTTCCTAAGTCTTGGGACACTCCTCCATACTTAATTTGAAATGGCTAGCCAAAGGTATACTAACTGGTTTGCATTCTGCATATTAAACCTTTTCAACACCTTTTCTTTGTACTCACTTTGAGACAATGTTAATTTGCGATTCTTCCTGTCTCTATTTATTCTCATACTAAGGATTTGTTTTGCAGCACCCAAATCCTTCATTGCAAATGAGTTTGCCAATTTTCTTTTGAGCGCATTTATTTCCTGCATGTTATAACCTGCAACAAGCATGTTATCTACATACAATAACAATATAATATAGCTGCCATCATTTTGCCATTTGAGATAAACACAATGATCAAAGTGACATCTAGTATAACCTTGTTTAGACATAAACCTGTCAAATTTTAGATACCACTGCCTTGGAGATTGTTTTAAGCCATACAAGCTCTTCTTCAACCTGCACACTAGTTTCTCCTTCCCTTTTACCTCATATCCTTGTGGATGCTGCATATATATCTCTTTCTCCAAATCCCCATGGAAAAAGGTTGTCTTTACATCTAACTGCTCAAGATGAAAATATTCAGCTGCTACTAGACTTAAAATAGTTCTGATTGAAGCCATTTTAACAACAGGAGAAAATATCTCATCAAAGTCTATACCATTTTTCTGTGCAAACTCTTTCACCACAAGTCTAGCTTTATACCTTTTTCTACCTCCATCTTCTTCCTTCAACTTGTAAACCCATTTATTCTGCAATGTTGTTTTACCTGCAGGCAACCTGACTAAGTCCCAAGTCTGTTTATGTGCTAAGGAGTCCATCTCTTCTTTCATGGCTTGCTCCCACTTCTTCCTGGTTTCTATCTACACTGCTTCTTCATAACATTTTGGTTCACCAGGATCAGTCAACAATACATAATATAATGAAGGAGAGTATCGTTCAGGGGGTGTACTTATCCTGGTAGATCTTCTAACACCACTTTCAAGTGTTTGAGGTGCTTGTTGTTGTTGTGGTTGTTGTTCTACCTGTTGATCACTATGATTTCCAGGCACCATCACTTTTCCTGTGATCTCGTCAAGCACTGTGTTTTCTTTGTTTTCTTTTTCCTGTTTCTTTTCCTGCAGCTAACCCTTATACAAAACCTTTTCATTGAATATGACATCTCTGCTCCTAATGATTTTTTGTTTTTCATAATCATAGAAGTGATAACCAAAATCATTAACACTATATCCAATCAGGGTACATTTCTTTGATTTTGCCTCAAGCTTTGTTCTATTTTCTTTATTAATGTGGACAAAGGCTTCACAACCAAAAGTCTTTAAAAAAGAGTAGTTTACCTTTTTACCTGTCCATGCCTCCTCTAGAATACCACCATCCAAGGAACTTGAAGGCCCTCTGTTTATTAGATAAACAGTAGTATCTAAAACATCTACCCAAAATTGTAAAGGCAATCTTGCATGCAATCCCATGCACCTTGCATGCTCCATGATTGTCCCGTTCATCCTTTCTGACACACCATTTTCTTGTGGTATTCCTAGAACTGTATTCTCTCTACGAATTCCATTCTCTGAACAATACCTATCAAACTCTTTGTTGTAATATTCACCTCCATTGTCTGATCTGAGACACTTCAAACTTTCTCCTATCGCATTTTCAACCAAAGCTTTCCATTTCTTGAAAGTATCAAATACATCAAATTTATTTCGAATGCAATAAATCCAGGTTTTTCTGGTTGCATCATCAATAAAAGTAACATAACAACAAGAGCCACCAAGAGATGATACCTGAGCATGTCCCCATAAATCTATATGCATAAGCTCTAATTTTTCGCTCTTCTTTTCTTTCCCAACTCTAAGGAATCTGACTCTCTTCTGTTTTCCATAAACACAATTCTCACAGAATTTTAAATCAACATGTTTCAAACCTAGCAACAAATTTCTTGAGTGAAGAATCTACATCCCCTACTCACTCATGTGCCCAAGCCTATGATGCCACAATGCCGTATCTTCTACTGTAGAGGTTAAAGCATTAACAGAATTAGAAATACCATTGCATAAATACAATGTACCAACCTTTTCTCCTTTTGCTATTACCAAGGATCCTTTTGTGACCTTCCAGGTTTTATCTGTAAAAGTAGTTACGCAACCTTCACCTCCCAACTGCCCTATTGAAATCAATTTTTTCTTCAGATTTGGAACATGCCTTACCTCCTTCAATAGCCATTGATTTCCATTTTGCTGTATAATGAAAATTGTACCCATTCTAATGAATTTACAGGGTTTATCATCACCCAATCAAACCTGTCCAAAATATCCTTGAACATAATCATAAAAATGTTTCCTATCAGGTGTGGCATGGAATGAGGCCCCTCAATCTACCACCCAGGCATCAATAATATTTTCTAATGAAAGAATCAAAACATCTTGTAACACATCACATGTTACATTCGCTTCATGATTAGTTTCGTGTTGCGCTTCTCCTTCTTTTCCCTTTCAAGACTTGCAGTCTTTCTTCAGGTGTCCTTTCTTCCCGCATTTCCAGCACACTATTCCCGATCTGGACTTGGATATGCCTTTTCTTGACTTACTTCAATATTCGGGGCTCTTTTCTCTTTCCATTTTTCTTCCTCTAGTCTTTGCAGTCAAAGCATTACCTAATGTCTCACCGGAGCTTTTTCGTTGCATTTCCCCACTAAGGATTGCACCAACAACATAATCAAACTTTAAAGTACTAGATCCAGAGACAGACTTACTAATGGCCATAACTAAACCATTCCAACTTTCTAGCAATGAGCACAGAAATAACAAAGCCCTAAATTCATCATCAAAATTTCTCCATACAGAACTTAACTGACTGGTAACTGTATTAAACTAATTTAAATGATCAGCAACAGATCCACCTTCTGACATCTTCATATTAAATAAATGCTTCATAAGAAATACCTTATTTGAGGCCAAGGGTTTTTCATATAGTTTGGCTAATGTTGACATTAAACTATTTGTTGTCGTTTCCTTTGAAATATTAAATGCTACCGACACCGCTAAGCACAGCCGTATTGTTCCAAGTGCTTTCCTGTCGAGAATATCCCATTCTGTGTCTGTCATACTTATCGACTCTTTGTCTTTCCGCTCAATGGTTAGTATAGATCTCTCTAATACAGATAATCTTCCATCTGCATCTTCCACAGCTGGTAGTTTTGGTTGTTGAATTTTTTGACCCTAAACCTACCATCTTCCACCATTGCTCCCACTCGAACCAGGAATCCTTCTCTCGTGCGAGTTTATTAGCCAAATAGACCTTCGGCTCTGATACTAGTTGTTAGAGAATTATATATTATAGAACAATGGAACACATAAAATATTGCAGAAATATAAACACATAAAACGCATAAAACAAGAGAGACACAGATATACGTGGCTCACCCAGTTTGGGCTACGTCCACGGAGAAACAGCCAGTCCTTCCTTTTATATTATCCAGCAAACTGAAGAGATACAACCTACAGCGGATCTATTGTAGGTTGTATCTCTTCAATTTGTTGGATAATATAAAAAGAAGGACTAGTTGTTTCTCTGTGGACGTAGACCAAATTGGGTGAACCACGTATATCTGTGTCTCTCTTGTTTTATGCATTTTCTGTGTTTATATTTCTGCAATATTTTATGTGTTCCATTGCTCTATGATATATAATTCTCTAACACCTCGGGCTTTCAAGCCCCCGAACTTTGTCCATTCATATCCCTTTCAAGCATTAAACAATCATTGTAAAACACTTAAGGTATGGTGGTGATCCAAATTGAATCCATAAAAGATTGTTAAAATAACCATAACTATTCAAGTCGAGATAAATCTCTAAGAATTCAGAACCATGATAAAAAACACCCCTGAACCAGTGGCAATGGAAGCCAACGTGGAATGATGAGGACCTCGATCAGAGTGCATTGACCAAGGCCCATGGAGACTTTGAAGAAGGTCAAAGTAGCCCCTGGGAGCCCCGGATTGGGAAAATAAGGAGGAGCATCGCTAGGCAAATAGGGCCAAAGTGGGGGAAGCCCGAACACACGGACGCATGGCGAACCAGAGAACCGCGAGCAGAAAAAGGCAAAAAAACGCTAAGTGTCCAAGGTGGGACTCGCGCTCTGGAGACAACCGGTATTGATCGGGGCACCCTCAAACAGTAAACAGTTTTGGACGAGAGCGAAGTGGTCCCACTCAACGATCGACGATCAAGGAAGCGGAATCAATGAAGGAATACGTCGCGATTTGTAAAGATTTGGAATCTGTTTGACCGCCATGGTGGAGGAAAGACTTCATCCATGACGTAACTAAAGAAACGAACCGATGAAGCAGGTTGGTGCTGTTAGAGGAGGACAAGTGGCCACTTCCTGAGTGTTCATGCTGACGCCGAACAAGGAACTCCAAGCGCAACTGTAGAAGGTGAATCGACAGAGGCGGAAGAGGAACCAAATAGGCATGGGAACGAATGGCTAAAGCCATGAACAGATACCGAATACACAGTGAAGTCCAAGAGACGAAGAGAGAAGACAGAGAGACCAGAATCCTGAGAGGAGGATGGAATATACAGAGAAAGAAGACAGTAAATAAAAAGCAGAAAGAGACAGAGGGATGAGCTGACCAACGGCAGCATCAAGCACCAGAGAGCTTGAGAGATTCAAGCCATCCCATAGAGGAATATGTCCGGGCTGAGCACCACATTGGGCTCTTGCCACTATAGACCAGAAGATCACAGAGCTAGTAGGAAGAAGAAGAGTCTTTGTACTCCAGTAGCATGGGGAATCCAAGAACCACCCTGCCAAGAAAAATTGCTTCAGGAGAACTCACAATGAGTCCCTGCATTGTAATTCTCTACTTAAAGGCACAATAAAACAAGGCCACCACTGAAGCTGGACTAGAGATGTAGCCCTGGAGAATAGGGTGAACTCCTTATTAAAATTCTTGTGTCTTTGTGTTTTCTTACTATATTTCTATGTTGTCTTTCCATTTTATTGTCTGTGTATTGGCAATCTAATCGATCTGTTGCTTCAATAACACAGAACACACACCGGCACATGAGTCTGTAATATCTTTAAACAATAAATCTTTAACTGGTCACTCATAGGGTGAATATCAGATCAAGTAGTATCAGAGCTTTAGGCTGTAAGGTTAGACAAGCTTATGTTGGTTTAGTTGTTGAATGCTCACAAGATCAAAGCTCAAATTAGGAGAAGGAGAGTTGGTGGAAACTAATCCTGAAATTGGGAGAGTCTATTCTCAGAAGACAATGTCAGAGGAAGGTTCGATGGGGTCAGACCCTCAATTCATAGAGATTTTCCTAGCTATAAAGTCTATGGTAGAAGAAATGTATAGGGACTTTAGAAAGCACAAAGATGAAGATTCATCGGGTTCTAAACAAGATAAAGAAGAAGATGAGTCTCATTCCCATGACCACTCAAAAGGAAAAGGGAAAGAGGAAAACTTTCTCACACCTCCTAATAGCCCTGTGCATAATAAGAAAGCATCTTTGATTAAGCTAGATGTTAAATTTGATTTGCCTATATATGATGGAGAGCTAAATGCTGAAAAGTTGGACAATTGGATTAGACAAATTGATGTGTATTGCATGGTGCAGAACATCAACTCAGACAAGAGTAAAATTCAGCTGGCAAGCCTACACCTAGGAGGCACTTCCTTGGTTTGGTGGGAAGGCAGAACCCAAGCTGACATAAAGAAACATGGTAAGACCATCTCTGTCTAGAGCGAATTTGTTTCTGCAATCAAGAAGCAGTTCTATCCATTGGCCTACATGCAACAAGCCATGATGAGTTGGAAAACTCTTCGGCAGTTGAAAGGGAAAAGTGTGCAAGGGTATACTCAAGAGTTCAGAAAGAGAGAATTGATGTTGGGCATCGCATTAGACTCACCAGAGACTCTTTTGAATTACATTGGTGGTCTACACAGCTACATGAGGCATACCATCCTCATGTTTAATCCCACTAGTATAGATGAGCTATCTGTACAAGCTACTCATCTAGAAGCTAGAGGAAAGAACGGAAATCCATAATTTGGGGGACCATTCCAACCCACTATAAGCAAGAGAAAGGAGAAAAGAAAGTAGAAATGGAAAGCAAGGAAGGCTAACACTGCACAGAAAGGCAAAGCTTCATGCACTCACTGTAAAAAGGAGGGGCATGATGATGAGCACTATTGGATTCTGCATCCAAATCTGAGACCTAAGAAGTCCGAGGGCAAGAAGAAGAAGGCTGCTGCAGCTATTCAGAAAGATTTGGGCTCAGACACGGGATATGAAACAATCATTGCAGCCACAGGTATAAAAGGTAAGAATTATGAAGCATCTACTAGTAATTCTGCTCAAACTATTATTGATGAAAAACATGAGAGAAAAAGACATGAGCTTTTCCATATTCGAGTTATTTCCAAACATCAAAAGATTTATACTTTGTTTGATAGTGGCTCACAAGTAAATTTGATTTCTGAAGCAATTGTAAAGAAATTGGGATTAGCAACTACACCTCACAAGAAACCATACCCATTAGGATGGTTGAATGATAAAGCACAACTACAAGTGACTACATAGTGCAAGCTCAAGTTTTCTTTTGGGTCAGCATTTGTAGATGAGGTTGAGTTAAACATAATTCCTTTGGATATATGTGGAATTGTTTTAGGAAGTCCTTACTTGTATGATAGAAAGGATATTTTCTATAAAGCTAAGAACAAGTATCTACTTGTTAAAAATGGAATCGAATACTTTGTAAGAGCTCACAAGCTCAAGAATAATTATACTCTCATAAATTCTAGGCAGATGAAAAGAATGATAAATTCATGCAAACAATTCTTACTAATGGTTGTAAAGGAAAATAAACCTGATAAAACCAATGTATTTGATGGATGTAATGCTCAGCAGCAAGCTGATATAGAAAATATTGTTTTAGAGTATGATGTCTTATTTCAGGAACCTAAAGGTCTGCCACCCAAAAAGGAAATAGTACATGATATTATTTCGCAGCAATATGTTCCATTGCCTAACATTGGGATGTACAGGTTGTCTACTTTAGAGAATGCTGAAATCAAGAAGCAGGTGCAGGAGTTGCTCGAGAAAGGGTTCATCAGGCCTAGCACATCACCATGTGGGTCACCAATCGTTTTGGTGAGAAAGAAAGATGGCTCGTGGAGAATGTGCATTGACTACCGAGAACTGAATAAGATAACAATCAAAAATCGTTATCCCCTTCCTCGCATAGATGATCTTTTAGATCAGTTGAATGAAATTGTTTATTTCACCAAGCTGGATTTGCACAGTGGATACCATCAAGTCAGAGTTTCAGAGCAAGATGCATGGAAGACTACTTTCAAAACAAAGCAGGGATTGTATGAATGGCTGGTTATGCCTTTTGGCTTGACCAATGCTCCTGCTACTTTCATGAGATTAATGAATGAAGTACTTAGACCTTTCCTTGATGATTTTGTTATTGTGTATCTGGATGACATTCTGATTTTTAGTAAAACGTGGGAAGAACACTTAAAGCATGTGAAGCAGACATTAGATGTTTTTTTTATGTTAAACTCTCAAAATGTGAATTTGGAAAAACATCTGTAAATTATTTGGGTCATATAATAGGGGGTGGTGAATTGAAAATAGATCCCTCTAAAGTGGCAGTGGTTATAAACTGGCCTAAACCCAATTCTACTACAAAAGTGAGAAGCTTATTAGAAGCAGCAGAATATTGGAGGAAGTTCATTTCTAATTTTTCCTCAATTGTAGCTCCCTTACATGCTTTGACAGGATTGAACAAGGTGTTTCAATGGGGAGGCAAACACCAGAAAGCCTTCGACACCTTGAAAGAAAAAATCAATACAACACCTATACTAGCACTACCAGATCGACAAAGACCATTTGAAATCCAAATAAATGCCAGTGACTATGCCATGGGAGCAGTGTTGACACAGCACGGTAAACCCATATGTTATTATTCTGAGACTTTTAATCCTACAATAATTAACTCTCCTACATATGATAAAGAATTGTATGCATTAGTTCAGAGTGTGAAAAAGTGGAAACATTACTTAATGGGAAAAGAGACAATAATACATACTGATCATCGACCACTTCAATATCTAGACTCCCAAACTAAGTTGCAGCAATCAAGACATTACACATGGATGGGTTTTCTACAACAGTTTCATCTAGTCATCAAATATAAAAAGGGCATACACAACAAGGTTGCAGACATGTTATCTAGACCCATTATAAATGCATCTACCATACTTAAGCATAATTTTGTGCTACATGACAGCTACATAGAACAATATGCTCATGATATGGACTTTAAAGATGTATATGCAACTTTGAGTCAAGGCAAAAAGGTAAAATAATTGGACTATCATGTGAAGGACCAACTCTTATACCATTGTGGGAAACTCTGCATTCCACAAATAGAGAGAGTAAAGATAATTAGAGAGGCACACACTTCTCTAATATTAGGTCACTTTGGGGTAATTAAAATAGTTGCACAGCTGCAAAGATTTTGTTATTGGCCAAAAATGAACGATACAGTTTCTAGATATGTAAGAAGGTGTACTATGTGTGCTAAAATTAAGCCCAACAATAGAAAACTAGGCTTGTACACTCCATTAAGTTCCTTCTCACCCTTGGGAAAGTGTTTCCATGGATTTTGTTGGAGGACTGCCTAAATCTAGGAAAGATCATGATTATCTATATGTGGTTGTGGATAGGTTCAGCAAAATGTGTTTTGATACCTTGTAATAAACAGATTACAGCTAAACAAACTGTAAAATTGTTCTTTGAACATGTATGGCTTCATTTTGGATTACCCACTTCTATTGTATCTTATCGAGACACCCGATTTGTGGGGAAGTTTTGGTCAAGTCTGTGGGAACTAATGGACACCCAACTAAAGAAAAGCACAGCTTTTCATCCACAAACCGATGGCCAGACAGAAGTAGTTAACAAGACAGTGATCCAGTTACTCAGGGGATATTGCAGCAAACATCCTAAGCTTTGGGATGAACATTTGTGTTATATCTAGCATGCTTACAATAGAGCCAAACACTCTTCTACATAGAGATCTCCTTTTGAGACCTGTTTTTGTTTCATACCAAGGTCACCTTTAGATTTTGTCTTTAGTAAAGATACCGTGGTTGATGGACATAGTGATGTGGACAAGGAAACTAGGTTCATTGAACAGATCTAGGAGATCCACTAGGCAGTACAGGAACAACTGGAAAAGAGCCAAGCTAAATACAAGGCTAGGCATGACAAGCATCGAATGGAGCATAGCTTTCAAGTTGGAGACCAGGTCTGGCTATATATCAGCAAGGACATGATGCAAGGTGAAGGTAAAAAGCTAAAGCCTATCAGGTATGGACCTTTTAGGATACTTGAGAAGATTGGTGAAAATGCTTTTCGCCTTGATCTACCAGCTTACATGCACATCTACTCAGTCGTAAATGCAGATTGATTGAGATTGTTTGAACCCTCAATGATTGAGGATCCTGAAGAGAAAAGTTAATTGCCTTCTATTGATGACCTGCTACCTGAATATATTAATGAATTGCAGGAAGACACAGTCTTGGATAGGAAGGTGAGGACAACGCACAGAGGAGATGTTGAGTACCTCAGAATTGGACCCAAAGGTTCAAAGCCAAGTAGTGCAAAGTGGATTGAGATTGGACAAGTGAGACAACAGTATCCTCACTTAGACGATTCTTGAAAGAAAACCAAATTAGATCCATAAAAGACTGTTAAAAGAACCATAACTATTCAGGTCGGGAAAAATCTCTAAGAATTTAGAACCATGATCAAAAACACCCCTGAACCAGTGGCAATGGAAGCCAGTGTGGAACGACGAGGACCTTGGTCAAAGCGCACTGACCAAGGCCCATGGAGACTGTGTAGGAGGTCAAAGTAGCCCCTGGGAGCCCCGCATTGGGAAAATAAGGAGGTTTTTGATGCGCGATTAGCGCTAATCGCGCATCGCTGAGCAAACAGGGCCAAAGTAGGTGAAGCCTGAGCACAAGGACGCATGGCAAACCAAAGAAACGCAAGCAGAAAAAGGAAAAAAGTGCTAAGTTTACAAGGAAAGACCCGCGCTCTAGAAACCAACAATATTGATCGGGGCGCCCTCAAATGGTAAACGGTTTTGGACGAGAGCGGAGTGATCCCACTCAATGATCGATGCGTGGCAAGCGGAGGTGAGAGAAAACCATCGTTGATCGCGCGTTATCGATCGAGCAAGTCAACCGCGCAAGATGTGCATATGACGTTGGATCTGGAGGCCCCAGATCGGACGACTGAGATCAAGCCTGATGGAGGAAGCAGAATCGACGAAGGAATACGCCATGATTTGTAAAGATTTGGAATTCGTTTGATCACCATGGTGGAGGGAAGACTTCATCCACGATGTAACTGAAGAAACGAATCGACGAAGCAGGTTGGTGCCGTTAGAGGAGGACAAGTGGCCACTTCTTGAGCGTTCATGCTAACGTCGGACAGGGAACTCCAAGTGCAGCTGCAGAAGGTGAATCGACAGAGGCATAAGAGGAACCAAACAGGCATGGGAATGAATGGCTAATGCCATGAACAGATACCGAATACACAGTCAAGTCCGAGAGATGAAGAGAGAAGACAGAGAGACCAAAATCCCAAGAGGAGGATGGAATACACAGAGAAAGAAGACAATAAAGCAAAAGCAGAAAGAGACAGAGGGCCGAGCTAACCAGTGGTAGCATCGAGCACCAGAGAACTTGAGAGATTCAAGCCATCCCATAGAGGAATCTGTCCAGGCTGAGCACCACATTAGGATCTTGCCACTATAGACCAAAAGGTCACAAATCTGGTAGGAAGAAGAAGAGTCTGTGTACTCCAGTGGCTTGGGGAATCTAAGAACCACCCTGCAAAGCAAAATTGATTAAGGAGAAGTCACATTGAGTCCCTGCATTGTAATTCTCTACTTAAATGCACAATAAAACAAGGCCACCATTGAAGCTGAACTGGAGATGTAGCCCTGGAGAATAGGGTGAACTCGTTATTAAAATTCTTGTGTCTTTGTGTTTGCTTACTATATTTCTCTGTTGTCTTTCCATTTTATTGTCTGTGTATCGGTAATATGATCGATCCGTTGCTTCAATAACATAGAACACACACTGGCACATGAGTCAGTAATACCTTTAAACAATAAATCTTAACTGATGTCACTCATAGGGTGAATATCAGATCAAGTGGCCACCTATTTTCAAACGAAAAAACTAGCACGATGAAAAACCCCAAATAATTGCTTCTTTGTTTACATAGAGAAATACATAGGAAAAACTCTAACACAAAGAAATTGGACGGTTGTTATGCCTCATCCATTATCGGTCCTTTGGCATCCCATGCCGTAGATATGTTCTCATTCAACAGTTCACATCTATCCCGATCATCCAACCTACTCGTGCATTCTACACCGTTGATCCGTGACCATTTGATCTAACGGCTGATGTGCATTTCGCATGACTTACTTACGCGGAGATCACCCGCCTGAAAAAGCAGTTTTCTCTCTCCTTACTGCATGCTACGTGTCGGTCAGTGTATGGGACCGGGCGGAGCCCGTCTAATACCACTTACCGCCTGAAGCCCGCCCGAAATACCTTTTACCACGAAACCCAAATAACATAAAGTTGCATTCATAAATCCTTTTGAGTCCGTGTTTTATCATTATAGCGCCATATGCCATGTCTCCTTTGTATTTTGGTTTTATAATGAAAATACACAAATACACATAAAAATCCCTACAAACACTTTTATATCGGAACTCAAAATTTATAGAGCCTCATTTATAAACCCTTTTGGGTTCCCCTTGATTGCTATCGCAAATCGCACAGGCTATGGGTCTTTTCCCCTTTGTATTGTTGCGATGCGATATATCGCAAACGCATATCGCATGGTCTTTGGGCCTTTGGTAAGTCCTTCACTTGGAAGCCTGCGACGCGATAATGTAATCTCGGCCATTGATTTGTGTGCTGGATCAACAGTCCACGTTGGTTGTTGGGTTGAAGTCGCATTTCCCATAAGGCTGCCTCTGATACACTTCGCCGATGCAATATTGCCAATTTGATCTGAACCGTTGATTGATCCGATCCGATGGCTCTAATTCAACAATACTTCAACCTTCGCTTTACTCTGTGTTCCGCCATTCTTCATGGTTTTTCTTCTGCGATAATGTTTCCCAATAGTTTTAAAGAAGACTTAGAGATTTTATTCAAGATCCATTTTGGATCACGCCTTCCCACTGAAAAGATTTTGTACCACCAAAAGTTGGTTTTAGGCATCGATCAAGTGAGGATACAGTTCCCTCACCTGTCTAATTTCTATCCATCATGCCTTGCTTGGATTTGAACCTTTGAGTCCTACTCTCAGGTACTCAACATCCCCTTGACGCATAGTTCTTACCTTCCTGTCCAGAACTGTGTCCTCCTGTAACTCATTGAGATACTCAGGCAACAAATCCCCAATAGAAGGAAATTGACTTTGCTCTTCAGGATCTTCAATCAATGAAGGTTCATACAATCTCAAGTTTTTTGCATTAACAATTGAATAGATCTACATATAAGCTGGTAAATCAAGGCGAAAAGCATTTTCACCAATTTTTTCAAGTATCTTGAAAGGTCCATACCTTATTGGTTTTAGCTTCTTACCTTCACCCTGCATTCTATCTTTGCTGATGTACAGCCAGACTTGATCACCAACTTGAAAACTATGTTCAGCTCGATGCTTTTCATGTCTTGCCTTGTACTTGGCCTGACTTCTTTCCAGTTGTTCCTGTACTTCCTGGTGAATTTCTTGGATTTTTTCAATGAACTTGGTTGCTTTGTCCACATCACTGTGTCCATCAAATGCTATGTCTTTACCAATGACAAAATCCAAGGGAGACTTTGGTATAAAACCAAAACAAGACTCAAAAGGAGATCTCTGAGTAGAAGAGTGCTTGGCACGGTTGTAAGCATGCTGCACATAACATAAATGATCATCCAAAAGCTTGGCATGCTTGCTGCAATAGCCTCTGAGAAATTGGATCACTATCCTGTTGACCACTTCTATATTGCCATCTGTTTGTGGATGAAATGTTGTGCTCTTATTCAATCTGGTGTCCATCAACTCCCATTTATTTGACCAAAACTTCCCAACAAATCGAGAATCTCAATCGAATACAATAGAAGTGGGTAACCAAAAATGAACCCATACATTCTGAAATAAAAACTTTGTTGTTTGTTCAGCTGTAACCTACTTGTTACATGGTATCAAAATATACATTTTATTGAACCTATGCACAACAACATACAAATAATCATGACCTTTCCTAGATTTTGGCAATCCCCCAACAAAATCCATGGAAACACTTTCCCAAGGATGAGAAGGAATTGGAAGTGGAGTTTACAAGCCTAATTTTCTATTACTGGGCACACATAGTACACCCTTTGATATAGCTAGAAATTGTCTCATGCATTCTTGGCCAATAACAGAACCTTTGCAATTGTGCAACTATTTTACTTACACCAAAATGACCTGATATGAGAGAAGTATGTGATTCTTGAATTATGTTAACTCTTTCAGTTTTTGCAATGAATAACTTTCCCAAATGATATAAGAGTTGGTCCTTTACATAATAATCCAATTCTTCTACTTGCTTTCCATGACTTAAAGTTGCATATACATCTTTAAAATCTACATCTTGAGCATATTTTTCAATATAATTTCATGCATTACTGAGTTATGCTTAAGTATAGTATGCATTTATGATTGATCTTGATAAGATTTCTGCAACCTTATTGTGTATTCCCTTCTTATATCTGATGACAAGATGAAATTGCTGTAGAAAACCCATCTATCTATAATGTCTTGATTGCTGCAATTTAGTTTGTGAGTGAAAATATTGAAGTGGTTGATGATCTGTATGTATGATTGTTTCTTTACCCATTGGGTAATGTTTCCACTTTTTGACACGTTGTACTAATGCATACAATTCTTTATCATATGTGGGACAATTAATTACTACAGAAGTAAATGTCTCATAATGATAGCATATGGGTTTTCCATGTTGCATCAACATTGTTCCCATGGCATAGTCACTAGTATCTGTCTCAATCTCAAATGGATGTTGAAGATCTGGTAGTGCTAGTACTGGTGCTATACTGATTTCCTCTTTTAAGGTGTCAAAGGCTTTCTGTTGTTTGGCTCCCAACTGAAACACCTGTTTCAATCCTATTAAAGCATGTAATGGAGCTGCAATCAAAGAAAAGTTAGCAATAAACTTTCTCCAGAATTGTGCTGCCCCTAGCAAACTCCTAACCTCTATAGCAGATTTGGGTTTAGGCCAGTTCACAATGACTTCAACCTTAGAGGGATCTATCTTCAATTCACTACCCCCTACAATATAACCCAAATATTTAACGGTGTTATGCCAAATTCACATTTTTACATTTTTACATAGATATTTTCTCTTTTCAAAACATATAAAGTCTACTTTACATGCTTTACATGGTCTTCCCATGTCTTACTAAAACAAGAATCTCATCTAAATAAACAATTACAAAATCATCAATAAATGGTCTGAGTACATCATTCATAACTCTCATAAATGTAGCAGGAGCATTAGTTAAGCCAAAAGGCATAAGCAACCATTCATAAAGTCCTCGCTTTGTCTTGAAAGTAGTCTTCCATGCGTCCTGTTCTGCAACTCTGACCCGATGATAACCACTTCGTAAGTCTAACTTAGAAAAGTAAACGGCTTCTTTCAATTGATCTAATAAATCATCAATACGAGGAAGAAGATAATGATTCTTGATCGTTATTTTATTTAGTGCTCTATAATCAATGCACATTCTCCACAAACCATCTTTCTTTCTCACCAGCACGATTAGAGATCCACATGGTGATGTGCTTGGTCGTATAAACCCTTTATCGAGCAACTCCTGTACCTGTTTCTTTATCTCTGCATTCTCTAAAGCTGACAACCTATACATTCCAATGTTAGGTAATGGAGCATCTTGCTGCAAACAAATATCATGTACTATTTCTCGCTTGGGTGGTAGACCTTTTGGTTCTTGAAATAGAACATCATACTCTTGAACAACTTTAACTAAATCATATTTCTATTTAGAATCACAGCCTTCAAATACATTGGTTTTATCAAGGTCCTTTTCCTTTACAACCATTAGTAAAAATTGCTTACTTGAATTCACAATTCTTTTCATCTGTCCTGATTTTATGAGAGAATAGTTACCCTTGAGTTTATGAGCTCTTACAATATATTCCATTCCATCTTTAGTGAGTTGATACTTATTTTCAGCTCTATAGAAAATAGCTTTCCTATCATACAAGTATGGACTTCCTAAAACAATACCACATATATCCAATGGAACTATATCTAACTCAACCTCATCTACAAATGTTTATCCAATAGCAAACCTAAGTTTACATTGTCTCATTACTTGTAGCTTTGTTTTATCACACACCCAACCTAATGGATATGGCTTCTCATGAGGTTTTGTTTGTAATCCCAACTTCTTTACAATTGTTTCAGAAATCAAATTTACTTGTGATCCACTATCAAATAAATTATCGATGTTATTATGCTTGTAAATTACTCTAATACGAAAAATCTCATTTATTTCCCTCTCATTACTTTCATTATCAACAGATTGTGCAGAATTACTTGTGGATGCTTCAGAATCTTTACCTTTAATAACTGTGGCTGTATCTATTGTTTCATCGCCTGAATCTGATCCAAAGTCCTATTCAATAGCAACAACATTATTTTTCTTCCTTCCACTGAACTTCTTAGGTCTCCGTTCTGGATGCAAAAACCAGCAGTGTGCCTCATCGTGCCCTTCTTTCTTGCAATGAGTGCATGAAGGTTTATCCTTCTTTATAGTGTTTGCTTTCCTCTCCTTCCATTTCAGTTTCTTCTTTTCCTTACTCTTGCTTATAGAATATTTAGATGATCCCCCAACCTTTGGGCTTACATTCTTACCTCTAGCTTCTAGATGCATGGCTTGAACTGATACATCATCTAATCTAGTGGGATTAAACATGAGAATAGTATGCTTTAAATAGCTATGAAGACCACCTATATACTTCAATAAAGTCTCAGGTGAATCTAATGATATGCCTAGAGTTAAAGCTCTCTTTCCGAATTCCTGAGTATAATTTTGTACACTCTAACCCTTCAACTGATGAAGAGTTTGCCAACTTATCATTTCTTGCTACATGTAAGCTAAAGGATAGAATTGCTTTTTCATAGCAGAAACAAATTCATTCCAGATAGAAATGATTTTACCATGTTTTTGCAGATCAACTTGTGTCTTGCCTTCCTACCATGCTAGTACAGTTCCTCCAAGTCAAACGCTAGCCAGCTGAATCTTCTTCCTTCCTAAATCAACGTTTTGTACCCTACAATATAAATCAATTTGTCTTACCCAATTATCTAGCTTTTCTACATTAATTTCTCCATCATAAATTGGCAAATCAAACTTCACATCAAATTTGATTAAGCAAGTTTTCTTCTTTTTCTTATCAGGACTAGTTTTATGCGAAGAAGATGATGAGGATGATGAAGGTGATGATGGAGGAGATGGTGGAGGAGGAATTTCCCCTTTCCCTTTGCCTTCTGGAGGGGCAACTAGAAAAGGTTCCTCTGCTCCTTTGTCTGGTTTAGGTGTTGAAGTGCCTTCACCTCGACCCTTCTTAAATTCCAGATACATCTCTTCCACCATGGCTTGCATGGCCATAAAAATATCCATGAACTGAGATTCTAATCCTGGTGGAGCTTCTTCTGCCACTCTCCTCTGAGAATAGACTCTTCCAATCTTTGCATTAGTCTCAACAAGTTCTCCTTCTCCTATTCTAAGCTTTAATCTAGTTAGCATTCAAAATCCAACACAAGCTTGTCTAACCTTAACAAAACCAAAACCAAATGCTCTGATACCACTTGATCTAAAAATGAGATCTTAAATCAATATTAAGGCATTACAGACTCATGTGCAAGAATAACTATATTATTCAGTGCAATGGATCGAAAATATTGCGCATAATATAGACAATCAACAGTTATAAAACATAATAAACACACACATCAACACAACAAAATAATCAAGGAGTTCACCAGACTTCCTGGCTACGTCTCCTGGTCCAGCTTTCAGTGTCAAACTCTATATTATGTATTTAAGAGAAGAATATTACAAGTGTGAGCTCGAATAGAGTCTAAACACAACAGTGACAAAACAACAGGGATTTACTCGAAATCCTCGAGTCTAAAAGAGTGCAAAGACTCTCCCTCTTACTCTTTGTCTTCTACTTTCTCTTGCTCTCTTCTCTATCCTCCCTCTCTGTTCTTCCATTAGATGGCTTTTAAGCCTATCGGCCCTGTCTTTTCACCTTCCCTCCTTGGGCTTTCAGGCTCCCGACCCCTGTCCGTTCATCTCCCTTTCGAGCATTAAACAATCATTGTAAAATGCTTGAGGTATGGTGGCCACCTGTTTTCAAAAGGAAAGACTGGAGCAGTGAAAACCCCCAAAGAATTGCTTATTTGTTTACATAGAGAAATACACAGGAAAAACTCTAACACAGAGGAATTGGACAGCTGTTATGCCTCGTCCGTTATCGGTCATTTGGCATTCCACACCGTAGATCTATTCTCATCGGACGGTTCACATCCATCCCGATCATCCAACCTACTCATGCATTCTGCATCATTAATCTATTACCATTTGATCTAATCGCTGATGTGCATTTCGCATGACTTACTTGCACGGAGATCACCCACCCGAAAAAGCAGTTTTCTCTCTCCTTTCTGCGTGCTACGTGTTGGTCAGTGTATGGGATCAAGCAGAGCCCGTCCAATACCAATTACCACTTGATGCCCGCTAGAAATACCTTTTACCACGGAACCAAAATAACATAAAGTTGCATTCATAAATCCTTTTGGGTCCGTGTTTTATCGCTATAGCGCCATATGCCATGTCTCCTTTGTATTTCGGTTTTATAACAGAAATACACCAATGCACAGAAAAAGCCGAACACAGACTTTTATATCGGAACTCAAAATTTATAGAGCAACGTTTATAAACCCTTTCGGGTTCGCCTTGATCGCTATTGCAAATCGCACGGGCTATGGGTCTTTGGCCCTTTGTATTGTTGCGATGCGATATTGTGATGCGATATATTGCAATCGCATATCTCATGGTCTTCGGGCCTTTGGTAAGTCCTTCCCTTAGAAACCTACACGCGATAATGTAATCTTGGCCGTTGATCTGTGCGCTCGATCAACAGTCCAGGTTGTGTCGCTGGGTCACAGTCGCATTTCTCATATGGCTGCCTCCGATACACTCTGCTGATGCGATATCACCGATTTGATCTGGACCGTCGATCGGTCCGATCCGATGACTCTGATTCAACAATACTTCAACCTTCACTTTACTCTGTGTTCTGCCATTCATCATGGTTTTTCTTCTGCAATAATGTTTCCCGATAGTTTTAAATACTTAGACTTAGAGGTTTTATTCAAGATCCATTTTGGATCACTGTACCAGCAAAATCATACATTAACACATATGAATGGCCAATTACAAAAGGTAAATGAAATTTGCAATTCTAATTCATCAATGCAAAGATAAGGTGACAATTATCTAGCATTAGACATGTTAGTGTCGGTCTTGGGCCCTCCATCGGTGATCAATAGCTCTTTGCATATGCATAGGTAGGTGTCTCATCAGTGTCAGTTTTGCATCCCGCTAGGCATGCCATAAAACTGAATGGAGGGCTAGTCTTTGTTCCCTTCTTGGCTTTGCTGGATCAGGTCATACCACAATGAAATTGAGTCATGTTTGTTTTTATTTTTGTCTTGAGGTCCCAGGTCTTAGGTCTAGGATTCTGAGTCAAAATCACTGCAAGGTCATGAGTTCAAGGTCAGTGAGTGTCCAGCAAGCCAGAAGGAGGTATGTACATATGTTTCATTATTATTTTCATCAACTACAGCTCATTTTATGCCTTGGATTTAAAAAAACTTGTTTTTTAAGTCCAAGGTCATGTCAAATTTGTAAAAATAAAGAAATTTTCAAAAGTTTGCAAAAGTGCCGGCAACAACCCTGGTTCCTTCACCACAGTCCATCAGATGGTCAACCTACAAAAAGAACGGAGTCAAACGCCTCAAAAAGCTAATTTCAGGACAAAATCAACTCAAAAACAGTGTTAAAGAGAATGCAAAAGTGAAAACATTATAAAGTGGGTTTGTCAAGTTAATTTTTCAAATGTGAGCATATAAAGGCCGATTCCCTCCCAAAAGAGACTCATTGTGCATTTGAAGGCAAGAAAACGCAAGAGAGAGAGGTGAGAAGGCAAATTGGCAATTTGCAGCAAATTCTGGGCTTTCTGAGGGTGCGCGACCACCTGGGTGGGGCGCGACCACTCCAGCGCTCATTTCCTTTGCAAAAATACACGCGCGCGAACACTCCAAGGGTGCGCGACCACTCCATCGAGGTGCGCGACCACTCGTCCTGTGTTAACCAAAACTCACCCAAACTTCGCCAATTCTTCGAATTTGCTCGTGGATCTTTCAAGGTATGCCTCCCTCACATATTTATGATCATGCCATGGATGAATAAGATGCTTGTGGTCATTTCATCATGCAAAAATTAATGAAAGATAGGTTAAGAGATTTGTTGTCTTTGCAAGCTTATGCTACGTTGTATTGTTTATTTTTCAAGGTTAATTTTTCCTTATTTCCCTCCATTTGTTTTCCCATTATAAAATCACAAGTGTTAGAGTGTTGTTTTTTGTCAATCTCATTTGCAAGTAATGCTAAAACCCCAGCCCAATTCCATAAAACCCTAACCCCTCCTAAACCCTATTTCAAACCCTAGTTTTCTACCATGCATCATGCTCAAACCCTACACTATTACACACAGCAAATTATATATGTAGATTGCACAACAAAAGAGTGAAAACAAATATAGTAAAAAGAAAAGAAAATGATGACAAGGCATGCTTATAATCACGCAAAAACCAGAGTAAAAAATATAACTTGCATAGCCTTATAAAAAAAAAAAGAAAAATGTCATCTTGCTGTAAATATCAAAGGTTAGAAGCTGTGTGAAAATCATGACAAAGTTTATCAAATGTACCAGCTGCTAGCTATAAAAAAGGAGTAGTTTTGTTGTGCTAGGGTTTGTGCATTAACATGGTATCATCTCCCTTTCCCTAGACTCTGTTTTCCTACCTATTCCCCTCATTCCCCTAATTCCCTTGATACAATCCCTCTCCCTTCCATTGCAAAATAATCACAGCAACCCTTCTCTTCCCCTTGTAATCAAATACCCAAAACCCTTGTTTTCCATTAGCATCAAATGGCCATTTTTACATGTGAAAAAACAGAGTATGCTTATGAAAGGCATTAAAAGACAAAATAAGCAAAGGAGCAGCCTGTTACTTGTACATCATTGATGCTACCCTATTCCCCTATGCCCATGCCATTATTTCCTCCATGATGAAGATTTTTATTGTCCTTTCCCTTGGTGCTCAAAATACAAATTTTCCCTAATAAAGTATTAATTTGCAAATGATGAGAGATAGAATGACATGTTTAACATTGTGTGGTTGTTTCCTTCGAAATTCCCTGTTGTTTATATATATATATTTTCCCTTTCCTTATGTAATTTCCCTCCCCTAACATTTCCCTATGATTTTTCCCCTTGAAAACAGCATACTTCACAGCATTTTGCAGGCAGGGCAGCAGTCATCTTGACTTATTTATTCCACCTTGCTCAATCACACCATGTCAACCACTGAGACTAATGAGCAAGGTGATGACCGATCTTCATCCACTGAGATTGAGACACAGCAGAGGCCTCGCAAAGGAGGTAAGGGTGGTCATCACAAGAGGGAAGAGCCCACATCATTGGCAGAGTTGCAGGCTTGCCCATTGGCAGTGACTTGCTTTCAGTACATGTCATGCTATCAGTTTTGCGAGAGGCTTGCACAGATTCAGCATCATAGGGAGCTAGCCCGGTTATTTGTTCTACACCTTCATGACGGGCAGGTCACCCTTGCAGGGGTGGATTTTGTGTTTTCTCCAGAGGCTATTTCACAGGCTACCGGGATACCAAATGTGGGTGAGGTGTGGCCAAAGCGCAAGTGGCTGGATTTTGTTTACTTTGAGCCATATGTCAGGCCAACATACATACACAACTTGTCAGGGAACTTTCCTATCAGGTTCCTCCGAGAGGAATATGCATCTATCATGAGGCTTATTATGCACTATTTCACATGCGAGGGGAGATTCTCACGGGTATTTGCTTGTCACATCCGCATGCTGATGCACTTCACCAGGGTGAGAATGATGAACATCCCGGCTTATCTCTTTCATGACATTCAGAGAATGGTCTCATCTTCCAGAAGCAGACCCCAGCTCAGCAGTTCAGGAGCTTGTGTCATCATGGTCTCATCCAGCTGGTTGTTTCCCATCAGCTGAGCCAGCAGGGCATTCCTTGGGCAGATTTTATCTCCCGTGAGTTCTTCACACAGCCAGAGCCAGAGGCAGTTCACGAGGAGGGAGGGCCATCACATCAGCCCGAGGCTAGTATTCCGAGACATATGGCTTCTTCTCCTCGGGTCACTTATCAGAGAGGTCATAGGACCTTATTTGCAGCAGCTCGACGAGTACTTTCTCCACACCAGGTGGAAGGGGTCTCGTCATCCTCTTCAGATCAGCGAGTGTTATCTCCACACCAGGTGGAAGGGGCCTCGCATCCTTCAGCAGCAGAGGCATTACGAGAGGGCAAGCAGCCCATGGTTGAGGATGAGGCAGTTGGCGAGGCACATCCTGATTTCACTGATCTTGATGCTCATTCTCCTTCCTCTTCAGATTTCTATGAGCTCATTAGGCAGAGAGAGGAAGAGAACCTTGTGTTGCAGCGGAAGCTTGAGATGGCTCAGTGGACTATCACTTATTTAGAGCATCGGAACAAACAGCTAGAGAAGGAGAAAGAGCTGGATGAATTATGGAGAATCCGCGGAAACAGAGGCTTGAACCGCAGGAGGCCCGGGGACCCATTGCCCGCTGATAGGGAGTCATTGCTCATCCAAGCAAATTTTCGCTTGGAGAGATTGTTGGAGAAGGCAAATCATGACAAAGAGCTGCTACGCAACATGAAAACACACTATTGGGCAAGATTGCATGTTTGTAAGGCTAAAATGAAAATTCTCCAAAGGAAGCTGTCAGAGGCCCAGAAGAAGAAGAAAAGGACAAACCCACTCCGTATCTTGGCTGAGGCATCCCTCACTCACCATGGTACTCATTAGCCTTCATCCAGCAGCAAAATCAAAAAAAATTGAGAGTTTTGGAGCATTTTGGAAATTTACAGGTTTTTGCCTGTGGAGTGGTCTCACCCCCCGCGCGACCACTCGTGAGGATTGCTTGGAATTGCAAAAAGTTGACATTTTTGGAAAGGGTATGCAAAGACTAAAATTACCTATACTTGGGAGAAGCCTGATTTTGAGATTTGAGCCTCCAAAAGCTCAAAATACATCAAAAAAATGACTTTCTGCCCACTTTTTGAGTTGCAGAAAGTGACCTTGGGAGAATTGACTTTTGAGGGGTCAAATCAACTCCAAATCCAGAAATTCCACTTGGGATGGAAAGTAGACAGACCAAGCTTTCCAATGAGCCATCTTGCACCTGATTTGGACCAGTGGAACCCACTCAAAAGTTGCTGCAGAGGGGCGCGACCACTCGAGCAGGGGGCGCGACCACTCGAGCTGAATTTGGCAGTTTTGACTTTTCAGGCCAGAAAACACTGTTTTCACCTTGGTTGATGATTTTTACTTGTAGATGATGGATGAATGTATAATTTTCATGGCACATTGATATATTTTATCTCTCTTTACCCTTCTAGAAGTTTCCTTGATGTAAAAAGTGAATAATTAATGCATGGATGAGTTAGCTAAGTAATAGAGGCAAGTTGTTTGACTGCCTATTATCTAGTGCTTAGTTTAGAATCAGTTCAAACTGCTCCTAGGAAGCTGAGCTCGACCCCTAGAGGTGGGGAAAGGAGTTAGATGGTCTATATTATGCCTTCTCTTGCTCATTTTCATGGTTGGACTCTTGTGGGAGAAAGCTTTATTGTATATTGTACATCTATCTCTACAATTTAAGGAAAAGGAAGGCCAGGGTTTTGCAGACATCATTGTGGATTCTTGTGGATTGTTGTGTTGATGGTGTGTTCTCTACATGTTATTGTAAGTGTGTTTGTGTGTTCCATCTCTTTCTTTGCTGCTAATTGAATAGATGAAGTGATAAAGTTTGAATTCATGCATGCCATGCTCAGCTTTTAATTTTGTTCAATATCTATGTTTTCCACTGTTTAAAGAGGATTCAAAGTTGTTGTTTGCCCTCTTTAGCTCCTCCTCTATCATTCCTGATCATCCATCTCAGATTAAGGCATCAGCACTCACTCCTACCTTGCCCCAAAGATCCCCTGCAAAAACTGAGCCCAATCCCCGCACCCTGAATTGCACTCCCTCCAATTGCCACCAAAAACCCCAAAAATCTTTAAATCAACCCCCCTTATCAATTTACTAGCCTAAAACCTTTATTCCTAATTGGTCAGCTTATCATATTGAAAGATCTACCGAATCTGACCCGAGAGAGCCTTCTCATACCTCGTAGGGCTAGCTACGAGGTGAAATGGTTTGATGTAGCCTTGAGAGTTTGTCTATCTCAGCCTAGGTGAATTCCAAGCGCTAACAAGACAAATAGGAATAACATGAATAACATATTCAGGTGCAAGCAGAGAATAGATAAGAAGATGTAAATCTGAACAAATAATAGCAAAAGAAGTTTTTATTACTAATATGAAAATGAGAAGCTTGAGATTACAAAGTATGAAAAGTCTCCAAAGTCGAACCCCTTCTCATCTCTAGAGTTCTAGGCTTTATAGCCATTACATCAAAGTCAAGATCCTATAAAAATGGATCTGAAACACCTAAAATAGAAAAGTTAAAATAGATAGGAACAAATCCTATTTAACTGGTCAATTCTTATACAAATGGTCTTCATAATCTTCAAAAGCTATAGATTTCTCAGGAACTGATGGATGAGGTCGAAATATTCCCAAATCCCAAAGATAACAATCAGTTACAATCAATATCTGAAATTGTCTGCCACAAAATTTGGGCCAGACTGTTGAAAACCTGGGGCTCAGATATGGTTTTGGTTCTCCACGTCGATGACACCTGTGTATAAACCCAAAGACGTTATTGTTCTTTGACATGTTAGGCACAAAATCCTCCGACTGTTTCTCAAAATTATCGTCCAATCACTCATAATCATTATTTGAAAAGTATGGCTCAGCATAGTAGAAACACCACATTTCTGAAAACACTACCTCATCTTACAAGGGAATTCTAATTGCCTTCCTGCACTCTAAATGCAGATTTGAAAGTACCATTGGAAATATTTGGATGTCTATTTTTCAATATACTATTTGAGCTTGTAAAATGGCCTCTCCACGGCTAATAAAATTGAGTTTTCCCAAAACATTTTATCATTTAAAAAACCTGCAATTTCGATAGTTAAGAGGTCTGATAAGAATGTGGGTTAGCTATCGAAAGCTGATTTTTCAAAAATGAGCTGACTAGAAATTTTATTAACATGATTACAAGCTTAAGACTCAATGAAATGAGTCTAAAAATTAAATAAAACTATTTGCTAAAAAGACCTTCTATCACCTAATGAAATAAAATTGACAATTTTATTTCGGGAGATAACATGCCCCACACCACGCTGCTCATCTGATGCATAGGGAGATTCTATGCAATCTACCACCTTGGCTGAGATTCTATGTAATCTACCACCTTGCTAGCCATTTGATCTTTCTTTTCCTGCAATGCATAATATCTCAAATAAGCAAAATCACAATAAACCAACGTACCTTAGTATAGCTTGGGGAGGATACCTTTTCTACAAGATCACCAAATGAGTGTGATACATGTATAACATAATCATAACAATGTATAGACATTTGCAAGTAATTGTCTCAACACATAATCATCACTCAAGTTAGGATCCAGTCATCAATGCAAGTCCATATCAACAATGCATGTTGTGACCTCATGCATACAACAACCATTACTCCATTATACACATTGCTACATGAAATCAACAATATGCATAAGAAATGCCTAGCCAACTACAAATATGCATAAACACATGTAGTTGAACATAATCAATCAGTTCTTGCAATCAACCTACAATAATGATACATGTAATCAAAATATTCAAAATGTAACCTAACTGTTGACGGTGCTAGACCCGCCAACATGTCAAGGGATCTCCCCGAAAAGAAATCCCAACTAGACCTCAGACCGTTTGGTGTAGGAGTCCCAGCAGTGGCTCGTACGATATCACCTTGACTGTGACTGCGCACAGAGGCAAGATGTCCTTGTTGGTAGAAAGAGTGTGACATGCACAGTAAGCCAAGGAAGGTGAATTAATGGTTCTAAGACACGGAAGATGGAGTGAGTGTGCCCCTTGGAAACTTGTGGAAACACGCAGCTTGAATGGGAACACACAAGTAAAGATGCATCACGAACTGGAAGGTAGGTGAACCAATAACCCAAAGTGATGGTTAAACCAACAACACATCTCAATAAGATTCATACATACATATACAGAAAGATTTTATACATACAACATAAGTAAACAAATATATATATCATTAAAGTAAACAAGTTAACTGAAATACAATAACAACATATGGATGAAATGTGTTGCCTCTGTTATATTAAGAAGTGACATTTCCAATCATACAGTACAACCATGACCAACCACTAGTCCTGATAATGGAACGTTACAGTCACTGTCGCCTGCTCCTCCAAAGAGATGTACTAGCTCTGCACTGTGGAGAAGCCAAGGCTCGTTACAATACTCTCCAATCTTTCTCTAAGATACTCCTATAGGAAGCTTGGCTCACCAAAATCCTATATAATTAGTTATGAGGTATTATGAATAGCAAAAGGTGGGGTGACCCTTGACATTCCCCTTTGTGACTGTTCACCTACCCTCATGACTCTTCAACTACTCTATGACTATTACATTCAACTATCGACACTTGGACTTCCACTTTACAAGATGTTACATCCAATATGCCCATGTGAGACAAAATAGGCTTGAGTAATCCATGCAAGGCAGCACTAAGACTCAGACATTTGTGGGAACACCAACTCTTCGACATCCTCGTGATGATTGATGGTGTCAAACTGATGCCAAGCTTGGCAATCTGTGATGGTGTTCGCGCGCTCAATGGTGACATCCTGCTGAAAGAAAACTCTTGCCTCCGTTGCATCCGAGTACACCGATATGGCTCCTCTGTCCAACTCGTCTAAGAACATGTGCATCATCGTATTGAGTGCAGTTGGACCAGAAACATATTGATACATAGTGTCTGTGTTGATATCCAAGTGTGTGTTGGTGTGACCATGCACATCAACTTGTCGAAATACATGTTCAGCTTCAATCAGACTTGCTTCTTGTCTTCACCTCAGTGAGTGTGCTAATGGGTGGGATCGCATGCATGCGTATAATGACATCCATGCTCCTGAACACCCTTGCATGTGATCAAAGGCACTGCTCACTCTATCTACTTCATGCCAGCTATTGGGTTGGGTATGTAACCTGTATGGGCGCGTGGATGTTGCGCCTCCTATTGTACATGTTCCTGCTGCAACTCTGTCTCTCATATGTGCAGCTCTTGTTCTTCCTTGAGTTGTCACTTTAGTACCTGCAACTCCTTCTCGGTTTCTCTCTCTACCTTCGTGTAATCCTCTTGTCGCATTGTCACCACATAGCCTCAATCTCCAAAGCTTCTTTCATCACAAGTGGATCTGCTTGAACTTGCAACTTTACTCTGCCTTTGCGTTGTTAACAACCTTCCTCTTGCATTTCTCACATGGAGGTGTGTTACCTTATGTTGTTGTTGATGGTGCTACTCGTTGTGATGTCGCTGCCATTTCATCTTGATATCTTGTCCATGAACAACTTGATGTCTTCATAGATAGGCAAGTTCATATACACTTGGTCGACTGCATCCCCAGTTGTGCTCTCAATGGTGTCTTTGACTCTGCTCTCATGGAAGTCATTGTACCTGTGTTGTTGAGAGGTAGATGAACACTTGTGATACATGGAGACATAGAAACACTCATAGAAAGAAATCTGTCAGTCGAAAACCAAAACAAACTGGAGGACTGACATGCAACATACTTGTGTGACTGTCTGTGAAGATTGCGCAATTTTCACAGGGAGGCTGGGAGACTGGCTACCAAAACTGCGCAAGGCACAGTCTGGGATGTCAAGAGGTTGACTGACTGCTGGAACCTCGCAATGCATAATCCAACCAAGTCTGCTAAGGATTAAAACTGCGCAATGCGCAATTTCAATCAATAGTGACATGCAAACCAGCAAACTGCATTGCATAGTTTCTGGGGCCAGCAAGGCACTACCTCCTATAATTGCACAATGCAAGCCCAGAGGTGAGTGTTGGGAAATACTTGCACAATTTTTGGAGGGAAGGCAGAGCCTTCACTTCTAGAAATGTGCAATTCTAGCCAGGCAGGTTAAGGTCTAGGGTAAGGTAGCCCATACCCACCGACAGGCGACTAAAAACATGAGAAGTCTGAATGCATGGTGATACTGAGTGTAAACAAGATTGAATGATCATGCATGAAAACAGTAAGTGCAAGATTTAGATAATGGGAAAACATGCATGTGTGTGAAGCGGGTCGCCGCAATGACGACCATTGGTGCAAAACAATGACATGCATGCGACAACAGTGAGATGCAAATGAAAACTGAAATGATACTTCTATAAGCTAACATACATCAAAACAACAACAAGTGCTCATTGAAATCAAGTAGAAAACACTTACAGAAAGAGAAACACAAAAAGTCACAGAAACCCAGCCCAAGACATGAGAAGCAAACTTACCTTGAAACAATTAAGCTAAAAAGGCCGAAGACTCCTGGATGCGATGTGGGATGTCATAGCTGCAAGATTGATGTGAGGAATGAGCTCTGCAGCGTCTGGTTCATAAGTTTTGATAAGATCGAGGTTACGACGCACATGCCACAAATTTAGGAAGAAGCGACACTTAGCGAGAGGTTTCTAAAATGATCTTTTCATGTGACATCCAACTGCTAAAAAATAGGTCCCTCAAATCTAGGGATGTCTTTTGCATGTTGCCTTTTTGTATGTCGGGAAAACCAACCCATGCAAGAAAATCAGTTTTCCTCGGTCCTGGAGGGAACTGGTCAACCTAAAGGCACATGCATCAACCTGTAAAACTGTGAGAGGGATTTGGGCAGTTTCTGGGCTGTGCCGAGCTGGTTTTCCCTGAGGGATTGCGCAATTTCTGGGGTTAGCAAGTGACTGCTACCCAAAATTTCACAATTTATGAGCTGAGCTGTAGTGCTAGGCCAAATTGCACAGTTTTCTCAAGGAAGTTGATGAGCCTAGGTATTACAACAATAATGTTGCAACTCCCAGGGCTACCAACTTTATTTATCAACCTGAGGTTCATACAAACTTGGAGGTGACAGTGCTATATGCACAAGTAGAAGTGAAGGTCATGCATATTGTCCCTGTTTGTCTGGCAAGAGACCCCAAGGGTTCCAAGCCAAAGTTCTATATAGTCAAAAGAAGCTTAATTCTTTGATGGAAGGAGAGCCAACCTTATTCTAAGAGAGAGCTACTCTACTGTAGTAATGAGGAAAACAGCATGAAATGCTAACCTTACACCATAACCTAACTAACTAATTAAACAATTATGCTAAGAAAAATTGCTAAATTAACACTAACCTAATGCTAATTATCGAAGTTGGAGAAGTAAAGAGCATCAAAACTAGACTAAGGTGTAACAAAGAAACTTAGGCTAAATCGGGTTTCAAGCAGAGAAAGCAATTGGAGGTCAAAATTAGTGAGATGAGGACGTGAGGGAGCAACAATGCATAAGAACCATTGGATCAGTTAGGTGAAAGGCAAATGAACGACGGAGATTTGATCGCAGGAGGTTACGTAGGTAGATGGGCGAACAAGATTCACTAACAGGATAGGCGAGGCTAACAGGAGTGATGAATAGCTGAGATCTTATCGAGCGAGTGAAGGCAAGAGATGGATGACGGAGATCATATCATGGGGAAAATAAACGTGTGGAAATTAGGGAGCAGGTTTCTAAGGCGGTAAGTAGTTTCTCACGCGCCCTTCAAGCTATAAGCAGTTTTTGGAAATTTCATGAAATTAGCCTCACCGGGTGACACGTAACGCGGGGAAACCACTCTTATCGCGTGCCCTCGGATGGATAATGATCGAACAAAAATCCAAGCGATATCGCGCGATAGCCATCGGATCTGGCTAGGCAGATCAACGGTGAAGATGGGTCAAGCTAGTTGGTGGGCAGGTGATGTGATGGCTGTTAGATCAGGAGACAGAGCGACGGTGGGGTTTAAAGCACCTAAAGTGATCAGGTGAAGCGACAATCATCGAATCAGGCAAGGCAGATCGATGGTGGGGACTTAAAGTTCATAAAGTAAGTGATGGACTCCACATGAGGCAGAAGTTGGAGAAAATAATGAATCAAATGGTGATTGTGAAGGTTTGTTGGTGATCGAACGATGAGGAAGCGACGTAGGAGGAACGTACCCGAGGTGGTTTCAAATGAAAATGACAGAGAAAACCAATGCGGGTGAAGAAAGAACTTCATTAAACAGTGAAATCCATAGCCCATGCGAGAACCAAAGACTGTTTTTTTGGGGTTGCTAGAGGGTCTCTTCCTCAAGTCATGGTCCCATAGGGAGGAGATGAGGCCGAGACACATGCGCACAACCTGATAGTGATATTTTTTCTCTAAATAACCTGTGAATTAAAAAAAACACAAATGGAAGTAAACTTAAAGCCAATGCAGCTACTAAATCAAATGAAAAGAAACATGAAGCTATTCAAACAAATGAACAGAATCAAAAAGTTGCTTAACAAATGAATCAGAACTAGAAAACTACTTGAGCAAATGAAAAGAAAACCATGAAACTACTTAAGCAAATAAACAGAACATAACTCTATGCTAGAAAATATGTACAATGAAGAGGAGATGTGGTTGCATGGGTTGGACCCTAACCTAAGAACTCCAACCCTTGAAGTTAACTCAGAGTTGGCTTAAACAGAACTCATCATTATTATAGAAACCATGGATTATAGGACAAACTGTCACAAGTCTTCAACTCAGAAATAAAACAGAGTTTTATAATGAAGTCCAAATAGAAGTCCCCCCTAATGAGGTCCTAAGCCTCTCTATTTATACATCTAAAGTCTCTAACGACTTCCTTCCCATTAGGGAGGCTTGCCTCCCAACTTAATATAAATTGTTCATTGTCCTTTTCATATGCTTGGTTGTCTTTTAGTCTTCAACGTGATGGCTATGTGCACTCCGAGCTGATGGTGGAATATTCGAATGGAGGGATAGTAAATGAGGAGGATTTACCTCCTATAGTTACTCTCCCTTGTCCCATTCGAGTCTTTTCCAAGGTCTTTTCCATAGTTATTTTCTTTTATCCTTTATACTTGCTTTTAACCCTTTATTCTTGCATTACACGCACATTAGACCACAAAGCCAAATATCCAACTCTAACTCATTTCATAAACAAAATATAATCAAAAGTATGCAATAAGTTGTGAGAATAGCTGGTTTGACTAAGCTAAGAGATGAATTAAGGCCAATTAAGGCCCATATAATTACTCAATAATAAGGCTCATCATCACCCCCTACTGAAAGTGTTTCTCATCCTCTGAGAAACTTAGTCAATGTCGATGTCCTTCATGGCTCTGGTAGCTTGTCTGACATCCCATTCTTCTGTTGTGGTCTCTTCTTCTTATTTATAGAAGCCTGCTTTCCTTTATACTTTTTCCCACTGCCTCTATTCCTCTTCTTCTTTTCTCGCTTCTAGCATCCCTAGGAGTAGTGGTGGACTGAGTTTTAAGCCTATCCAATTGACCTTCAACCTTTTCATTGATTACTTATACATAGGTGTCTTGTTGAATGCCTCTCTCAACCTTTAAGGGAAGTGATATTCTCTGATATTCAAGCTCTGTGGTAGTGTTTTATCTTATTTAGCAGGCATGTATATTATCATCTCTTAGCAGCCTAAACATATCCTCAAAATTTGAAATTTCTTGCTCTTGGGCAGCAATATATCTAGGTGTCAGTTGAGGATCATTTGCAATTAGATTATGGGTGCTAATTAGGGCCATGGGATTTGATTTTCCAGCTCTAATAAAAAGAGGTTTCACTCCTCATGGTTCATCCATGATGCCCAATCCATTAATTATAGATCTCCTAGATCTCCATTAGGATCCCAAATATTCATATCTGTGAGGGCTATGTTATACAAGTAAAACTCAACCATTTGGCCCTATCCTTTAGTGCACTTTGATCACAAAGATCAACAAATTGTCTGCAATCTTGAAATGGCATGATGCTCCTTTGTGCTAGTGTTTTAATCTGAAATTACAGCCATTGTTCTCTGAGGTAAAAAACATAGGATTTAGCTAGCATCTTACACTGGATGGCCTCCAAGGAGAGGTTGGCCATACATGCTAGTTGGTTTTCCTTTTCCTACAGTTGTCCTCTCTGTTTTTCTTATATTCTTCCTTTTGTTGTTCTGTCTCATCTCCATCAGTGTCTTCCTCTGTTTTAGCATCATCCTCCTTGTGTTCTGTTTCATCATGTTCCTCTATATTATTTTCTCCTTGTTTTTCCTCCTCCTTACTGACAGAAGGACTAATCATCATAGGTGAGGGTTTTGATGTCAACCTCTACTGGTAAGTCTCTAAACACTGACCATTTTATTGGGATCTTGAGGTTTTGGAGGGCATCTTGAATGAGGATTCTAATCAACCCATGGTGGGCCAACTGTTGGGAATTCCCTTCCTTTACTTTGCTGCTGGAGTCTATGAGTGATTACATCAAGAAATAGGGTATGTTGAGTCTTTGGTGAACTGGTGTTCCTACCCCAAGTCTTAATTCTTTAAGCATTCTCAAATGGTTTCCATAACAATACTGTATCTATGGACTCTTGCATTATCTTTTGACTTATTGAAGAATTTTATTTTTACCACCTCTTCACTTATAAACCAACTACCTCTTAACCTTTACAACTTTTGATCAAATGATGCATATGAGTGAGTGAGTGGGATACTTACATGTGGTCTTGATGCCATGCTGCAGTTGTTAAAGATTAGAGGTGTTACTGATGGTCATTCTTCCTCCTCCTCTGCTATCTGCTGATGGTTTATTAGCTTTTGTAGGTGTCTATGACTGCAGATCTGTTGTTGTTGTTGTTGTTGTGGAGCTCTTGGATCTGATGCTACTGTTGCTATGGAGCTCCTAGATCTGGTGTTGTTACTATTGTGGAGCTCTTGTATTTGATGTTGTTGCTATTATTGTGGAGCTCCTGGATTACCACTTGGAAATGTTTGGTGTCTCCCTTAGAATTTCTTGATCATGTTGTTGGTTGGTGTTGTGAGGATGCTGTAATGAGAGGACAGAGGGAGTAGGAGTGTGTGTGGATGCAGGGATGATGGCAATGGTTGAGGTAATTACTTAGATCATGTCTAGTATGAATTTTGAGGACATAACCAATCTACCATTCAGGGGATCCTATAGAAAACAAAATCTTCACCTGAATTGAAGCAATGAAGTGAAAAACAATGCAATTGATGGATGGATGCATGGTAAGGAGTGGAGGAGATGAGTATATGTGAGGCAGGGTTCCCTTTGGATCTTCTCTTTGCTCCCTGATTGTTTTTCTCACCCACTTGCAAAGAACAATTATGTCTTTTTCTTTTTCTTTTTCTTTTTTATTGTTATTTTTTGAAAAAACACCTAGGCTGCCTCAGAGAGGTTTTCACCCTAGATATTTTCCCTGGGCACCTCAGGGAAGGTTTTCACCCAGGGATCTTCTTATTCTTTTTTTTCTACCCTACCCTACTTGAAAAACAAAATAACTTTCAAATATAAGAATACTTCCAATGGAGCCAAGTGTACATCAAGATGACAGATAAGATGATGTGGAGGTTTGAAATGTATGATTTGACATGTACCTAGATTTCAGAGAACAATGATTTGACTTTGAAAGGATCAAGCATATTTGAGGAAGAGAGTGATGCTGCAACTTAGTCACTGTCTGGAACCATATTTCAATGTATTTGTGATATCCCTGATCCGCTTGCTGATTTGGATCATCTTGGATGTCTTCTTCTTTCATGGCCTTCAAATCTTCCTCTTTGTGTTGAGTGTTCTCTTGAACATATGGAGGATTTGATTGTAACCATGAGGGAGATTTCTCAATCTATGATTTTGTTGTCTACTCTTCATCAAATGCAGCCCGTGGTTCTTTGATATTCTCTTTTGAATCTTCTTCTTTTGTATGTTGTCCTTCAATGATATCAGGAGAATCTCTTTTTTGCAATATTCTTCCTGAGCTATGGGGAATACCATTGACCTCAAGAGGAGATGTTTGGAAGTGTTGTATCGTAGCATTGTAAGTGGGCTGAGCTACTTCAATGTGTGGGTTTGGAAATGGTGGTATAGGTAGTCGAGTGGGAGTGTATATGTTATGAAACCAGCTCACAAAAGATAGAAAATATAGTTGAATGACTTAGAAATTCAGCCTCTTCGAGGGGGAAACCTCCTTTAAATAACACATATGAACAATTCTTGGATGATACAAATGACAAAACCTCATTTCTATATATAGGAATCTAAGGGGTCACAATATAACCAATCCGACCTAACAATAATAATATAAAGCCACAAAAATAACAATAGAGGGATTCTATGGGGCACAGTAATAACAATATGGGGACAATATGGGCGCAACAATATTAATAAGGGATACAACTACAATAGTGATGGGGGCATCACTAGTATTATAGGGACCTAACATGCCCTCTCCTTCAAAAAAGTGTTGTCCTCAACGCTTGTGTAGTTCTGGATGCTTCTGTATAAAATTCTCATCCTCCCATGTGGAATCTTCAATGGATAAGTTCTTCCACTTGATGAGATACTCCGAAATGGATCGATTTCGTAGCTGTCAAGTTCTTGTTTCTATGACTGCTTCCGATTCCAATATAATTTTTCCTTCCTCGTAAAGTTTTGTCAATATTGTTTGAACTGGGAGCTTGTCGCCTATAAACTTCTTTAAACATGAAACATGGAAAACTGGGTGCACTCGAGAAGCTACAGGAAGCTCCAATTTGTATGCCATAGTACCAATCTTTTGCAACACCTTGTACGGACCATAATACTTTGGTGATAATTTATTATCCTTCTTAGCTTGCTTGAGGCACATTTTTTTATATGGTTGTAGTTGTAGGAATACCCAATCACCTACATCAAAACTTCTTTCGTTGTGATGTTTATATGCTTGTTGTTTCATTCTATTTTGCACCAACACGAGGTCATCCTTTAAGAGTTCGAGAACTTGTTGTTGACGCTCGATGTGATGTTCCACTGCTTCAACCTTAGAACTTTCTCTTAAATATGATGTAATGGATGGTGGTTGATATCCATAAAGTGCCATAAATGGGGTCATTTTTGTTGTAGTATGGAAGGAAGTGTTATACCACAATTCAGCCAGAGACAACCATTTGACCCATTGTGTCTGTTTATCAGATAAAAAGCAACGAAGAAATCCTTCCAAACATTTGTTTACTATCTCAGTTTTCCCATCAGATTGAGGATGATAAGATGAGCTATGAGCTAACTGAGTACCAAGACAATAAAATAATTTTGTCCAAAAATTCTCAGTAAAAATGGGATCTTTGTCACTTACAATAATCTTTGGGTTTCCATGTAGCTTTTGAGTTGTTTCCATAAATGCAGTAGAAATTGTATTGGCTTTAAATGGATGTGATAATGCACAAAAGTGTGCATACTTGGTAAGTCTGTCAACTAGCACCATGATGACACTCTTTCCCTCAGACTTGGGTAAACCTGTGATAAAATCCATTGAAACCTCCTCCCAACGTTGGCTTGGAATGGATAAAGGTTGTAATAGACTTGGTGTCTTAATTATTTCAAATTTATTTTGTTAGCAAACCAAACATTCCGCCACAAACTTTTGAATATTTGATTTAAGGCCATCCCAAAAAAATTCCTTCTTAACCCTGTGGTAAGTTTTTAAAAATCCTAAGTGCCCTCCTAAGGGAGAAGCGTGCAATTCCAGAAGAATTTTTTGTTTGAGTTGGGAATTCTTACAGAGGTATAAGTGATCTTTGTACCATAATGAATCATTTTTCCAGCTAAATGTATCAGATGTACTGGAATCTTGTTGTAACTTTCAAATAAGTGCCCACACTTCTTCATCATTCTTCCATTCCTCCCTTGCTTCATTTATCCAATCTCATTGGATAATAGAAATGGTGCACAAAAATGCTTCCACATCCTCATCCTTTCTTGAGAGTGCATCTGCCACCACATTTTGCTTCCCTTTTTTGTAGATGATTTCAAAGTCATAACCCAACATCTTTGTGACCCATTTTTGTTGTTCTTTAGAGGATAATATTTGTTCTAAAAAGTATTTAAGGCTATCATGATCCTTTTTTACCTTGAAGTGTCTTCCCATTAGGTAGGGTCGCCATTTCTTAAGTGCATGTAGTATTGCCAACATTTCCTTCTCATAAATAGCTTTGTGTAAATACTTTCCCTTAATTGGATGACTTTCGAAAGCAATGGGTCTTTCATCTTGCATTAAAACAACACCAATTCCATTTCCTGAAGCATCACATTCCACAATAAAGGTTTTTGTGAAGTCTAATGTAGCTAAGATAGGTGCTTCGCACATTGCCTCTTTAAGATGTTCGAAGGCCTTTGTTGCTTCTGGAGTCCATGAAAATGCATCTTTCTTCAATAGTGTTGTTAGAGGTGTTGTTATTTTCCCACAATTCTTAACAAACTTACGATAATACCCTATCAACCCGAGAAATCCTCCCAAATTCTTTATGGATGTGGGGATTTTCCATTCCTTGATGGCTTTAATTTTGCCAGGGTCTACCTTAACTCTTTCATGAGATACAATATGACCCAAATATTCCACCTCTTGTACTCCAAAGAAACATTTGGATCTTTTTGCATATAATTGTTTCTCCTCCAATAATTGTAGCACCCTGTCAACATGTTCAATATGACACTTCCAAGACTTGTTGTAGATTAGTATATCATCAAAAAATACTAACCCAAATTTTCTAAGGAATGGTTTGAAAATGGAATTCATCAAACCTTGAAATGTAGAAGGTGCATTGGTAAGGCCAAAATGCATGACCAAAAATTCATAGTGACCCTCATGAGTTCTAAATGTTGTTTTCTGAATGTCTTCAGTCTTCATTTTGATTTGATGATATCCTGAACGAAGATCCAACTTGGTGAAGTAAATTGATCCATGCAATTCATCCAATAATAATGGGAAACTTATCTTTAATAGTGATCTTTTTGAGCTCCCTATAATCCGGACACATGTGCCATGATCCATCCTTCTTGTGCACCAATACTATTGGAGTAGAGAGAGAACTTTGGCTAGGTTGAATTATACCAGCCTCTAGCATTTCTGCAACCATATGTTCAATTTCACTCTTTTGGGAATAGGGATATCTGTACGGCCTGATGTTTGGAGGAACACTTCCTAGAATCAAATGAATAGCATGATCATGATCACGAATAGGTGGGAGACCTTTGGGAGTATCAAACACCTTGTAATGATTGTCCAAGACTTTTTGGACATCTGGAGAAATAGATAATTTCGATGTGGAAACATCTAGCGAACATAATTGTGCAATTACACCTCGTTGTTCCTTTTTTAGAAGCTTTGTCATACCATTAGAGCTAATTATCTTTCCCAGTTTCCTTGTAATACCCCTTAATTCAACTTCCTTTCCTTCCACATAAAATTTCATGAAAAGTTCTCGAAAGTTAAAAGCTATTGTTCCTAAGGATTGTAGCCATTGAACTCCTAGTACAACATCAACACCTCCCATTGGAATGGAAAACATTGGGCTATTCAATACATATTCTCCCAAGTATAGCTTGATATTATGGCACTTTCCAGATTAATTTATCATTCCTCCGTTTGCAACCATCACTTGACACTCTGGTGCTGGATATAGGAAGCAATTCAATTCTTTTGTTATCTTACAATGAATAAAATTGTGGGTACTTCCTGAATCAATCAACACTATTACCTTTTTCTTCTTGATATGTCCTTCTATCTTGATGGTTTGAGGAGTGGTAATTCCAGCCAATTCATTATAAGATATGGTCAGATTCATTTCTTTTATATCTAGGCTTTGTTCCTAGAGTATATCCTCTTCTTTTGACCTTTCTTGTTCATTTTCTTCTTCCTCTTCACATTCTATGTAGAATAATTTCTTCTCAACACACTTATGACCTTTAGTGTATTTGCTATCACAACTGTAACAAAGCCCTTTTTCTCTTTTTTCTTCCAATTTTTGTGGTGTCAACCTTATAGGTTGTGGAAGGCTAGGGGAAAAAACACTTCCATCTTTATAGTTGTGAGTGGTGGGCTTCCTGGTTGCCATAATTTTTCTTTCTATTTTTCTTGCTAACCTGAATGCCTTCTCCAATGAATCAGGTTCCCAAAAGCGAACATCATGTTGGATATTATCTTTTAAAGTCCCTATGAACACATCAATCCTATGCTCCTCTGAAATATTTTTTACCCTTATGTTCAATTTTTGGAACTCCTCAATGTGCTCCATCATTGAACCCTTTTGTTTGAGACTTATCAATTGGCTAAAAAAAGTGTTGTTTTTTGTATCCTCATAATGTGTTGTCATTTCTTCCGTAAAAATTTCCCAAGTTACAATTTGTTTATGAGAGAAAAGCCATTGATACCACACAAATTGATTTGGTTCAAAATACAAAGTTGCAATACGTACCTTTTGTGTGTTTTGCACATTATGGAGATCAAAAATTTTCTCCATCTGTAGTATCCATGTTTCGGGATCCTTGCCATCAAACTTCCTCATATCGATTTTTGGAATATGGTGGGTCTTCAATCCAATGTTAGAGTCTATGAAATCATGATTAACATTTATTTTGTTCTCATCATGAGTTTCCTTTACTACCCTTTCACCATTAGTAAGCATTCCTTGTAGAAACTTTGTCAAATCCATCTTCAAATCTATCTTCAAATTGTCCATCTTAGTGTTATAAAACCAACTCACAAAACGATAGAAAAGATAGTTGACCGCCTTATAATTCAGCCTCTTCGAGGGGGCAACCTCCTTTACATTACACAAATGAACAATTCTTGGATGATTTAAATGACAAAACCTCCTTTCTATATATAGGAGTCTAAGGAGTCACAATATAACCCAACCGACCTAACAATAATAATATAAAGCCACAAAAATAACAATAGAGAGATTCTATGGGGCATAGTAATAACAATATGGAGACAATATGGGCACAACAATATTAATAAGGGATACAACTACAATAATAATGGGGTAATCGCTAATATTATAGGGACCTAACATGGTCCTCTCCTTCAAAAAAATGTTGTCCTCAACGCTTGAGTAGTTCTAGATGCTTCTGTATAAAATTCTCATTCTCCCATGTGGAATCTTCAGCGGATAAGTTCTTCCACTTGATGAGATACTCCAAAATTGATCGATTTCGTAGCTATCAAGTTCTTGTTTATGTGATTGCTTCCGGTTCCAATATAATTTTTCCTTCCTCGTCAAGTTCTGGCAATATTGTTTGAACTGGGAGCTTGTCACCTATAACCTTATTTAAACATGAAACATGGAAAACTGGGTGCACTCGAGAAGCTGCAGGAAGCTCCAATTTGTATGCCATCGTACCAATCTTTTGCAACACCTTGTACGGACCATAATACTTTGGTGATAATTTATTATCCTTCTTAGCTTGCTTGAGGGACATTTGTTTATATGGTTGTAGCCGTAAGAATACCCAATCATTTACATCAAAAATTCTTTCGCTACGATGTTGATCTGCCTCTTGTTTCATTCTATTCTGTGCCAACACGAGGTTATCCTTTAAGAGTTGGAGGACTTGTTGTTGATGTTCAATGTGATGTTCCACTACTTGAACCTTAGAATTTTCTCTTAAATATGATGTGATGGATGGTGGCTGATATCCATAAAGTGCCATAAATGGGGTCATTTTTGTTGTTGTATGGAAGGAATTGTTATACCACCATTCAGCCAGAGGCAACCATTTGACCCATTGTGTCTATTTATCAGATACAAAGCAACGAAGATATCCTTCCAAACATTTGTTTACTATCTCAGTTTTCCCATCAGATTGAGGATGATAAGATGAGCTATGAGCTAACTAAGTACCAAGACAAGAAAATAATTCTGTCCAAAAATTTCCAGTGAAAATGGGATCTCAGTCACTTACAATAATCTTTGGATTTCCAAGTAGCTTTTGAATTGTTTCCATAAATGTAGTAGAAACTATACCAGCTTTAAATGGATGTGATAATGCACAAAAGTGTGCATACTTTTGAAGTCTGTCAACTAGCACCATGATGACACTCTTTCCCTCAGACTTGGATAAACCTGTGATAAAATCCATTGAAACCTCCTCCCAACGTTGGCTTGGAATGGATAAAGGTTGTAATAGACCTAGGGTCTTAATTGTTTCCACTTTATTTTGTTGGCAAACCAAACATTCCGCCACAAACTTTTGAATATCCGATTTAAGGCCCTCCCAAAAAAATTCCTTCTTAACCCTGTGGTAAGTTTTTAAAAATCTTGAGTGCCCTCCTAAGGGAGAAGTGTGCAATTCCATAAGAATCCTTTGTTTGAGTTGGGAATTCTTATAGAGGTATAAGCAGTCTTTGTACCATAATGAATCATTTTGCCAGCTAAATGTATCAGATGTACTAGAATCTTCTTGTAACTTTCGAAAAATTTCCCACACTTCTTCATCATTCTTCCATTCCTCCCTTGCTTCGTTTATCCAGTCTGGTTGGATAATAGAAATGGCACACAACAATGCTTCCACATCCTCATCCTTTCTTGAGAGTGCATCTGCCACCACATTTTGCTTCCCTGTTTTGTAGATGATTTCAAATTCATAACCCAACATCTTTGTGACCCACTTTTGTTGCTTTTTAGAGGATAATCTTTGTTCTAAAAAGTATTTAAGGCTATCATGATCCATTTTTACCTTGAATTGTCTTCCCATTAGGTAGGGTCGCCATTTCTTAAGTGCGTGTAGTATTGCCAACATTTCCTCCTCATAAATAGCTTTGTGTAAAAACTTTCCCTTGATTGGACGACTTTCAAAAGCAATGGGTCTTTCATCTTGCATTAAAACAGCACCAATTCCATTTCCTAAAGCATCACATTCCACAATAAAGGTTTTGTGAAGTCTGGTGTAGCTAAGACAGGTGCTTCGCACATTGCCTCTTTAAGAGTTTGAAGGCCTTTGTTGCTTCTGGAGTCCATGAAAATGCATCTTTCTTCAATAATGTTGTTAGAGGTGCTACTTTTCTCCCATAATTCTTAACAAACTTACAATAATACCCTGTCAACCTGAGAAATCCTCGCAGATGCTTTATGGATGTGGGTATACATTCCTTAATGGCTTTAATTTTGATAGGGTCTACCTTAACTGCTTCATGAGATACAATATGACCCAGATATTCCACCTCTTGTACTCCAAAGAAACATTTGGATCTTTTTGCATATAATTGTTTCTCCTCCAATAATTGTAGCACCCTGTCAACATGTTCAACGTGATCCTTCCAAGACTTGCTGTAGATTAGTATATCATAAAAAAATACTGACACAAATTTTCTAAGGAAGGGTTTGAAAATGTAATTCATCAAACCTTGAAATGTAGAAGATGCATTGGTAAGGCCAAAAGGCATGACCAAAAATTCATAATGACCCTCATGAGTTCTAAATGTTGTTTTCGAAATGTCTTGAGTCTTCATTCTAATTTGATGATATCCTGAACAAAGATCCAACTTGGTGAAATAAATTCATCCATGCAATTAATCCAGTAATTCATCAATGACAGGAATGGGAAACTTATCTTTAATAGTGAGCTTGTTGAGTTCCCTATAATCCGGACACATGCGCCATGATCCATCCTTCTAGTGCACCAATACTACTAGAGCAGAGAAAGAACTTTGACTAGGTTGAATTATACTAGCCTCTAGCATTTCTACAACCATACAGTCAATTTCACTCTTTTGGGCATAGGGATATTTGTACGGCCTAATGTTTGGAGGAACACGTCCTGGAATCAGATGAATAGCATGATCATGATCACGAATAGGTGGGAGACCTTTGGGAGTCTCAAATACCTTGGAATGATTGTCCAAGACTTTTTGGAGATCTAGAGAAATAGATGATTCTGATGTGGAAACATCTAGCGAACATAATTGTGCAATTACACCTCTTTTTTGCTTTTTTAGAAGCTTTGTCATACCATTAGAGCTGATTAACTTTCCCAGTTTCCCTGCAATACCCCTTAATTCAACTTCCTTTCCTTCCGTAGAAAATTTCATGAAAAGTTATTGAAAATTAAAAGCTATTGTACCCAAGGATTGTAGCCATTGGACTCCTAGTACAACATCAGCACCTCCCATTGGAATGGAAAGCATTGGGCTAGTCAATACATATTCTCCCATGGATAGCTTGATATTATGACACTTTCCAGAGCAATTTATCGTTCCTCCATTTGCAATCATCACTTGACACTCTGGTGTTGGATATAGGAAGAAATTCAATTCTTTTGCTATCTTACAATGAATAAAATTGTGGGTACTTCCTGAATCAATCAAAACTATTACCTTTTTCTTCTTGATTTGTCCTTCTATCTTGATGGTTTGAGGAGTGGTAATTCTAGCCAATGCATTACAAGATATGGTCGGATTCATTTTTTCTTTATCTAGGCTTTGTTCCTGGAGTATATCCTCATCTTTTGACCTTTCTTGCTCATTTTCTTCTTCCTCTTCACAATCTATGTAGAATAATTTCTTCTCAGCACACTTATGACCTTTAGTGTATTTACTACCACAACTGTAACAAAGCCCTTTTGCTATTTTTTCCTTCAATTGTTGTGGTGTCAACCTTATAGGTTGTGGAAGACTAAGGGCAACAACACTTTCATCATTATAGTTGTGAGTGGTATGCTTCTTGGTTGCCATAATTTTGCTTTCCATTTTTCTTGCTAACCTGAATGCCTTCTCTAATGAATCAGGTTCCCAAAAGCAAACATCATGTTGGATATTATCCTTTAAAGTCCCTATGAACACATCAACCCTATGCTCCTCTAGAATATTTTTTACCCTTATGTTCAATTTTTGGAACTCCTCAATGTGCTCCATTATTGAACCCTTTTGTTTGAGACTTATCAATTGGCTAAAAAAAGTGTTGCTTTTTGTATCCTCATAATGTGTTGTCAATTCTTCCGTAAAAATTGCCCAAGTGATAGTTTGTTTACGAGAGCAAAGCCATTGACACCATACAAACTGATTTGGTTCCAAATATAAAGTTGCAATACGTACCTTTTGTGTGTTTTTCACATTATTAAGATTGAAAAATTGCTCCATCTGTAATATCCATGTTGCGGGATCCTTACCATCAAACTTCTTCATATCGATTTTTGGAATATGGTGGGTCTTCGATCCAACATTAGAGTCTATGAAATCATGATTAACATTTCTTTTGTTCTCATCATGAGTTTCCTTTACTACCCTTTCACCATTACTAAGCATTTATTGTAGAAACTTTGTTAAATCTGTCTTCAAATCTTCCATGCCTATCTTCAAATCTATCTTCAAATCGTCCATCTTAGCTTCCACGTCATTCATCTTAGCTTCTATGCCTTTCTTTAAACAATCCATCTTAGCTTCTACACCTTTCTTTAAACCATCCATCTTATCTTCTACATCTTTCTTTAAACCATCCATCTTAGATTCTATTCCTTTTTGTGCAAGTGACATTTGTTGCACTTGGTCTCGTAATTTTGATATATCATGTTGCATTTCTTCCTCTTCTTCATGAGTCATTGCTAGAGCTTTCAGATTGCTTACTAGGTGTTTGAATTTTCTTTCCTCGGGGCATCAATTACCAATAATAATACTTTACTATGCCCTTTGAATTCCTTCAAACTAATTTTTCAAACCAAGCTTATGCAAAAATTAAAAAAAACGACACACCTTTTTTCACTTTGTAGGAGCTTGATATTGACTCTGATGTATCTCTGTAATTTTAGATCATCCAGTTCTAAAATTACGACCTCCGGTATCCCTCTGCGTCCTCTTTCCAATGCCCCTAGTCTAATCCAAATTGGATTCTCCAGGGAAGAGTTATGCCAAATCTCCCACAGTGACCTGATTATAGACTAGTTCAGTAGAGCGAACTTGTACGACATGCCACGAGTCACTACTTCGACCTTTGGCTCTAAAAAATATATACAAGAAACTAGAGTCTATCCTCTTTTTGTACCTTCTTACGAAATTTCAATCTGATGCTTAGAAAGAACGTTATGACGATTTTCCCCAAGTCACTTGTTTGGAATGTAATTCAGGAGTCTGCAAAAAGACCAACTTCCTCAGATCATATCTCCACAAATGTAGTGTGAAACTCTCTGAAATTCGGATCTTAGGTTCAATGCGATTTCTTCTCAAATGGGTTTTTTTTAGCTTTTGAAACGTTGCAGAAAAAAAATTATAGCGAAAATTCCACGATAACCTATTTGGAGCAGCGAAACCCTAGAATCCAAAGCTCTGATACCAAATGCTATGAAACCAGCTCACAAAAAGATAGAAAAGATAGTTGAACACCTTAGAATTCAGCCTCTTCGAGGGGGCAACCTCCTTTACATTACACAAATGAACAATTCTTGGATTATTCAAATGACAAAACCTCCTTTCTATATATAGGAGTCTAAGGAGTCACAATATAACCCAGCCGACCTAACAATAGTAATATAAAGCCACAAAAATAACAATAGAGGGATTCTATGGGGCACAGTAATAACAATATGGAGACAATAGAGGCACAACAATATTAATAAGGGATACAACTACCATAGTAATGGGGTAATCACTAGTATTATAGGGACCTAACACTTAGCTTCCACGTCATTCATCTTAGCTTCTACATCTTTCTTTAAACCATCCATTTTAGATTATGTTACTTTTTGTGCGAGTGACATTTGTTACACTTGGTCTCGTAATTTTGATATATCATGTTGCATTCTTCCTCTTCTTCATGAGTCATGCTATAGCTTTCAGGTTTCTTACTAGGTGTTTGCATTTTCTTTCCTTGGGGCATCATTTACCGATAATAATGTTTCACTATGCCCTTTGAATTTCTTCAAACTAATTTTTTAAACCAAGCTTATGCAAAAAGTTAAAAAATCTACACACCTTTTTTCACTTTGTAGAAGCTCAATATTGCATTTGATGTATCTCTGTAATTTTGGATCTTCCAGTTCTGAAATTGCGACCTGCAGTAGCCCTCTGTGTCCTCTTTCCAATGCCACCAGTCTGATCGAATTTAGATTCTCCAAGCAAGAGTTATGCACAATCTCCCAAGATGACCTGATTATATACCTTTTCAGAGGAGCAAACTTGTATGAAGTGCCAGTGTCACTGTTTTGACCTTAGGATCTGAAAAATATATACAAGAAACTACAGTCCATCCTCTTTCTGCAACTTCTTATGAAATTTCAAACTGATGCTCAAAACAAAAGTTATAACTATTTTCCCCAAGTCACATGTTTGGAATGTAATTCGAGAGTCTGCAAAAAGGCCAAATTCCTCAAATCATATCTCCGCAAATATAGCGCAAAAAGCTCTGAATTTCGGACCCGAGGTGCAGAACTATTTCAACCCAAATGGGTTTTTTTTTAGCGTCTGAAACATCGCAGAAAAAATTTATAGTGCAAATTCCACGATGACCTGTTTGGAGTAGCAAAACCCTAGGAATCCAAAGCTCTGATACCGAATGTTATGAAACCAGCTCACAAAAGATATAAAAGATAGTTGAACGACTTAGAATTCAGCCTCTTCGAGGGGGAAACCTCCTTTAAATTACACAAATGAATAATTCTTAGATGATACAAATGACAAAACCTGCTTTCTATATATAGGAGTCTAAGGGGTCACAATATAACCAAGCCAACCTAACAATAATAATATAAAGGCACAAAAATAATAATAGAGGGATTCTATGGGGCATAGTAATAACAATATGGGGACAATAGGGGCACAACAATATTAATAAGGGATACAACTACAATAGTAATGAGGGAATCACTAGTATTATAGGGACCTAACAGTATATTTGAGATGGATGTGGATGGGGTTGTGGTTGTGGTGGAGGTGAATGGTGAGAATAACATGGAGTTTTGTATCGAGGATATTGAGGAAAATACTGAGGATATTGAGGATATTGTGGATGGCTCCCATAAGTTCCTTGTGAACCTTGTTGCCAAGATTGGTTTTGGGGTTGTGATGGCCAATGTTGCCAAGGAAAAGGTGTGTTCCAACTACTTGGAGGTGGATGTGCATAAGCCTAAAATTCTGAAATAGGCTCTTGCATCATATCAGGCTGAATAAGCTACCATGGTCCTCTTGGAGCTACATAACATTGCTGCATTGGCAATGGACTTGGTCCATTGTCCTCTTGGTGAACTTTCTTCAACCTTGGTAATGATGGACAATGTCTAACATCCTTTGATTCAGCAACACAAATATCAGCTTCATTTTGCATTCTTAATATTTCTACTTGTTTTGTTAGATTGCCAAGAATTTCTACTTTAAAATCATCAAACAAATTTACGAGTTTAGCTTGACTTACTGATCTTGATGTTGATTTACCTACTCTTGCTTTTCCTCTTGATATGTGTTTGCATGTTTCACATATTTCCTCAAATGATAATTGGTATACATAACCTTTTCTCATGATATGAAGGAGATCAATCCATTCATCCCTAATTGTTCTAAGTAAGATGGTTTTTAGTGTGTCAGATCCTAAACGATGGAGTTTTACCACTTAACATTGTACATGAACCTCTCTATCAGATCATCTAGACTCTCATCTTCTCTGTGATTCATTCTAAAGATTTCTTCTTTAAGATCATGATCTTTATATTTGTCTAGAAATATCTTTTGCATATCGTTCCATGATCTTATTGAATTAGTCCCTAAACTCATGAACCATCTAAGAGTTCTATCCTTTAAAGTTGTTGGAAACAATCTCATGTTTTGAGTTTTTGATAGGTAACCATAAGATTTACAAATAATTTTAAATTCAAAGAGAAAGGTTTCCGGATCCTCTATCCTTAGACCATGAAATTTTGGAAGAAAATATGGAGGTATGTTCTTCATGTGCACACTATCATCAGTATCTTGAATGGGAAATCTAAGAGGATCTTCCTCATTGTCATCTCCATCCATTACTTCTACATTCTTTGCCATTTTCTTCTTCGACCTGCAAGAGTGAATGGTGATGTGGCTCTTACTACACCAAATGATCAAATGGGGGGTTAGATTGGTATTTGGAGAATCTTTTTTTTTTTTATGATTGATATTATACTTGCAGAATGGAAAGGAAGGCAGATAATGACAACTGAAAGAAGGGAAGAAAGTTGGAAACTAGAAAATAGAAGAAAAGAGCAGTAATCACTTCTACTCTCACACTTCCCCGAAAACGGCACCAAAAAATGATGAGCTTGAGTATTGCAACAATAATGCTGCAACTCCTAGGGCTACCAACTTTACTTATCAACTCGGGGTTCGTACAAACTTGGAGTTGACAATGCTATATGCACAAGTAGAAGTGAAGGTCCTGCCTGTTGTCACTGTTTGTCTGGCAAGAGACCCTAGGGGTTCCAAGCCAAACTTCTATAAGGTCAGAAGAAGCTTAATTCTTTGATGGAAGGAGAGAAAACCTTATTCTAAGAGAGAGCTACTCTACTGCAATAATGAGGAAAACAACATAAAATGCTAAACTTACACCATAACCTAACTAACCAATTAAACAACTATGCTAAGAAGAATTGCTAAATTAACACTAACCTAATGCTAATTATCTAGTAAAGAGCATCAAAAATAGACTAAGGTGTAACAAAGAAACTTAGGCTAAATTGGGTTTTAGGCAGAAAAAGAAATTGGAGGTCAAAATCAGTGACAGGAGGACGTGAGGGAGCAACAGTGCATAAGAGCCGTTGGATCAGTCGGGTGAAAGGAAAATGAACGACGGAGCTTTGATTGTAGGAGGTTATGTAGATATATGGGCGAACAAGGTTAACTAACGCATCAACGATGAGATCTTATCGCATGGGTGAAGGCAAGAGATGGACGGGTGAGGCTAACAGAAGTGATGAACGGTTAAGATCTTATCGCGCGGGTGAAGGCAAGATATGGACGGCGGAGATCATATCGCGGGGAAAAGAAACATGCGAAAATGAGGAAGCGGGTTTCTAAGGCAATAAGTAGTTTCTCACGTGCCCTTCAGGTTGTAAGTAGTTTTTGGAAATTTCACACGATTAGCCTCACTGGGTGACACGTAGCACGGGAAAACCACTCTTATTGTGTGCCCTCGGGGGAATAACAATCGGACAGAAATCCACAAGATATCACCTGATAGTCGTCAGATCTAGCTAGGGAGATCAACGATGGAGATGGGCGAAGCTAGTTGGTGAGTGGGTGATGCGATGGCCATCAGATTAGGAGATAGATCGACAATGGGGTTTAAAGCACCTAAAGTGATCGGGTGAAGCGACAACCGTCAGAACAGGTAAGGCAGATCGAGGGTGAGGACTTAAAGTTCATAAAATAAGTGATGGACTCCATGCTAGGTAGAAATTGGAGAAAATAGTGAATCAGACGGTGATTGTGAAGGTTTTTTGGTGATCGAACGACGAGGAAGCAATGTAAGAGGAACGTGTTGGAGGCGGTTTCAAATGAAAATGACAAATAAAACCAGTGCGGGTGAACAAATAACTACATTAAATAGCGAACTCCATATCTCATGCGAGAACTAGAGACTATGTTTTTGAGGTTCTTGGAGGGTCTCTTCCTCAAGTCATGGTCCTAGAGGGAGGAGATGAGGCCAAGACACCTGTGCACAACCTGATAGTGATATTTTTTCTTAACTAACTTGTGAATTAAAAAAAAACACAAATGGAAGTAAACTTAAAGCGAATGTAACTACTGAAGCAAATGAATAGAAACAGGAAGCTATTCAAACAAATAAACAAAACCATAAAGTTGTTTAAACAAATGAATCAGAACCAGAAAACTACTCGAGTAAATGAACAAAAAACCATGAAATTACTTAAGCAAATAAACATAACAAAACTCTATGTTAGCAGATATGTGCAATGAAGAGGAGTTGTTGCTGCTTGGGTCGAGCCCTAACCTAAGAGCTTCAACCCTCGAAGTTAACTCAGAGCTGGCTTAAACAAAACTCATCTTTATTATAGAAACCATGGATTACAAGACAAACTATCACAAGTCTTCAGCTCAGAAATAAAACAGAATTTTACAATGAAATTCCGAATAGAAGTCCCCCCCTAATGAGGTCTTAATCCTCTCTATTTATACATCTGAAGTCTCTAACGACTTCCTTCCAGTTAGGGAGGCTTGGCTCCCAACTTAAGATAAACTGTGTTTTGTCCTTTTCACATGCTTGGCTGTCTTTTAGTCTTCAAAGTGATGGCTATGTGCACTCTGAGCTGATGGTGGAATATTTCAATGGAGGGGTAGTAAATGAGGAGGATTTACCTCTTATAGTTACTCTCCTTTGTCCCATTCGAGTCTTTTCCAAGGTCTTTTCCATAATTCTTTGCTTTTATCCTTTATACCTACATTTTTCCTTGCTTTTACCCCTTTGTTCCTGAATTACATGCACATTAGACCACAAAGCCAAATATCCAACTCTAACTCATTTCATAAACAAAATATAATCAAAACTATGCAATAAGTTGTGAGAATAGTTGGTTTGACTAAGCTAGGAGGTGAATTAAGGAAAATTAAGGCCCATATAATTACTCAATAATGAGGCTCATCAGAAGCCTGACTGACTGCTCTGTGCAATTTTGTAGCCCAGCAGGCTGCCCAGTTGATTTGCACAATTTCTATAGGGAAGGTTGGCTCCCCTCTAGAATTGCGCAATTTTTTGGGGGAGTATCTCAGCCAGAAGATAGTCTAAGTCCGGAATGTCGGACTGTGATAGGGAGATAAACAAGTTGACATGCATAGGCCAACAGGCCACTGAAGCTCAGTTGAAACTTATGTACTTGACAGTGGAAGACATGCTGCTAAGGATGATTGGTAGAGAGGCTCTAAAATGAAGCTAAGGCAAAATTTTGGAGGGTGGTTGTAGCCGCTACAACACTTGGCGACACATTGGTAAAACTCCAACTCTCTGAATCGACCTTGTTCGTGAAAAGCAAGTCTAACACCTATGGAAGTATTGTTCAGTTCTCTATTCGTCCTGGTTTCCACAATTGCTTGATTGTAAGATGTAGCATTTGCCAAGCTCTTGGTCGGTTGGCACACATTCCAAGCTAAGCCAACACAGTTGTTTCGATTGTGGATGAGGGGTATATTAGTGCACCAGCCATATTGTCGTCAGAGTTTTAGCTTTCATCTCTAGTGTTGCTCCGTTGCTAGCAGGCCTAGACAGTACTCCGACAGATTCACACAATAACACAAGTATTACTCTACTACAAGTGAGCCTAGTCAGTACCCCGACAGAGTTACTTGTATCACCTCCTGCACAGGAAGCCTTTCTCTTCTTTCACCTTATTCGTTTTCATTTCTTCGATATTTTTTTCGTAACTGTGCATAAAACTTATTCATTTCAGAGGCAGAAGAGGGATCCTGACTTATTGAGAGCAGAAGAGGTTGTTCCTTCAGAGAAGTGGTTTGTATATACATCTGACATGCTTGTTAAGGTTTTCCCCCTCACCTTACTCTACTAGACTGAGCTAACAAGGATTAACCCAAAACAACCGATTCGAGTAGGTGATACTAGTTAGCGCGCAAGCATTGCACTTTCACCAAGATTCACTGCAAACGACATGTATTTTTTATTGATGTATCATGGACAGAAGACAACAAGTTCTTCATATAGAGGCAAGACGACATATAACCAAGTATTGATAACTTCACAAGTCCTTTTGTACTTTACCTAGCTTGTTTCAAGGGTCGCACACGGTGTCATGCGAAACTAACCTACAAATGTAAATAAGCAAACAACGAGAAAACAAAGAAAAAGCATAAGTAAATACGTAAGCAAAGAGAATAAGAAAACAAGAAGGCAAACAAAAAAAAATGCAAAGTAAGAAGCAAACATGCATGCAAGCAAACAAAACACCCCCAGTGGCTGAAACACAAGAACACAGTCACTGGGGTACAAGAATACACCAAGCAGGACGATAGTGGGAAATCAGCAGTGACTGTCACACAAGAACCAGTCACTTGCCCAGTGGCTGAAACACAAGAACCAACCACTGTGGTACAAGAACCAGCTACGACTGTGCATCAACAAAATACCCCAACAGAGCCAACCCATGCACAAGGGTTACATACTATGACATCTCTATTGGAGGAGAATGAATTCCTGAAGTCTGAATTAGAAGCTTACAAGAAGGAACTAACCATGGCTCGAGAGGCTTTTGAAAGAGAACTGAATCTCCATACATTAGCACACGTAGCCTCAATGCAAAATAAGGAGCCATGCAAGGAATACATGTGCCAGGAGTGTGGCAGCATTTACCAGAATGCAGGCTACAAAATAGTTAAAATCCAATTATCTGAGGCATCTACGTCAGATGGAATAAAAGAGGAATGCCCTACTGCTCCACAAGAACCAGTAGGGCTCTCTATAAAGCAAGAAAAAGAAATCAAACCTCAGATATCTCGTCCTTTGCAGGTTAATGCAGCCATTCAGACAGAGGAAACAACGTCCCAACCCACTACTTCTAATGCCACGACACAGACCCTGCCATGGAATCAATTGGAACAGATGAACAAATGGAAGAAGCAATATGCTGAAGAACAAGATATAATATTACGCCAACATAAGTTACAATGGCAGAACCATGTATATGCCAACTGGGATAGTTGGGATCAAATGATGCAACAGCACAGGGAGTCCAAAAAGGAAGCCAAGGAATCTAAGGCAAAGATAGCCTTGATGTTTTCATTAGTCCAGAAGTTGATGGCTACGCGCAAACCTTCTGTAAACTACTCTCTCTTTCTTTCTGAACGGTTAGTTTATTTTCAATTAAAAGCAATAAAAAATGGCAGACCATATGAATTAATGACTTCAGAGAAATTTGTTGAGACCTTTAAGGAGGCCTCCGAGAGTGACCAGCATCTGCTGTGCGAACTCTATCTTCATAATGAGGCCATTCCCGACAATAGAAGAGTTAATCTTATTCCAATTGCAGGAGATATACAAATCAGGGCATTTGTTTCATTTCTGTCTAACCAGCTCACTTGGCAAACTGCGTTCACTGCAAGCAGTCATAATGAGGAGAATAAACTCCTGTGGATTAGACCAGAGCCTTTAGGCCCAGCCATGTTCATAGCACAATATTATGAATTCTTACAGAAGCCAGGAATGCACGAGTATATGCAGCAATTACAGGCTTCAACACTTTCTAAGTGTCAACAACACATTAGAACAAAGGGTACTGCTGCATTGAAGGCCAATGATATGTTCTGGCAGCAATCATGTAAAGAAAGACAGGATTATCACCCTTTTAACCCTCACAATCTTCAAGCTGCATTATCCAGGGTCTCTAATTACATTGGTTGCATTCAACATTGTGGAGTAAACTGGATCGGGTATCATTTCCGTTTTCCAATTTTATGGCTGCCTTCAGACAAATATCAATGTCATTACCAGTTGACTGACAGAGATGAAGCCTTGGCATGGCAACAATTGCAGAACAACAGAGGATTCAGACTTCCTACAGATGCCACCTTCTCCAGCTACTGCTTGAGTAATTTGCATGCTCAGTCCCAGTACTCAAACTCTGATTCAGACTAGGGGTTGCCTGAGGACATGCAACATTTTTAGCTGGGGGGGATGTTAGGACTCCACTATGTATCATTTTTGCTATATACTTTGACACCATTTTACTCTTATAACCATGAACTCCATTATTATTTTCATCTACTTTACCCCAAGGTATATAAAAACCTCTTCTTTATTATATGTTTAATCTGTTTTACATTTAATTCCATAATACTCTTATATTTTATCATTAAGTGAAGTGTATTGTTGCTAACACAAGTCCAAAGATCGCAGATAAGTTATACGCGTTGTTAGGAACAAGCGGCCGTTGCTGAAACAGCTGACTCAGTTGCTGAAACAGCCGACTCAGTTGCTGAAACAGCCGTCAAGCACGCAAATCCCGTCATGCGTAATTTGCGATTCTGGAAGAACTTTTTGTGGAATAGTAGCAGCAGCATGAAGACACGGTTACCTGGATTATCCTGAAGATAGCATTCTTGTTGTCTCTGTTGTAACAGTATCTTTTTCTTGAAGAACAGAATAGTCCTGTTTTGGGAAAGAGAACAGAATTGAGATAATGTAGATTCGCTCTCATGTAAATTGTAAAAGATGTCTCCTCTTTAAAAAGAGGAGACATCATCATTAGAGGGGGTCGATTATTGTAAGCTACAGGAGAGTATTGTGTGAGAACTGGAGCTAGTCTCCATCTGTAATGTATCAGTTACTTTGACAGATGAATAAATTCTTCCTTTGAGCGTTCCAATTTAATTCTTTCTCCTGGGGAATCTTGTGAGAAGGAAAGGGCCCGCCTTCCTCACAAGATTCACCCTTTTGGTTCCTGTAGTTTGTTTAATTCTTTGTGTGTTTGCACTTCACCTTAATTCTGTTGTTGGACACTAGTTACACAGTTTAGTAATACTCTGTTTCTTTAGCACTACATGTATTGAAGGCATGAATGAATGATGTTGGGAAGCAGGTGCTGAAGATTCCTGCATAAAGGAATAGGGTCTTGCTCCCATTGATTGTTTTCCTTTGCCTGCAGTGTGATTAGGAACAAGAGAACAAGTGCTGAAGGTTCCTGTTCATGGGAATAGGGTCTTGATCTCTTGGAGTTACTTTTCCTACAGTGTGATTAAGTGTCAGGCATCAGGTGCTGAAGTTCCTCACTAAGGAATAGGGTCCTGTTCCTGCTGTGGTTGATTGATTTCTTTCTTTGTAGATTGATCTTCCTTTGTTTGGATTGTAACTGCAACAGAGAAATCATTTCTGCTATAACTTAATTGATTTCAGCTTTGATTAAGTAGAGTGTGAATCAGTAGGTTGATGAGATTAATAATTGTGTGTCTTTCTTTTACTACAACATCGATTCTGCTTTTGAAATTGAGCATATCCAGTGCGTGATTATCTTTGAAATAAAAAGACCTCCTCGGGTTGACAATTTATGTGGAGCTTGAATTGTGAAAACAATTAAAGCGACCAACATTTTGGCGCCGTTGCCGGGGAAGGTAATTATAGATTTCAAAAGCATTCATCTTTTCTTTTTTTTAATGTGCAGATTGTATGAGAGGACGCGGAAACCAGAAGAAAAATAACCGCACAGGTGGCAAAGGCTGGGGAGGACGAAAAACTTTTATTGACGAGATTGTATCAAAGGCTGAATCATCACAGAGATTAAGTTCTCGAAAATCAAAACTTCAGCGCTCCCCTCAGTCAGATTACAAAACAGAGGAAGTTGTGGGTCGTGAAAATATAGAAGAACTAGCAGTCAGTACTGAAGAGTCAGAGGAAAGTGTTAGTAGATCAGCAGAGCACATTGAGGAAATAGTAGAAAGCGTTGGACGACCGGTAGAGAACATTGAAGAGCCAATAGAAGATCTTGACGATCGAGAAAGTGCAGTAGGAGGGCCAACAATGGAAGATAACAATGATGGTTTCTTTGGTGGAGGACGTGCAGGTCCTGAAGAAGAAAGAAGGGATGAAAATTCCCTCTCTACTTTGGGATTTCCTATCAGTGATCTCCCTGCAGGAACAATGAAAAATATTCCATTGTCTGCTTTACCTAACTTTCATGGTTTATCCACTGAGGATCCGGATGAATTTCTTTTTGAATTTGATATATTATGCAGAAGTTACGATTATGTTACTAATGCTCAAAAGTTGAAACTGTTTCCAGCCACCTTAAAAGGGAATGCCTTAAGATGGTTCATGAGCCTTGGAAGTCAGGTAATCACAACATGGGAGCAGATGAAACAAAAATTCTGCTTAAATATCAAGACTACTGCCGGACGAGAGAAAAGAAGGATGAACTATTCAATATGGCACAAAAGTCGGATGAGAGTCTGGAGGACTACATAGAAAGGCTGCAGTACAACATACAGAGATCTGATCATCCGGATATAAGTAAGGAAATTCGTAAAACAATATTACTTAGAGGTTTAAGGGATGATTGTTTAAATATGTTAAATATGCTTGCTAAGGGAGATATATCTAAGGAATCATATGATGAGATTTGTGAACTTGCTAAGAGGTGCTCTAGGGGAGCTGCAAGAAACAAAATAAGAGATTCCACCTATTCAAGAGTGCAGAAATCAGCCAATGGAGGAGCAACAAGAGCTGAAATAGGTAATCTACTTGAAGAATTTAAAACTGAAATGTTAAGTTCTTTTGCTTCGCAGATTGACACTTTGCAGGTTAAAAAGAAGCAGGCCGAAGCAGAAGCAACTCTGGCTGTCTTTTGCCCGAAATGCAGAGACAAACATCCACTAAGGGAATGCCCAAGAGACAAAATACCAATTTGCACCCTTTGTGAGAAAGATCATGAGACAGAACAATGTCCATCTCTACCAGGAATAAAGGCAGCATTGCAGCCAACGGAAGAAGAAGCTGAAGCAGTTTACCTGCTAACTCAAAGAAGACAATGGCAACCAAAAGGACAAGGTATGAACTCTAGTATGCCATTTAATCGTTGGAACAATTATTCTGCTTTTGGCCAAACAAGTTACCCCCCCTTCAACCAAATGCAATACCCACCCTTCAATCAAATGAATTTCCCACCCATGCAAATGCAAAACCCTCCCTTTGTCGATCCTTCAATGTGGACTCCTTGGCCTCCACAGCAGCCATCTCCTTTCAATCCTTGGAATCCAAATTGGAATAGTCAACCACTCCCGTATCCAAACCAATTGCCTCAATTCCAACAACCACTCCCTCTGCCATCAAATGCTCCGCCAAATAACCAAATGAGACCCCAGCTACCTGTGCAACCAAATCCTAACCCCAATAATAAAGTAGTGCAAGTCATTGATATTCAGAATCAGTCTATATTTCCTACTATGCAATGTAATGATATTCATTTGAGATCTGGAAAAATAGTAGAGCCTATTATTGATGACATAACTTCTTCTGATTCAGATAAAAACGAAACCGAGAAACATAAAGAAGCACAACCACCTCCTAACAAGAATGTTGAAATAACAGAACCACCATTCCCCGAGCGTTTGGTTTTAACCAGAACAGCTGAAACACCTGCTTTTAATTTTATAGGGGAATTGCAAAATTTGTATATTAAAATTCCACTTTTACAAGCATTAAGAGATGTACCAATTTATGCCAGAACATTAAGGGATATTTGTGTTAAGAAACCTGGTAGGAAAACCAAGGACCCCCTTACAGTACATGTGATGGGAGACTTGTCTGCATTAATGTCCGGAAAAGCCCCTCCTGTAAAATATGGTGATCCCGGCCATCCTACAGTCACAGTTCAGATTGGTAAAACAATGATTCCCCGAGTTCTGGTAGATTTAGGTGCAGCAATTAATATAATGACTCTTGAAACTTCACAATTGTTACAGCTGAATAACACAATCAGAGATACACCCACCATTTTAGAGTTAGCTGACCGTTCCACAATTAAACCGAAGGAATTGTTGAAGATCTACTTATTTCAGTTGAATCCTGGAAATACCCAGCTGATTTTGTTGTATTGCAGACTAAAACAAAGCTGGGGGGACATCCCTTAATTCTAGGAAGGCCATGGCTGGCCACAGCCGATGCATTTATTAGTTGCAGATCTGGTTCAATGACAATTTCTAATGGTTATGAAACAAAACAGTTAACTCTTTATCCTCATGCTACACCGGTAGTTAATAATGAAGATTCTATATGGATGGATTATGATGATAATGTTGTTCAGCCTATTCTAACTATAGGACAAGCTTTAACTCTTAAAGACAATACAGAGGATGAGATAATCAATAATTTTATTTGTGAACCTTCTTCTGTCATTGCTGAAACACACAATCAATTAACTGCAATTTTTGAAACTGATACACAAGAAAAGATTGAATCTGAAGATTCATCTCAGACTTTAACCACGATCTCATCTAAAAGCATAACAGTCGAAATTGAACCCGGCAAGACATTAAACATAAATCCTGATCTAACAGATGTGGAAACACAGCAATTAATGAAGTTATTGCATGAATATAAGGAGGCATTCGCATGGGATTACACAGATATGAAAGGCATTTCTTCTGAATTATGTACTCATCGAATTTACATTAAAGAGGGATGCCGACCTGTTTGTCAACCCCAAAGACGAATGAATCCTAATTTACGAGAAATTGTTAAGGAAGAACTTCAAAAATTGCTTAATGCAGGATTTATATACCCCATATCTGACAGTGAATGGGTTTCCCCATTAGTAATTGTCCCTAAGAAAAACGGGAAATGGAGAGTATGTGTTGACTACAGAGCTTTAAACAAAGCTACTCAAAAGGATCACTTTCCTTTACCTTTCATTGATCAGGTGTTGGACAGTCTGGCAGGGAAGAAATTCTTTTCTTTTCTGGATGGATTCAGTGGGTATAATCAGATAAGAATTGCACCCCAAGACCAAGACAAGACCACTTTCACCAGCCCCTGGGGAACTTTTGCCTATAGAGTTCTTCCATTCGGGTTGTGCAATGCACCAGCAACTTTTCAAAGAGCTGTTATAGGAATTTTTTCTGACATGCTGAATGATTCTATGGAAATATTTATGGATGATTTTACCCCTTATGGTGTGTCTTTCGAAGAGGCATTACAAAACCTTGAGAAAGTACTTAAAAGATGTATACAAGCTTACCTCTCCTTAAGTACCGAAAAATGCCATATGATGATGAGTGAAGGAATAGTGCTTGGACATTTTATTTCATCTCAAGGTATTCAGGTAGATCCATCTAAAATATTGGTCATTCAGAATCTTTCTGTTCCTAAGACTCAAACTGATGTGAGAAGTTTTCTAGGACATGCTGGATATTACAGGAGATTTATTAAAGATTTCTCTAAAATAGCTTCTCCATTATTTGTGTTGCTTATGAAAAATGCTGAATTTAAGTGGACTAATTCTTGTCAGAAAGCTTTTGAAGAACTCAAGCATCAGTTGTCTACTGCTCCTATTTTGAGGGGGCCTGATTGGAATCTTCCTTTTCACATATCTTCTGATGCTTCAGACATTGCAATTGGAGCGGTTTTGGGACAAGAGGAAAATCATCTTCCTTATGCTATATACTTTATCAGTAAGAATATGACCCCTGCTGAGCTTAACTATACAGTTACCGAGAAAGAATTTCTTGCAGTAGTCTATGCCATTAATAAATTCCGACACTATATCACTGGTTATTCTACTTTTGTGCACACTGATCATTCAGCTATTAAATATTTAATGAACAAATCTGTCACAAATGCTAGAGTTACCAGATGGCTATTACTATTACAGGAATTTGATATCACAATTGTAGATCGGCCTGGTAAAGAAAATGTGGTGGCTGATTTCCTTTCACGGTTAAAAACTGACAATGATATTCCAGTAGATGATTCTTTTCCTGATGAATATTTGTTTGCAGTTTCTGCTCACTCTCCATGGTATGCAGATATTGCTAATTACTTGGTTGCAGGAAAATTACCAGCACACCTGTCATATAGAGAAAAGAGAAGAATTGTTCAACAAAGTGCCAGGTACAGCTGGATAAGCGGGTGTCTTTTCTATACTGGGCTTGATCAGGAGATCCGAAGATGCATTAGAGAAGATGAAGTGTACGACATATTGAAAGCTTGTCATGATGGCCCTTGTGGAGGGCATTTCGCTGATAAGAGAACAGCACACAAAATTCTGAGGATGGGTTACTATTGGCCCTCATTATTCAAGGATGCAAAGAAATATGTCAGGGCTTGTGACAGCTGCCAGAGAATGGGTCAACCCAATCATAGAGACCAAATGCCATTAAACCCCCAGGTAGTTTCTGAACCATTTGAAAGATGGGCCTTGGATTTCATAGGACCCATTAACCCTCCATCCAATCAAAGAACCTATATATTAGTCTGTACAGACTATATGACTAAGTGGGTGGAGGCCAAAGCACTTATTAGAGCCAATGAAGAGGCTGTCCTAGCTTTCTTATTTGAAGAGATTTTCACTAGATTTGGAATTCCTAGAGAGCTAGTTACTGATGGAGGACCTCCATTCAATTCTCATGGTTTTAAATCTACCCTTCACAAATACCATATTCAACATAGAATGACTACACCATACCACCCCTAGGCCAATGGGCAGGTGGAAAGCACAAACAAAGTTTTAGAAGCCATTCTAACCAAAACAGTGAAGGACAACTGGAAGGATTGGTCCCAAAGGCTCCCTGAGGCATTATGGGCTTACAGAACTACTTGGAGAAACACTACAGGTTTTTCTCCCTATGAATTGGTTTACGGTAAAAATGTTGTTTTTCCTGTGGAATTTGAAATTAAAACTTTAAGAACTGCTTTAGCTGTTAATCTTGATTTGACTGATGTGCAGACAGCAAGGTTGCAGCAGCTTCTGGAGTTGGATGAAAAGAGATTAGATGCCATTCATCAAACAACCATGATACAGCAACAAAGGATGAAGTGGCATGATAAAATTATCAAACACAAGCAGTTCCAAAAAGGTAATTGGGCCTTGTTGTATGACTCTCGGTTTGAAAATTTTCAGGGTAAGCTACGGACACGCTGGCTTGGACCATATGAAGTAGATGATGTTTTTCCAAACGGAACGGTAAGACTTGTAACAATTGATGATGCTAAAACACCTCTACTAGTCAATGGCCATAGGCTCCGTCTATATCAGCGCCCTGTTTCTAAAGAGGATTTCAAGACTGCTTGCATGACTGATATTCATTATCTTTTTCTAGGGGAGTCTCCTGCTCCTCACAGCATTTAATTTTCTGCACTATATTTTTAGCATTAGATTAGATTTAGCACTAATAATCCCTGTCAAGGATTGGCATATTACAATTGAATTTTGCAGATTCTGGAAAAAGCAGTAAGGAGGACAGATTCATCAGGAGAAGATCTGAAGCTTGAATCACAGAAGCTTGTTCCCATCATTTTACTAGCAATATCCCTCCATATCCACATTATTTCCATTTTTTCCATTATTCCCACTCCCACCATCCCTGAAATATCCTCCTTCAGTCAGTATTTCCCATCCCTTACTACTGAAATTATCCCCTATCAAATATTTTCCCCATTTACAGACCTAAGTCATTTATCCCATTTCTCTGATTTTTCCCGTTGCTGAAACACCTGTTTCAACAACGTATCATTGATTTTTCCCGTTGCTGAAACACCTGTTTCAGCAACGTATCGTTCATTTTTCCGTTGCTAAAACACCAGTTTCAGCAACTTGTTATCATCAAAACAGTATTTCTCTTCGCTGTCATATAAGCTTTTTGGTTCTCCACGATTATACTTCAGATCCTTTTGGCGAAAAATTATTCAGCACGGACCAGATTCAATTACACTCCTGTTCTAAACTTCAGAGGAATCTACAGATTCTTTCATGTACATTAAGCTATTTTGAAGCAACCGACACTTCGAATTATTAAACCAAAGGTAAAAATGTAAGGTATGAGGTTTTAATGTAATTCAGTTAAATTATATTAAAGAGAGGATTTTATTCATAATGATTACAGATCTTCACACGCCCAATCATTATTACACCATACGTAGGGGGGGGAATCCCAAAAATTGAACAATCATTTCGCATTAACCAAGCTTCCGTCCCTTGTCATATCTATTTCCGCCGTCATTTAGACCATGCAGCCTCTGTTGCAACAACTAGCGCGATCAGGGTCTGTGTTTACTGTGTCTGTGCCTCTGCGTATAACTCAAAGCTACAGCCATGGGAGGGTCGGCCGTTAGACATGAGCCTGGCTCCATAAATCTTCTTCAATTGTTTCCCGAGGTCTATCAGATTTTCTAACAAGCGGGATGGACAGTATATTTTGAAAGATTGGGGGAATTTGACCAGGAACAAGTCTTAGAGTTTGCACAAAACCTTCAAGGCGATTTTTCAGTGGTCCAAGGGGTTCGCATTTCAGTAACAGAGGAGGACATAGTTCAGGTATCAGGGTTGCCAGCTATTGGTACTCGCTGGTTCAGCAGAAAGCAGGTTGTTCTCAATGCGCAGCAAGAATTTCTTCGCCCAGATGAGCAAGTGGAACCCAGAGGCCGCGGGGTTAGTCTGCACTCACTTCCTCAACCATGGCCATCAGTGGCAGAGTTCATCAAACACTACTTAACGTGTGAGGGGCGTTACCAGGTAGTGTACAATCATGATTTTGTCTTGATGAATCATTTGAGAAATGGACGACTGATTAACATCCCCTATTTTCTGCTTGGCTGTATTAGAAACATGTCTTATTATTGTAGACGCGCTAAATTCCCAATGTTATCCCTTACCCACCACCGTTTATGCCAGTTGTTGATACAGAGGGGTTTTGCTCAGCAAAATCCCCCTCTGCATGTCCCACTCCCTGTTCCCCAGCTGCCTGAAATTCCTCAGCAGGCTCAAACGTCCCAACAACCCGAAAGTTCTCATGATATTCCGGAAATTCCTTATGAAGAACAACAGGACGAGATTCCACACTCCCCAGTTCACCCAACCCCGAGCTCGCCTCATTTAGCAGAGCCAACTGTCCCCACTATTTCTGTCCCTAGTGACGACTCTCTAACCCCCCCTTCCTCACCCACTTATAAAAAGAAAAGAACCCCAACAGTCGCAGTCTCCAGACCACGGACAAGGTCTACATCTCAAATTCTTACTTCTTCGAAAAACCCTGTCCCCAGAAAGAAACCCTCCCCTTCAAAGAAAAGGAAAGGCAGTGATTTTGCTGCCTTCCTACCAAAAAGAAAAATGAAAATGACTGTTGAGACAAAACTCACCTCCATTTCCCCTGACCCTGCCACTATTCTATTAAAACCTTTATCCCCATCTCAAACCTCCCAACCCGTCTCGTCCGGAGGCACTGCCACACAAGAACCAGTGCCCCGGGATAATACGACATTGTTTATGGCTCAAGAAGTGACTGTCACACAAGAACCAGTCACTTGCCCAGTGGCTGAAACACAAGAACCAGTCACTGGGGTACAAGAATACACCAAGCAGGACGATAGTGGGAAATCAGCAGTGACTGTCACACAAGAACCAGTCACTTGCCCAGTGGCTGAAACACAAGAACCAACCACTGTGGTACAAGAACCAGCTACGACTGTGCATCAACAAAATACCCCAACAGAGTCAACCCGTGCACAAGGGTTACATACTATGACATCTCTATTGGAGGAGAATGAATTCCTGAAGTCTGAATTAGAAGCTTACAAGAAGGAACTAACCATGGCTCGAGAGGCTTTTGAAAGAGAACTGAATCTCCATACATTAGCACACGTAGCCTCAATGCAAAATAAGGAGCCATGCAAGGAATACATGTGCCAGGAGTGTGGCAGCATTTACCAGAATGCAGGCTACAAAATAGTTAAAATCCAATTATCTGAGGCATCTACGTCAGATGGAATAAAAGAGGAATGCCCTACTGCTCCACAAGAACCAGTAGGGCTCTCTATAAAGCAAGAAAAAGAAATCAAACCTCAGATATCTCGTCCTTTGCAGGTTAATGCAGCCATTCAGACAGAGGAAACAACGTCCCAACCCACTACTTTTAATGCCACGACACAGACCCTGCCATGGAATCAATTGGAACAGATGAACAAATGGAAGAAGCAATATGCTGAAGAACAAGATATAATATTACGCCAACATAAGTTACAATGGCAGAACCATGTATATGCCAACTGGGATAGTTGGGATCAAATGATGCAACAGCACAGGGAGTCCAAAAAGGAAGCCAAGGAATCTAAGGCAAAGATAGCCTTGATGTTTTCATTAGTCCAGAAGTTGATGGCTACGCGCAAACCTTCTGTAAACTACTCTCTCTTTCTTTCTGAACGGTTAGTTTATTTTCAATTAAAAGCAATAAAAAATGGCAGACCATATGAATTAATGACTTCAGAGAAATTTGTTGAGACCTTTAAGGAGGCCTCCGAGAGTGACCAGCATCTGCTGTGCGAACTCTATCTTCATAATGAGGCCATTCCCGACAATAGAAGAGTTAATCTTATTCCAATTGCAGGAGATATACAAATCAGGGCATTTGTTTCATTTCTGTCTAACCAGCTCATTTGGCAAACTGCGTTCACTGCAAGCAGTCATAATGAGGAGAACAAACTCCTGTGGATTAGACCAGAGCCTTTAGGCCCAGCCATGTTCATAGCACAATATTATGAATTCTTACAGAAGCCAGGAATGCACGAGTATATGCAGCAATTACAGGCTTCAACACTTTCTAAGTGTCAACAGCACATTAGAACAAAGGGTACTGCTGCATTGAAGGCCAATGATATGTTCTGGCAGCAGTCATGTAAAGAAAGACAGGATTATCACCCTTTTAACCCTCACAATCTTCAAGCTGCATTATCCAGGGTCTCTAATTACATTGGTTGCATTCAACATTGTGGAGTAAACTGGATCGGGTATCATTTCCGTTTTCCAATTTTATGGCTGCCTTCAGACAAATATCAATGTCATTACCAGTTGACTGACAGAGATGAAGCCTTGGCATGGCAACAATTGCAGAACAACAGAGGATTCAGACTTCCTACAGATGCCACCTTCTCCAGCTACTGCTTGAGTAATTTGCATGCTCAGTCCCAGTACTCAGACTCTGATTCAGACTAGGGGTTGCCTGAGGACATGCAACATTTTTAGCTGGGGGGGATGTTAGGACTCCACTATGTATCATTTTTGCTATATACTTTGACACCATTTTACTCTTATAACCATGAACTCCATTATCATTTTCATCTACTTTACCCCAAGGTATATAAAAACCTCTTCTTTATTATATGTTTAATCTGTTTTACATTTAATTCCATAATACTCTTATATTTTATCATTAAGTGAAGTGTATTGTTGCTAACACAAGTCCAAAGATCACAGATAAGTTATACGCGTTGTTAGGAACAAGCGGCCATTGCTGAAACAGCTGACTCAGTTGTTGAAACAGCCGACTTAGTTGCTGAAACAGCCGTCAAGCACGCAAATCCCGTCATGCGTAATTTGCGATTCTGGAAGAACTTTTTGTGGAATAGTAGCAGCAGCATGAAGACACGGTTACCTGGATTATCCTAAAGATAGCATTCTTGTTGTCTCTGTTGTAACAGTATCTTTTTCTTGAAGAACAGAATAGTCCTGTTTTGGGAAAGAGAACAGAATTGAGATAATGTAGATTCGCTCTCATGTAAATTGTAAAAGATGTCTCCTCTTTAAAAAGAGGAGACATCATCATTAGAGGGGGTCAATTATTGTAAGCTACAGGAGAGTATTGTGTGAGAACTGGAGCTAGTCTCCATCTGTAATGTATCAGTTACTTTGACAGATGAATAAATTCTTCCTTTGAGCGTTCCAATTTAATTCTTTCTCCTGGGGAATCTTGTGAGAAGGAAAGGGCCCACCTTCCTCACAAGATTCACCCTTTTGGTTCCTGTAGTTTGTTTAATTCTTTGTGTGTTTGCACTTCACCTTAATTCTGTTGTTGGACACTAGTTACACAGTTTAGTAATACTCTGTTTCTTTAGCACTACATGTATTGAAGGCATGAATGAATGATGTTGGGAAGCAGGTGCTGAAGATTCCTGCATAAAGGAATAGGGTCTTGCTCCCATTGATTGTTTTCCTTTGCCTGCAGTGTGATTAGGAACAAGAGAACAAGTGCTGAAGGTTCCTGTTCATGGGAATAGGGTCTTGATCTCTTGGAGTTACTTTTCCTACAGTGTGATTAAGTGTCAGGCATCAGGTGCTGAAGTTCCTCACTAAGGAATAGGGTCCTGTTCCTGCTGTGGTTGATTGATTTCTTTCTTTGTAGATTGATCTTCCTTTGTTTGGATTGTAACTGCAACAGAGAAATCATTTCTGCTATAACTTAATTGATTTCAGCTTTGATTAAGTAGAGTGTGAATCAGTAGGTTGATGAGATTAATAATTGTGTGTCTTTCTTTTACTACAACATCGATTCTGCTTTTGAAATTGAGCATATCCAGTGCGTGATTATCTTTGAAATAAAAAGACCTCCTCGGGTTGACAATTTATGTGGAGCTTGAATTGTGAAAACAATTAAAGCGACCAACAATCACGACAACCAAGATCATAAAATTCAGGATTTTTGTCGACATCCTCATGATTTGATGAATCACACAAAGGGGTAGATGATAAGCAAGCATGTTCACCCTTTGTGTTTTTGGAAAAAGCAGATGAAGAATCAAGTGGATGTTCAAATAATGATTTGTCCTCTCTGTTCTCGGATGATGGACTGACATCCGATGTGTTCTATGAATGATCAACAATGGGTGCATCCATAGATGGAGATACACATGTGAAATCAGGGATGGCAGAATCACCAAAAATGTCAGGGAAAAACGGAGGCGCGGACGGAAAGGAAACATCCTTCGTCGCGGGTTGATGTTCAAGCTCCCAGTCATGCTCTTCATGAATGACGACGCAGGTTCGTTGTGCAACATCAACTCCGTTGATAGCTTGATCCTCGTTCACAACAGGTGTAGAGTCCGGAATGGAAGAACACAAGACAGTGCAATCCGGAGGATCAACAGAACACGAAGACGGAGGTTGAGGTAAAACATGCATGTGACAACCCATGGGCTTCGCAACCAAATCTCGCAAAAATTGAGAGAAGTGATGTTGGGAGGATGTGATAGTTGAATCGAACGTGTGTGCATATTCTCCCACATCACTCTGCGGTGGTGGAGCTGTTTAATGAGGGGATGGCGTACAGCCACTTGCAACAATGACCATGTCCATTTGTGATTGCACAGCTCCATCACTGAAGTATGTTGAGTGGGGTTTGAGCTTGAACTTCTTCTTGGGATTGACAGATTTGGTAAGGCAGTATTCAAATATTTCCATGAGATATTGGAATTTCATCTAACTTTTCGAAGCTTGAAATTGCAACACACGGAAGCGGTCCCAAAAATTCATAGGCGATTCTTGCAGGGTCTTCCATTGTTTTAACAATTGTTTGTCAAAAGGTTCTGGATCAAAATGATGGAAAGTAGATTCAATGAGATCATAGACCCGCTCTCAAGTGAGTGCACGCTGCCGGGTGGCAAACTCCAGCACCACCGTAGTGGGGATTCATGAAGTGTGTATGCAAGCAGAACGTTGGCCTCTTCTGCAAAGAACTCATCTGCAAGGAATGCATAGAAGTCATCTAATTACTCAGGACAGGCTACTTCACCTTCACATCATACGTGAAATCGCACAAGATATCACAAAACTCCCTCGTGATGTTGAGAGGTTCGGCATGTGAAAAACATCGCAAAGGGACGAGTCTAACAGTATCCATGATGGATGTGCGAAGATTCAAAACAGGATGGAAGGGATGAACTTGTCATCTGGCCCTCAATCTAGCGCCAAAATGTTAACGGTGCTAGATCCATCAACATGTCAGGGGATCTCTCTGGTAAGAAGTCCCAACTAGACCTTAGATTGTTTGGTGTAAGAGTCCCAACAGTGGGTCGTACGGTATCGCCTTAACCGCGGTTGTGAGCAGAGGCAAGTAGGACGTCCTTGTTGGTAGTAAGGGTGTGACATGCACAACAAGCCAAGCAAGGTGCATGAATGGTTCTAACACACGGAAGGTGGAGTGAGTGCACCCCTTGGAAACCTGTGGAAACGCGCAGCTTGAACGGGAACACATGAGCAAAGATGCATCACCAACTGGAAGGAAGGTGAACCAAAAATCCAAAGTGATGGTTAAACCAAAAGCACATCTCGATAAGATTCATACATACATATATAGAAAGATTCTATACATATGTGCGTAAGAAAACAGATACATATATCATTATAGTAAACAAGTTAACTGAAATACAATAATAACATATGCATGAATCGTGCTAGCTCTGTTATATTAAGAAGTGAAAGTTCCAATCATAGAGTACAAGCATGACCAACCACTAATCCTAAAAACGAAACATTACAGTCACTTCCGTATGCTCCTCCAAAGAGGTGTACTAGCTCTGCACTATGGAGAAGCCAAGGCTTGTTACAATACTCTCCAAACTTTCTCTAACATACCCCTATTTGAAGCTTGGCTGACCAAAAGCTTATACAATGAGCTATGAGGTATTATAACTAGCAAAGGGTGCGGTGACCCTTGACATTCCCCTTTGTGACTGTTCACCTGCCCTCATGACTCTTCAACTACTCTATGACTATTACATTCAACTATCGACACTTGGACTTCCACTTTACAAGATGTTACATCCAATCTGCACATGTACCCATGTGAGACAAAATAGGCTTGAGTAATCCATGCAAGGCAGCACTAAGACTTAGAGATTTGTGGGAACACCAACTCTTCAACATCCTCACGATGATCGATGGTGGCGAACTAATGCCAAGCTTCGCCGTCAGTGATGGTGTTCACGCGCTCAATGGTGATATCCTACTAAAAGAAAACTCTTGCCTTCGTTTCATCCGGGTACACCAATATGGCTCCTCTGTCCAACTTGTCTGATAACATGTGCATCATCGTCTTGAGTGCAATTGGACCATAAACATATTGATACATAGTGACTATGTTGGTATCCAAGTGTGTGTTGGTGACCATGCACATCAACTTGTCGAAATACATGTTCAACTCCAATTGGACTTGCTTCTTGTCTTCGCCTCAGTGAGTGTGCCAATGGGTGAGATCGCATGCGTGTGCATAATGACATCCATGCTCTTGAACACCCTTGCATGCGATCTGTTATTACTTGGGTTTTCCTAAAAGTTGTAAGAAAGGGAAAGGAGGCCGAGGTAACCACAGACCAATCTTTTAGATACATAATCTAGCCAATCTGTATCTAGAGAGGGCTCGCTCTTTATGATTTAGCTTTGTTTTTTAAAGGTATTAGGCTAGTTATGAAGTTCAAGGGTTTTGTTTGAGTTTGGGTGGTGAAATTCAATAGAGCAGAGAGGTAAAACAGAGTAGTTCAGTCCATTGGGCTAATGGAGTCAAAGAAGATGGCTTTCTGGATTAGGTTTCTTAACAGAGGATGGTTTCACAGAGCAAAGTAGTCAAACAGGGAACAAACAAAGACTTGAAACAAATGGAATGGGCTCAAATGGGGTGAAGGGCAGTTAAGAATCCTTCAACCTATTTATAGAGGGAAATTGGATGATTACTGATAAGGAGCAGTTAAGTATTCTTTAGCAAATAATCAACATGAAAGAATTAGGAAACAGGAGCACTGCTTACCTAATTCTGAAGAAAAACATAGAGAACAATAATGACTGAAAAGAGAGTGCAATCAAGCATATTATGAAATTAATCCTTTCTTTATCATTCAGATTGTGAAACACATATGATATAATAAACTAAGAAAACTTTAAAACACAAGATATAGAAGACTTATTAATCCAGTGGTTGATTCAAGAAGTCTGTGACAAGTCCTCTGCTTCAATTCTTCATCCAGTAAGCCATGCAATAGTTGATTCCAACAGCTCTTTATTCCAAATAATCAATATTACAGCAAAGTCTAGGAATCCACCTTCAATACTCCAATGGAGGGGGTATTTCTGCAAAAATTATACAACAAAATATCTCATAATAGAGTGAGATAATATCGAGGATGACTAAGAATAGTTTTACAAGAAAATAGAAACAGCTAGTCTCAAAAATAGAAAAAGATAAACTGATGGTGTGCTGGTCCGGTTTTTGTTGAATGTGCTGGAGGCAGGCCCTAGGATTCGGCTTGCAGCTGCTTTCTTCAGTAACTCTGCGCTGGCTGTCTATCTTAACTGATACTCTTTAACCCTGATCTGATACTCTTTGACTTGTTTTGACCCCTGTTCATCCTGCTCTAGTAAAATGCTCTGTTTGTTCATCTTTCCTCTGGCAATTTGTGTCTCTGAAGGTCCACTGGTTAGGGTAGCAATCTCCATGTATCTATCTTTATTTCTCTCTTCTGCAAGCTTGGAAGTCCCTCAGTGTTGGTTTAAACTGCATTAAAGAGGAAGAAACTGTAAAATGGCAAGTTGGTTGAGGCCGCGAGCTCGTTGTTGGAGTCTTTGTGGTCGGGCGGCAGTTGAAAACTGGACTCGGGCGTTGTTATGCCCGGAGCACTGTATGCAATGCATTACAATGAAAAAAAATGTTTTTCCCATTTAATTTAACCAAATGAAGGCTGGCGGGATTTTTTTATTTGATTGGGCGGATGACGTAAGAGGTACTGGAGTGACATCAGCAGGGTGGAGTGATGTCAGCAGAATCAGAGTGACGTCAGCGAGGTAGAGTGACGTCAGCGGGGTGGAGGGCGGTAAGCGGTTTGATTGCACTGCTTTTGGGCTAAGTGGTTTTGAGCGGAGGGCGAGCGAGCACGTTGGGTGGGCGACGCGTGGCAGAGGTACGGCGGAAAACCGTCGGGCGATCGCGAGTTAACGCGCGGTCAAAAGGGGGGTCACGATATGTATGTTAACCGTTGGATGAACGAGCAGGGATCGGACGGTGGACGGGCACTCGAGATGGCAGGGATTTAATGTATGCGGGCCCGGCGTAATAAACTGTGTTTTAATTGTTTCGGGAGCATTTCTATTGGTCGGGGCTGGTTTATTAATTAACCGGGGGTTAATTAATCCCATATGGCGCGGCGGAAAGGTTCTTAATAAGTTTCAAATAAACTTATTAATCCATGTTTAAATGTATGTTTATGGTCGTATTCGACCAGGGGCGGGAATATATAATATCGGGGTTTTTTTAATATATTTACATATTACGGGATGGGTGATATGGTGCAGGGTTTATATAATAAATGTTAAAGTTAATATGACTTATGATATGAAATAAAAAGCGCCCAGTTAAATGTTAAAACTTTTTACATTAAAACTTAGGCTAAAGTGGGAAAAAGGGGGTTTATATGAGAAAGGTTTGCCATATTTCTAAGTAAAATAGGAATTCACTTAAGCAAACTTTATGAAATGGACTGAGTGGTTTTATGAGTGATATTAAGCACTAAGTCTTTTCCCATACCTTAATACTTAGGGGAAATTAGTGAACAATTAGGGAAGAGTATGAAGGGGAGTTAGTTATTTAAACTCATATTGCTTAAGCTGCATCAGGTATAATGTCTGTCTTGCACTTGTGATAGAAATAAATATTAACACATTTAGAGACATAATCTATCACAAGTATCATTCTGCAACACTATCTACCTACCCTGCCTACTTTGGCCTAGCATTTTTTCTTTTTTATTTGGGTGCACTTAGACTGGCAAACCCTTATCAACTTTCCTTTTCTTTTCATGGTAAGCCTAACTAAGTCTGCACTTATTACATCCAAGGGCTCAGATTAAACTATTGAGCTCTTTTTTATTTACTCCACCTATCTACTTATCTGCCAAGATTAAACAGTTTGCCCAAATTTTATTCTCTATTTCTAAAACATGAAATTCAAATATGAACGAGCCAAGTTTAAGCTGTTTGACTCTTCATCAATTGTGGGATGAGTTAACGAGCAACACACAATTGCTTATTGTAGAAAATGAAATAGTAGTGGCATTTAGACTTTCACACTTTCCTGGTCTTTCTTTGTTTGGGGTTCATTTATTTCACTTTTTTTACCATTTTATTCTTTTTACCCTTTGATTTTTCTTTTAGGGCATATCCTCTTTACATTTTTTTATTTTTGATAATATGGAAAGTTGTTGCAACAAGGAAAGGAATGAACATATTACAGAGCTCAACAAATCAATCATGAAATATGACACCTATTGGTATAGGAGTATAACACGATCAAAGGCACTGCTCACCCTGTCTGATCCGTGACAGCTGCTAGGTTGTGTCTATAACCTGTATGGGTGCAGTTTCATCAGTTTGTGGATGTTGCGCCTTCTACTATACCCATTCTTCCTTAAGTTGCCACTTTAGTACCTACAACTCCTTCTCTATTTCTCTCTCTGCCTTTACGCGATGCTCTTGTCGCATTGTCACCTCAAAGCCTCAATCTCCAAAGTTGCTTTCATCACAAGTGGATCTGCGTGAACTTGTAATTTTGATCTGCCTTTGCGCTGTCAACAACCTTCCTCTTGCATTTGTCACATGTAGGTGTGATACCTTTTTCTACTGTTGATGGTGTTGCACATTGTTATGTCACTGCCATTTCATCTTGATATCTTTTTCCATGAACAAATTGATGTCTTCATAGATAGGCAAGTTTATAAACACTTGATCGACTGCATCCTCAGTTGCGCTCTCAACGGTGTCTTTGACTCTTCTCTCCTAGAAGCCATTGTACCTGTGCTGTTGAGAGGCAGACGAACACCTGTGATACCTGGAGACATAGCAACACTCATGGAAAACAATCTATCAGTCGAAAACCAAAACAAACTGGAGGACTGACATGCAACATACATGTGTGACTGTTTGTGAAGATTGCACAATTTTCACCGAGAGGCTAGGAGACTCACTGCCAAAAATGCACAAGGCACAATCCGCGCTGTCGGGAGGCTGACTGACTACTGGAACTATGCAATGCACAGTCCAGCATGGCCTACAGAGGACTGAAACTGCACAATATGTAATTTCAGTCAATAGTGACATGCAAACCAACAAATTGCATTGCACAGTTTCTGGGGCCAGCAAGGCACTGCCTCCTAGAATTGTGCAATGTAACCCTGGAGGTGAGTGTTGGGCCAGACTTGTGCAATTTCTAGAGGGGAGGCAGAGTTTTCACTTCCAGAAATGCATAATGCTAACCGGGCAGGGCAAGGTCTGGGCTAAGGCAGCCCAGACCCGCCGACAAACAACTGAAAACATGAGAAGTTTGAATGCTTGGTGATACTGAGTGTAAACAAGAGTGAATGATCATGTGTGAAAATAGTAAGTGCAATATTCAGAGAATGGGAAAACATGCATGTGTGTGAAGCGGGACGTCGCAACGGTGACCATTGGTGCAAAACAGTGTCATGCATGCGACAGCAGTGAGATGCAAACGAAAACTAAAACGGTGTTTCTATAAGCTAACATGCAGCAAAACGACAACAAGTGCTCATTGAAATCATGTAAATAGCACTTACACAAAGTGAAACACAAAAAGCGACAGAAACGCAGCACAAGACATGAGAAGCAGACTTACCTTGAAACAGCTAAGTTGAAAGTGTCGAAGACTCTTGGATGTGATGTGGGATGTCAGAGCTACAAGATTGATGTCAGGAATGAGCTCTGCATCGTTCAGATCATAAGTTTTGATAAGATCAAGGTTACGATGCACATGCCACAAATCTAGGAAGAAGCGACACTTAGCGAGAGGTTTCTAAAATGATCTTTGCATGTAACCTCCAGCTGCTAAAAATAGGTCACTCGAATCTAAGGATGCCTTTTGCATGTTGTTTTTTGTTATTTTGGGAAAAGAAGCTCATGCATGCAAATCAATTTTGCTTGGTCCTGGAGGGAACCGGTCAACTTGAAGGCACATGCACCAACATGCAAGGTTGGGAGAGGGATTTTAACAGTTTCTGAGTTGAGTTGGGTTGGCTGTCTTTAAGGGATTGTGCAATTTCTGCGGTTAGCAGGTGACTGCTTCCCAGAATTTCGCAATTTCCGGGCTGAGCTGCAGTGTTGGGCCAGATTGCACGGTTTTCTCAAGGAATCCTGACTGACTGCTCTATGCAATTTTGGAGCCCAACAGGCTACCCAACTGATTTGTGCAGTTTCTAGAGGGAAGGTTGGTTCTCCTTTAGAATTGCGCAGTTTTATGGGGGAGTGTCTCAGTTAGCAAATAGTCTAAGTCTAGAATGCCGACCTACGGGAGGGAGACAAACAAGTTGACATGCATAGGCCGGCAGGCCACTGAAGCTCAACTGAAACCTATGTACTTGATAGTGCAGGACATGCCGCTAAATATGATTGGTAGAGAGGCTCCAAAACGAAGCTAAGGCAAAATTTTGAAGGGTGGTTGTCGCTGCTACAACACTAACATACAAGGATGTAAGTGGTTGACATAAAATCAACATGTAAGCGACAAATAACCATATACAGTCAATCACATGCTCATGTCAAATACTCTTCACGAAATCAACATCAAATTCTCTGTGATAACCATACTACAACCCTAATCCAACATCAAGCAATTTCAACAAGTATATAAGTGTAAGAGACATGGGTGCACTTTCGGATAACAAGGAACATGTTTTCAAATAGGGACATGATATTTCTCAGTGCATTTTGGACTACAATGTGGGAGAAAATGGGCACAAAGTTGAAGAGGTCTACAACACTCCATCCTCAGACAGATAGAACGACAGTAGTAGTCAACGGGACTTTGGTGTAACTTTTGAGGGGTAATAATCATAAGCATCCAAAGACCTAGGATGAAAATATGGTTTATATAAAACACTCTTATAACAAAGTAATCCAAAATTCTACTAGTAAGTTCCCATTTAAATCTTTTTTTGGAAATTTTCCCCTTTCACCTTTGGATATTCAATATGGGAAGCAAGGAATAAAGGAAGATCTTACAGGGGATGCCTTGAGAGATGAAAAGTTTGTAGAAAATATTAGGAAAATCCATATAAAAGTATAGAAACATTGCAGAAGTCATAGGAAAAATACAAGGCCAGGCATGATCAACATAAAACGGAGAATTCATTTAAAGTGGCAGATAGAGTATGGTTACAATTGAACAAGGAGAGGCTACAAGGTCCTGGTAAGAGAATCAAGGCTCTATAGTAGGGTCCCTTTAAGATACTGGAAAAAGTGGGAGATAACACCTATAGACTCAATATACCCTCATATATGTGCATTTACTCAATTGTCAATGTAGAGAATCTAAAACTCTATGAGCCTTCCATGTTAGATCACGAAGAGGAATATGTCTTATCTTCAGTAGAGGATTTGGCACTAGATGTTCGAGTAGAGTTGATAAAGGATAAAATTTCGCAGAAGAGGTCCAAAACTACAAGACAGGGGAAACATTTCCTTTGGAAAATTGGGATGAAAAGGAAACTTCTAAGGAAAGCTAAATGGTACATCCAAGAGAAGGTGGAGGACAAATTTCCTCACTTCATCGAGTAGAAGATTTTGGGGACCAAAAGCATCCAAAAATGGGGAGGTATGATTTGGTTTGGATCATTGTATTGTTCGTTTTCCATTTTGATGCTTTTAGAGTGGAAAAATGTAGAGGAATAAGCTCAAGACTATTTTTACCAGTGGGACCCAATTTGGAAAATTGAGGTCTGAAACCTTCCAAGAGCATTTTGAGGCATCAAATGGTGTTTTTTAGGGGGTATAACTTCCTTACTTTAGACCTGCACTTTTTTTACCTATTCCACACATAGAGACCTTTCAACAACATAAGAATCACTTCAATCAAAGTTCGTATGCAAAATTTATGCTACTCAGAATTTGACCTTCCTTTTTTGTCCACCATAATTTGATATGATGTTATGTCAGCCACCCATTACACATGGAAAAGGGGATAACCACATGGTCATAATGAAGAAGACTTTAGAAGGGTCCATATTATAACTCTAGATAAGAGTTGAAGGGGTCAAACCTAACCACTAGTAGGTTATTGGGTTGTGTTATAACCAAGGCACTAAGAGGAAAAGAGGTTCCATTCTTTTCAAGTGCATTACCTTTTACATGTAGATATTGCCATGAACAAGGCCATTTTGCAAGGAAATGCAAGAAGTCACAATCTGGTAAGGAGTGAATACAATATCAAGTCAAGAAGAGAAACAGAAGACTAAAAAAGGTAGGAATATAGGAAATCCTGTAGCATCTAAATCCCAATCCACACAGGGAAGAAATGCGGCTTTGCCCTTGGAAAAGGTTTTTGAGGTCTTGTAGTCTCAAGAAGAAAATGAAAAGGCACAAGAAGAAATCAGATTAGAAGCACCACAAAACAATAAGAAAAAATAGGTTCTGGAGGGGGAAGAAGTAACTCCAAAAGTGGAGAAAATTCATGAACAAGACCTACAGAAGAAACGATTTCAATGGCAAAGGAGAAACCCCTATCTAGGGCTCAGATCAAAAATCAAAACTCTCTATTTTTAGAACAAGTTGAAAAATATGTAGGGGATAAGGGGAAAATATCAAAAGCACACCTACAATACCAAAGGAATCAAAGGCAGGCATCAAGAAAGTATTGACTAGACAAGCCAAAAATAATTAGGGAGATGAAAAAAACAACCAAGAAATGGAAATTTGCAAAAGGGAACAAGTGATATACTTTAAGAAGGACGTCAAAGAGGCAGAAGCAAAAATAAATACAAAACTTGGAACTCAACCTCAAATCAATGAGGTCTTCCAATTACTATATTGTAAACCCCTCTGGTTAATAAACTAAAATAGTGAAAATGGAATTTAAATGCATTTGGATCTTGGGAGTATTCTAGAAAAACATTAACTTGAATAAAACTGAAATCTATATATCATGGAGTAATTTCTTTAGAGATTGGATTGAGCCTCCATGCTCAATCCCAATCCAGCGAGGAATATTGATCATTTTGAAGGAATGTAAAAATTCTAGATTAGATTCTTGTTTTCCTTTTTAATAAAATTCTTATACTCATTTCTTTGAGAAAAAAAGCATTATCATATAATCTTATTGAGTTCCATGTTTAAAATAGCTCTTTTCAAATATTTGACCTGTTGTTATTGAAAATTCGCATCTCAAGGGCAAAATTCCTTAAATAAGAGCTCATTTTTGACAATTTTGGAGTGACTTTCTAAAAATAGAAAGTCATGTCTAATATCTCAAGTACGATTTTCCAAAATTAGTAAATCACCTTACATCAACTGGTAATCAAGTATAGTTGATGGAAGATCACTTAACTTATCATTCATCAACCCTGATAGTTCAATCTTGACCAATGCTATCAAAATCGAACCGATGATCGAATCGAAAAACCATGTGGACCAAGAACTAGCCAGAACCAGACGAAAAACAATTAAAAAAAAAAATAACCTAAAAAAAATAACGATTTACAAAAAAACAAAATATTCAAATTTTAAGGAAAAACATATATATACATGTGCATCCACATGAATCCAAAAGATTTATACACAAATAAGCAAAAGTTATCATTTATATAGCTTGTACGGGCACACATAACCAAAATAGCATTGAGTGAAATCCATCCCTGAACAACAAATACATCAACAAATAGGCTCTAGATGGGCTCTAGCATCCAAAACAAATCATGCTACAACAAATACCTACATATCATCAAAATCATTGCCTATATTAGGATCTTCGTCATCAATATAATCCTCTAAGCATTAAAATAAGATAGAAAAAATGTAGTATGTGAAGTCTAGATTTTGTTTGAGTGATGGGTACATTTTTAGTAGAGTTGTGATAGAGGAGTTCGTCAACCAATGCCAATAACATCAAAGTACATAGAGGGATTGTGCTCTTTATTAATTACTAGTTCCTTACCCTCATACATAACAAAATCCAATGGAAATGTTGAAATCCCTACAATCTTGAAATCCTGAAAATTTGTCATGTTTGCTAGATTTTCAGTGAAATCTGAATTCTACTTTCTTCGTATGAAATCCAATGAGGTTGGAACTACTCTCAAACATCTTGAGTAATTTCATGGTAATGTTAAAATTTTAAGTAAAATGATGGAGATGAAAAATTGAGAATGTACATCATCGTGAATTGCATAGCAATAATAGGACCATAGGCTTGAATATTAGGTTGAGGACCATAGGTTTGAATATTAGATTGAGGAACATAAACTTGAATGTTAGAAGTGGGCCAACCCAATGAAAAAAATAAAAATAAATAAAATAAAAATACATAAATTTTTATGTTGACTTGGTAAGGCACAAACTGCACAAAACCGGTCTTGCACTGCACAACTTGGTGGAATAGCAAACCAACCGGTTCCATTACTGAACTAGTCAGTTCGGTACCGAGTTGGCCTATTCTTGTTCGGACCGTTTTTGGGCCAAAAACAACGAGACCAGTCAGTTCCACCCGTTCAAGTTTAGCTCTGATAACATTAATCTTGACTTGATATTTTATCATCAATATTGTTATTATCCCCTTTATGACACTATGATATTATTACAAAAACGCTTCACCTGTGGATGTCAATGTCCCTTTGGAGGCCCTAGACCTTAGTTATGTTGACCAGAAGGAAATACAAGTCACCTTTCCTACATGACAATCATGACATTCTTTGCATCTCCTTGATGACAAACATGGCACTATGTTACTCTCTCTCTCTTAATGGATACATTGCAACCTCTCTTACACGCATTAAAAGCATGACATGCAAGATTCCTCTTACACTCTGATTAATGCATATTTTACACTCTTCTCATTTATGTCATATGTTTCTCTCCTCAATGATGACACTTATGACCTCCCCTTTATGGCATAAGTTACCCTTCTCTTGCCTCTCCTTAATGGCATAAATTACACTTCTCTAAGACGCGTTACCTCTCCTTTATGGCATGAATTCGTTGCACCTCCTATAAATGTATCTCATCTTATTACACATGCACTGTGAAAAAAGAATTCGAATTTGAGAGAAAAAGCTGGAGAGATTTGAAGAAGATTGTATGAGAGACTTGGAGAATAAGACGAAGACTTGGTGAGCCAAAGTTGATTCAATGTTTTAGTGTTTCAGTGTTGATTGAGTTGAAGGGAGAAGTCAAGGTTGATTCAGTGTTTACATTTGTTGTTGCTACCATCGATATTTATGCAACTTGTTAGAATTTGAGTGAATTTATTCATTCTCTTGATTTCTCATTGTACTCTATATCTTTGTTGAACAATTCATAGCTAATAGAAAAAATTGCTTAGGTTTTCCCCTTTGTGGGGTTTTTTCCTGGTCATTGTACCTAAATCCTTTGTGTTTCATTTTGTTATTGGTTATCTTCCAATATGAATATAGTTTATGTTGTTTGTGTTCTATCTACAATTGCTTCACTGATATTGTAGCAAAAAAAGTTTTGTAATAAGTAATTGTTAAAACATAAAACATCAAAATTTCAATATTGTTTGTCTACTTGTACCTAATAGTATTGCAAACATTAAAATAAATAGATTACTTCACATACTCTTAAATTTAGAGATACTAATAAAAAATAATAATTTATAGCATTATACCTAATGAACAATCAAGTTCTCGAACCCATTACTATTTTTAACAAAATAAAAAAACTTTAAAAAGGAGAGGGAAAGGACTAAGGATGTTAGTAAATTCAAACCTGTAAAAGCATTTATATTAAAATAGAAAACTGAGCATTAAAAATGTTAATAAATCCAAACCCCAAGAGACCATACACAAACAAAAATATGCCTGCATCAAAAGTTGAAAACTCCGTTTGCAAATGCAGATGTTGACATTATCATTCAATTAGATTGTAGCACCGTGTCAAAAAGCATGCATATTTCAAACCTTCAACAACAAATTTGCAACATTTTTGTAACCCCATATATCCCCCAACAAATTTGCAACATTTGTATAACCCCATACATCCCCAAATACAATATCATGACAGCCCTAAGCAGGACCACGTTCATATTCAATATATTGACCCCAACATTTTAATTCTTTGAGATCTTTCAGAACTGCGATGAAAACCCTCGCAAAGCTGAGTAAACTTCGCCATAAACATAGGTTATATTAAAAATTTTCAACTTGTGGTTGGCACTGTGCTAGCTGTTGGTTGCTTCTTCTTGATTTCATTCACCAATCTGTTAACATATATGATATATCCATCAACATTAAATTTTCGCTTGCAACCTGCATAGTTCATATACCGTACTTTTCCAAAGACTGGACGCTCTTGCCAACCCTGCAGCAACAAATATTATGAAATGCGTCAAATTTAGAAGAAAAAATATAGTAGATGCTTTCTAGAATCTAGATAGTGTCTTTCATTACTCAAGCACCAGAGGAAATTGAGAAAAACTCCCACGAGCTCCAAGGCTTCAAAGAAATAAGAAAACGTGTCTCAAAGTTTCAGGAAGATAAGTATCAGTTCTTAAACACGCCAAGCATAATCAAAAGTAGACTCAGTTTCAAGCAAGCAGTTAATTTATTTAGAAATATCAGCTCTGACTTTATAAGATACAAAGTCTCAATTCTAATCTGAAGGCATTCTTCAAATTGATGACAGTAATATTTGGAGCCCACTTGCTCATTCTTTACTATTCGATCTCATCGTGTGCCTCGTACAGTTAGTATAGATTTAGGTTACATTTCCAGAGTCGAGGATGTTTCAGTCTATGAAGGAGAACAATAGGGACCATGATGGCGACGTTGTTGCCTCTCCTTCAACATTCTCTTTGACTTGACTTGTGCTTGGACTTGATATCGCGGTGAATGTCTAAATATATAAGCGGGCTCTCATTGCAATCATTTCACACATCTTTTGTACCTTCAACAATTATTATATACAATTATTACTTGTCCTATTATGAATACTTGCATATTTCAGTTCTTTTGAATTATTCTGTTGTGTATATGAATTTTGGTCATTACATACCTCATCTTCCAAATGTTAGTTCATATGAACTTTATTCCACTGGCATTCACTGTATTATATATGCCAAGATGTGCTAGAATATCCCACTTGAAAGCATTGATCTAACAGATTATAAGATGGTTTGAGAACCATCGTAATAGGCTTCAATTTGTGATGGTGATTTCTCTTCACTGTTTATCTTCCCAAATGCAAGTAATGTTTGTCTACTACCTAGAATGTAGTTGGATCCATGTGCTTTTTCTGCAAGGCTTCATCATTCAGCTTGGGTATTGGGAAGAACATGCATCACCCTTGCATGTACTTTAGTTTTTAGCTATATACTTGACCAAAAAAACAAATAAATAAATAAATAATCTTTCCCTTGTTCTTTTTATTGATGAGAAGTGAAACAAATAGAAAGTGCACTTGGAGGCTTATATTTTGCAATAGGCATTCTTCTTCTCTTCAACCCAATCAATCCATTCCCATATTATTCCCTTATCCTGATTATCTTTCTCTACTTATCTGACCTACATTCTATATTTTGAGAACATGTCTCATATATGACATGCAAGAGCATTCATCTATATTTTTTACTTTGCAAAAATATAGAGGTATGTAAAATGCTTTATAGTGATTTGGAGGTTTTGCTTGCAGGTGTGGTCTCGAGCTGTGCTTTTGAGTTGTTCCTGTTGCCACAAAATCTAGCAGAGCTAGTGCAAAGCCTCACTAGGGAAATCCAAACCTTGTCACAAGAGATCGGCTACCACCATCACCTTAACAACCTTTCTCTATCTATTTAGTGGTATTTGAACCACAAAGGAGAATTCCCTATATAGATCACCTAATATTCAATAAGAAGGGTTCAAGATGATTAATAAGATCTAATGCATGGGATATGGTACTAGCAAAGCCTGGAGGGCTAAGATAAATTTTACCAAAGTACAAACACTCTGTCCCTAGATCAATTAAGTAAATTGGAGGGTTGTTCTAAGTTAGGGTTTTAGATATTTTCAATAATAGGGCATCCAACGTCATATAACAACCAAAAGAAAATCTTACAACGATAACTCAACAATGGAGCAAGGCTATCAATTAGATATGTGGAGATTGGGGTTTGCAATGGAGGTTTTATGGTTGAAACATGCATAAATCAACAAATAGGGTTTCTAATGTTAGTTTTCCTACGAAACTAACACCTAACAAACCATAACCTAGAAAATCATAAATTTACTAAATGAATGCACAGCTAGGTTCTTAACCTAAATTAGCAAAAGCAAAATATAACCAATCTCACAAAAAAATTACCCAACAGATTCTGCCCAAACAAATATGTTCATTAAATTGATTCAGAAGCTACATGGGCTCTTGTCCTAGGATAATGGAGCCACTAAGGAAATACATATACAACATTGGATCTAATCCAAGTAATCAAGCCCTCCTTGTTTGTTATGGATCTCCTTGTTGCCCCCTTCCTTGGACCCAACATACTAGAGTATTACACTCCTCACTAAAATATCTCTCTCAATCTTGTGTTGTTGTATGGTGTCTTCTCTTCTCCTTAGCTTTGCTTTTATAACTTTTCATTGAACTAATGCCTAACCCTAATCTCCAAAGTGATTAACAACCAAGATTAGATCTCGCCTCACTTGAGATCAAGGGTTGAGATTAAAACATAATGACTAAAGTAAATAATTTAGTTTTTCTAATTTCCCTTTAGCTCAATAAGCCAACATAATAATTATGTGTTTTTCTTAAGTTAGATTTGGGCCATTGTTTTAAGAAACGGCCGTTTCGAAACCGAAACGGCCTGGTTGATTCGAGTCAATAGCAACACTGATGACCCGGCCCTTGAAACGGTTCAGTTGGCCGAGTCACCCATGACTCAGCCGAGTCATGGGTGAATCTGCCAACTCGGCCGTTTCTGTTATGACTCGGCCATTTCCATTGTAGTAAGTTTCATCGCAATGGTATCGGGTAGAAACGATACTTCATGGCCTAAACGACAGTATGAGCAAAACGGACGGAGCAGAGAGTTCGACTATTTCGTATTATCTCTCAAGTGGCCCGGTACTGTTTGTAAAAATACAAAGCACGTTGTGCTACAAACGCTTGCTGCCACGGGTAAGCTTCCTAATCAATAATTTCTTCATGCTCGATCAGTTCTTATACTGTTTTGGTTTAGTTTTCGATTTTGGTCTAGCCAAGTTCAAGGCTCAAATATAATGTCATGTTTATTGGGTGATTGAGGCAGTCTTTAAGATTCAAATCTAACTCCATCTTTACTGGGCAACCGTGTTCTCAATTTGATTTGGGAGGTTTGTAGTTGTACTGGCTGCCATGTTTATTGGGCAACCATGGTCTCACTTTGATTTCGGACGTTTGCATTGGCTGATTCCGAATTTTTGGTCATCTTAATTAAATCCGAATGATGGGAATCAAAGAGAAATTGTACCATGGAAATCAGAGTGAAAATTGGATCCCACTTCATGCTCAAATGTAACTCCATACTTGTTGTGCACCCATGTTCTCACTCTGATATAGGTGGTGTGTATTGGCTACTTATGAATTTTTGATCATCCTAGAGTGAAAACTGCTCACCATCTTCCTTGGGTTTTTTGTATTTGCTTGCTATGGGTATCAGAGGGAAAACTGCTCACTATCTCCCTTGGGTCTTCCCTAACATTACTCGGGTATCACCTTTTTGGCACTAGAACATAACAAATTTATGTCTGATTGTGGAAGTAGGATGACTCCATGAAAAATTGGAAGTTGGTTAAATGCTGCTAAGATATAACCAGCAGGTCTGCACAAGTTTTTTAATTTTGGAATGAATTACATATTCAGATCAAACTAATTAGTCAAATGGGTTAAAGATCAATGAGGCTGAGTCTCATAGGTGTGCATATAAAGCCAAAGATGGATGGGATGTTTGCAGTTAAAAACCCTTTGCAGTCCTGATTCCTCCTTGAGCAGGGACTCGATGAGAGTTGTGCATAGCGATTAAACTGTTGTCTTGGAATGTGAAGAGAGATTTGTGCAGGCTGTAATTGGGAGAGTTTTTGTAGCCTCAAGCATGATGCTCCTTAATGGATTGGTTCATGAGCCTACTTTGATCATATGTTGTCTTCCATCTATATTATAATGCTGTGTGTTTGGAAACATGAATGAAAATCTTTAAAATTATGTTTTTTTATAAAAAAAAAAAATATTCAATGTATTTTTTACAACGACCGAGTCACTAAAATCGAGCCGGCCGAGTCATTACCGTTTCGGAGTCGGAGTCGGAGTCGATCCTCGGCCGAGTCGGAGTTGGAGTCGGAGTCTTAAAACATTGATTTGGGCTAAGCTACAAATGCAACTTGGCCACACTAGAGCAAGTGTCTAAGGAGACTTTGGGTTACTTCTACATGCATAAAACTTAGGCTTGTGCAAAAGTACCTGCTTGAGCTACAAACATCAACACTCCGTCTTAGCGAAGGAGGTATTTCTTCCCCCTGGAACTAATTTAGATTCTGGAACTACACCAGCTACCACGGTTGCTCCCTATGAACTAGAAGCCTTCCTTTCCATCTGGTCTAGAAACATCCTCAAAGTCATACTCTCCTTAGCCTAGTTCCTAGAATCTTCCTGCTCTTGAACATCCCATAAGGTCATCTTATGCCAAGAAACCTTCTTGACCAATTTGGAAGAGTATGTTGACTGCTCCTCCCCTCTTGAACCTAATGGTTGACTCATTCTTAATTGCTTAACCTCCAGAGCTACCTTCTCCTTGTCCTCTATCATTGCTCTGCTTCGTGCCATCGCTCAAATAGGATAGCCTCTTAGCCTATACAGGTTGATCTCTCTAACTCCAATGATATGTCCCTAATTAGAGCTAGATCTCTTGGGTTTGATCAGTACATTCCCATCCTGGAAGGCTACACAAAACCCCTTCCTCTCCATCATAGAGACGGAAAGCAGACTCCACCTCAGTTCTAGTACCCATAGCACATCATTTACTTCCATCTTGTCTCTTGACTCAAGTTGAAATACCATTGTTCCAACCCATTCTACTACATGTTTAGCATCATCACCAAACCCTACATAGCATTCTAAGTCCCACTCGGTCAAGCTATTAAATTGTTCTCGTACTTATGTTTGTTGGAATTTGGGTAGCTCATAAGGTATTTCTGAGAGAAGGAAACCAAGCAAAAGTGAGTTGGTTGGGTAAGTTACCCAAGTGGTTAGGGTTTTGACCCAAAGTTGTGGGTTTGGACCCAAGTAAATTAATTGTTTATTCTAATTTATGGTTAACAGATTGAGTGGGAAAAACCCTAAAGGAGCAAGGGTTCACCAAATAACCTAAAAAGAAACTATAAATAGGAGAACAAAGGAAAGGCCTACACACACAAGTGGAGAAGGACTTTCACTTGTGGAGAGAGGGAGGCTAAAGGACCTAGACGTAGGTCTGCCTTAGAGGAGTCGTAGCAGCAAGGAGGCCAAGTTTCTCCATGCTCTGGTCAACTAAAGGAGCCACTATCAAAAAGGGAGAAGGAGGCCGATCTAAGTGTCGGAAGGTCATGTTTGAGCATTGGAAGGTCATATCTGCAAGAATAAAGTAAAATATGAGTGGTGGAAGGTCATATCTGAAAGAAGAAAGTTAGATATGAGTTCTAGAAGGTCAGATCTGCAAGAAGAAAGTTAGATTTGAGTGTTAGACGGTCATATTTGCAATAAGAAAGCTAGATTTAAGTATTGGAGGGTCAGATCTGCAAAAAAAAATGTAGGTGATCTGAAGAATCATATCTAGCAGATCGAGAAGTTGTAGTGTGGTTGCAAAAGGACCGGTTGCCAAGGACAACCACAATAAAAGGACCTTGAGATGAAGGCACTAGCTCAAGGATGCACTTGATTTTTTGGGCAGATCTTAGATCTAATAGAATAGATCTCAAGCCCTAAGTTTTGTATACTATGTATACTAGTTGTATCAAAGATCTAAAGGGCCATGATTCCTGGTATGGGAGCCCTAATGATTAATTATTAATGGACAAATAAAGGTCGAGATTTGGGCCATATAAATCTATGTACTTAGTTGATCTCACTGTTGTTAAATTTTCATTGTGCAAAGTGTTGTTAATATTGTGTATCTTCAATGTGTCTATGCTCTAGTTTAAACATAGACCAAATTTGGGGTACAAGGATAATCCAACATGGAATCAGAGCTACTTTGAAGAGCAGGTGGATCAAAGTGTGCATAGGAAAGCAGAGCAAGCTAGTGGAGATTGTATAGGCTCAAAGGAAGTCTAGCTTCAGAGGGAGGCTACAAAGGATTGTTGGCCACCCAATGGAAGTCTTAATCTTTAGGTTAGAGTACGAGAGAGTGGAGTTTTCAGCCGATGCAAGGACAGTCACAAACCATGCAAGAACACTCATGGTGGTACAAGGAAAAATCATGTTGCATGCGAGGACAATCATGCACCATGCAAGATAAAGTTTTTCCAAGTACAAAAGAAGATGTAGCACATGCAAGGACAGATATGGCTACGCAAGGGAAAGCCATGACTCATGCGAGGAAAGTCATGAAGCTGGAGATTTCAAAGTGTGAAGGAAATACCTTCCTCACTAAGAGGGAGTGTTGGAATTTGGGTAGCTCAGAGGATATTTCCAAGAGAATGAAGCCCAACAAAAGTGAGTTCGTTGGGCAAGTTACCCAAGTGGTTGGGGTTTTGACCGAGATCTAAAGAAGGAAAATCGTGTGATATGAAAAAGGTTAAAAGATTAATTCTCTCACATGATTTCCAAGGACGAATTTTCCTGATTAGGACTGTTTATGGACCTAAACCATACTTGTTTCAAGTTTTGAGACCTATCCAAGTCATCTTTGAGGTTGTCCAAAGCATCTTTGAGGAAAATTCATGTCTCCTCTTGAGGCAGAAAAATTCAGCCAATTTTGAGGTCCTTCCTCAGGCTGAATTTCGATCATGTAAAGCAGAGCTCCTGAGGCTCATCTTGGCCTATTTCTGAGTTTGTTTCATGCTAACCTGAGGCAGATTCTGAATTGTTTCTCAGGCATATTACAAGTTGGTATTATCAGACCGATTCAAGGCAATCTTGAGTTTTTTTTAGGCTTATTCTAAGGGCTAGTCGAAAGTTGTATCAAGGCATAAATAGGGTTTGATCTAGAAGAGAAGTCAGTCTTGTACAGTGGCTGCATATATTAAGTGATACTTGGACAACTTTGACAAAGTATTTGGTGCAGACCTAGATGTCATCTTTGTAGAAATCTGAAGCAGTCCCTAAAGAAGTTTGAGCAGATCTTGAAGTTGTTCTGGTAAGAAATCTGAAGCAGACCTTGATATCCATCTTGAAGAAGTTTGGAGCAGATTCTGAAGCAGACCCAAGTCCCCTTTTGAGGAAGCTCAACAATCTGTCCTAAGGCATATGTGAAGTAGTTGATAGGAGGTAGGAATTAGAATCTTTTTTTGTTGCATTAGAGGTCAGAGTTACAGTGGCATACTTATTGGAGCAGATCTGAAGTTGAACATGGTTAGGCAGAGATAGAAGTGATTGAATATTGTTGTATTTGGGTCATTGTCACTGGTATGGTAGCCCAAGATTATTGTTCTATATTTTATTATTAAGGGTGGTGCTAAAGAAGGAAGTTGTAGCTTCCTTCCGAAGGTTGTTGCCTCCTTCCAGTGGACGTTGGTAAACCGGGGGTTCTAGCTCCTTCTAGTAGTGGTTGGTAGTTGGTAAACTGAAGTTGTAGCTTCCCTTGTAATATAAATAACATGTTCATATAATTCTTGTGTATTCCTTGATGTGATGTTATCAGTTAATTCTTTGTAATCTTTGATTGTTGAAATTTATGAAACATTGATTGACCTTCCCCCCTCAGTATTTTCAACAACTAGTATCAGTGTAGGTTACCCTCTTAGAGTTTCATCACTGACGGAAGAACATAAACAAACATGGATCATATGGAAGGCATCTCTTCAAGGACAATTCCGATATTTGATGGAAATTATTATCCACTATGGAGCAGTTGCATGGAAACCTACTTGAAGGATATAGGAGTGGATGTTTGGCTCTCCATCATGAATGGCTACAAAGTTCCTAAAAATGATCCAACAGATCCTGACAAGAAGAAGTTTTTCAGTTGCAATTCAAAAGCTCTTCATGCCATCACAGGTGGATTATCAAAAAATGTCAAGATCAAGGTAATGACTTGCACCAAAGCCAAAGATGTTTGGCATGTTAATTTTGGCATCTAGGGAGAAATTCCCTAGCCCACATTTAATTATGAAATATAATTTCAAGTGATTAAATAAAAGGATTTTATTATCAAGTCTGCTTCAATCCATTCGTGGGAAAAATAATTATTTGAATTTAAATTCCCACCGAAATTTCAAGGTCTGTTAATTTAGGTTGTCATTGATGTCAATATGGCACTAGCCGAGATGGAAAATATTCTTGAGATGCCTGGTTCCAAATGATGATGTCATAACTCTTGTTTGAAGAAGATGTCAAGCCACGAAGATGTCAAGCAACTAATGAAGAAGTCTTGCCCGAACAAGTCCTTGAACTAACTATAATGTTGTTGAGTGCCAATCATGTGCCTTGATTGGTGATCTAGACCTTAGGTGCCAATATACAAGCCTTTGAAGTGGAGGACTATAATTGATGAAATCATACACGTGATAATGTCATACTCTTTAAAGAATGACCACACTTTGACATAATTGGAAGACTACTTTGGTGTCTTTGACAAATTAATGAAGGCTGCACTATGACATATTATTGCACTATCATTGAATACATGATGCTATACCTTCATCATGATGTTGGATACTATCATGATGACATTATTGGTGCAAAACAATGGAGAAGCCACGCTGTCCCAAAACATTCCTCATACTATTCCAAATATTTTATGCATAGAAATTTAAGGATAGTCACAAAGAAAATTAATGTTCACTATCTTAGAGGCAGAATTCCTTGATGACATCTACACCATCTTGTAAAGCATAATTTTGCCTTTCCAATGAGCTATTACTCAACCCAGAACTCCAAGCGGTTTGGGAGAAATGAATTTTTGAAGTTAATTATTAATTCTGGACATGGAGCCAACCTATGCTAGAGTCCTCATGTCGGCCTGCCTATAGAGACACGCCTATTCATTTAGCATGACAGAAACCATATATATTAGGCCTCCAACTTCATTCTTCCATCATCTTTTCAGTCATCCAAAAGGACAGAGGAGGAGGATCATATCGCATCTCGTGAACTAAAGGACTGTTCTAGCCACCTTATGACATGACTACATATTAAGTGGATTGCGGACTGTGGAAGAAAATGTGCAGACTATTTTTTTGCAGTTTGGTCTGAGCAAGACGGGTCAGATCTGCGAACTGTTGAGTCGTGAATAATTGCAGCAGCTTCGGAATAGAGGGTGGGATCTTCCTGTGGTAACATTGGATTAATATTCGGTACAGCAAACTTTGTCTTCTGGCTCAGAGCCTCCCTTCAGACAGGTATAGTATCGTTTACAGTCAATATCTTGCCGTGATACCTCTTGGTGAGGACTGTGTATCATCACTTTGATCAGACTCTTGGTCAGTAGCTCGGACATTCCATTGGTACAACAAGTCTAGTGGTGGAATTAATTGAAGTCAAGCACATGTGAAGTCAAAGATATTCAAAGGATGAAGATATGGCACCTCTATGACTGGACAGCTAATAACGATGATGCAAGGTGATCAAGTTTGCAACAGTGATAGACTTGACAAACAAATATATGAAGTATATACTTGTTACAGCCCTGTTACCTGCTCTGTGGAGTAACAATACTTTGAGTTGTTGCAGAGTTGGTGCAGCATGGTGCAAGAATATTGTTGCTGAGTAGATGGTGCAGAATTGGTGAGCTGTGGTGAAGAAGTGTCGGTGAAGTACTGGTGACATGTGGTGCAAGAACATTGGTGCAGAATTGATGAAGAAGTGTGGTGCAGAATAGATGGTGCAGTATGGTGTATAAATCCTTGTGTAGAAGTATTGGAATAGTTTGAACAGTGGTCTGGTGCAGTGTGGTGCAAGGACATTTGTAAAGAAGAATTGTCACAATCTAGTGCTAAATTCTTGGTGCAACAGTGGTCTAGTAGTCTTGAGATAATCTGGTGTTGAAATATTGGTGCAGTGCAGAAGTCATGGTGCAAACTTTGGTGCAGACCTTTGGAGGTAACTTGAAGTAATCTTTGGGACTAACCTTGGACCAGATTTGAAGAAGGTGCAGAACTATTATTAGAGCTGGTGCAGAACTTGGTGCAGTTCATTGAAGACACATTGAAGTGTTGTATTGAAGATCATAATGCAGTGTTGATGTCATGATGAGGTAACTTGAAAAGATAGATTAGGTATTATGAAGAATAGTTGTGACACTTTTTGTATGACAAGGTTTTCATTGATGACGTGACGTGGGGACTAAGTGAAGGGATAACTGAAAATTGACAGGGCTTGATGAAGAAGAGTTTGGGAGTCGTGAAACCAAACATATCTTGACAAAGTGAAGCTACAGGAGTGGTCTCTTTGGAGTTGGTGCTCCTAAACTCAAGGTTGGTGCCTTGGATAAGATAGGGTCAAATCCCTAGAGGTTGGAGCCTCACTAAAGTCCGAGTTGGTGCTTGGAAACAATTTGGAGCCTGGGAGATTGAAGATCAGTGTCTTCATCAAGGGTTGGAGCCCTACCCATATTGTACTTGATTCATTATAAAGTGTGAAAATTATATCACTGCAGCAATTGATTCACTTTTCCTACTTATTCCACAATAAGTTATTTATGAAATTACTTCAATAAACATTAAAATAAATGCTGCTGCAAATATCACACTATAATACAGAAACAAACATATGCACAAGAATCAACACATTGACACAGTTATTTTGGACAACAGTCCCCAGAAAAACCCAATGTGGGAAAACCGGTGTAGCAAGGGACATTTTTATTATTCAGCGATTCTTCAGTACAACAGGGTGCCAAACTGACTTACCCACAGAGAGAAAAATTCTCCAGTACTTCCCCCAATCCCAACTTCAGCCCGACTGACCTTTGCGTGGCTCTCAAACCCTCTGCATCAGCCCCTGCTTGACTGTGTCAGCCCTGGACCTCTCTGCATCATCCACGCAGGCCCAGTTAATGACTGCGCAATCTCCTGCTGCCTTTGAATCTACCTGAAATGCCCTGCGTCTACCTCTCCTGCCTCTACGTTGATCTCAAGTGGTTGATCCCATCTCTCTGTTCTGTACTTGTTGTCTCATGATTGCTCACCAAACCACTGGTTCAATTTCTCAACTAACCCCGCTCCAGAAATCGAACTGACTGGTCTCCCTCAATGTGTTCTCCAAGTGACCCTCAAGCCTCCTCTTATACTTTTCTCGTTGACAAATCAACGGCGGAGATTAAGTCCGTAATCAACGGCTAAGATTAGACCTGGCTTGATCCATGACTTTTGGACCATTCTAACGCAGTTTTATATTAATTCACATTAATATTTTAATTTCTCTAAGTTTAGACTTAGGAACTCCATTAAAAATATTAATTATTTTAATATCTCTCAAACTATTTAAAATCTGCCCAAACCCTCTCTAGGTATTGGAGATCTCATGTGCTTTAGCCTCTCCACAAATTTTTGTGGCTAGAGCACATCCGATGCTACCCCAAATCAACACTCCCTCTTAGCAAGGACTGTGCTCCAGTAATACTCCTCACTGAATATCACCCTGATCATCCGGCATCGGTCCCTGTGATGATGCTAAGCCTCGCTGCCCAACATCCTTTGCACTGCTACATCTTGTACTACTACCCATGGTTGTGCCACTGCCACTGCTGCATCTGTACAATAACTCTCTCTCTGCATCCGTGCTACTGCTGGCCCTTTCGCACTGCAACTCCCTGCATCTATGTTGCTGCTAGTCCTTTCTTCCAACACTGCAACTCCCTCTACATCCGTGTTGTTATCACTCCCATTTCTGCTACTGAAATGGGTTCTTGACCATCCCCATCTTTTCCCTGAAGTAGTCAAACTTTGTCTTCCAAAGGGCCTTGGTGAGGATGTCCGAACCCTGTTCTCCTGTGGGAGTGTAGCTCAACTGTACAACTCCTCGTTGAACACAGTCCCTGACAAAGTGAAACCGGATATCAATATGCTTTGACCTATCATGAAACACTGGATTCTCAGAGAGCTTGATGCAACTCTGATTATCGCACATGATCCTGGTCGCCTCCATATTTCCTCTAAATAGGTTCACAAGCAGTTTTCTAAGCCATATGGCCTCACACGAAGCTGTGCTCGCCACCATATATTTTGCCTTTGATGAGCTCAAAGCCACAAACTTCTGTTTCCTACAGCACCAAGAGGTCATTCCTGATCCAATGTTGAAACAGTACCTAGAGGTACTTTTCCAATCCATTGAACTTCCTGCCCAATCTGCATCAATAAATCCACTCAACCTGATATCCTTACCTTTGATGTACAAGAGTCCATAGTCAACTAATCCCTATAAATACCTGAGCACATGTTTGGCTGCTTCCCAGTGTGCCCTATTTGGTTCCACCATGAACTGACTGAGGGTGTTGATAGCGTAGCAAATGTATTGACTAGATACATCAGGGACCCTATGAGCTGCCTGTATAGGATGGGATCAACATCCTTGTCTTCTGATGCATCAATCTTCTTCCAGTTGATGATCATTGGCGTAGCCACGGGTCTACAGTCCTCCATCACGAATCTTTTCAAGATCTCTATAGCATACCTCTCTTGCCCAAGGAAGATCTCTCCCTTCTGCTGCAAAACTTCCAACCCTATGAAGTAGTGCATTTGTCCTAAATCCTTCACATCAAATTCTATGGCCAGGTTCTTCTTGCACTCCCTAATGAGTCTAGATGATGCTGTCAGAAAAAGATCATCCACATATAATACTAAGATTAGCATCTCGTTCTCTACAACCAGATAGAAGAGATTCGAATCCATGTCACTCTTGAAAAATCCCATCTTTTGCAACTAGCCATCTATTCAACCATACCATGCTCTCGGTGCCTGTTTCAGCCCATACAAGGCTTTATTCAATCTACATACATGAGACTTCTTCTCATGAGCCTCAAAATTCTTTGGTTGTTCAATGTATACCTCTTCTTCTATTACCCCATTTAGAAATGTCGTTTTGACATCCATCTGATGGATCTCCAATCCCATCTGGGCTACAAGAGATATCACGGTCCTAATAGATGTATACCTGGCTACTGGAGCGAAGGTCTCCTCATAGTCAATCCCTTCCTTTTGAGCATGTTGATTTGGCGTAGCATCGGATGTGCTCTAGCCATGAAATTTGGTGGAGAGGTTGGGGCACATGAGATCTCCAATACCCAGAAAGAGTTTGGGCAAAGTCTAAACAATTCAGGAGATATTAAAATAATTAATATTTTTAATGGAGTCCCTAAGTTTAACTTAAGGAAAATAAAATATTAATGTGTATTAATATGAAACTGTGTTAGAATGGTCCAAAAGACCTGGATCAAGTCAAATCTAATCTTAGTCGTTGATTAGGGACTTAATCTCGACCGTTATTATGTCAACAGGGAAAAGTATAAGAGGAGGCTTGAGGGTCACTTGCAGAACACACCAGAGTGATCAGTCATTCTATTCTCTAGAGCGGGGTTTACTAAGAGAGATAGAATTAGTGATCGGGAGTTGCAGCTGAGGGGCATTGAGTACAGAGAGATAAAGAGGTAGAGATAGTGCTAGGAGAGCTAGCCGAGGAGAGTGACGTAGAGCCAGCCAGGGCTCACCCAGGGCCACGCAGAGACAACCAAGGGCTGCGCAAAGCCGCAGAGAGGCCAGCGTTGTTCATGCAAAGGGCCAGAGGGCTGACGCAGGGCCTCCTAAGACTGAAGGAGACCCATCCGGGTGACACAGGGCCAACGTTGGGCAAAGAGGGGTTGACGCAGTCCAGAAAAGGTTGACGTTGAGGTTTCTGGGGCAGATTGGTGCTATATGCACAAGTACTAGTTCTCACTGAAGGTTGTCACTTGGTCAGCCAGCGCGAGATCACTAGGAGCTCAAGCCAACTTCTATAGATTTTAGAAGAAGCTCTATGTGTGATGAAAGGAAAGAAATATTACTCTACAGATGTTATTAAACTGCAGAAAGGAGAAAGATTGGAATGTAAAGCAAAACCTAGTAAACCCTAATTAACAAACTAATTCTACTTTTGCCAAAAACACTTATGAAAACCATGAAAAAAATGTCATTACCTACTCAAGGAAGTAAACAACATCTAACTGTGCTATTTCTGGAAGTAAATAAACAAAAAATATATTTTTGGATTTGTATGTGTTTCTATGTGAATTTAACATGCATCTAACTCATTGTGTGTGAGTGTGGCAGCGAACAGGTGGTGTTAGAGGGCGGTTTTGGAGCTTGGGAGGATGTACGATGGTGTGGATGGGTCCTAAGAGGTCTTAGGTGGCCTTCTGGAGCCTTTTTCCCACACTCGGCCTTCAAAAGAAAGCCTACAAGAAAAACTACAGGAGGACACAGGAATACTACAGGAGGAAAACAGGGAAACTACAGGAGGCCTACAAGAGGAGGCCGAGAGCAATTTTCATTGTTTTGAGGGTGTCAAAGTGGGTGGAAAAGGTGGATGAAGGTTGGCATAAGGTGTTAGGGCGCCTAAGGTCTACCATGAATCAACAGGAGAGAGAAAGATGATTGGGTTTGCTCAAGGAGAGAGGAAGAAGTTCCATGAAAAATGAAAGAAACTGGGGCAGAATTGAAGTGAGGTTTGGGAGACCTATAGGGCATGGATCAGATGGAGGGTGTGATTGCTAGTAAGTTGGCCTACTGCTGGAAGAGATCTGTTGCATAGAAACTGATAGTCAACCAAGAAAATCAAGCAACCAATGAAATGAGTGCATCCTAGGAAAAACAGAGTTTTGCATTAAAATGGCCTAAACTATGATGTATAGAAGGAAATGCTGGGAAATGTTGTAAGAAAGGAAAGCATGCAAAAGGACTATTGCAAATCAGGAAGTGAACATGATAAAGAAGATCTAAAGCAAAGCAAAACTGGACTATCAACCTACTAGAGAGCTGCAAACACTAGAAGTCATAGGAGTGAGGAAAATCTGTGTTTTTGGGGCAGCAAGAGAGTCTTTGCCTCAAATCATGGTCCCAGAGGGAGAAAAAGAGGCCAAGGCACTGTTGCTAGCCTTTTGAATCTTCTCTAATCACTGCATAACCTGCCACAAAAAGCAAAAATGTAAGCAAGCTACTAAATCATCAAAAGCAACCTATTCTTAACCATAAAAGAAACACATCTAACAACAAACTAATCTACAAACTGAAGTAAAGCATACAAATACAAGTAAAGAGAAGCTTGACTGCTTGGATTGGGCCCTAACCCAAGAGCTTCAACCCTCTAAGGTAACTCCGTGCTAGCTCAAAAAGGATTCCATCTTCATTATCAAAAAATAGTAAGATTACATAAAACTGTCATAAAATAGTAAGCTCAAAATTTGAGCAGAGTTTCCACAAGCAAAAAAAGTCGACCCTAGTGAGGCCTTAGGTCTCTCTACTTATACATCTGAAGCTACCAACAACTTACTTAAAATCAGAGGCTTGGCTCCCAAAACTCGAGATAACTATCAATCATCTTCCATTTGCTCGGTTACCTTCTAGTGCATGATTCGGCTGCTTGTACTCCGAGCTGAATGAAGGGGAATTCGAAGTGAGTAGCAATAAATGATGGGGATTCCCTCCTACAAGTCCTCTCCTCTATCTACTTCGAGTTATTGTTGCAGTTTGACCACTAGATCCTTGACTTTGACCTCGAAATCCATCAATAAGTTGCATTAAATACATGTTAGACCACATGGCATAATAACTAACTCAAATCACCTTATAAGCATAAATATAATCAGAAAATCATACAATAAGCTCAGAGAATGGTTGATTTGACTAGGTTAGGAGGTAAAATGAGCCCATATAATTACCCATTTATGAGGCTCATCATCACCCCCCTCCTGAAGGTGTTGCTCATCCTCTGAGCGACCTAGTCAATCTCCTGGCCTTTCATGGCCTTGGTGGCCTCCCTAGCATTCCATGCTTTTGATGTGGTCTTCTCATGTTCTCCATAAAATCTTGTCTTTTTGTCTATGTCTTTCCACTGCTCCTTCTTTTCTTCTTCTCTTCTACCTTCCAGCATGCCTAATATGAGTGGAGGACTTAGTTTGAGGCCAATCCAGTCGACCTTCAACCTTTGCATGGAGCGCTTGTACATTGGCACTCTTTTCAATGCTTCCTTCAACCTCATGGGGGAATGGTATTCTCTGATCTGCAAGCTGTGGGGTAGGTGTTCCATCTTCTCATGCATGCATGCACACAGTCATCCCCAAGTAGCCTAAGCATATCTTCAAAGTATGAAATGGCTTGTTCCTGATGGGCTAGATATTTAGGAGCAATCTGAGGGTCATTGGCAAGAAAGTTGTGTGTGCTGATGAGTGCCATAGGATCTAATGGCTCAGCTCTTATCATCAATGGTTCATTCTGCTCTTTTATGAACAATCTTTTCATTTCTGCTGCCCTCAATTCTTAATGGTTCATCCATGACGCCATGGCCATTAATTGCAAATCCCCTAGCTTGGCATTGGGGTCCCACACATTCAAGTCTGTGAGGGCCATGTTGTGTAGATAGAACTCTGCCATCTTGCTTTGTCCTAGGAGGTGCTTTGGTCACACAAATCCATGAACTGCCTGTAGTCTTGGAAAGGCATTATGCCTCTTTGTGCCAAAGTTTTTATTTGGAATTGAAGCCATTGATCCTTCAGATAAAGGCCATAAGATTTAGTTGGTGTTCTACATTGTAATGCTTTTATGGATAAGCTGGCCATGTATGCCAAATGAATCTCTTTCTCTTGCAGCTGCCTCCTTAGTAATTCATTCTCATTCTCAAGGTGGCTTCTTGTAATGGTTTCTCTGTCTCTGATAGCACTCAATTCCCTGCCCATTTCCCTGAGTTTGTCTTCCATGTGGCCAATATCCTCAACTCCTTTGGACTTGGCTATCTGCCTATGCGTTCTCACTCTCTCTTTTTCCAATTCGAAAAATAATGGAATTGCAAATTTCTGTGGGATTATCTTGCCTCCCTCAAGTAGTCTGTAATAGAAGTCAAGATTAGGCTGGGAGTCAGGTTCTTGTAGCTCTTGTGCTTCCTCTTTCACCTCTGGCTGTCCTCCTATCTTTTCCTCAAGTTTTTGTGTCTCTTTTAGTTTGGACAGTGTCTCCTGTAGGACTGTTCTAGCCTCCTGTAGGTCTGGTTTGGGGTCCTATAGAACTATCTTTCCCTTCCATGTAGAAGATCTTGTAGTCCTCCTTTCATAGGTTATGGGTGTCTTGGAAGGAGATTCTTTCCCCTTGGCAGATGGTGAATCTTCAATGTTAATGGGAGTCTTTGATGAGGGCTGAGGTTTGCCTGTTTTAATTCTAGTACTCTTCCTTGCCCTGAAATACATGGAGTTTTTTCTTTTCCTCTTCTGCTTCTGCTTGACTAGTGTACCGAGGGCAGTGAGGGCAATTGTTGCTTCTCTTTCCAAAGTTTTAAGGGACTCTTCTCTTTGCTCTGCCCTCTCTGCCTCCTTTTCTCCCTCTTCTGTCTCTTTTTCCTCCTCCTGCTCTGTCTCTTTCTACCTCCTGTTCTGTCTCTTCAACTCTCCCCTCCTCTATTTATTTTCCTTCATCCTTCCTCTCTTGCTCTGCTATGTCACCACTGGCTTCATCTTCTCCTCCTTATTGTTCTCCCTCTTCACTGACAGCAGGACTGACATCATAGGTTAATGTCTTGATGTCATCCTTCGCTGTCATATTTCTGAAAAATTCCCATGCTATAGGGATTGCAAGGGTATGGAGGGCTTCTTCTACTAAGATCTTGGTTAGGCCATGGTGAGCTAGCTGTTGTGAATTTCCTTCTTATACCTTGGTGCTGGAGTCAATGAGGGACTGAAGGAGAAAGTAAGGAAAACTGAGCTTTTGATGTGTTGGGGTATCCATGCCATATCTCAATTCTTGGAAGATTCTGAAATGATATCCATAAACAATGTTGTGCCTCCCCTCACAAGAAATGTATTTGATCACTTGGTAGCTAACCTCATCCCAGGGATATGGTACACTAGCCCTCCTAATTCCATTTTTGTCTTCAACACGGGTTTCATTATCTTGGAAAAATTTCCTCTTGGCAGCCTGGGCAATTATTTTCTCATCTTTTCTCCAAGGCAGCCCAAGAGGAAGGGTAGTGACCCTACTAATGAATTCAGGGGATTTTAATGGAGAGGCCTCTAATGGTTACAGTAGCATAAGTTCTTGTGTGAGGGACCACAGAGAGAGCAAATTCATGGGCAATTTCATCATCAAACCCTCTAAACTTCTCAAAAAAATTCATCCAATTTGTTCTTGTAAATATTTCCACCACTTGAGGATGTGCATGGAGTCTAGTGGAGTTAGTGGGCTCTTTTCTCATAAACCCCTATGGCATACTGCATGTACTTCTTTTGAAAAACTAGATATGGAGGTGGAGACAAAGAATTTTGAGTGAAATAGAAAAACGGAGGGGATTGTGTTTTTTTTTTTAAACAATTTTTTTTTAATGTATTTCTACCATCTTAAAGACTCTTTTTATCTTCAATTTGAGACCAACTCTTTCACATTTTGATATTCAACAGAGGGCATTCATGAACCCTACCTCTTCAGACTAAAATTCGTGCCAAAAATCATGTTTCCTCCCTTCAAAATGACTCACTACCTCTCCTGTAGAAGCCCACTGTCCCTCCTGTAGATTTCCTATAGGTGCTCCTGTAGAAAACCTGTAGAGCTCCTGTAAAAGATGCCGAGAGCAAAAATATGGAGGAAATCAATGGAGGATGGTGGATACGAGGCTACGAGGGCATAAGAACACCGTTGTGTCGCTGAGTTACAAGGAGAAACTGAAGAAAAAGTAGTGAGAATGCGCGGGGAGGAGTGCTCATTACCTTTTATCATTGTTTTCGGTTATGAGTGCTGAGCTGGCAAGGTGTACGTTGACCAGATTAAGACCGTTGGTCCCCACCCGCTTGGTCATCATGACCCCCCTCGTAATCATCCCCTCATTACTGCATCAGAGTTAACTCTTCCTCCCACTACCTGTCCTTCGCATCTTTTGCTTGAGTTGACTATGTACACGTGTGGGTGATATCTCGATTAAGTGGAGTCAACTAAATGAAGGTGGCCAAGTTAACTAGCCACCTTTCCCTCTATTGATTTCAACCATCTCGTTGCCTTCGTATGATTCCTAATTACACAAATGCAGATAGAGGAGTGACTTAGCTACTTACCTGTAATCCAAGTGTATTTGCTGCCATCGACTATGAGGTGTTATGGCTTTCTCTGCTGCATGCCTTCATTTTCCCTCATGCATGTTGTCTTCGCTTGCTGATGTGTTATTGTGTGATTTTGCAGGTTCTTCTTTTGCTGGAGCTGAGCTGCATCTGCGTTTTCAACCTTCAGATGTGTTGTCCCTTGCTGCTGGTGCTGGACTTCTATGGCATCAGCTGCTACAGGAATTCCTACAGGAGCTCCTATCGCTGCTTCTCCTCTTGAGACTTCAGCTATTTCCATGTGCTTGGAACTCGCGAATGATGCCAGAGGTGGAGATGAATGATGGAGGGATAGTAGCTAAGCTTCAGGTAAAGTTAATAGTGTCTTTTCTCCCTTTTTTTTGTTTTTCTTCAAAACCGAAAAACTGTTTTTCTGTGTTTTTTCTTAGAAAGGAAAAAAAAATAATGATGCTTGGAGTGTGATGCATGCTTGGAAATGATGGCAAGGAGGTTTGAAGATGGTAAGAGGGATTATAGGTTCCTCATAAAGCTTTTCTTGTCCCTCAAACTATCTCCTGTAAACACTTTTGGCTCTCTGTAATTCCTACAGGAACCTCCTATAGAAAAAATAGAGCCTCCTGTAAAAAACACAGTGTTGGAAGAAGAGGTACAGTGGGGCGAAAGAGATGCCAAAAATCATGGAGGAAGGTGTGGAGAAGATGAAATGGATGCTGGTATGAATGTCAAGGTCCCCTTAGCACCTTCTTCTGCTCCTTGTAGTCCTCCTGCAAACCTGCAATGCAATAAAAATTCATTTTTTCTTTCTCTTTTTTTTTTTTTTTGGAAAACAACTAGAGCGCCTCAGAGAGGTTTTCACCTTAATTGCCTGCCTTGGGCGCCTCCAAGGGATGCTTTCACCCAGGGATCTTATTCTTTTCCCCTTTTTTTTTGACATCACTGGGCCGCCTCAAAAAAGGTTTTCAACCCAATGATGGGACTCACGCGCCTCATGGAGGTTTTCACTTGAAACCTTATTTTTTCTCCTTTTTCTTCAATGAATGGGTGAAGTGGAAACTAAGACATGCTCCACTACCATCACTGTTTTATTCAAATCTTCAATAAACTCTAGCTTGAAGAGGTGTTTCTTGTAGACTTTCAACCGATGTCCATTGACAAGCATGGGGATGGCTTCATCATCAATGGTTCTGATCAGAACTGAACCATTGTCATTGCATTTCTCCACAGTGTAGGGTCCCAGCCATCTTGTCCTCAACTTGCCTTTGAAATCCTTGTATCTTGAATCATAGAGTAGTGCCCAATCTCCCTCTTGGAATTGCTTCTCCCTGATATTTTTGTCATGCCATATCTTTCTCTGAAGCTGAACTACCTCTGTATGGAGAAGGGCTTGCAATCTATATTCATCCAATCCATTGAACTAAAGTAATCTCTCCTTCTGTGCATGGCTGAGGTCTAGGTCCAGCTGAGCTACCATCCTTAGGGTATTGAATTCAAACTCTATTGACAGCAAAGCCTTCTTCCCATAGACCAGTTCATAGGGTGTGAACCTGGTGGTGGTCTTCCATGTTGTGTTGTAGGCCCAAGTGGCCTCAACTAATCTGTCTGCCCAGTCTTTTCTGCTGCTACTCACTACCTTGGTTAGGATCCCTTCCAATGCTCTGTTAGTGACCTCCACTTGCCCATTGGCTTGTGGATGGTAAGGGGTGGAAGTCTTGTGCTTGATCTTATGATGTGTGAGCAGATCTTCAATCAAGTTGGAAGTGAACTGACTGCCTTGGTCTGTGACCAACTCTCTCAGATACTCGAACTTGTAGAATATGTTTTCCCTCAAAAACTCAGCTACTTTTTCCTCTGTCGCTGCTTTGATTGCTTTTGTCTCCGCCCACTTTGTCAGGTAGTCGGTGCACACAATGATGTACTGCTTCTGCTTTGAAGGGGGGTTGATAGGCCCCACAAATTCCATGCCCCACTTCTCAAATGGCTCAAAGGTCACTTGAGGTTGCATGGGCATTTCATCCTTTGGAGTGGGTTTCCCCATCCTCTGACACCGATCACACTGGCTCATGTATCTCCTCACATCCTGATGAAGAGTGGGCCAGTAGTAGCCTGCTTGCAATATCTTGAAGGTAGTTCTTTTTGCTACAAAATGACCTCCACAAGGCCCGTCATGACAGATCAGAAGGATGTCAAAGACTTCCTCCTCCCTAACATATCTTCTCAAGATCTAATCTGGGCCAAGTTTGAAGAGATTTCCTCCAATCCAGGTGAAAGGGGCGCTTTTCCTTATTATCTTGCTCTTCTCTTTTGAGGATAGGTGTGGTGGGAACTGTGTTGAAACCAAGTAGTTTGCTTTATCAGCAAACTATGGAGAGAGTACTGATATAGCAAATAGGTGTTCATCTGGCATTTGGTCATCCACCATTCTTTTTTCATTTGCAGGAAAATTTACTCTAGACAAAAAGTCAGCAACAACATTCTCTTTACCAGGCTTATCAATAATGGTCAGATCAAACTGCTACAGTAAAAGCAACCATCTAATAATGCGAGCATTTACATCTGGTTTGTTCATTAAATATCTAATTGCAGCATGATCAGTGTGCACAAAGGTTTGATAGCCTGTGATATAATGTCTGAATTTGTTTAAGGAATGCACGACAGCTAGGAGTTCCTTCTCGGTCACTGTATAGTTTAACTCTGCCTTTGACAAGTTTTTTCTTATAAAGTATATGGCATAAGGTAACTTTTCATCAATTTGTCCTAAGGCTACTCCTATTGCTTTGTTCGAGGCATCTGTGTGAATGTGAAAGGGTAGGGCCCAGTTTGGGCCTCTGAGAATTGGGGCAGTCACTAGCTTGCTCTTCAAGGTATCTAGGGCTTCTTGACAATTTTCTGACCATATGAACTCAACATCTTTGCCTAGGAGGCCAAACAAAGGAGAGGCCAAACAAAGGAGAGGCTAACTTGCTGAAGTCTTTAATGAATCTCCTGTAATATCCAGCTAAGCCTAGGAAGCTTCTGACATCTCTCACCTTTTGAGGAGGTGGGACCCTTTGGATGATGGCAATTTTGTTGGGGTCCACCTGCAGTCCTTGTTGAGATATTGCATGAACTAGCATGGTCCCTTCAGTCATCGAAAATTCACATTTTTCTGGACTGAGGGATAGGTTCATCTCAATACACTTATCTAGAACTTTTCCTAGGTTAGATAAAGCTTCCTGAAAGTCAAAGCCATAAGGAGTAAAATCATCCATGTATATTTCTACTGCATCATGAACCGGTTCAGAAAATATACTCAATACCGCTCTTTGGAAAGTGGCTGGAGCATTGCACAAACCAAAAGGAAGGACCCGGTATGCAAAGGTACCCAAAGACAAGTGAAAGTGGTCTTATCTTGGTCTTTCGCGCTGATTTGAACCTGATTGTACCTGCTAAACCCATCTAAGAAGGAGAAAAACTTTTTCCCTGCCAAACCGTCTAACACTTGATCTATCAAAAGGTAAAGGAAAATGGTCCTTTTCAGTGGCTTTGTTCAATTCCTAATAGTCAACACAGATTCTCCACTTACGATTTTTCTTTGGCACTAGCACCAAAGAAGAGACCCATTCACTATCAGAGATGGGATAGATGAATGCTAGGGAGGCCACCAGGGCCATGAAAGACCAAGAGATTGACTAGGTTGCTCAGAGGATGAGCAACACCTTCAGTAGGGAGTGATGATGAGCCTCATAAATGGATAATTATATGGGTTCATTTTACCTCTTAACCTAATCAAATCAACCATTCTCTTAGCTTATTGTATGATTTTCTGATTATATTTGTGCTTATAGGGTGAGTTGAGTTAGTTATTATGCCATGTGGTCTAATATGTATTTAATGCAAATTATTGATGGATTTCGAGGTTAAAATCAGGGATCTAGTGGTCAAACTCCAGCAATAGCTCAAGAATGATGTCAGAGGTGGAGACGAATGATGGAGGGATAGTACATAAGCTTCAGGTAAAGTTAATGGTGCCTTTTCCCTAGCAACGGTGCCAAAAAGTGGTGAGCGCCAGTATTGCAGCAACAATTCTGTAACTCCTGGGCTACCAACTTTACTTATATCAGCCCGGTAGTTCGTAACAAACTTGGAAGCGTCGGTACTATATGCACAAGTACTAGCTCTCACTGCAAGTTGTCACTTGGTCAACCGGCGCGAGATCACTAAGAGCTCAAGCCAACTTCTATAGATTTCAGAAGAAGCTCTATGTGTGATGAAACAAAAAAAAGATTACTCTACAGATGCTATTCTAACTGCAGAAAGGAGAAAGACTGGAATGTAAAGCAAAACCTAGTAAACCCTAATTAACAAGCTAATTCTACTTTTGCCAAAAACACTATGAAAACCATAAAAGAAATGCCATTACCTACTCAAGGAAGTAAACATCTAACCATGCTATTTCTGGAAGTAAATAAGCAAAAAGTATATTTTTGGATTTTTATGTGTTCTTATGTGAATTTAACATGCATCTAATTTATTGTGTGCGAGTGTAGCAGCGAACAGGTGGCGTTAGAGGGCGGTTTTGGAGCTTGGGAGGATGTACGATGGTGTGGATGGGTCCTAGGAGGTCTTAGGTGGCCTTATGGAGACTTTTCCCACACTCAGCCTTCAAAAGAAAGCCTATATGAAAAACTACAAGAGGACACAGGAAAACTACAAGAGGAAAATAGGGAAACTACAGAAGGCCTACAGGAGGAAGCCGAGAGCAATTTTCACTATTTTGAGGGTGTAAGAGTGGTGGAAAAGGTGGATGAAGGTTAGAATGAGGTGTTAGGGTGCCAAAATCTACCATAAATCACCAAGAGAGAGAAATATGATTGGGTTTGCTCAAGGAGAGAGGAGGAAGTTCTACGACAAATGAAGGAAACTAAGGCAGAATTGAGGTGAGTTTTGGGAGACCTATAGGGCATGGATCAAATGGAGGGTGTGACTGTTGATAAGCTAGCCTACTGCTAGAAGAGATCTGCTACATAGAAACTAACAGTCAACCAAGAAAATCAAGAAACCAATGAAATGAGTGCATCCTAGGAAAAACAGTGTTTTGCATTAAAATGACCTAAACTATGATGTATAGAAGGAAATGCTGGGAAATGTTGTAAGAAAGAAAAGCATGCAAAAGAACTATTGCAAATCAAGAAGTGAACATGATAAAGAAGATCTAAAGCAAAGCAAAACCGGACTATCAACCTACTAGAGAGCTGCAAACACTAAAAGTCCTAGGAATGAGGAAAATCTGTGTTTTTGGGGCAGCAAGAGAGTCTTTGCCCCAAATCATGGTCCCAAAGGGAGGAAGAAAGGCCAAGGCACTGTTGCTAACCTTTTGAATCTTCTCTGATCACTGCTTAACATACCACAGAAAGCACAAATGGAAGCAAGCTAGTAAATCATCAAAAGCAACCTATTCTTAACCATAAAAGAGATACATCTAACAGCAAACTAATCTACAAACTGAAGTAAAGCATACAAATACAAGTAAAGAGAAGCTTGGCTGCTTGGATTAGGCCCTAACCCAAGAGCATCAGCGCTCTGAGGTAACTCAGTGCTAACTCAAAAAGGATTCCATCTTCATTATCAAAAAATAGCAAGATTACATAAAACTGTCATAAAATAGTAAGCTCAAAATTTAAGCAGAGTTTACACAAGCAAAAAAAAGTTGACCCTAGTGAGGCCCTAGGCCTCTCTACTTATACATCTGAAGCTACCAACAACTTACTTAAAATCAGAGAGGCTTGGCTCCCAAAACTCGAGATAACTATCAATCATCTTCCACTTGGTTGCCTTCTAATGCATGATTCGGCTGCTTGTACTTCGAGCTGAATGAGAGGAAATTTGAAGTGAGGAGAAATAAATGAGGGGGATTCCTTCCTATAAGTCCTCTCCTCTGTCTACTTTGAGTTATTGCTACAGTTTGACCACTATATCCTTGTCTTTGACCTCAAAATCCATCAATAATTTGCATTAAATACATGTTAGACCACATGGCATAATAACTAACTCAACTCACCCTATAAGCATAAATATAATCAGAAAATCATACAATAAGATAAGAGAATGGTTGATTTGACTAGTTTAGGAGCTAAAATGAGCCCATATAATTACCCATTTATGAGGCTCATCATCACCCCCTACTAAAGGTGTCGCTCATCCTCTGAGCAACCTAGTCAATCTCTTGGTCTTTCATGGCCCGGGTGGCCTCCCTAGCATTCTAGGCTTCTGATGTGGTCTGCTCATGTTCTCCATAAAATCTTGTCTTTTTGTCTATGTCTTTCCACTGCTCCTTCTCTTCTTCTTCTCTTCTGCCTTCCAGCATGCCTAATATGAGTCGAGGACTCAGCTTGAGGCCAATCCAATTGACCTTCAACCTTTGCATGGAGCGCTTGTACATTGGCACTCTTTTCAATGCCTCCTGCAGCCTCATGGGGGAATGGTATTCTCTGATCTGCAAGTTGTGGGGTAGGGTGTTCCCTCTTCTCATGCATGCATGCACACAGTCATCCCCAAGTAGCCTAAGCATATCTTCAATGTGTGCAATGGCTTGTTCCTGATTGGCTAGATATTTAGGGGCAATCTGAGGGTCATTGGCAAGCAAGTTGTGTGTGCTAATGAGTGCCATAGGATCTGATGGCTCAACTCTTATCATCAATGGTTCATTCTGCTTTTTTATTAACAATCTTTTCATTTTTGCTGCCCTCAATTCTTCATGGTTCATCCATGACGCCATGGCCATTAATTGCAGATCCCCTAGCTTGGCATTAGGGTCTCACACATTTAGGTCTGTGAGGGCCATGTTGTGTAGATAGAACTCTGTTATCTTTGCTTTGTCCTCGGAGGTGCTTTGGTCACACAAATCCATGAACTGCCTCTAGTCTTAGAAAGGCATTATGCCTCTTTGCGCCAAAGTTTTTATTTGGAATTGAAGCCATTGATCCTTCAGATAGAGGCCATAAGGTTTGCCTGGTGTTCTGCATTGTAATGCTTCTATGGATAAGTTGGCCATGCATGCCAAATGAGTCTCTTTCTCCTGCAGCTGCCTCCTTAGTAATTCATTCTCATTCTCAAGGTGACTTCTTGTAATGGCTTCTCTGTCTCTAAGAGCACTCAATTCCCTGCCCATTTCCCTGAGTTTGTCTTCCATGTGGCCAATATCCTCAACTCCTTTGGACTTGGCTATCTGCATCCACCTATGCGTTCTCACTCTCTCTTTTTCCAATTCGAAAAACAATGGAATTGCAAATTTCTGTGGGATTATCTTGCCTCCCTCAAGTAGTCTGTAATAGGAGTCAAGATTAGGCTGGGGGTCAAGTTCTTGTAGCTCTTGTGCTTCCTCTTTCACCTTTGGCTGTCCTCCTATCTTTTCCTCAAGTTTTTGTGTCTCTTGTAGTTTGGACAGTGTCTCCTATAGGACTGTTTTAGCCTCCTATAGGTCTGGTTTGGGGTCCTGTAGAAGTGCCTTTCCCTTCCATGTAGAAGATCTTGTAGTCCTCCTTTCATAGGTTATGGGTGTCTTGGAAGGAGATTCTTTCACCTTAGCAAATGGTGAATCTTCAATTTTAATGGGAGTCTTTGATGAGGACTGAGGTTTGCCTATTTTAATTCTAGTACTCTTCCTTACCCTGAAGTGCATGGAGGTTTTTCTTTTCCTCTCTCCTTCTGCTTGACTGTTGTACTGAGGGCAGTGAGGGCAGCTGCTGCTTCTCTTTCCAAAGTTTCAGGGGACTCTTCTCTTTGCTCTGCCCTTTCTGCCTCATTTTCTCCCTCTTCTATCTCTTTTTCCTCCTCCTACTCTGTCTCTTTTTCTACCTCATGTTCTGTCTCTTCAACTCTCCCCTCCTCTATTTCTTTTCTTTCCTCCTTCCTCTCTTGCTCTGCTATGTCACCACTCGCTTCATCTTTTCCTCCTTGTTGTTCTCCCTCCTCATTGACAGCACGACTGACATCATAGGTTAATGCTTTGATGTCATCCTCAGCTGTCATATTTCTGAAAACTTCCCATGCTATAAGGATTGTAAGGCTATGGAGGGCTTCCTCTATTAGGATCTTGATTAAGACATGGTGAGCTAGCTGATGTGAATTTCCTTCTTGTACCTTGGTGCTGAAGTCAATGAGGGACTCAAGGAGAAAGTAAGGGATACTGAGCTTTTGATGTGCTAGGGTATCCATGTCATATCTCAATTCTTGGACGATTCTGAAATGATATCCATAAACAATGTTGTGCCTCTCCTCACAAGAAATGTATTTGATCACTTGGTAGCTAACTTCATCCCAGGGATATGGTACACTAGCCCTTCTAATTCCATTTTTGTCTTCAACAAGGGTTTCATTATCTTGGAAAAATTTCCTCTTGGCAACCTGGCCAATTATTTTCTGATCTTTACTCCAAGGCAACCCAAGAGGAAGGGTAGTGACCCTACTGATGAATTTAGGGGTTATTTCAATGGAGAGGTCTCTAATGGTTATAGTAGCATGAGTTCTTGTGTGAGGGACCAAAGAGAGAGCAAATTCATGGGCAATTTCATCATCAAACCCCCTAAACTTCTCAAAGAAATTCATTCAGTTTGCCCTTGTAAATATTTCCACCACTTGAGGATGTGCATGGAGTCTAGTGGAGTTAGTGGGCTCTTTTCTCATAAACCCCCCTGTCATACTACCTGTACTTCTTTTGAAAAACCAGATATGGAGGTGGAGACAAAGAATTTTGAGTGAAATAGAAAAACAGAGGGGACTGTGTTTTTTTTTTTAAATAAAAAAATAAAAAATTATGTATTTCTACCATCTTAAAGACTCAAGGCTGGGAAGAGGTGGGAAAAAGGTAGCTAGAAAGATCTCTGTATCAAGCTGAGCTGGCTGGTGGGGAGATCAAAGGCGAACAATAGCTTAAAAAGTTCTAGGGCCTTAAAACAAACAAAAAGGTTCCTATACATCAAGAAGTGTTACAGCTGGACTAATCTTCATATCATACTTCACTCTACTACACAACACATCTTGATACCCTCGCTACATTGGAGCCTAGTGTTTCTATTAGGGGTTGGGGTTTATCTTCAATTTGAGACCATTTCTTTCACATTTTGATATTCAACAGAGGGAATTCATGAAACCTACCTCTTCAGACTGAAATTCGTGCCAAAAATCACGTTTCCTCCCTTCAAAATGACTCACTGCCCCTCCTATAGAAGCTCGTTGTCCCTCCAGTAGATTTCCTATAGGTGCTCCTCTAGAAAACCTATAGGGCTCCTGTAGAAGATGCCGAGAGCAAAAATATGGAGGAAATAAATGGAGGATGATGGATACGAGGCTGTGGGGGCATAAGAACATTGCTGTGTCGCTGAGTTACGAGGAGAAATTGAAGAAAAGGTGGTGAGAATGCGCGGGGAGGAGTGTTCATTACCTTTTATGGTTGTTTTCGATTATGACTGTTGAGCTAGCAAGGTGTGCGTTGCCAAATTAAGACCGTTGGTCCCCACCTACTTGGTCATCATGACCCCCCTCGTAATCATCCCCTCATTACTGCATCGGAGATAACTCTTCCCCCCACTAAATGTCCTTTGCATCTTTTGCTTGAGTAGACTATGCGCACGTGTGGGTGATATCTCGATTAAGTGGAGTCAACTAAATGAAGGTGGCCAAGTTAACTAGCCACCTTTCCCTCTTTCGATTTCAACCATCTCATTGCCTTCGTATGATTCCTAATTACACAAATGCAGATAGAGTAATGACTTAGCTACTTACCTGTAATCCAAGTGTATTTGTTGCCATCGACTATGAGGTGATATGGCTTTCTCTGATGCATGCCTTCATTTTCCCTCATGCATGATGTTTCTACATGCTGATGTGTTGTTGTATGTTTTTGCAAGTTCTTCTTTGCTGGAGCTGAGTTGCATGTGCCTTTTCAACCTTCAGATGTGATGTCCCTTGTTGTTGGTGCTGGACTTCTATGGGATCAGCTACTACAGGAATTCCTACAGGAGCTCCTGTAGCTACTTCTCCCCTTGAAACTTCAGCTATTTCCCTGTGCTTGGAGCTCGAGAATGATGCCAAAGGTGGAGATGAATGATGGAGGGATAATAGGCAAGCTTCAGGTAAATTTAATGGTGCCTTTTCCTCCTTTTATTTTTGTTTTTTTTCAAAACTGAAAAACTATTTTTCTGTATTTTTTCTTGGAAAGGAAAAAAAAATAATGGTGCTTGGAGTGTGATGCAAGCTTGGAAATGATGGCAGGGGGGTTTGAAGATGGTAAGAGAGATTATAGGTTCCTCATGAAGCTTCTCTTGTCCCTTGAAAACACAGTTTTGGAAGAAGAGGTACAGTGGGGTGAAAGAGATGCCAAAAATGATGGAGGAAGGTGTGGAGAAGATGAGATGGATGCTGGTATGAATGTCAGCCTCCCCTTGGCACCTTCTTCTGCTCCCTATAGTCCTCCTGCATGTAGAAATTTCTCATTTCCCACCCCGGTTTTTAGTTTCTCCTTATTTCTCCCATATAGTTAAATGCCCTTTCCCATAACCATACATTTAACAAGCTGAAAAAAAATAAATTTGCTGAAAACACAAATTCTGGAAATTTTACAGAATGCTGGAAATTGCAGAAATAAAAATCAGCAGTAATAAACAGCCATTAAAACACATTTAAACACTGAGATTTTTGGTCAATGTGACCCTGGAAAAACCCCCTACAACTCTTGGGGAAAACCAGTTTGAGAGCTCTTCTTTATTTCTGGAAAATGTCTTTTACAGTAGGAGAAATGTTCAGCAAAAAAATCAGCAAACAGACTTTTACAACTTATCTCAGCCTTGCTGATACACCGTTGTTGTTGCTGATACACCGCTGCTGTTGTTGATACACCGCTGTTGTTGCTGATACACCGCTGTTGTTGCTGATACACCGCTGTTGATACTCCGTTGCTGTCGCTGATACACCGTTGCTGATACTCCGCAGCTGTTGCACCGTTGCTGATACACCGCTGCTGATACTCCGCAGCTATTACACCGCTCAGAAATCTCCCTTGCTCTCTTGCTCTCCTTCTCTCAATCTTCTCATGAAAGAATTGAATCGAATATGATCTTTTCCTCCTTTTCCTCCCTTAATATAACTCCAAGTGACTCTTGGGTGATCCAAGTGACTTTTGAGTGATCTCTAAATCCAAGGCTGAAATAGATTTAGATTAATGGTTGAGATTAAATGCTCATTTAAATCTCACTTTTTATTTTTTAATTCACCCCACTTTAATAAAGACCCACTTAATCATTTATTTCCAAAGTCACTTTTCCTTTCTAATTTTTCATTGACTTTATAAAAGTCACTTTAAAATTAGACTTAGTAACTTTATCACTTAAAGTCACTTTTAAATTAGATTTAACTTTATAAAATTATAAAGTCACTTTAGGAGAAAAATTAAATTCTTTTGGACACTTTTCCATAGGCCAAAGATCAAAGCCTAAGAGAACCACCTGTCCTCCGGTACCAAATTTCAACACTCCCTCTTACCGAGGAAGGTGTTCCTCACCACACCCATCTTGTCTCTGAAGTAGACATGCTTGCCCCGTGGTAAGGCTTTGCTAAGAATATCTGCAACCTGCTCATCAGTGGAAATATACTCAAGCTTCACAGCTCCCTTCTGAACATAGTCTCTGATGAAATGATATCTGATCCCGATATGCTTTGACCTGTCATGAAATACTGGATTCTCCGTGAGTTTAATATAACTCTGATTATCACAGTAAATCACTGAAGGTCTCAACGGCTGACCAAATAAGCCAAACAACATCTTGCGAAGCCAGATAGCCTCACAACTAGCTAGACTGGCTGCCATATACTCTGCTTCCGCTGAACTCAGTGCTACTGACTGCTGCTTCCGGCTAAACCATGACACTACTGCTGAACCCAACCCAAAACAGCACCCTGAAGTGTTCTTCCTATCAGAAGCACAACCTGCCCAATCAGAATCAGTGTATCCTGCCAATATCACTCCATCTCCCTGCCTGTAGTCCAGACCATAATCCACTGTCCCCTGCAAGTACCGCAAAATGTGTTTTGCAGCCACCCAGTGAACCTTCCTAGGCTCACATAAACTGACTCATCGTGTTGACTGCAAAACAAATATCTGGTCTAGTGTTGACCAAATACATCAAGGAACCAATCAGCTGCCTGTACAATGTGGGATCCACCAACTCGGAATCTGAAGCATGAAGCTTCTTCCAGTTGGTGATCATCGATGTCGACATGGGTCTACAATCCTCCATGTGGAATCTACTAAGGATGTCCACAATATACTTCCCCTGCCCCAGGAAGAAATGCCCCTCCTCCTGCCACACCTCCAAACCCAAAAAGTAATGCATCAAGCCGATGTCCATCTCAAACTCCGTCGCAAGATCTCTCTTGCAGTGCTCTATGAGTCTCTCTGCACCTGTAATGATCAAGTCATCCACATACAACACCAGAATGAGAGGCTCCTCACCAATCACAATAAAGTAAAGGTTCGGATCTACCTCACTCTTTGTGAAACCCATCCCCTGCAAATATGTATCTATCCTGGAGTACCAAGCTCTGGGAGCTTGCTTCAGGCAATAAAGGGCCTTCTTCAGTCTGCACACGTGGGACTCCTTCCCATGCACCTCAAAGCCCTGTGGCTGCTCAATGTACACCTCCTCCTGTATGAAGCCATTGAGAAATGCGGTCTTCACATCCATCTAGTGGATCTTCCAACCCATCTCTGCTGCTATCGATATAATGGAGTGGATCGAAGTATATCGAGCCACGGGAGCGAAGGTCTCCTCATAATCAACTCCCTCTACCTGGGAGAACCCTCTAGCCACAAACCTCGCTTTGAATTTCTCAATGCTGCCATCTGCAGCATGCTTTACCTTGTAAAGCCATATGGAAGTAACCACGGATTTGCCCTCAGGCCTCGGCACCACCTCCCAAACATCATTCTTCATGATAGAAGAATACTCTTCCTGCATGGCCTCTCTCCAGACCTGCTGGCTAGCTGCCTCCTCATAGCTAGAAGGCTCAGAGTCAAGGATGCTGGTAACCATCGCCATATAGCTACAAAACCTCTCAGGCGGTCTACTCTCTCTGACCGGCCTCTTCGGCTCAGCAACAGATGTGGCATCTCTCAAGGTGTCCTGAAGCCACTTGGGCTTTCTCTTCCCTGAGCAAGCTTCTCCCATAGGAGAATGAAACTCCTCCTCATCATCACCATCAGTAGCCTGAACTCCTGACTGTCTGTCTGCTGTCCTCCTGCCTGCACCTGAACTTGTAGAAGTTGAGGCACCGTGTGAACTGTCCATCAATGGACTCCCTAGTGAACTGCTTTGTGAACTGCTCTGCATGCTGCCCGGAGCACCACCCCTCTGGCTCGGCGAGCCACTGCTCATTCACAGACCTGACATCCTCATAGATGTACCTCCGGATCCTCCTGATCCCTGCCCACTGGATCCCTGCGACTGACTCAACTGCTGCTGAGGCTCTGGCTGATCCAGATACTCTAACTCCCGTGACCTCCTAAAGGCCCTGTCCTCCTCGAACTTCACATCCCGTCTGACAACAACTCTCCTCTGTGCAGGAATATAAATCTGAAAGGCCTTTGAGGTCTCACTGTAGCCCACAAAGATACCCTTCTCTGCGGTGGGCTCTAGTTTGGTCCTCTTCTCCTTGGGTATATAGGAGTATGTAATGCATCCAAAGATATGAAGATGACCAATATCAGGCTTCTTCCCAGAGAAAGCCTCCTCCGGAGTCATGTGCCCCAAGGCACGATGCGGACTCCTGTTCTGCAAGTAAGCAGTTGTGTTGCAGGCCTCTGCCCACAAGAACAATGGCAACCCCTGATCATGTAACATGGCTTTGGCAGCCCCTATGATGGATCTGTTCTTCCTCTCCGCAACCCCGTTCTGTGGGGGGTTGTAAGGAACAGTGAACTCCCTCCTAATGCCTGCCTCCGCACAATAATCAACAAACTCTCCAAGGGTGTACTCTCCTCCATTGTCCGACCTCAGGGACTTGATCTTCCGACCTGTCTATGTCTCCACAAGAGCTCTGAACTCCTGAAACCGCTTGAAGACCTCACTCTTGGTCTTCAAGAAATAAATCCAGGTCCTCCTGGAGTGATCATCAATGAATAAAACATAGTACTCATATCCACTCAAGGAAACATGAGACATCCGACTGCTCACATCAGAATGAATCAAATCAAGTATCCCAATTGCTCTGCTGTCACTGCTGGGAAAAGGGGATTTGGCAAACTTGCCCATCGCATAACCTCTGCAAGTATCAAAGTGATCAGTACTGAAATTTGGCACACCTGTAGTGATCTCCCGCAATGTCCTCAAGGCTCCATGATACATATGTCCCATCCTGCGGTGCCAAATCTCACACAGCTCAGAACTGCTAGCTCTGCTGTCGGTACTACTGCTCAATGCCAAAAGGGGCTGGAATGCAAACTTGTACACCTTTGCATGGCGTAAACCTATCACTCTAGCTGAATCAGCTGGAGTGCCCCTGGGATACATCAACACCTGTCCTCCCCTGAACAGTACCTCATATCCTCTGTCCTCCAAAGCTGAGACGGATATGAGGTTCTTCCTCATCCCTGGCACATAAAGAACATCTGACACTTTCAAGGGAGGTTTGGACTCCCTCTGAAATGTCAGTGTCCCCACCCCGACTGCTCTAACAACTCTGTCATCACCGAGTACTACCTCAATATCAGTGCCACTCTCTGAAAGCTCTGAGAAGTACTCACGGAATCTTGTCATATGACGTGAAGCCCCACTGTCCACATACCAGATACCTGAAGATGCTCCGCTAATTGAGGGAAAAGCATGCTCCCTCTGAACCTGTGTGGCAGGTGATCCTGCACTAGAGGACTCACACGTAGTGAACACAAACTCCCGGTCAAAACGACCTGCAAAGTCAATCTCTGCTGAAGCTGCCACGTCCTGGTTCTTCCCCTTCTTCTTCTTCTTCTCCGGACACACAACTGCATAGTGTCCCATCTTTTGACAATTCCAACACTTCACCTTGGAATAGTCCTTCTGTGTGTTCCCCTGTTTACCTTTACCTTTGCCTTTGCCCCCACCACTGCTTGTGGAAACCTGCTTCTTCCCTTTGCCTTTCTTGCCTCCTGCCACCAGTGCTACATCCTCATCCTGCTCAACTGGCTTGGCTGCCCCAAGCTGACCTTTCCTGATCTCTGTCTGAATGCAATCATCCCAAGACCTCTCCCATGTGGGAAGGGTCTCACGTGCACAAACCCCATCAGCAAATTTCAACCATGAACGAGGGAGGCCATTCACTGCAATCCGCACCAACTAAGTGGGTGGAATGGCCTCTCCAATCGCTGCCAACTCATCTCTCACATTAGTAATCTTTGTGAGATATCCAGCTGCACTATTATTACCCATCTTAATGTTCTTCACCTTCTCCTTCAGGACCATCTTCCGGTTCTCATTGGTACTCTGGTAGAGATTGGACAATGTTGTCCACATCTCATGGGCATTGCTCTTTCCTCTCACATGAGGAATGCAATGGTCTTTGATTCCGTCTAGAATCAGCCTCTTACCCTTGTTGTTATTTTTATTATAAGTTGTCAACTGAGTAGCATCAGTAGGCACAACAACAGGGTTCTGTGTGGTATGCACCATGATATCCCAGACTTCTGCCTCCTCAAAGATACTCTGCATTCTCTCCTTCCAAACGTTGTAATTTGTATGCCCATCCAGCCTATCCTCCACCCTCAATCCCAATGACATCCTGCTGTCCTAAAACTGAAAAATAGCACTGCTGTAGTAAAGGTAAAACTGTTGTTTATGAAAAATCAGCTTGCTGGAATTTTCTGAGTGAAAAATCAGCAGCTGTAATTTTTCCTTTTGCTGTCCCAAACTGCCCTTCAGCACTCAAGCTCTGATACCATGTAGAAATTTCTCATTTCGCACCCCGGTTTTCAGTTTCTCCTTATTTCTCCCATATAGTTAAATGCCCTTTACCATAACCATACATTTAACAAGCTGAAAAAAATAAATTTGCTGAAAACACAAACTCTGGAAATTTTACAGAATGCTGGAAATTGTAGAAATAAAAATCAGCAGTAATAAACAGCCATTAAAACACATTTAAACACTGAGATTTTTGGTCAATGTGACCCTGGAAAAACCCCCTACAACTCTTGGGGAAAACCAGTTTGAGAGCTCTTCTTTATTTCTGGAAAATGCCTTTTATAGTAGGAGAAATGTTCAGCAAAAAAATCAGCAAATAGACTTTTACAACTTATCTCAGCCTTGCTGATACACCGTTGCTGTTGCTGATACACTGCTGCTGATACACCGCTGTTGTTGTTGATACACCGCTGCTGTTGCTGATATACCGCTGCTGTTGTTGATACACCGCTGCTGATACACCGCTGCTATTGCTGATACACCGCTGCTGATACACCGCTGCTAATACTCCGCTGTTTCCTTATTTCTCCCATATAGTTAAATGCCCTTTACCATAACCATACATTTAACAAGCTGAAAAAAATAAATTTGCTGAAAACACAAACTCTGGAAATTTTACAGAATGCTGGAAATTGTAGAAATAAAAATCAGCAGTAATAAACAGCCATTAAAACACATTTAAACACTGAGATTTTTGGTCAATGTGACCCTGGAAAAACCCCCTACAACTCTTGGGGAAAACCAGTTTGAGAGCTCTTCTTTATTTCTGGAAAATGCCTTTTATAGTAGGAGAAATGTTCAGCAAAAAAATCAGCAAATAGACTTTTACAACTTATCTCAGCCTTGCTGATACACCGTTGTTGTTGCTGATACACCGCTGCTGATACACCGCTGTTGTTGTTGATACACCGCTGCTGTTGCTGATACACCGCTGCTGTTGTTGATACACCGCTGCTGTTGCTGATACACCGCTGCTGATACACCGCTGCTAATACTCCGCTGTTGTTGCTGATACACCGCTGCTGATACTCCGCAACTGTTGCACCATTGCTGATACACCGCTGCTGATACTCCGCAGCTGTTACACCGCCCAGAAATCTCCCTTGCTCTCTTTCTCTCCTTCTCTCAATCTGCTCATGAAAGAATTGAATCGAATATGATCTTTTCCTCCTTTTCCTCCCTTAGTATAACTCCAAGTGACTCTTGGGTGATCCAAGTGACTTTTGGGTGATCTCTAAATCCAATGGCTGAAATAGATTTAGATTAATGGCTGAGATTAAATGCTCATTTAAATCTCACTTTTTATTTTTTAATTCACCCCACTTTAATAAAGACCCACTTAGTCATTTATTTCCAAAGTCACTTTTCCTTTCTAATTTTTCATTGACTTTATAAAAGTCACTTTAAAATTAGACTTAGTAACTTTATCACTTAAAGTCACTTTTAAATTAGATTTAACTTTATAAAATTATAAAGTCACTGTAGGAGAAAAATTAAATTCTTTTGGAAACATTTCCCTAGGCCAAAGATCAAATCCTAAGGGAACCACCTGTCCTCTGGTACCAAATTTCAACACTGCAAACCTGCAATGCAACAAAAATTCATTTTTTCTTTTTTTCATTTTTTTTTGAAAACAACTAGGGCACCTCAGAGAGGTTTTCACCTTAATTGCCTGCCCTAGACGCCTCCAAAGGAGGTTTACACCTAGGGATCTTACTCTTTTACCTTTTTTTTACATCGCTGGGCCGCCTCAAAGAAGTTTTCAACCCAATGATGGGACTCAAGCGCCTCATGGAGGTTTTCACTTGAATACTTATTTTTTCTCTTTTTTCTTTAGTGAGTGGTTGAAGTGGAAGCTAAGACATGCTCCACTACCATCATTGTTTTATTCAAATCTTAAATAAACTCTCGCTTGGAGAGGGCTTTCTTGTAGACTTTCAACTGATGTCCATTGACAAGCATGGGGATCGCTTCATCATCAATGGTTCTCATCAGAACTTAACCACTATCATTGAATTTCTCCACAGTGTAGGTTCTCAGCCATCTTGCCCTCACCTTGCCTTTGAAATCCTTGTATCTTGAATTATAGAGTAATGCCCAATCTCCCTCTTGGAATTGCTTCTCCCTGATATTTTTGTCATGCCATATCTTTCTCTGAAGCTGAACTACCTCTGTATGGAGAAGGGCTTGCAATCTGTATTCATCCAATTCATTGCGCTGAAGTAATCTCTCCTTCTGTGCATTGCTGAGGTCTAGGTCCAGCTGAGCTGCCATCCTTAGAGTATTGAATTCAAACTCTATTGACAGCAAAGCCTTCTTCCCATAGACCAGTTCATAGGGTGTGAACCCGGTGGTGGTCTTCTATGTTGTGTTCTAGGCCCAAGTGGCCTCAACTAATCTGTCCCCCCAATCTTTTCTGCTGTTGCTCACTACCTTGGTTAGGATCCCTTCCAATGCTTTGTTAGTGACCTCCACTTGCCCATTGACTTGTGGATGGTAAGGGGTGGAAGTCTTGTGCCTGACCTTATGATGTGTGAGCAGCTCTTCAATCAGGTTGGAAGTGAACTAACTGCCTTGGTCTGTGACCAACTCTCTCGGATACCCGAATTTGTACAATATGTTTTTCCTCAAAAACTCAGCTACTTTTTTCTCTTTTGAAGTTACCAGAGAATCAACAGTAAAAACCATTTTTCATCAACATTTCAAATCCCAACCGGGATCCATCATCAGGACTGCTTGAATGCTTGATAGTAGAAGAGCTTAATTGAGGGATTTAAATAGTAATCCTCATTACTATTTAAATCCCTCAATTAAGCTCTTCTACTATCAAGCATTCAAGCAGTCCTGATGATGGATCCCGATTGGGATTTGAAACGTTGACGAAAAATGGTTTTTACTGTAGATTCTCTGGTAACTTCAAAAGATATAAACCACAGATGTCTTAAATCCAGTTCTATTTCCTCTGTCGCTGCTTTGATTGCTTTTGTCTCCGCCCACTTTGTCACGTAGTCGGTGCACACAATGATGTACTGCTTCTGCTTTGAAGGGGGGTTGATAGGCCCTACAAAGTCCATGCCCCACTTCTCAAATGGCTCAAAAGTCACTTGAGGTTGCATGGGCATTTCATCCTTTGGAGTGGGTTTCTCCATCCTCTGACACTGATCACACTGGCTCGCGTATCTCCTCACATCCTGATGAAGAGTGGGCTAGTAGTAGCCTGCTTGCAATACCTTGAAGGCAGTTCTTTTTGTTGCAAAATGACCTCCACAAGGCCCGTCATGACAAGTCAGGAGGATGTCAAAGACATCCTCCTCCCTGACACATCTTCTCAAGATCTCATTTGGGTCAAGTTTGAAGAGATTGCCTCCAATCCAGGTGAAAGGGGTGTTTTTCCTTACTATCTTGCTCTTCTCTTTTGAGGATAGGTGTGGTGGGAACTGTGTTGAAACCAAGTAGTTTGCTATATCAGCAAACCATGAAGAGAGTACTGATATAGCAAATAGGTGTTCATCTAGCATTTGGTCATCCACCATTCTTTCTTCACCTGCAGGAAAATTTACTCTAAACAAAAAGTCAGCAACAACATTCTCTTTACCAGGCTTATCAATAATGGTTAGATCAAACTATTGCAGTAAAAGCAACCATTTAATAATGCGAGCATTCACATCTGGTTTGTTCAGTAAATATCTAATTGCAGCATGATCAATGTGCAAACAAGTTTGATAGCCTGTAATATAATGTCTGAATTTGTTTAAGGAATGCACGACAGCTAAGAGTTCCTTCTCAGACAAAGTATAGTTTAACTCTGCCTTTGACAAGTTTTTGCTTATAAAGTATATGACACAAAGTAACTTTTCATCAATTTGTCCTAAGGCTGCTCCTATTGCTTTGTTTGAGGCATTTGTGTGAATGTGAAAGGGTAGGGCCTAGTTTGGGCCTCTGAGAATTGGGGTAGTCACTAGCTTGCTCTTCAAGGTATCTGGGGCTTTTTGACAGTTTTCCGACCATATGAACTCAACATATTTGCCTAAGAGGCCAAACAAAGGAGAGGCTAACTTGCTGAAGTCTTTAATGAATCTCCTGTAATATCCAGCTAAGCCTAGGAAGCTTCTGACATCTCTCACCTATTGAGGAGGTGGGACCCTTTAAATGATGGCAATTTTGTTGGGGTCCACCTGCAGTCCTTGTTGAGATATTGTATGACCTAGCACGGTCCCTTCAGTCATCAAAAATTCACATTTTTCCGAACTGAGGGACAGGTTCATCTCAATATACTTATCTAGAACTTTTAATAGGTTAGATAAAGCTTCTTGAAAGTCAGAGCCATAAGGACTAAAATCATCCATGTATATTTCTACTGCATCATGAACCACTTCAGAAAATATACTCAATATCGCTCTTTGGAAAGTGGCTGGAGCGTTGCACAAACCAAAAGGAAGGACCCGGTATGCAAAGGTACCCCAAGGACAAGTGAAAGTGGTCTTATTTTGGTCTTCCAGACTGATTTGAATCTGATTGTACCTGCTAAACCCATCTAGGAAGGAGAAAAAAAATTCCCTGCCAGGCCGTCTATCACTTGATCTATGAAAGGTAAAGGAAAATGGTCATTTTTAGTGGCTTTGTTCAATTCCCAATAGTCGACATAGATTCTCCACTTACCATTTTTCTTTGGCACTAGCACCAAAGGAGAGACCCACTCACTGTCAAAGATGGGATAGATGAATCCTGCATCAAGCAATTTCTACAATTCTTCCTTAACAATATCTTTAAGTGTTGGGTTCATCCTCTTTGAGGTTGTCTGACTGGATTGCAATCTTCCTTGATGTATATATGATGAGTACATACTGAAGGGTGCACTCCATTCATCTCCTTATAACTCCAGGCAAAGGCACCTAGATGTTTTCTCAGTATATTGCATAGCTCCTTCTCCTGGGAAGTAGATAGGGATGGATTGATTTTCAATGTTCTTTCTAGGCCGAACTCTATATTTTTAACACAGAGAGAAGTGCGGTCAGCCACACAAAGATCAGTTGAGGGGTTGTTTTGGGTTTCTTTTACTATGTCTTCTAATGGTGATACACTGGGAGGTGGATTTTGAATCAAATTTTCAATCATATCATCCTCATCTTGTGGTTTCCCCCCATGGCGATTTCTAATGTACAAAGTGGTGCAGAATAAACTTCATCCTCATCCTCCTCCTCCAACCAGAGAGGTAGATCATGTTCTAGCAAGGGTTGGGCAGGAGGATATAGGATTAACTGCTTGGACAAGTGCCCATTCTTTATGTTCATGTTCCTAGCTCGGCAGCTGATTTAGGCATCGGCTGTAGCCAACCAAGGTCTTCCCAGAATGGGAGGATACCCAGTGAGCTTTGCCTTTGGCTGGAGAACTAAGAAATTAGCACGATACTCCCAAGAATCAATGGAAACCATCACATTTTCCACAATCCCCTCAAGGGTCACTGTGGAGCGGTTTGCTAGATGCAACATTGTTGTGGTCTTCCTCAAGGAGCCTTGGAGGTTAAGTTTGAGCATTGTGTCCTTTGTCATCACATTAATGGCAGCTCCCAGATAAATCAAGGTATGTGGGACCATTGTACCATTGATGTGGACATCAACCACTGGGCTTCCAGGGTCCAGATATTTTGGACAGATTATCTGCCCCAACATCAGGTCGAACAGTTATCTTATGACATTGATGGTTGGGGCATCTCTCTTGTGCCTTCCTGGATGCCTAAAGCACTTCCCTTTGATCAACCTATTGTAGATAGGCAAATCTTTTATGGCTTGGAAAAGTGGTATCTTCACACATAAATGTTTCAATTCTCCCAAGAGTTCAGTGTCTTCCGGGGTAGGCTGGATTGTCATGGATAGTCTCTCAGGAAAGGGTGGATTTGCTTTAGGTTCGCTTTCCTCTTTATCTTCCTCAACCTCCCTGGATGGAGGTTTGCTATCTGGAATAACTTTCCCGGATCGCAAGTTAATTTCTTGAATCTCCACAGCGTAAGTTGGGCATGATGGTTCCCCACTATACACTTGTTGACCCTGTCTGTTGTTCGGGTTTGGATTTGGTTGGGTAGGCATTTGGGGTTGCCTTGGTGGAGCAAAAGGTAACAGTTGTGGTTGGGCATGTGGTGGATGCAGAAGCGCCGGAAGAGAGTTGTATTGGGACCTCCACCCCTGATGAGATGCATTCCACTGAGGTTGCGGCTGAGCATAGGATTGAAATGAATGGGTGGCTGGTTGGGCATGATATTGAAATGTGGAGGACCAAGGAGGAGGCATGGACCAGGAAGGATTAGCAGGGGGGCCCCAAGAAAGTATGGAGGTGACTTGGTTGAGGTTGTAGTATGCCTGAAATGTCCCTTGCATCCCCCACTGGTATGGTCTAGGTCCATGCGGCCTCCTTTGGTTTCTGTAATAGATCTATCCAGTGACTCCTTCGGCCCCTTGGTATACAGCTTTAAGTCCAGGCAAAGAAGGGCACTTATCTGTAGAATGATCTTCTTCACAGACTGAACAAACTCCTATAGAGTTCAATGAGCATTCATTCCTAGGATGCCTCCTAGTGCATCTAGGGCAAAAAATGGCCAAAGCCCTCTCTGCTTCCTCTTGTTTTCTTTTGATATGTAAGGTATCCATTTGCATGGCAAGGGTCTGCATCATCTCACTCTTGAAGTCTTCCAGCATGTTTCCAATTTCACCTTTAATGGATGAATTGGAAGAAGATGTACTGGCTATGGGTTGACTCCCCCTACCTGTCTTTCTGGCTGATCTAGAATGGTTTCTAAAAACAGTCTTTATGTCCTCATAGGATGGTAGATGTCTCCCCGAGCTAGTAGATGGAGGGTGTCTAAAAGGTCTTCCCGAATTCCCTTGGGCAAGACCAACTTCAGAGACTCAGGGTCAAGTGTACACCTGGCCCTTTTGTAACGGAGCTGGAACCTCTCTTCATAGTCTTCCAGGGACTCATCACTTCCTATCGTCATTCGGAAGATTTCTTCTTTAGTATCTTTTCACCTACAATAGTCTCGATACTTGTTGTTAAAGGCCTGCTGCATCTGAGCCCAAGTTGTGATGCGATTGCCAGGTAATCCCATGAACCAGCGCAGTGTTGCGTCCTTGATAGTAGAAGGGAACAGTTTCAACTTTTGCTCGTCTTCTGCATAGTCATAAGTTCGACAGATGACAGCAAACTTGAACAAGAAGGTGTCAGGATCTTCTGTAGTCAGACCATGGAAGTGAGATAGGGCTGACGGACTTATATTCTTCATTTTGATGTCCCCATTGGTCTCTCGAATGGGGAAGGTACCCTCCATTCTCTCTCCATTTCCCCTAACATTTCTATTTTCAGCCATTGGCTCCAGAGAAATGTTTTCTTCTTCTTCTTCCCATATAGGTTCTTCAAATATGTCTGGAAGTTCACCTAAGGGTTCTTCTTGATTGCAACCACCGAAGAAGAGAGAAGGTTGGTTGTGTGAAGCAGTGGGGGTGTTGGGCAAAAATTTTCCTAAGTTATCTCTACTCCTACGAGGCATGAAAGAAAATATTTTTGGTTGTTTTTTTTTGCTTTTTTCCCCACAGTGAAAGTACCTGCAGAAACTGAAATTGTGATTAAACAAAACAAATTGCAACTAGCTGAAATGAACTTGTTGAATGGAAATTTGCAGAATTGAAAAGGAAAGAAAGGAAATGCAGAACTGAAAGAAATGAAATGACTAGTCTACTTTTGCCAAAAAAAACTATTAGCAGAATGTTGCAATAGGAAATAGAAAAAAGTAGTAATCACAGAATACTCTGACGCTTCGCCGACAACGGTGCCAAAAAGTGGTGAGCGCCAGTATTGCAGCAACAATGCTGCAACTCTTGGGCTACCAACTTTACTTTTATCAACCTGGTAGTTCGTAACAAACTTGGAAGCGTCGGTGCTATATGCACAAGTACTAGTTCTCACTGCAGATTGTCACTTGGTCAGCCAACGCGAGATCACTAGGAGCTCAAGCCAACTTCTATAGATTTCAAAAGAAGCTCTACGTGTGATGAAAGGAAAGAAAGATTACTCTACAGATGCTATTCTAACTACAGAAAGGAGAAAGACTGGAATGTAAAGCAAAACCTAGTAAACCCTAATTAACAAGCTAATTCTACTTTTGCCAAAAACATTTATGAAAACCATGAAAGAAATGCCATTACCTACTCAAGTAAGTAAACAACATCTAACCATGCTATTTCTAGAAGTAAATAAGCAAAAAACATATTTTTGGATTTTTATGTGTTTTTATGTGAATTTAACATGCATCTAATTTATTGTGTGTGAGTGTGGCAACGAACAGGTGGCGTTAGAGTGTGGATTTGGAACTTGGGAGGATGTAGGATGGTGTGGATGGGTCCTAGGAGGTCTTAGGTGGCCTTCCGAAGGCTTTTCCCTCACTCGGCCTTCGAAAGAAAGCCTACAGGAAAAACTACAAGAGGACACAGGAAAACTAAAGCCTACAGGAAAAACTACAGGAGGACACAAGAAAACTACATGACGAAAACAGGGAAACCACAAGAGGCCTACAGGAGGGGGCCGGGAGCAATTTTCGCTATTTTGAAGTGGTGAGAGTGGGTGGAAAAGGTGGATGAAGGTTGGAATGAGGTGTTAGGGCGCCTAAGGTCTACCATGAATCACCAGGAGAGAGAAAGATAATTGGGTTTGCTCAAGGAGAGAGGAAGAAGTTCTATGAAAATTGAAGGAAACTAGGGCAGAATTGAGATGAGGTTTGGGAGACCTAGAGGGCATGGATCAGATGGAAGGTATGATTGTTGGTAAGCTGGCCTACTGCTGGAAGAGATCTGCTACGTAGAAACTGACAGTCAACCAAGAAAATCAAGCAACCAATGAAATGAGTGCATCCTAGTAAAAATAGAAATTTGCGTTAAAATGGCTTAAACTATGATGTATAGAAGGAAATGCTGGGAAATGCTGGGAAATGCTATAAGAAACGAAAGCATGCAAGAGGACTATTGCAAATCAGGAAGTGAACATGATAAAGAAGATCTAAAGCAAAGCAAAACTGGACTATCAACCTACTAGAGAGCTGCAAACATTAGAAGTCCTAGGAATGAGGAAAATCTGTGTTTTTGGGGCAGCAAGAGAGTCTTTGCCTCAAATCATCGTCCCAGAGGGAAGGAGAGAGGCCAAGGCATTGTTGCTAGCCTTTTGAATCTTCTCTGGTCACTACTTAACCTACCACAGAAAGCACAAATGGAAGCAAGCTACTAAATCATCAAAGCAACCTATTCTTAACCATAAGAGAAATACATCTAACAACAAACTAATCTAAAAACTGAAGTAAAACATACAAATACAAGTAAAGGGAAGCTTGGCTGCTTGGATTGGGTCCTAACCCAAGAGCTTCAGCCCTCTGAGGTAACTCAGTGCTAGCTCAACAAGGATTCCATCTTCATTATCAAAAAATAGCAAGATTACATAAAATTGTCATAAAATAGTAAGCTTGAAATTTGAGCAGAGTTTACCCAGGCAAAAAAGTCTACCCTAGTAAGGCCCTAGGCCTCTCTACTTATACATCTGACGCTATCAAGAGCTTCCTTAAAATCAGGGAGGCTTAGCTCCCAAAACTCGAGATAACTATCAATCATCTTCCACTTGCTTGGCTGCCTTCTAGTGCATGATTCGGCTGCTTGTATTCCGAGCTGAATGAAGGGGAATTCGAAGTGAAGACCAATGAATGAGGGGCATTCCCTCCTATAAGTCCTCTCCTTTGTCTACTTTGAGCTATTGCTGCAGTTTGACCACCAGATCTTTGACTTTGACCTCGAAATCCATCAATAATATGCATTAAATACATGTTAGACCACATGGCTACCAACATTACTTTTATTAACCCGGTAGTTCGTAACAAACTTGGAAGCGTTAGTGCTATATGCACAAGTACTAGTTCTCGTTGCAGGTTGTCACTTGGTCAGTCGGCGCGAGATCACTAGGAGCTCAAGCCAACTTCTATAGATTTCAAAAGAAATTCTATGTGTGACGAAAGGAAAGAAAGATTACTCTACAGATGCTATTCTAACTGCAGAAAGGAGAAAGACTGGAATGTAAAGCAAAACCTAGTAAACCCTAATTAGCAAGTAATTCCAGTCTTTCTCCTTGAATTACTTGCTAATTAGGGTTTACTAGGTTTTGCTTTACATTCCAGTGTTTCTCCTTTCTGCAGTTAGAATAGCATCTGTAGGGTAATCTTTCTTTCCTTTCGTCACACAGAGCTTCTTCTGAAATCTATAGAAATTGGTTTGAGCTCCTAGTGATCTCGCCCCGGCTGACCAAGTGACAACCTGCAGCGAGAACTAGTACTTGTGACTATAGCATCGACGCTTCCAAGTTTGTTACGAACTACCGGGTTGATAAAAGTAATGTTGGTAGCCCAGGAGTTGTAACATTCTTGCTACAACACTGGCGCTCACCACCAACGCTGGGTAGAGAAGAGCTGACGCAGTCCAGAAAAAGTTGACACTGGGGTTTTTGGGGCAGATTGGTGCTGAGGAGCTGCCGGAAGGATAATCTGGGGTTTCAACTAGGAGATTTGTCTCAAACTGAGAGGTATTACTGCCAAGGAAATTCTCTATTGGGTAGGCCAATTTCGGCACCCATATTGTACTCTGATATTGCTTAATAAGAAAACCCTCAAATAGCTACATCAGTTTTCCCCCATTGGGTTTTTCCTGGGACATTGATCCAAAAATAATGGTGTCATATGGCGTGATTGTTTCTGTTTCTTTCAGTTGTTGATCTATAATATTTTGAGCATGCACTAGTGTTTATTTTCACTATTTACATTGTAAATAACTTGTTAAGTAATGAAACAAGTAGGTAGGAATAAATCAAATAAAATGCATGGAGGGTTTCTAACTAAGTACACTTAGAAACTTCAATAGAGCATACCCCTTAGCCACAAACTTGGCCTTGAATTTCTCAACTCTGTCATCTGCAATGTATTTGATCTTGTAGAACCATCTTGAACCTACCACTAATCTGTCTTGAGGTCTTGGCACCACCTCCCAGACATCGTTCACCATTATCGAGTTGTAGTCCTCCACCATCGCATCTAGTCAAACCTGATGTTGAGTTGCCTCCTTGAAACTAGCAGGCTCTCCATCATGAGCTACTAATGCCTGATATCTATCTGGCTGTTTTCGCTCCCTCTTATTGTTTCTTGGCTCACCGATGAATTCCTCTGCATCTCGCAGAATCTGACGAAGTTCCATGCTAGTTCTTCCTCTACTATCAGGTGCTTCTGTTTGCTCCTCCTCCTCATCCTGAGAGTCTTCCTGATCTGAGGAAGAATTCTTTACTTTTGTTGTTTCAAGAAGCTTAACCAACGGTTCCTCTTTCGACTACTCCTCGAAAGGCATTTTGCGAGATCTTCTGAAAGCCCTGTCCTCCATGAACTTTACATCTCGTCGTACTACTACCTTCCTGCTCCCTGGAAGATAGATTCTGTATGCCTTAGTGTTCTCACTATATCCCACCAGATATCCCTTTTCCGCAATCTGATCCAGCTTCTTCCTCTTTTCTTCGGGTATGCGACAATATGCTAAACTCCTAAATATCCTGAAATGACTGACTTCAGGTGTCTTCCCTATGAAGACTTTCTCTAGAATAATCTTGCCCAAAGCCCGATGAAGAGCCCTGTTCTGAACATAGACAGTTGTGTTGCATGCTTCCACCCACAGGAATTTTGGCATATCCTGATCATACATCATGGCCCTAGCTGCTTCTACAATAGCCTTGTTCTTTCTTTCTGCTACCCCATTCTGCTCCAGATTGTGGGGAGAAATCCTCTCTCTTCTGATGCCCTCCTTGGCACAAAAATCAGTGAAGTCCTTATCGACATATTCTCCACCATTATCCGAACGCAAAACTTTTATTTTCTTCCTAGTCAGATTCTCCACCAGAGCCTTGAACTCCTTGAATCAACAGAAAACCTCATCCTTGGTTTTCAAAAAATAAATCCAAGTTTTAATTGAGTGGTTATCAATGAAGGTAAAGAAATACTCGGCACCACTGCAAGCTTTGACGGACATAGGTCCACAAATATCTAAGTGTATCAATCCTAGCACACTCTTGGCCCTGTGTTTTCTCCTAGAAAATGTTGCCTTGGCATCAGTGTTTTTAAAACCGGAACCGGTGACCGGACCGGTCCACCTAGCTAACCGGTTTACCGACCGGAACCGGTCTAACCGGGACTGGTTTGGTCTAAACGAACCGGTTTTTAAAAAATACATTAAATAATTAATTTTTAATGAAAAAAAACTATTTTTAAGATGTAAAACCATGATTCCAAGCCAATAGAGACAAAATATGCAAAGTTTGCTCATTTATATACCATGCAAAGGTGAATATATCAAAATGGCACCGAGTGCAATACATATCATCGACAAAATAGCAAAATACATAAGAAATGAGGCTCTAAATGGCCTATAGAGTCCAAAAACCATGCTGCAAGCTATGAGGCCATTGGCCTACTACAAGTCTACAGTGTACACATGATCAATCATCAAGATCATCACCACTACTAGACACATGATCATCATCAGGAGCTACATAGACATCATCTGGTTCAGAGTCTGAGGATGCCTCTGCCTCATCTGCAACATCAGTATCAATGCCACCAATGACAATAGAAGTGGACCTAGTGGAAGCACGAGTTTGTCGACCTGCACGACTAGTGCCTTCCATTGGTTCCTTGCCTTTCCTTGATGCCGCTACTGATCCTGGTTCTGATGCCGCCACATAATCTGCCTCATCCTCCGCTAAAGCCATGTCGATATCAAAATCAGCCTCAAACACAGGATCTTCAGTCTCCTCCACCCATTCTGATGTTGGATCAATATCGTCCAACACAATGGGATCTAGATCAGGTGATTTGCTCATCATTTGGTTCCTCCTCAATCGAAGGTTGTATTGCACAAAAACAAGATCATTTAACCGTTTTTGTTCCAAACGGTTTCTCTTCTTCGTGTGTATGCGCTCAAAAACAGACCAATTGCGCTCACAACCTGAAGCACTGCAAGTTTGACTGAGGACTCTAATTGCAAACCTTTGCAATTGAGGACACTGGCCACCAAATGACTCCCACCAATGTGCTGCAAAGAAAAAGACAATAATTAGTAACTTAGTTTATAATTTGAATTGTAAAGAACGTAAACAATTTTAACTTGAAATGAAAAACAAAATGGAAATTGGAATTGCTTACCTGGTTGGTCCACATCTCTTGCCATCTTTGCCAAGTTTTTGCCAAAAGTACCACTTGCTTGATTGAAAATAGTAAGCTGTCTATGTATATCCAACTGGTCTACATGGTTAGGGACCATGCGCTCCAAGCAATCAATCAATCCAGCTCTGACCTCCCCATCATGCTGATCTCCTAGCTGATTTTTATAGTGATACCTTGGGTTCAAAAAATACCCGGCTGCATGTATAGGACGATGGAGTTGATTGTTCCATCTGTTATCAATGATCTCCCATATACGGCCATATTTAGCTAACCTGTCATTGTAAGCTGCCCGTATCTGCTCCTTTGCCTGATCCATAGCTTCATAAATGTAGCCCATGGCCAATCTTTCCCCATCCACCAACCTTAGCACCTTAACAAGGGGCTCGGTAATTTTCACAAGCTCTACAGACCTTTTCCAAAAATAAGTGTCTAACACTTTCTTTTTGGTGTCTTTTCCATCTGGTCTACGAGCCCACCGAGATTCAGACCATTCATCAGAGGAAAACATTTTCTGCAAGTTTCTATGTTGACCATTGAGACATTGCAACGTGAGGAAGTGAGTTGCAAATCTCGTAATTGCAGGCCTAACAAGCTCTTTGCCTCCAGTGTGTTTCCTCATTAGGCTCAATACCCATGAGTGGTTGTAAATGTATTTTGTAATGCACTTGGCATGCTCTACAGTGTTTTTTACCCACTCCACCTTGCCTATATCCTCAAGCATGAGGTCTATGCAATGTGCAGCACATGGAGTCCAAAATATGGTCTTATATTTGGCCTCAAGCATCTTTCCAGCAAGAACATAGTTTGAGGCATTATCAGTGATGACCTGCACAACATGCTGCTCCCCAACTTCCTGAATAATGTTATCCAAAAGCTCAAATAGAAGGCTTGCATCCTTTACCCTATCAGATGCATCAACTGATTTCAAAAACATGGTTCCTTGAGGGCAAGAAACAAGGAAATTAATGATAGTGCGGTTCTTTCCATCGGTCCATCCATCTGACATAATGGAACAACCTGTTTTGACCCATGACTCTCTAAACTCAGTCAAATACTCATCAATGGAAGATATCTCTTTTTGCAAAAGAGCTCCCCTCAAGTCATGCATACTAGGGCCTTTGAAGCCCTTTCCTGCAGCTATAACAGAGTCCCACATAGCTTGGTAATAAGGTGAGCGAGCAGCATTAAATGGGATATCTGAATCATACCACCATCTAGCAATGTATTGGTGAGAAGTTTCTTTGCATTGTTTTTTCCAATGTTGATCCAAAGTGGGTTGAGAACTTGGTTGGGAGGAAGTGGGATTAGATTTAGAAGAGGCAATGTTGGCAGAAGATGAGAAATAACTTTGGATGTTTGGTCTCTTTGTTCCTTTTGATGGTTGGCCAACTCCAACAGAAGGATGAACATAGTGAAAGGGGTCATTGGTGGAAGGGATAGAAGTGGAGTCTTGAATCTCATAATCATCATACCCACTGTCTTTTATAAGATTCATGGCTTCCATTAATTCCCTCTTCCTTGCAATTTCATCTTGGATGGCCTTCTCCCTAGCCTTATCCTCATAAAATTTTTCAAGCTTGGCAATGTATTCTACCCTAATAGGACCTAACAGTGCATTTGGTGCATCACATGGCTTTACTTGGCCTCTTACCCCAGCCAAGTGTTGTTTCAACCTAAGAATACCCCCACCTCCAATAGATTTATGGCATAATTTGCATATCATTTTTCCCTCAACTACATCACAATGAGCCCATGCACTGTCCTTTCCTTTTGGAGCCATGTTTGCTTGAAATAATAACAATTTGCAAATAAATCTGCCATTTAAAAAAAAAATTGCAGCTAAGGAACATGGAAAACCAATGATAAATGTAGGAAAAAAAATGCACATGCAAGCTAAAAAATTTGATAGCATAGAGCTAGAGAGTTCATAGGCTTAGCATAGATGATAGATCATTGAAATGAGAAGTTTATAGCACAAAAAAATTAATTCATGGACAGCAGACCCAAATGAGGAATTATCAAGTGCAAATCCTTACCTGGAAATGCAAAGTAGCTCCCTTAGCCTCCTCTTGATGATGGCAACTCCACTGACAGCTACACACTATCTCCAAAATAGCTCCAACTCCAACTCCAAGATGACTACTTCAGCAAAAACTCCACACTCTCCAAGCTCACAAACAAACTCACAAACACTCACAAACACTCCAAATCAGTTGTGTGAGACAAATGAGGGTGAGAGGGGTGTCTTATAGCAATTGTGAGGGTCTTTTTGGAGGGAAAATCCCTTTCCCTCACCCCCAAAAACCCTAAACCGCCCTCAGCTGCAAAAAACAGTCCGTTTTTTACCTTTACCGGCGGCCTGTCCCTAAACCGGCCGGTTTAGGACGGAACCGGCCGGTTAGCAAAAAACCGGCCGGTTAGGACCTAAACCGGCCGGTTTTGACCGGTTAGGTCTAAAAACTGGGCAAGTGAGGGTGCTGACCGGGTTTTTTCACCGGTTCTGACCGGTGAGCCTCCTAACCGGCCGGTTAGGCCGGTAACCGGTCCGACCGGAACGGTTTTGAATACTATGCTTGGCATACTTTCCTAGAGCAACTCCCCTGCATACGTCATCTCGTTCCGTACTCAAATCTGAAACTCTTGTTACAGTGCTCCTGAGAATTCTCAAAGCTCCATGGTGCAAGTGACCAATTCTTCTGTGCCATAGTTCGTTCAAGTCTTTGTCTCCATCACTGCCTATTAGTGTCATTGGTGATTCTAGTTGTAATCTATACAACCTATTACTTTTGATCTCGATCTGCACTCTCTTTTTTCAGCTCGGATGTTTGACGTATACCTTCTCCTTGATGAAGTAGACATCATAGCCCTTGCCTTGTAGTTGCGACACGGAAAGTAAGTTCATCCCCAACCCTGGTACATGCAGCACATTTGTAGCACAGAACTGTTCTCCTGATTCTGTTTGAAAAACTATGGTATCCTTCCATACTGGAGTACACTTTGCCTTGTTCCCCATGGTGATCTGAAATTTCATCTTCTCTTCTCGATATTCTGAGAAACACTCCCTGATTCCTGTCATATGCCACGAGGCTCCACTATATATATACAATACTTCTGATAATGCAGCACTAGTCATACACGCCACTTCTTCTTCCAACCTGGAAGCCAACATAGAGAAATCGAAATCTCTTTCTCTTGTGCAATCTTCTGAAAATCTGTGTGAGTCCCCTGATTTACTTTTCCTACTTATTCCACAATAAGTTATTTATAAAATTACTTCAATAAACATTAAAATAAATACTGTTGCAGATATCACATCGTAATATAGAAACAAACTTATACACAAGAATCAACACATTGACAGTTATTTTGGACAACAGTTCCCAGAAAAACCCAATGTAGGAAAACCAGTGCAGCAAGGGAGGGTTTTATTATTCAACAATCCTTTCGGTGCAGCAAGGGAGGTTTTTATTATTCAACAATCCTTCAATACAACAAGGTGTCAAACTAGCTTACCCACAGAGAGAAAAATTTTCCAGCACTTCTCCCAATCCCAACGTCAGCCTGACGGACCTTTGTGTGGCTCTCAAACCCTCTAGATCAGCGCCTGCTTGACTGCGTCAGCCCTGAACCTCTCTGCGTCACCCACGTATGCCCAATTAATGACTGCGCAGTCTCCTATTGCCTCTACGTCTGCCTAAAATGCCCTGCCTCTGACTCTCTAGCCTTTGCATTGATCTCTAGTGGTTGATGTCGTTTCTCTGTTTCGTACTTGTTGTCTCCTAACTGCTCACTAGACCACTGGTTCAATTTCTCAGCTAACCCCACTCCAGAAATTGAACTGACTGGTCTCCCTCAATATAGACTCCAAGTGACCCTCAAGCCTCCTCGTATACTTTTCTCGTTGACAAATCAAAGGCCGAGATTAAGTCTCTAATCAACGGCTAAGATTAGATCAAGATTGATCCATGAATTTTGAACCATTCTAACACAGTTTTATATTAATTCACTTTAATATTTTAATTTCCCTAAGTTTAGACTTAGGGACTCCATTAAAAATATTAATTATTTTAATATCTTCCAAACTGTTTAGAATCTGCCCAAACTCTTTCTGGGTATTGGAAATCTCATGTGCTCTAGCCTCTCCACAAATTTTCGTGGTTAGAGCACATCCGATGCTACCCCAAATCAACATATATATTATATTATAAAAACGTTTACTTCTATTGTTAATTTTTGTGTTCCAAATATAAGTGATCTAACTGGTAAAAATAACAATTGAAAAGAAATATTGATTCAACCCACTCTCAATATTTCCAACAAGGTCAGCTTCAAAACTTCATCTTAGCTGTTGATTTGGGGTAACATCGGATGTGCTCTAGCCACGAAAATTGGTGGAGAAGTTAAGGCACATGAGATCTCCAATACCTAGAAATGGTTTGGGCAGATTCTAAACAGTTTGGAAGATATTAAAATAATTAATATTTTTAATGGAGTCCCTAAGTCTAAACTTAGGGAAAATAAAATATTAATGTGAATTAATATAAAATTGTGTTAGAATGGTCCAAAAGTCATAGATCAAGCTCGATCTAATCTTAGTCATTGATTAGGGACTTAATCTCGACTGTTGAATTGTCCACGAAAAAAGTATAAGAGGGAGCTTGAGGGTCACTTGGAGAACACACCAAGAGATCAAGATTTCGACTTTCTGGGGGCTGAGTTTGCTGAGAAAGTTGAGAGTGATCAGAGTTACAGCTGAGGGGCGGTGAATACAGAAGCAGAGAGGCAGAGATAACATCGGGAGGATCAGCGTAGTAGCCAGAGAGATGGACGCAGAATTAGCAAGGGTTCACGTAGAGGCAGTCAGGGCTCATGCAGAGGTAGCCAGGAGCTGTGCAGTGCCTTAGAGGGCCAACGTGGGTGACGTAGAGGGCCAAAGGACTGACACAGTGCCTCCAGGGGCTGATGCAAGCCAAACCAAAATGATGTTGGGCTAACGTTGGTACAGAGAGAGTTGATGCAGTCCCTAGAGGCTGACGTTGAGGTTTTGTAGGGCAGGTTGGAGTTGTGGAGTTGTCGGAGTGTTTATCTGGGGTTTCAGCCAGAAGGAGACTGAGAGGTACTACTAACGAGATTTTTCACTGTTGGGTGAGCCCGATTTGGCACCCAAATTGTATTCTGAAACTACTTAATAAATCAAACCCTCAGATAGTTGCACCGGTTTTCCCGCATTGGGTTTTTTTGGAGACATTAGTCCTTTTGACCACTATTTGTCAACGACCCATAGCAGTACACCCATTTTTTTCGCAAAAAGAATAGTGCATGATCAATGTGTTCAAGCCATCTAGCTATCATCATCAGCTTGATCATCATCTTATAATGTAAACCCAGTCTGCATGTGTATAATGTAAATAACCTCAGCAAATCCGTGTCATGTATGTAATTACCTAGGTAAACCTACTTTTTTGGTGACAATCTGCATTCTGGAAGGTTTTTTGTGTCATCGATCCATTCTCAGATGGTCGGCAAAGTTTTCATTCAACCTTACCCCAAAGCCGAAATGGATTTTGTCACTGGAATCTTAGGGGAGTCCTAGTGTTCTAGAACGAGTCTATGTAAAAGTGATTTGGGAATATTCCTAACTATTTGGTTAGGTTATTTTATTACAAATTGCTTGTTTTGCTAGACTATATTTGTGCCGCGGAAATGGGTAGTCTGTGAAGGTCATTTTCAAAAGGATTTTCCCCCTTGTGATGTAAAAGTATGAAAATATTGATGTAAAGTGTTTTGAAAGTTGGAAAAATAATTTATCCCCTCATTGGTTAATTAATTAGATTTTCTGGCCAAAAATTAATTAAAATTCTAAGCCAGAAATTTAATTAATTCTAGGTCCTAGGTAAATTTAAATTTTCCAAAGGCAAAATTCGTGGGTCCTCGAAATTCAAATTTTAAAAGGTCCCAGGGTTCAGGTAAATTAATTATTTTGCTAAATTTTAATGCTTTGGTCCCTAAGGTTTAAGTCAAAGTCAAATTTCTGAGGAAATTAACTCAAAATTTTTATTTTTGAGGAAATTAAAATGCATTTAATTGAAAAATTCGAATTTCCTCAAGAATTTAATATTTCGACGGATGAGATTAATAGAAATTTTATTTCTCATCGACGGTCGAGATTTCTTTGACAAGTATCACTCAAACTAGCTGTTAGAAGATTTATCTTTAAATAGGAGGTCATTTGTCAGTTGATCCATCCGATCTTTTGATCATGTGCTAAACGAAAATCTCTCTTGTAATCTTTTTATGAGCAATAAAGAAAGACTTTGGGGTTAATTTTTGTTGGTGTTACTCTTCGTGGAAATACTGTAAGGTGTATCATTTTCATGCATAAATTTCCTTTCAACGATTGATGATAACTTTCTGAAGAGTGATTTGAGTACAGGTATCTTGCTCAGTCGCTAGGATTTGAATGATAATTTAAGTTTTGAATATATCTGAATTTTATTATCTTTTTCTCGCTCTATGTTGATGGTTGAATTGAGTTTTGCAAGAAAGTCTTTGATTTTTAGCTCATCGGGCGTTCGGGGAAGCTTTTGATTGAACCAGCCAACTCCTGATATGTGTTTTCTGAAGAGCCTAGCTTAATTTGATCCCGGGCTTATCATAAGATATTTTTTATGGTGATGCATGAATGGTTTTGAGCTCAGTATTTCCTTTAAAATTCAAAAAAATTTAATTTTTTTTCTATGCAAAATCGATAGATTTGGCTGTTAAGAGCCTCAGATTATCAGATCTAGGAGCGGAGTTGGACTCACATTCCCTAGATCTGATAGATTTGTTATTCATGTACATAGATCTGTAATTATTTTCAGTTTTCTGACTTGGGTTTTCTAGGTTTTAGATTTTTGGGTCATTTTATATATCGTTTGGGTGTTCTTGTTGTCTTGCAGTTATAGATCTGAAGGAGAAAACTGTGTAGAGTCTAGATCTAGGCCCTGGAGGGTAAGATCTAGATCTCTGGGGTTCATCAACATCATTTTTGCAAAGATTTTATTCAAAACATTTTTGCAATCCGACTGTTCTAGTTTTTTTTTAAATCTGAAAATAATTTCACCAAGGTTTCACTGATAAATCTGAAGCACTAAAACACATTGGTGTGAAATTCGTCTTCCTGGGTTTATCTTAAGTTTCTGGCTGCATTGCCTTTGCCCCCTATGGTTTTCTAGAAAATTCCGATTTTTTTTGTTATTATCCACATTTAAATTTTCTTAAATCTAGAAATTTTTGGGTCTACCTGCGTTCTTTTTTGCGCTGCCAACCACCTGAGTTTTTGCACCTCCAAGGCTGCCTTAAAAACCCAAGGATTCCTCCAACCATCAAGCCTTGCCTTCACTGCACCATCAAACCCTCGTAGCCGGCATATCCTAGTCCATTGACCCTCAGAACCCGTGGCTTTCCCTTCCTTTCATCCCTCACTGCTGCCTCTTTCACGCTGCTTCTCTTCATCTCGCAGCCACTCACACCTAGCCGCAACTACCTCTCCCAACACGCAACCATCTTTCTGAACTGCATCCCTCAATCTGCTGTTTATATCCTTGCGTGCTAGCCAGCCCCTTCTAAACTCGATTTCCCTTCGAAATCCTCCAACGGCTTCCATACATCCTTCAACGTTGTTCCATCCTCACGCAGTCCTCAACCCTCTAACCTGCAACAATATCTCTCAACCTCCTCTTGCTGTGTCTTCTGACCTTGAGCTCTCCCGCCGTCCGAACCTATATGCACAACGCAAAAGCAAGAACGTTTGGTTTTTTTTTTAATTTCATGTGTTAGTTCTTTTATTTATTCGTTTAGGGTTTAGGTTTGGTTTCTTTTTTAAAGCTTCCGATTTCATTTTAGTTTGATTTATTAAAAATTAAATGTTTAAAATTTTTTTATTTTGGTTTTCTTTTTTGCATTTTGATTTTGATTATATTTTTTATTTAAATTCTACAAAATCCTAAAAGTTAAAAATCTAAAAACATTAAAAAAAGTTCTAAACAATAAAAATCATACAAAAATTAAAATTTTCTAAAAATTAAAAAATCTAAAAGATTTGAAGAACATTTAAAAATCTAAAGATTAATAAAAAAAAAAAAAAAAAAAAAAAAAAAAAAAATTGTGACTTTAGAATTTGGAATAAAATAAATTGAAGGATTTACGCTTTCACAATAAGTATTTTTAATGTGGCCTATGGCCCATTTAAAAACTATTTTATTGACCCTTTAATTTATTTTCCTCATCTTTCACATTAAATTAAGCTCCTAAAGAATAATTAAATTTAAACAAGTTCCTTAGTATTATTTGGTCATTAAATGCATTTTTTATATTTCTCTATGGTCAAGATGCTATACAAGTTTTTAATTATATTGGCTAAAGGAGAAAGTTAAATGTTCTAGATTTGGGCCATTAAATGAAGATCATTTTAAATATGGAATCTCTTGCATGTTAAAGTTTTGGGCATTTATATTAATTATTCATGATCGTCGCTTTGTCACATCTATAAGTTTTCTCTGCATGACTTGTTATTACTTAGTCTATGGTTAATTCAAGGTAAAGGCACTGGTTTATAGTCATTTATATCTTGCAATTGTGTTTTATCTTAATCCATATATCATAATTGACCAAGACTTGCTTTAAATTCATCAAGTTGTTCATTATTAAAATCTCCTAGAGCCCGTGTTCCACAGGCTTTCTCATCCATTTACCTTAGGGACTACCCCCCTTGACTTGCCTAGGAGAGAGTCTAAATAGAGTGAGTAAGGATCAAGAGTCACAGCCCTTACTCTGAGCGTTGTCGCGATAACTAGACACTTTGTGCGACAACAAGTCCAAAAACAACAGTGTCACTTGTGTGTTTGTTTTTGTTTCCTTCAATTGATGATTTGTAATGTGTTGAGCATGTACTTGTATTTATTTTTAGAGTTTACATGGTAAATAGCTTGTTAATTAATCAGAACAAGCAGGAGGGAATAAATCAGAAAGTACATGAAGGGTTTCTAACTGTTAGACTTAGAAACTTCAACATGGTATCAAAGCGTGGTTGCAGATCACAAGGGAACTGAGGACATCAGCGGAGCAAAGCAGCAGCAGTAGAAAACAGTTGTCTCGAGTGACAGAATTTGTTCCTAGCAAAGTAGCAGCAAGGAAGGGGTGTCGCAGTGCCTATGTCATCAAGGTTGAGCCAGGAAGAGGCAGCGCAGAGGCTGAGGGAGGCAAAAACAAGCTCACACAAAGCCACGCAGAGGCTAGAAGGGCTGACGCAATTAGCTAAAGAAGTTGATTTGCCAGTGTCGGGATTGCGCAGAGCCTAGGAGCTCTAACCTTCAGTTTGTTGGGGTTTAGGAGGCTATGGGTAGGTTGCAAAGTCGAGCTGGTGGGGCATTGTAGTCAGAACAATACCTAACAGGGCAAGGCCAAGGAGGAGGGAGTTGCTACCGAGGGTTCCTAGCCGAGAAATCCAGATCAGTGGTGCAGTTGCACAAATGATCAGAGTGGGGGCATCTCGACCTTGGCAGAAGGGTTTCCAGGAGGGAAATTGAGGCTCAAAGGGAGTCACACCGAGAACTTCTAGGAGAGAAGTAGAGAAGCAGCGAGATGGCAGTGAACAGGGTAAGAGACCAGGACAGACTGGACGGAGCCTCAAACTTCATAGTCTGGAAGGCCAGAATCCTATCTGTTCTAGATAAGAATTGTGTCAAGCAGTTTGCCTTGAGGACGATAGCTATCCCGGTTGACCCAGCTGATAACGATAAGTACGAGGAGGCAATGGTGAGGGTTAAGATTATCATCCTTGATGGGGTCAAGGATCATATAGTACCACATATTGTCGAAAAGGACACAACAAATGAGATGTGAGAGACCCTAAAGAAATTGTACCAGCATACTTCTATGCAGAGAAGGATGTTACTAGAAAATCAGCTGCGATCATACCAGACGCAGAAGGGAGAACAGATCGACCTCTTCCTCAGTCGATTAAAGGAGATCCGGGATCAACTGACTTCCATAAGGGCCACGCTGAATCAAGAATTGATGGTGAGAACAGCCTTGAACGCAGTTTCAAAAGACTGGGAGGTGTTTGTCCAAAGCATACTGGGCAGGGTGACCCTTCCAGATTGGGAGGAAATGTGGGCTTCTCTTCGCCAAGAAAAGATAAGAAGGCTAAGTAAGGCGGGAAGCAGCGGCAAGGGGATCAAAATCAAGAAGGAGGAGGTTGATGTTGCTCTAACATCTAAGGGAAATCAGGAGAAACGGAAGAAGAATGATCTGAAAATGGGGCGCTGAAGGCTTCTTGTCAAGCTTACAAGAACCTCTCACATTTCCAAAGCTTAAATGTTCCCAAGATCTAGTGATTAACCAAATGCGGAATTAATAATGCTTGAAAATAGGTGTATGCTTATGTTTGTTTTAACACTAGTTATGTGCTTTAAGTTCACTTGTTTATGCTAACATAAAATACAGATGACAGTAAGTAAAGAAGCAAATAAGCAATAACACATAGCAGCAAGATGCAGCAATAAAACAACACACATAACAACAATATTAATTTGGAGTTCACGCAAAACTCTTGGGCTACGTCTCCTTGAGCTCTGGTCAACTCGACTAGGCTCTCTGGGATTATGGCTTTGGTTCTTTTACAAGCTCCACACTCAACTCCACTGTTTTACACAGAAACAATGGGCTCAGAGCACCATCTCATCCCTAGCTCTGAAGCTCTCAGGCTTTCTGCCTCTGCCTCTACCTCTCGCTCTGGCTCTCGACTCTGGCTTTGGCTCTGGCTCTGGCTCTAGCTCATGACTCTGGCTCTGGCTATGGCTCTTGGCTCTCGGCTCTGGCTTCTCTGAGCTCTCTCTCTCAGCCTCTGCATGCCTTTGTGATTCGCTTGACCCCCAAGCGATCCCCGACAACCTTCCAGCGACCCTTTTTCTCAGTCTTCTTTCTCCCCTCTGCAATTGTGCGCTTTGTGCTCTTTTGAGGCATTCTACCAGCTTTCTGGCTTCCCCGGTCGTTTCTCTGCGTGCAATCATCCCTCTGTGGCTCTACGGCTTCCCTGCACGTTGTCTGTTCGACTGGCCATCTGGCTCTGCGGCTTCAAATGCATCATTGTCTGCAAAAACACCAGCTTGCAGCGTGGCACAGTGATCAAGGGTCGTTACAAAGGGATCGGGGCCGTTTTCCAGGCAAAAAGCCGAAAATGGAGAAAAATCCAATACACAGAGAGTTACTGGAAAATACACTGTTGGGCATGAATTCCGGACATGAAATTCCATCAAATCGTCCCTAAAAACCCTATCGGGTCCGCCATTAGGCAGCATATCGCATCGCATAGGTGGATTGGGCAAAACCCCGAATACACAGGAAAACACTGAAAAACCCGTCAAAATGCTTTCTATCGGACTTCAAATATTATCGCATCCGCCCTATAATCATATCGCAAGCCCCACCGTTGATCTGTGTGATCTCTGATCCAAGGGTTGATATTCATTTTCAGGTGGGGTAGGAGCACGGAGGTTACCTGCCCAAAAAGGCGATTTCTCTCTCTCTCTACCAGCCACGCATCGGCCATTGTATGGGATCGAGCTAAGCCAACCCAATACCACTTACCACCTAAGGCCCGCCCGAAATCCCGCTTACGGAACTCAAATAATATAGGGCCGCTTCTAAAATTCCTTTCGGGTCCGTCTTTATCGCTTCGGGGCATTTTCCTTTGTATTTTGGCTTTTCTATCGAAATCCGCTAATACACAGAAAACCCGACAAATACCCTTTTATCGAAACTCAAAATTTATAAACTACGCTTATAAAATCTATCGGGTCCGGCGATCGCAAGTCGCATGTTATCGCCCCTTTATATCGCTGCGATGCAATGATGCGATGCGATATATCACAATCGCATGTCGCACAACCCCGGGGGTCCTTCCCTTACCTCGTGGCATCGCCGACACCGATCTGCCGATCATCGCAGTCACATGTCGCATTGGCCCGGGGTCCCGTCATCGGGCGAAGGCTTACCTCCGATGTGATAAGTCAGAGGTCGCAGTCGGAGGTTCCTTCCACCTCCGCATTAAGTCCTCCTCTCGACCCATCTCTGATGCAATTTCCCTTTATAAGGTTTTTTTTGCCATTTTTGAAGATTTTGCCTCTTTTTCCAAAGAACAAAAGGGCAACTTCTTTCTGCGATAACTTTGCCTCCGAAGTCCATTTTAGCCCATTCAAGTTGCAGTAGATTCAAAATGAAAAGATCTCTGCAATGGGGCTATTTCCAGGAACATCCTTGGACATTCATTTTCCTCTGTGAGGAACACTTTAGACTTAGAATTCTATCCAAGATCCATTTTGGATCACGCCTTCCCACTAAAAGAACTTTTGGTCTCCAAAAGACTAACATACTGATCTGAACAGTAAATGAGAGTAACAGCACCCTCTTATTTTAGCCTCCATACATTTGCCTTGCATAGTGCCTCTTAACCAAAGCCTTTGACCACTCTCCTTCCTAGATGTGCTGGTCCTCTTGAGAACAATTGCCTTCCTACAGAACTCCTATTGAGATGGTCATAGAAGGTAGTTTGAATTTCTCTGCCTTGATCATTGATCCAAGGTGGCTCAAACAAATGTGAAGCACATCTGCTTCACAAAAACTTTCGTTTGTACCTGTTTGAAACGCTGTCAACAACAACTGTTAACAACAACAGGAACACAAAGAACAACTGAATGGACTAAACTCCTGCTTCACAAAAGAAACAGATTTCACATCTTGTGAACACCTCCATGTCTTACATCTACATACAAATGACGGACTAAATAACAAGTCCACAAAACATGCCTTTAAAACAAATGACCCTTCAAGTCAAGGATGTAGAAAAAGACCATTAGGACTCTTTTTCAAAAGATGAAATACTTCATCAGTATTTCCATCTTGGATACCACATCAACTTTTCTCAAGTCAATATTACATGCATGTTACAACAAAGCAAACAACCCTTCAAGTTAATTACACACACATTTTCAAAAACAAGGAAATCATCAACATCCCTGTGTTCATGCACAACATTCTCATGCATGCATTTCATCCTGTAACTTTCGCTTAAGCACACTGTACTTTCAAAGCTGAAATGAAATATAATGTTGCAGCAACAAACTGACTCTCCTACTCAACTTCTCCCTTCACCTTCTTGGTAAAACCCTGCAACTTGCATTCCATTAACAAAGAAATGCAAATAGATGCATCAATAGACATGCAATCTTAATTGGATAAGAACTCTAACCATTTCTCACCAATCCCTTTCAAAGGTACTACCTTTTTCTGCACATCAGCATCAACATGTGAATCATCTTGAAACACATCAATCATGGAATCTTCCTTTCCATTTCTGCCATCTTCTCTTTCCACTTTCTTTAGTTTTTGTGGAAGCATTGTTGGATTTAGAGTCCAACACTTTTCAGCAAGATGCCCTTGCTTATGGCAGTTAGTGCATTGCATGTGCATCCTCTTGATAACATGATTTGCCTTGTCCAATGGACCTTTGGCTTCTTGCTTCCTTTCCTTCAAAAGTTTCCTGTATGTGGCCATTCTCTTCCAACATCTAGAAACATTATGGTTATCCAAACCACAAAAGGAACATGCAATTATTTTCCCATATCAATGTGGAAATTTATCATGCTTTACAAAGCCAGAAGGAAGATGATTAGAACCAGATTTATACCTTTCTCTTTCACCTTTATTGCCTTCATGAGGAGGTGAAGCAAATGAAAAAGTGGCTCCCTTTGGAACACTATCAATCTCTTCAAGGTTGTTAGAGTTTCCACAACTCTCTAGTTCAAGTGTGTGCTTCTGAACATTTGCATCCTACAAATGATGTTTCAAGCTATTGCATTCCTCCTGAATACAATCTTCACACTCTTGAGGTCGAAGACTTGCAATGCAACTCCTTCTTGGAGTTGTTTCAATGGTCTTCATGGCAACTTTGGAACTCTCCCTATAAGTTTGTCCATAGCCAAGACCCAAATACTTAGGCCTTTCCTCAACCATTATTGGCTCAACAATACCTTGTGCATATTTACCCAAGCCTTTTCTTTCATAGCCCAACTTGGACATTAGCTTGGAACCTATGCCTCTGGTATGCTTTTCAAAAGAACCAATATAAACATTCTTAGAAGAATTTGAAGACAAACTGGAATGGTTTACCTCTTCTACAAGCTGATACTTGACTAAGGCTTCTTTGGCAACAAAGAGTTGTGACTCCAACTCATGCATCCTTTTCAGGTTCATATTTGCAATATGAAGTTGCCTCTCCATTTCCTGCAATTTGTCAGAAAGCAACTGCTTCTCTTCCTCCACGGAATTCAACTGCTCTCTAAGTATGTTGTTCTTCCTTCCATTTCTTCCTTCCATCCTCATACATTTCTCTCACCATATCCATCATGGTGGCCAAGTCTTGCTTCATGTCTTCATCAAAAACTTTTGTGAAAAAAGAAGAATTTGAGGACTCACTTGTAGAAGTAGTCATTATGCCAACGAAAAAAAGAACTTCAAACAAGATGAACAAAGAACTTATTTAAGCAACCTTTTGCAACAAAACGCTGGTGCTTCAAGGATTGCTTTGAGGTCCTTTGGGATAGAAGAATGCCTTCAACCCTTCTTCCTCCTTGCCCTTCCTGGACTGAGCTATTAATAGCTTTCCCTTCACCTCTGCATACTCAAACAATAGTCAGTCTGCAAACAAGCATACAATCAATCTCTCACTGTTTAAACACCTTTCAGACAACCAATCTTTGCTCTGTCAATCAAGCATTCTAATATAACCTTCTTTGAAGGTGTGGTTAATCAATCTTAGGCTCTGATACCACCTGATCTGAAAATGGGGCGTTGAAGGCTTATTGTCAAACTTACACGAACCTCTCCCACTTCCAAAGCATAAATGTTCCCAAAATCTAGTGACTAACCAAATGCGGAATTAATAATGGTTGAAAATAGGTGTATGCTTATGTTTGTTTTAAAACTGGTTATGTGCTTTAAGTTCACTTGCTTATGCTGATATAAAATTCAGATGACAGTAAGTAAAGCAACAAATAAGCAATAACACATAGCAACAAGATGCAGCAATAAAACAACACACATAACAGCAATATTAATTTGGAGTTCACTCAAAACTCTTGGGCTACGTCTCCTTGAACTCTATTCAACTCGACTAGGCTCTTTGGGATTATGGCTTCGGTTCTTTTACAAGCTCCACACTCAACTCCACGGTTTTACACAGAAACAATGGGCTCAGAACACCATCTCATCCCTGGCTCTGAAGCTCTCAGGCTTACTGACTCTGGCTCTGGCTCTAGCTCTCGGCTCTGGCTCTGGCTCTGGCTCGTGGATTTGGCTCTCGCTCTCGCCTTGGCTCTCAGCTCTGGCTTCTCTGAGCTCTCTCTCTCGGCCTCTACGTGCCTCTGTGATTCGCTTGACCCCCAAGCAATCCCCAACAACCTTCCACGACCCTTTTTCTCAGTCCTCTTGCTCCTCTCTGCAATTGTGCACTCTGTGCTCTTTTGAGGCATTCTACTGACTTTCCAGCTTCGTCGGTCGTATCTCTGCGTGCAATCATCCCTTTGCGGCTCTGCGACTTCCCTGCGCGTTGTCTGTTCGACTAGCCATCTGGCTTTGCAGCTCTGTGGCTTCAAACGCATCATTGTTTGCAAAAATGCCCGCTTGCAGCGTGGTACAGTGATCAGGGGCCGTTACAAAGGGATCAAGGCCATTTTCCAGGCAAAAAGCCGAAAATGGAGAAAAAACTAATACACAGATTGTTACTGGAAAAAACATTGTCGGGCATGAATTCCGGACATGAAATTCCATCAAATCGTCCCTAAAAACCCTATCGAGTCCGCCATCAGGCAGCATATCGCATCGCATAGGTGGATTGGGCAAAACCTTGAATACACGAGAAAACACTGAAAAACCCGTCAAAATGCTTTCTATCAGACTTCAAATATTATCGTATCCACCCTATAATCATATTGGGTCCGCCTTCAGTCGCTATTGCAATCCCCACTATTGATTTGTGTGATCTCCAATCCAACGGTTGATATTCATTTTCAGGTGGCTTAGGAGTACGGAGGTTACCTGCCCGAAAAGGCGGTTTCTCTCTCTCCTCCGCCAGCCATGCGTCGGCCATTGTATGGGATCGGGCGGAGCCAGCCCAATACCACTTACCGCCTAAGGCCCGCCCGAAATCCCGCTTACGGAACTCAAATAATATAGGGCCGCTTCTAAAATTCCTTTCGGGTCCGACTTTATTGCTTCGGGGCATTTTCCTTTGTATTTTGGCTTTTCAATCGAAATCCGCTAATGCACAAAAAACCCGACAAATACCCTTTTATCGGAACTCAAAAGTTATAAACTGTGCTTATAAAATCCGTCGGGTCCGGCGATCGCAAGTCGCATGTTATCACCCCTTTATATCGTTGCGATACGATATATCGCAATTACATGTTGCACAGCCTCGGGGGTCCTTCCCTTAGCTCGTGGCATCGCCGAGGCCGATCCGCCGATCATCGTAGTCACATTGGCCCAGGCTCCCATCATCGGGCGAAGGCTTACCTCCGATGTGATAAGTCAGAGGTCACAGTCAGAGGTTCCTTCCGCCTCCGCGTTAAGTCCTCCTCTCGACACATCTCCGATGCAATTTCCCTTTATATGGTTTTTTTTGCCATTTTTGAAGATTTTGCCTCTTTTTCCAAAGAACAAAAGGGAAACTTCTTTCTGCGATAACTTCTGCCTCCGAAGTCCATTTTAGCCCATTCAAGTTGCAGTAGATTCAGAAGGAAAAGATCTCTGCAATGGGGCCAATGTTTAAGACTCCGACTCGGCCGAGGATCGACTCCGACTCCGACTCCGAAACGGTAATGACTCTGCCGGCTCGATTTCAATGACTCGGTCATTGTAAAAAATACATTAAATATTTATTTTTTTTATAAAAAAACATAATTTTAAAGATTTTAAACATAATTTTAAAGATTTTCATTCATGTTTCCAAACACAACATTATAATATAGATGGAAGACAACATATGATCAAAGTAGGCTCATGAACCAATCCATTATATCAAAATGGTACCCAATGGCAATACATAGTCAACTGTCATACATGATCGAAGACTCAAAACAAAAAACACATAACCAAGGAGGCTAGAAATGGCCTCCACAACAAAAGTAAACTGTGACGGTGACCAAACTCCAATACTAGTACTACAGTACTACTGGGCCACTAGCTAGTAGCTACTATCAGAGGAGCCAAGATCACGTCGATCAATCTCTGGATCATCATCATCAGAGTCAGACAGGGGGCCCCATGGCTCCTCCTCATCATCATCATCCCCAACTGCAACTGTAGAAGTGGTACCACTAGCAGGCTTTGCAACTGCAGCAAATGCAAGGTGAGATAGAGTAGATATGCGGCTGCGCTTCTGTCGTGGCCGAGCAGAGGAAGCACCTACAACTGGAGTCCCTGCTGGCTGTGAGACTGAGGCTGGTGGATTGGGATCTGCATTCAACTGAATAGGCTGAAGTTGAACAGCATGTTCAAGTTCAACTAATGTCACCAGATCTAAATCTAAATCAAGATCCTCATCAGGATCAAACTCTGCTGGACAACTCTCCACTACCCAATCTGATGTTGGATCAATGTCTTCCAACACAATGGGATCTGAATCCGGTCTTTTGTTCAGCAAATGGTTTCGTCTGAGTCGGAGGTTGTATTGGACAAAAACTAGATCATTTAACCGTTTTTGATCCAAACGGTTTCTCTTCTTTGTGTGAATCCTCTCAAAGACAGCCCAATTGCGCTCACACCCAGATGCACTACAAGTTTGACTCAAAATACGAATTGCAAACCTTTGCAATTCAGGACAATGGCCACCAAAGGCCTCCCACCATTGTGCTGCAAAAAACATAGGAGTGTAATGAGTTAGCTCAACAAAATTACAAATTATATCTAACTTTCAAATTATAAACGATTTAACAAACTTTAAAAAAAAGTAAAACTATTAAGAATTTGAAAATTGAAATTTTTGTTTACCTGGCTCATCTACTTCTCTTGCAATCTTTGCTAGGTTCTTCCCAAAGGTACCTGTTGCATTGCTGAAGACATTGGCCTGTCGGTGTATCTCCAGCTGATCAGACTCCAATGGGTTCATGCGTTCAATGCAATCAACCAGTCCATCTCTGACCTCCCCCGTCAAAGCTCCTGACTCCTTAGCTTTATAATGATACCGTGGGTTCAAAAAATACCCAGCTGCATGTATAGGGCGATGGAGTTGATTGTTCCATCTTTCATCAATGATTGCCCAAATGGGCCCATACTTTGCCACTCTATCCTTGTATACCGTCTTTATTTGCTCCTTTGCTTGATCCATAGCCTCATAAATGAAGCCCATAGCCAACCTTTCCCCATCCACCAACCGCAACACCTTAACTAGTGGCTCAGCAAGCTTCACAATCTCTGTTGCCTTTCTCCAAAAAGTTTCTTCATGGACTTTCCTTTTCAATTCTTTGCCTTCTCGTTTGTTAGACCAATTGCTTTGATTCCATTCATCACTGGAAAACATCTTTTGCAAGTTTCTATGTTGGGAAAGCATAGATTGCAATGTCAAAAAATGTGTAGCAAATCTAGTGATGGCAGGCCTAATAATATCCTTGCCCCCAGCGTGTTTCCTCATGAGGCTCAAAACCAATGTATGATTGTAGATAAATTTTGTTATGCTTTTGGCATGATCTATAGTGTTTTTGACCCAATCTAATTTTCCAATATCCTCAAGCATGAGGTCTATGTAATGTGCAGCGCATGGGGTCCAAAATATGGTCTTGTGTTTTTCCTCTAACAGTTTACCAGCAAGAACATAGTTAGAGGCATTATCTGTGATGATTTGAACAACATTAGCCACCCCCACCTCCTCAACAACCTGATCCAATAGCTGAAACAACAAGTGGCCATCTTTTATCTTATTAGATGCATCAACTGATTTTAAAAACATGGTTCCCTGTGGGCAGAAGACAAGAAAGTTTATGATGGTACGGTTTCTTTGATCAGTCCATCCATTTGACATGATGGTACACCCTGTTCTTGCCCATGAGTCCCTGAACTCTTGCAAATACTCATTAATGGATTGAATTTCTTTCTGCAAACGAAACCCCCTTAGCTCATGCATAGTAGGGCCTTTGAAGCCTTTTCCAGCAGCATGTATGGCATCAAACATAGGCTCATAATATGGTGAACGAGCAGCATTAAAGGGGATATCAGCATCATACCACCATCTAGCTATGTAATCACAAGCAGTCTCCCTCAATTCTTTCTTCCAATGGTCATCTAAAGTGGGCTGCATTTGAGTTTTACTAACTTCAAGCCCATTTGCATCTGATGGAGAGGAGGGAGTGAAATAATTTTTGATAGTCACATCACCCTTTTTCAAATTCATTCTACCCTTTCCCTTATCTTGAACAGAAGCAAAAGAGGGAGGAACATATCGGAAAGGGTTGGATGCCTCAGTTTGAGGGATAGAGGAAGAACCCTCAAAATCATAGTGGGGGTTGGTAGCCATCATTTTTTGTATCTCCCTCTTCCTCCCAATTTCAGCCTGTATGTCTTTTTGCCTAGCCTTATCTTCTTTAAATTTCTCAAAGCTGGCCAACAAATTCTTTCTAATCTCCCCAATTTCTGGTGAGGTACATGGGGTAATTTGGCCTCTAATCCCTGCCAAGTGTTGTTTCAGCCTATTAATGCCCCCATGACCTTCCTTAATTTTCCTATGGCAAAATTTGCATTGCATTTGACTATCAACCATTTCAACATATGCCCAAGCAGGATCTCTTGCTCTAGGTGCCATTTTTTGACTAGGAAATGAAAGCAAACAATTTGAAAATGACAAAAAAAAAAAAAAAACATTGATTCAATGTTCATTTATTTGACAAAAAACACTCTCTAAGCTTTCTAGATATGCACCTAAAATTTACTAAGCAAAAACAGATTTATAGAGGTGGAAAAAAATACCTCCAGGCACAAACTGCCTCCTCAAGCTTGCTCCAAGAATCAGCTCCTCAATGCTGCTCCAAATCGCTGCCCAAGAAGCTCCTCACTCCAGCTACAATGCTCCTCCAAGACTCCTCACTGCTGCTCCAAAACAAGCTCAAGAACTGCTCACTAACTCTCAAAGAAGACTCTCACTCAAATGCATAAGACTGTTGCGTGTGAATGAGAGCACTTGGGTGTGTTAAATAGGGTTTGGGAGGGGGAAATGGACCCCAAAAATCATGAATGATATTGGTATAACAGTTTGACATCCAAAACAAACATTAAACATTATAAAAATCCCAAAAAAATCATTTTTTTATTGCTGTTAACGCGTGGAGGGCCGTCCCTTTGTGACTCGGCCAAGTCAAATCGGAAACGGCTGGGTTGGCCGAGCCATGGGTGACTCGGCCAACCGGACCGTTTCCTAGGCCGGGTCACTCTGCCAGCTATCAACTCGGATCAAGCCGGCCCTTTCGGTTTCGAAACGGCCGTTTCTTAAAACAGGAAATGGGGCTACTTCCAGGAGCATCTTTAGACTTTCATTTTCCTCTATGAGGAACACTTTAGACTTAGAAGTCTATCCAAGATCCATTTTGGATCAAAGAAGGACCTCTCCAAGGTCAAATGCTTCCACTGTGGGGAGTTGGGTCATTATGCGACCTAGTGTCCAAGGAAGAAGAACAAGAGAGAGGCCTCTGAAACCAAGGTTGCGCAAGCAAGGGCAGAACAGGAAGTGGAGACAGATAATGACTATTCCATGAGTGCACACACACCACTTGAGCGTAAGTGGGGAGACATCGAGCTGTAGTCAGACGAGCTACAAACGATGAGGGGCAGGATGCTCGAGGTACCCAGCGTCCTGGATTAGACCTTGCTACGGGAGCCCCAAAGAGGAGTAGCAATACTGGCAGAGGTCAGTAGAGACGGATGGAGCGACAGAGGCAGCTACAGTGCAAGATTCCCAGGACAACGTGAAGCAGCAGTGCGAGAAGCATGGGAGTGTTGCACTAGTGCAGGATGGCACAAAGAGGTGTGCAACGGTGCGAGATGCACAGAGTTGTTGCAACAGCGCAGAGGTCAGAGAGGAAGCACTTGTCAGTGACAGAGGGAGCTTCAGCATCAGGAGTGTTTCTAGCCTGACAGAGATGTCAAAGTTGGGAGATCAGTTACTTACTTCTCAGTAACTAAGTTGCAGTGCAGCAGTTAGCAGTGGTAGTGATATGGGCATGATGAGAGGGGTAGAAGTGCAGCAGTTAGCAGTGGTAGTGCTATGGTCATGACGAGAGGGGTTGCAGTGCAGATGTAGATGCAGCAGTGCCAGTGTCAGCAGAAGGACCACGGGCAGCAGCAAGGATGCAGAGGGAGTTGTAGTAGGGATGCACCAATGGCAGTGGCGGGGCCATGGGGAGTAATAAAGGATGCAGCAGTGTAGATGATGGGCAGCAGGCCTAGCATCAGCACAAGGACCGATGTCAGATGATCAGGGTGATACTCAGTGAGGAGTATTGCTAGAGCACAGTCCTCGCTAAGAGGGAGAGTTGATTTGGGGTAGCATCAGATGTGCTCTAGCCACGAAAATTGGTGGAGAGGCTAAGGCAGATGAGATCTCCAATACCCAGAAATTGTTTGGGCAGATTCTAAACAGTTTGGGAGATATTAAAATAATTAATATTTTTAATGGAGTCTGTTGACCACTACGTGTCAACTACCCATAGCAATACACCCCCTTTTTTCACAAAAGGGATAGTGCTTGATCGACGTGTCCGTGCAATTCGACTGTCATCATCAGCCCGATCATGTTATGTTGTAAACCCAATCTGCATGTGTAAATTGTTAATAATCTTAGCCGATCTGTGTCATGTATGTATTTGCCTAGGTAAACCTAATCTTCTAGTGATGTTATGTTGTAAACCCAGTCTGGATGTGTAAATTGTTAATAATCTTAGCAGATCTGTGTCATGTATGTATTTGCCTAGGTAAACCTAATCTTCTAGTGATGATCTACGTTCCGGAAGGTTTTTTGTCTCACCAATCCATAATCAGCAGAGTTTTCCTTCAGCCTAATCCCAAAGCCGCAATGGATTTTGTCATTAGAATCTTAGGAGAGTCCTAGTGTGCTAAATCGAGTGTATGTAAAAGTAATTTGGAAATAATTCTAATTATTTGGTTAGGTTATTACAAATTGCTTGATCTGCTAGATTATATTTGTGTCGCAGAACTGGGTGGTCTATGAGGGTCTATGTCAAATGGGTTTTCCCCCTTGAGATGTAAAATTGTAAAAGTCATGATGTAAAGTGTCTTGAGGGTTAGAAAATGTTTTATCCCCTCATAAGTCCTAGGTCCTAGGTGATTTTTCCAAAGGGCCAAGTTCAAGGGTCCAATAAAAATAATAAAAAATATAAATAATAAAAAATTTAAAAATAACTAAAAAAATAAAAATAAAATTTTAAAAATAAATTAAAAAGATTTAAAAATAAATAAAATAATAAAATAATAATAAGTCAAAGTTTTGAGGAAATAAATGCAAGATTTTAATTTTTTAATATATTTAAAATTTCGATGGATGAGATTAAAAGAGATTTTGATCCTCATCGACGGTCAAGATCACTTTGACATGGATCACTCAAACTAGCGGTTGGGATTTTTTCTTTAATAGGGTGTCAGGGGTCATTTGAGATCATTCGATCTTAGAGTCATGTGCTAAAGAAAGCTCTCTTGTAGTCATTTTTTATGTGCAATAAAGAAAGACTTTGGGGTTGAAATCTTGTTGGTGTTACTCTTCTGGAAATGCTGTAAGATGTTTTATTTTTCTGCATAAATTTATTGTCAGCCAATGATGATAACTTGATGAAGAGTGATTTTAAACACAGGCATCTTGTTTAGTCGCTAGGGTTTGAACGGTAGTTAAATTTCTGAATATGATGGCAAGTATCTCCATTAGATCTAGATTTTAGTATCGTTTTCTCCCTCTTTGTTAATGTTTGAATTAAGTTGTGCAGGAAATATTTTTTTTGAGATTACCGGGGTTCGGGGAAGTTCTCGGCTAAACCAGCCAACTCTCGTATTGCATTTTCTGAAGAGCCTAGCCAGTTTTGATCCCGGGCTTACCATTAGAATTTCTGTTGCAGATGCATGAAGGGTTTTCTGAAGCACCTCATCTTAATTTTAAAATATAAAATACATATATATATCTATATATATATATATATATATATATATATATATATATATCGTGGCATATCGACAAATCTGGATATTTAGAGCCTCTTAGTCTGTAAATATTGTAATTTTTTTTATAGCTAGGGTTTTGTTTTAAGGTTTCATTATTATTTTGTTTCTGGGCATTTTGTTTTTATCATTCCAGGTACATATTTTGAAAATTCTTCAGGGTTTTCCATCAGGCAATTCGATCAGGGTTTCCATTATGCAATCTGAAGCAGGAAGGGTTTAAAGGTTTCAGTTTCTCTACCATCCAAGGAAACTTTTCATTTTCTAACGAAAATCTCAATTTTTTTTTATGTTGTCTCCCTGTTGTCGCACAGATTGTCACAACAACGCTCAGACCGGGGGTTGCCACTCTGATCTCCGATCTCTCCGTTTAAGTCTGTCTCCCGCGGCTAAGGGGGGTAGACCCTGTAGGGAAATGGATGACCAACTGTAAATCAGTTGGGTTGGGAGACACGAAGGAACAAGCACTAAATTGATTTGTTAAATAAATAGACCAGTGCCTTATAGATTTAATGGTTGAATGATTATCTATCAAATGTTGCGGAAAGATGAACTCATTAACAATCATTTACCATCAGATAACTCAAGCAAATGCAAGATATTCGATAAACGCAAATGCTCTTATACTGATCCAGCGATTAAAACTCAATAACGATATTCCAACGATTAAAATTTTGAAAGATAAATGCTTTAAACAACCACGTAATTTCAAATGTTAACCAGAGATCACATTCATATAGCTAATCTTTAAATGATCATTCAAGCATATTTAACCACATGAAAATGATAAACATTAATCTCACATCAGAAATTTAGCCTCAGCAGAAAAGATATTTCGCAAACATGGCAAATCCCCGAGCCAAGACTTAAACTGGCAAAATATTTCCAAAAATATTTTTATGTTTTTCAAGTAAAATAAATCTAAACACTAAAAGAAACTTTAAATCAAAAATCTAAATACTAAAATCTAAACTAAAGGAAAGGAAACTCTTTATGCCTTTTAAAGTTTTATAATTTTTATGAATTTTTTATTGTTATATTTTTAAAACAAAACTTAAAATGAAAATCTAAACTAAAACTAAAGTAAACAAAACTTGAAATTATTAAAATCTAATCTAAATCTAAACTAAAGTCTAATAAAAATAAAAATAAAAAGGAACTTTTTAATCTTTTTATGAATTTTTTATTTTTTATTTTTTATTGATTTCTTTTAATTATTGTTATTATTATTATTTTTATATTTTTATATTTTTTTTTGTTTTTTATTTTTTAATTTTTTAATTTTTTTTTAAATGGATCCTCGAACTTAGCGTTTGGAAAAATCACCTAGGACCTAGGACTTAGGACTTATGAGGGGATTAAAACATTTTCTAACCCTCAATACACTTTACATCACGACTTTTACAACTTTACATCTCAAGGGGGAGAACCCATTTGACATAGACCCTCATAAACCACCCAGTTCTGCGACACAACTATAATCTAGCAGATTAACACACTAGGATTCTCCTAAGATTATAATGACAAAATCCATTCCGGCTTTGGGGTTAGGTTGAAGGAAAACTCTGCCGATCATGGATCGGTGAGACAAAAAACCTTCTGGAATGTAGATTATCACTAAAAAGTTAGGTCCACCTAGGCAATTTACATACATGACTCATATCTGCTAACATCATTTACAATTCACACATACAGACTGGGTTTACAACATAGATTGATAAAGCTATTGATGACTGTCAAATGGCACGGACATGTCGATCAAGCGCTATCCCTTTTTGCGAAGAAAAGGGGGTGTACTGCTGGGAAGTTGACACGTAGTGGTCAACATCTGGCTCCACTTGGGGACACGTTGCTGCACTGTAGGAATGTGAGAATCCAGAATCTGCACCCATGCAACACACAACAAAACATAAGTAGCGTCCATCCAAAAATCATCATATAACATTAAGCATAGGAAAGATATAAGCTCTTCATTTATTAACTAATCTAGAAAAGCAAATGTAATCCTAAAACAAAAATGAAAACGCTGAAATGACAAGGAGTATGGTTAGAAATACAATACAAAGGATGCCCCATGGCATCAGATGTGTTCAATATAGTGTATACTGAGCATTTGCCTACTTTCAGGCAAATCTGTCGACTGCTTGTCGGATGTGCCATGTCCAATTCTACATATGGTAGGACTTTTTCCTATCCGAAAATCAAGCTTCTTGTGGCCGTCTGATGCATCAAATCTTCTTCTCATTCTCTTTCTTTTGCACTTTTTCTTCCTGGCAGGCTGCATTACTGATGACATGGAATTTTCTGCTTCAAAGTTATCAGATGAAGTATGTAAGATATGCGTGACATGTCTTTCTTTATCCTAGATCTGATCTTTATCATTTTTAATTCTATCTGGATCACCTTCAATTAACCACCTTTCGATCGAAACAATGACCTCCTCATAGTAAGATGGAGCTTGTTGCAGCGGATGAGAAGGCTCTTGATCGATTGATTTTTCCTGGTTTCCTTCATCTTCCGACTGCTGTTGAAATTTCTGAAACTGTATTTTAATGGCGTCTATCTGACTAGAGTGTTCAACCCTTATAGCACTGATTTCCCTAGATGGTCTTCTTCCATGGTCATCAAGCAATGCTGCATAGAGTTTATCTCTTTCTTATGATTTGCTTGCATGATTGTCATATTTTCCTCTAAGCCTGACATCTTGCTTTGCATAAAACTAATTTTTGTGTCATGATTAATCTTCATGGCTTCAATTTCCTTACTATGTTGATTTTGCATGATCTCCATCTCCCTATTACGCTTTTCCAGGTGAGTGCATAAAGTTCTCACATCATTGGCGTAATTAGTTTGATTTATCTCCATATTTCTTACCAGTAACAATAGATCTTGTATAATTTGCTTATGATCTTCCTTTTCATTGACAACACTACTATGATCTGCAATGGTACAAGTGGATGGCACATTCTGATATGAAGAATTGTCTTGGACAGCTGGACATTTTACAAGATTACTTTCATTTTGTTGCACAATTTTAGGGGCACAAGGCGAGCTATCTGGATCACCATATCTATCTTTAAAAGCATCGACAATGTCTTGCAAAGAAATGAAGGAATCTTCAGGACAACTATTAAACCAGTTCAAAGCATCACCCTTTAAAGAGTGGACAAACAAACGCATCTTGACATCTTCATGATTATATTGAGGAAGTCTACAATATATGATCATTACACAAGTAAACATGTTTAAATGTTGTCTAACAGCGACCGAATCACCACCTGAGAACTTAAATAATTTAGAAATGGCCTCTTTCGGAAAATCATGGAGATTATCAGTAAAATGACATGGTTTAAATGAATAATCCATGATGAAAGGATCAAATGGATGATAGAAAGAGATTTCTGCTCAAGAAAATTAAGAGATGAAAGAAGTGGAGTCGCCACTTGAACAATGAATCTAATTCTAGAATCCAAAAAATCAACCAAGAAGCAGATATGAGAGAGGCTTCTTGTCTGGGAAATGAAAAAAAATGGAGTCGCCACCCAAACAAGAAATGAACTGAAGAGTAGTTGCTGATATGACGAAAGATAAGGCGATAAAAGATCCAAATGATAACCAAAAATGTTGAATCTACCAGCTCAAATGAGAGATGAGAAAGATGAAAGAATGATGAGAAATGAGAAGATGAATGTCGTCGAAACGCCAGGAGCAGAAAAACTTTGTCCCCGGCAACGGCGCCAAAAAATGTTGTCGCACAGATTGTCACAACAACGCTCAAACCGGGGGCTGTCACTCTAATCCCCGATCTCTCCGTTTAAGCCTGTCTCCCGCGGCTAAGGGGGGTAGACCCTGTAGGGAAATGGATGACCAACTGTAAACCAGTTGGGTTGGGAGACACGAAGGAACAAGCACTAAATTGATTTGTTAAATAAATAGACCAGTGCCTTATAGATTTAATCGCTGAATGATTATCTATCAAATGCTGCGGAAAGATGAACTCATTAACAATCATTTACCATCAGATAAATCAAGCAAATGCAAGATATTCGATAAACGCACAATGCTCTTATAGTGATCCAGCGATTAAAACTCAATAACGATATTCCAGCGATTAAAATTTTGAAAGATAAATGCTTTAAACAACCACGTAATTTCAAATGCTAACCAGAGATCACATTCATATAGCTAATCTTTAAATGATCATTCAAGCATATTTAACCACATGAAAATGATAAACATTAATCCCACATCAAAAATTTAGCCTCAGCAGAAAAGATATTTCGCAAACATGGCAAATCCCCGAGCCAAGACTTAAACTGTCAAAATATTTCCAAAAACATTTTTATGTTTTTCAAATAAAATAAATCTAAAGACTAAAAGAAACTTTAAATCAAAAATCTAAATACTAAAATCTAAACTAAAGGAAAGGAAACTCTTTATGCCTTTTAAAGTTTTATAATTTTTATGAATTTTTTATTGTTATATTTTTAAAACAAAACTTAAAATGAAAATCTAAACTAAAACTAAAGTAAACAAAACTTGAAATTATTAAAATCTAATCTAAATCTAAACTAAAGTCTAATAAAAATAAAAAGGAACTTTTTAATCTTTTTATGAATTTTTTATTTTTTATTGATTTTTTTTAATTATTGTTATTATTATTATTTTTTTTGTTTTTAATTTTTTTATTTTTTTATTTTTTTTTAAATGGATCCTCGAACTTAGCCTTTGGAAAAATCACCTAGGACCTAGGACTTAGGACTTATGAGGGGATTAAAACATTTTCTAACCCTCAAGACACTTTACATCATGACTTTTACAACTTTACATCTCAAGGGGGAGAACCCATTTGACATAGACCCTCATAAACCACCCAGTTCTGCGACACAACTATAATCTAGCAGATTAACACACTAGGATTCTCCTAAGATTATAATGACAAAATCTATTCCGGCTTTGGGGTTAGGTTGAAGGAAAACTCTGCCGATCATGGATCGGTGAGACGAAAAACCTTCCGGAACGTAAATTATCACTAGAAAGTTAGGTCCACCTAGGCAATTTACATACATGACTCATATCTGCTAAGATCATTTACAATTCACATATGCAGACTGGGTTTACAACATAGATTGATCAAGCTGTCGATGACTATCAAATGGCACGGACATGTCGATCAAATGCTATCCCTTTTTGCGAAGAAAAGGGGGTGTACTGCTGGGAAGTTGACACGTAGTGGTCAACACTCCCTATCTGCGGCATCTCCACATGCAGTCTCACTCCAGCATTCCTCTGCCAGCGTCTTGCTCTCCTCCACATTCCAGATCTGCACACAACCTTTTCTTCCACTGTTCATCCAAATGCTGGCCATCAAATCCACTATCCTCATACGCAGCAGGTCATCCCTCTCCACGCTATCCCTTGCCATCGCTGCTCATCCTTTCTCGCTGCCACATTCGCTTTCACGCAGCCAACATTGCAACCTCCACACGCTGCTGTCAACATTTCTTCGAATCTGCGTATGCATTTCTTCCTTCGTCCCTGCTCATCAATCTCCTCAGCCCTCAGCAAAACCTTAAACGCAGTATTTAACTACATATCCCTGCGTCCTCCCTACGCAACTCCATCCTTCTGCGTTTTACTTCTTCGCAGCCTTTAAACGCTGCCCAAGCTGCGCATTCCTCTACTTCACGCTACCTATCTCTGCTCCTCCAACGAAACCCACAGTTGTATCTCCTTTCACTCTTTTGCTATCACATCCCTATCCACACGAATCTCTTGCTTCCAAGCATAGTTCCGCTGCCCCTTCTCCCTCTGCGGTTTCAGCTCTCGCACCTACAAAAAACACAAGAACCCCTCCTCATGCCTCCTGCGTAAAGTGTTTCCTGCCTTCACTGCCATTCTCTTCACGCTCCGCCAAACCTGAAAAAATAAAAAATAAAAAAGAAAATATTCTTTTCCCTCCTTTATTTACTTATGATCATTGGTAAGTTTAGATTTTCGGTTTGATTTGTATTTTTATTTTCGATTAGAGTTCATTTAGATTAAATTTAGGTTTGATTTCTTTTAAATAAAAAAATATAATAAAAAGATTCGAATTTCCTTTTCGTTTGTTTTATTTAGATTTTCATTTAGTTTATTAGGTTAGCATTCATATTTTGTTTCATATAGATTAGGTGTTAGTTTAGTTTTAGATTAGATTTTATTTAGATTTTAGTTTTGTTTCATTTTAAGCTTAGAATTTTATAAAAAATAAAAATAAAAAATCATAAAAGGTTTAAATTTTAGATTTTGTTTTGATTTTTAGATTTATTTAATTTTAGATTTAGCTTTGTTTATTTCAAGTTTTGTTAGATTTTGGTACTAGTTTAATTTAGGATTTGATTTTAGAGTATAGAAAGTTTAATTCTTAGGTTTTTATTTAGTCTTGTTTTATTTTTTAGTTTATATTTAAAAAATCAAAATATAAAAAAAAAAACTTTGAAAAAAGACTAATTAAAAATTGAAGATTCCTTTTAAATTCTTTTTTCTATTGTGTTATAGTTAAATGTGCTTAAATGCTTATATTTGAAGATTAACTATTTGAATCTAGTTAGCATTTAAATTTTATGGTTGTTTAAAGCATTCAATCATTAGAAATTTAATTGTTGGATCATTATTAAAGCGTTGTGAGTTTATTGAATAGCTTGTATTGCTTGGAATATTTGATGATAAATGATTGTTTTACAACGTTCATATTTCTGCACCATTTAATAAATAATCATTTAATCATTAACTCCATAAGGCATTGGTACATTAGTTTCTAAAATCAATCAGGTGTTAAATTGTCTTGCTGTTGCTCCCAACCCAACTGGTCAACAGTTGGTCTTCCTTTATCCCATAGGGTCTACCCCCTTAGCCTCAGGGGACGGCTTAAAAAAAGAGATCGGGGATCAGGGTGACAGCCCCCGTTCTGAGCGTTGTCGCGCTGCCCAGACAATCTGTGCGACAACATTTTTTGGCGTCGTTGCCGGGGATAAGAGTTTTTTCCGTCCTTGGTTTATTCGACAATCATCTTTCATCTTTCTCATCTCTCATTTGAGCCAGCAAGTTCAACATTTTTTGGCATCATCTCATCTTTTCCGCCATTCATTAGCCTATCAAACAGCCAACACTCTTTGGCGTCATTTGATCTTTTCATCGCCCTATCTTTCGTCATATGGTTTAATCGTACCTTTAGCACCTGGATTTCTCAGTCTGTTTCTTGTTTGGGTAGCGACTCCATTTCTTTTCATTTATTTTTCCCAAACAAGAAGCCTCCCTCATATCTGCTTATTTGTTGCTTTTTAGATCCTAGAGTTAGATTCATTGTTCAAGTCGCGACTCCACTTCTTTCATCTCTTGATTTTCTTGAACCAGGATCTCTCTCTATCATCCATTTTGTCCCTCGTTATTCATCATGGATTATTCGTTTAACCCATGTCATTTTACTAATGTTCTCCATGATATTCCGGAAGTGGCCATTTCTAAATTACCTTTGTTCTCAAGTGGTGATTCAGTCGCTGTTAGAAGGCATCTAAGCAAGTTTACTCGTATAATGATTATATATTGTAGATCTCCTCAGTATAATCATGAAGATGTCAAAATGCGTCTTTTTGTCTTTTCTTTAGAGGGTGGTGCTTTGAATTGGTTTAATAATTGTTCTGAAGATTCTTTCACTTCTTTACAAGTCATTGTCAATGCTTTTAAATATAGATATGGTTATCAAGATAGCTAGCCTTGTGCCCCTAAAATTGTGCAACAGAATGAAAGTAATCTTATGAAAAGTCCAGCTGTCGATGAAAGATTTCAAAACAATTCTTCATATCAGAATGTCCCATCCACCTGTACCATTACAGATCAAATCCATGATAGTGGAAAATTGTCAAACACACATGGGCAGCCAGAAAGAATATGAAAGATAAAACATGCAGTACAATTTTTATTGACAAATGATATACATTTATAGTACATTATGTGACCGTTGGGTTTCACATCCCAAGGTCTCTTGGACTCCTTTTGTCCATTCGGCTTCCACACTAACCCATTGAGGATTAGGTGTCCAACATTCCCCCCCTTAATCCGAAGGGTTATGTATGAGTCCAAGAAGAGAGTTGTAATACAAAATGTGCAAAAAATGCATGGCAGCACTAGGCTGAATGTGCTCTATGAAATGTTGGTATAAAGGGCGGTGGTTTAAGGATGACCACCAACACTGGAACGCTTAGTGCAGTTCCCGAAACTCTTCCAAAACTGGCAAGAAACTGAAGTTTTCTGCTAGAGGAAGTGATCCTATTGTTTTAAAGAGGGAAACCTTCAACCATAAAAGGGAGGTCTCACCCCGCTTAAAAGGTAAAACTTCAACCTGAAAAGAGAAGTCTCAACCTATGATGGTTTAATGTTGGACACCTAATCCTCAATGGGTTAGTGTGGAAGCCGAATGGACAAAAGGAGTCCAAGAGACCTTGGGATGTTAAACCCAACGGTCACATAATGTACTATAAATGTATATCATTTGTCAATAAAAATTGTACTGCATGTTTTATCTTTCATATTCTTTCTGGCTGCCCATGTGTGTTTAACATGGTATCAGAGCGGGCGATTGCTGGTCCTGCTCCAATTTGAGCCACTTGTTTTGTGGTCTCTATATACATGTCAGTTCTGTCTTTCTCCTAATCAGAGTTTATCAGAATTGCCAGTTTTACTGTGTGCTGTACACTGGTCTGACATGGTCTTACATTAGTATGCGTTGATGCTGCTCATTACAACGCTCATGTTACTATGCGTTGATGCTGCCACAGGTCCCAGGTTCCCAAATTAGTTTTTTTGTGTTGTAACTCCCGCAAGTTTTCTGTCATTGGCCTCATTATTCCCTGTCCCTCTGCCAGAAATTGGAGCGTTGGCTGCATTGTAATGAATGTGAGACCATGCGCTGTGTGCTCAGAGGTCTGCGTGTAAATGCCCTAGAATGCGCTGAGGGTAGTTGTTTAAAGCTTGAAGATGTTGAATGAATTCACACCTGCCCTGACCTGAGCACTGTTCTCACTGAACGTTGTCCATAACGCATTTGTCATAACGCTTCCTCCTCGTCTGAATAGTTCAGGGATGTGAAGTAACCACAAGCTGCGCATTTGCTACCCTCTGCGTTTATCTTCCAAAATCTCTTGACCACTGTCAGACCACCACAGCAGAGGCCGCCATCTCCATCGTTTTTCCATTCACCAGCCCGCACTGGATTCCGCCACTCTGACCTTCCAAACTTCTGCAAGCCCCTTCATCGCTTCTGTGACAAGGCCGACATCTCCATCGTTTTTCCATTCACCAGCTCTCTCCTTCTGGAAGGCTCTGCAGTTTTGGACGTTTTCTAGCTCTCCAAAAAATAGCTAGCCTGCTTTGTTGGTGTACAATTTATTTATCTCCTTTTCTTCCCCGCGGGTATATAATGTTGGTATCATCTGAAAAACTCGATGATTGTCTGCTTATCTAGAGCGATTTTATTGATCAATATATTCTTGAGTTGGATTTTCATGCAGAAGTTGGGAATGGGAATTCTTGTAGCTGTTGCTACATTGTATATAGTGCCGTGACTCCCTTTGATTGGTTTGTGTAGGTTGTCCTTCCCCATGGAAAGAATGTTCACGACAGGCATTCTCAAATCCCTAACTCTTTTATCAAGTTGTATATGGGCTCTGGTGTAATGTTATGCTTCGAAATCTGATATTACAGAGTATTGATTCTCTTGACAAGGAAATCATCCCAACAACCGTAAAGATTATCCTGTATGACACGGAAATACTTGTTGGCATCCATACTGATCAAACTGTCAGTGACCACAGATGGCTTCATAGTTCAAGCTGTTGGCCTAGTGCGCTGCAAAATTTAATTCCATGCTATGACAGCCAGCGTTGAGTTCTGGAGCGTTTATTTTTTCTTGTGTTGAAGGGCCCGTTGTTTGTGAATGGTGTGTTCGTTATCGCTTCGCCCCTCGGGCCCCGTTGTTTGGGTACGCTGTCACGCTGTAGCACAGAGATGTTGAGAAATTTCGGGCTGCCTGCGCTATATCTCTATTGGTAATGGTATCAAAGCACCTCATACCGATCAAATCCAACGACAGAGACCGTGCTTCTTCATGTGGATGTATGCAGGGAGCACTAAATTTGGACCAGACGATCTTTCTCTGCGGCTCCTGCCGAAGATCAATCTACATCGTGTTTGTTTCTGTATGTGGAATGATTGAAAGTCGATACTGGGAAGTGTATTAGCTAGTGGGGTAGAAAATTATTTTAATTCAATGGATCTGAATATTTTATTGCCATGGAATGGATAAGTCACGAGGGCAGTTGTAAGTCCATTTCGATCGTTGTTTAGGCAATAGCTTGTTCAGCAGTAACTGAGCAACTAATACCCACGAAGTAATATTATGGTTTGTGAAGCGTCAGGAATTGCAACAACATGAATGGTTTCTTGGGGTAATTTTCTGGTAGGTTTGGTTCGCAAGAATGGCCTATGTAGCTTTAAATCTGATGGAAGAAAACTAGGACGATATATTTCTTTCACAACTGGATCAGATTGATTGAGGTTGCTCAAGGCATAAAGGCGCTCTGCAGAGGAACAGATGGCGTTGTCTAGTGTCATGTTTCGAAAACTGTGGTCTCGGCCTCCATACGCATAAGTGCTCAATTGGCATAAAAGAATCCTCCACAATTTGAGTTTGAATTGGAATTATTCTCCATGTATGGCAAGAGGCATCCTGTACTGTTGTAGTAGATGCAAGTTCTTCTGGTTTGTTGATCATAAAGATCCTCCTTTTGACTTAGTTGTAAGCTTTTTTTGACATCAAGCTCACCAGTTTTATTTCCAACAATTCTCTTTGCTACCAGTGGTTGTTTAACTGTACTTGCAATAGCTGGAGGTGGAAGACCTACTTCAGCTTTAGAAGGAACTGCTTAAGAGACATTGCTGCAGTTTTTTGATACTCTATAAGACTTATATTCAAGAGACAGTTTTTGATGAGCTAACGAAATTGGGTGCCAGAACTTGGTCTATTGTAGATGCTATTACTGAGATTATATGACTATATCAGGTGTTGAGATATAAAAGTTTTCAATAAAAACGAATCTACATTATCTAGTTTGTTGACTCCTTTCAAATTTTGAGAAAGAAAGAATTATAGTGTTGAGTGAATACTTAAGTTGCTTTCTGGTATACTTCAGGACTTTCTTGGCCTACTGTAAAGCAATTCAAGTTGATCCGGTTTCAGCATCTTCGAATTCTACCTATTGCTTCTTGTTGCACACTGATCATTTGCTGCACATTTATAAGAATATTGCTGTATACTGTGAGTGGCTATTACTTTTCTGCATTAAGTAATAGTTTTGATCAGTTTTTAACGCATAAATGGCCAGAATCAGTGAAGTATTAGAGTTCATGAAAACTCTTATACAATCTACTGTTGATAACACATTACAAATCAGCAAAGGATCTCTCTCAGAAATTCAAACATGTCTACAAAATGCACAGGAAAAGATTGATTTTTTGCAGCTTGAGTCTCAGCTACAGCAAGAAGAATTAAAACAGAGTCATTCTGAACATGTTTCTGTTCAGAACATTGAGACTGCAACCCATCAATAGCAAGTCAATAATGTTATTGTTCATTCAAATAAAGCAGCAATTGTACATGCAGATGCAGAAATTCAGTCTGCACTTCCCAAGCCCATCATCAGACCTTGGGAACAGCTTGTCCACAACAAGCACAGAACTGGTCTTGGATATGACAAGGACTTGTCCTTTCATATTCCAGACTATGCCAAGCCCATTCAATTTCAGAGTGCTGGATTCATTCATGACAATTCACCTGCTCCTCATGACAGTTCAGCTTCAGCTGTTCCAGATTCTGCCCCTCTTCCACAGCAACAACAACAACAAAACCAACAGATCGTGAAATGCCAACACTGTGACCGAGTTGGCCATTTGAAAGATCATTGTTTTGATCTTCATCCATGTAAGCACTGTCATAAAACTAGCCATCCTTCACACAAATGCTTCAGAAACAAACTTCCTGCAAGAACAAAGATTCATCTTGGATGGATCGCTTCTTAGCAATGGGCATCAACAGCAAAGAAGATATTCCAAACACATGTCAGAACTTGTTCCAGAATATTGAACAGTCTTGCAGTTGAGTTTCCTCCATCATCTCACCTTGTATCTGACAGGGGGGGAAATGATGGTCATCTACAAGCTTCAAAGTCACATCAAGCGAGCCTGAGCCACAACCTGCCACACCAGTTTCAGAGCTGTAGCCAGAGACAAAGATGCCCGTGAACATGCCTTCAGTTGGCAATCTGGGACACTTCCTCTAGCAAAAGACTTCAGCTTCTTGCCAGTTTTGGAAGAATTCCAGGAACAAAATTGAGAACACTTCCTCTAGCAGAAGACTCCATCTTCTTGCCAGTTTTGGAAGAGTTCAAGGAATTGCATTAAGCATTCCAGAGTTGTTGGTTATCCTTAAACCATCACAGGTTGAGACTTCCCTTTTCAGGTTGAAGTTTTACCTTTTATGCGGGGTGAGACCTCCCTTTTATGGTTGAAGGTTTCCCTCTTTAAAACAATAGGATCACTTCCTCTAGCAGAAAACTTCAGTTTCTTGCTAGTTTTGGAAGAGTTCCGGGAACTGCACTAAGCGTTCCAGTGTTGGTGGTCATCCTTAAACCACCACCCTTTATACCAACATTTCATAGAGCACATTCAGCCTAGTGTTGCCATGCATTTTTTGCACATTTTGTATTACAGCTCTCTTCTTGGACTCATACATAACCCTTCGGATTAAGGGGGCGAATGTTGGACACCTAATCCTCAATGGGTTAGTGCGGAAACCGAATGGACAAAAGGAGTCCAAGAGACCTTGGGATGTGAAACCCACCGGTCACATAATGTACTAAAAATGTATATCATTTGTCAATAAAAATTGTACTGCATGTTTTATCTTTCATATTCTTTCTGGCTGCCCATGTGTGTTTGACAAAAATTGTAAAATCAGTGTCGACAATGAAAGGGAAAATCAGAAGCAAATTATAGAAAAACTAATGCGGCTGGTAAAAAATATGGAGATCAATCAAACTAATTGCGCCAATGATATGAGAACTTTATGCACCCACTTGGAAAAACGTGATAAAGAGATGGAAATCATGAAAATTAAACACTCTGTTCACGTAACCAACATGCAAAGTCAGCATGCTAAGGAAATTGAGACCATGAAAGCTAATCATGATAGGGAAATTAATTTTATGCAAAGCAAGTTATCAGGCTTAGAGGAAAATATGACGATCATGGAACTCAATCATTCAAATCAAGTGACTGCCATGGAAGCAAGATTTCAGGAAGAAATAAGTGTTATTCAGAACCAATTGTCAACTATGGATGATGAAATGACTACCATGACATTCGATTATAATAATCAGTTAGCTACCATGCAAGCAAATCATAAGAAAGAGATAAACTTTATGCAACATTGCTGGATGACCATAAAGGCAAAGGACGATAAAGTAATAAAAGATATGGAAGCTAATCAGATATGTCTTCAGAATAAGTTATTGACCATGGAAGAAGACCATGCCAGGGAAATCAGTGCTATGAAGGTTGAACACTCTAGTCAGATGGATGCCATTACAATACAGGTGCAGAAATTTCAACAACAGTCAGAGGATGAAAGAAACCAAGGAACGTCAATAGATCAGGAGCCTCCTTATCTGCTGCAACAAGCTCCATCTTATTATGAGGTCCTTTGTTCCATTGAAAAGTGGATAAATGAAAGTGACCTGGATAAAAGGGAAATTAATAATCAAGTTGATGCTCACACGGTTAATCCGTAAGTCATAGAATATCAAGTCATAAATCATGGCACCTATGAGATTGATCCATCATCCTTGACAGGGCAGATGCAGAATGAAGAAAGACATGTCACGCATATCTTACATACTTCATCTGAGAGCTTTGAAGCAGAAAGTTCCACGTCGTCAGTGATACAACCTGCCACAAAGAAAAAATGCAAAATAAAGAGAACGAGAAGAAGATTTGATGCATCAGATAGCCACAAGCAACTTGATTTTCGAATAGGAAAAAATCCTACCGTATGCAGAATTGGACATTGCACATCCAAGAAGCAGCCAACAGATTTGCCTGAAAGTAGGCAAATGCTTAGTATGCACTATATTGAACACATCTGATGCCATGGGGCATCCTCTGTATTTCTAACCCTACTCCTTGTTTTTTCAGCATTTTCATTTCTATTTTAGGATTAGATTTACTTTTCATGTTACTAAATGGTTAATAAATGAAGAGCTTATATCTTTCCTGTGCTTAATGTTATATGATGATTTTTGGATGGACGCTACTTATGTTTTGTTGTGTGTTGCATGGATGCAAATTCTGGATTCTCACATTCCTACAATGTAGCAACATGTCCCCAAGTAGAGCCAAATGTTGACCACTACGTGTCAACTACCCATAGCAGTACACCCCCTTTTTTCGCAAAAGAGATAGCGCCTGATCGACGTGTCCGTGCCATTCGACTGTCATTATCAGCGCGATCATGTTATGTTGTAAACCCAGTCTACATGTGTAAATTGTTAATAATCTTAGCAGATCAGTGTCATGTATGTATTTTCCTAGGTAAACCTAATCTTCTAGTGATGATCTACGTTCTGGAAGGATTTTTGTCCAACCGATCCATCATCGGCAAAGTTTTCCTTCAGCTTAATCCCAAAGCCGGAATGGATTTTGTCATTAGAATCTTAGGGGAGTCCTAGTGTGCTAAATCAAGTCTATGTAAAAGTAATTTGGAAATAATTCTAATTATTTGGTTAGGTTATTACAAATTGCTTGATCTGCTAGATTATATTTATGTCGCAAAACTGGGTGGTCTATGACGGTCTATGTCAAATGGGTTTTCCCCCTTGAGATGTAAAATTGTAAAAGTCATGATGAAAAGTGTCTTGAGAGTTAGAAAATGTTTTATCCCCTCATAAGTCCTAGGTCGTAGGTGATTTTTCCAAAGGGCTAAGTTCGAGGGTCCAATAAAAATAATAAAAGATATAAATAATTAAAAATTTAAAATTAACTAAAAAAATAATAATAATAAAATATAAAAATTAAAAGAAGAAAAAAAATTAAAAGATAAATAAAAATTTAAAAATAAATAAAATAATAATAAGTCAAAGTTTTGAGGAAATAAATGCAAGATTTCAATTTTTTAATATATTTAAAATTTCGACGGATGAGATTAAAAGAGATTTTGATCCTCATCGACGATCGAGATCACTTTGATATGGATCACTCGAACTAGCCGTTGGGAATTTTTTCTTTAAATAAGGTGTCAGGGGTCATTTGAGATCATTTGATCTTAGAGTTGTGTGCTAAAGAAAGTTCTCTTGTAGTCATTTTTTATGTGCAATAAAGAAAGACTTTGGGGTTGAAATCTTGCTGGTGTTACTCTTCTGGAAATGTAGTAAGATGTTTTATTTTTCTGCATAAATTTATTTTCAACCATTGATGATAACTTGATGAAGAGTGATTTTAAACACAGGTATCTTGTTTAGTCGCTAGGGTTTGAACGGTAGTTAAATTTCTGAATATGATGGCAGGTATCTCCATTAGATCTGGATTTTAGTATCGTTTTCTCCCTCTTTGTTAATGTTTGAATTAAGCTATGCAGGAAATATTTTTTTGGGTTACCGGGCGTTCAGGGAAGTTCTTGACTGAACCAGTCAACTCCCGAATCGCATTTTCCTAAGACCCCAACCAATTTTGATCCCGAGCTTATCATTAGAATTTCGGTTGCGAATACATGAAGGGTTTTCTGAAGCACCTCATCTTAATTTTAAAATTTAAAAAAAAATATATATATATATATATATCGTGGCATATCGACAAATTTGGCTATTTAGAGCCTCTTAGTCCGTAAATATTGTAATTTTTTTTTAGCTAGGGTTTTGTTTTGAGGTTTCATTATTATTTTGTTTCTGGGCATTTTGTCTTTATCATTGCAGGTATAGATTTTGAAAAAATTTCAAGGTTTTCCATCAGGCAATCTGATCAAGGTTTCCATTATGCAATCTGAAGCAGGAAGGGTTTAAAGGTTTCAGTTTCTCTGCCGCCCAAGGAAAATTTTTATTTTCTACAGAAAATCTCAAATTTTTTTTATGTTGTCTCCCTATCTGCAGCATCTCCACACGCAATCTCACTCCAGCATTCCTCTGCTAGCGTCTTGCTCTCCTCCACATTCCAAATCTACACACAACCTTTTCTTCCACTACTCATCCAAATGCTGATCATTAAATCCGCTATCCTCATACGCAGCTCATCCCTCTCCATGCTATCCCTTGCCAACGCTGCTCATCCTTTCTCGCTGCCACATTCGCTTTCACGCAGCAAACGTTGCAACCTCCACACATTGTTGTCAACATTTCTTCGAATCTGTGTATGCATTTCTTCCTTTATCTCTGCTCATCAATCCCCTCAGCCCTCAGCAAAACCTCATACGCAGTATTTAACTGCATATCCCTACGTCCTCCCTACGCAGCTCCATCCTTCTGCGTTTTACTTCTCCGCAACCTTTAAACATTGCCCACGCTGCTCATTCCTCTGCTTCACACTACCTATCTCTGCTCCTCCAACAAAACCCACAGTTGTATCTCCTTTCACTCTTTTGCTATCACATCCCTATCCACGTGAATCCCTTGCTTCCAAACGCAATTCTGCTGCCCCTTCTCCATATGTGGTTTCAGCTCTCGTACTTGCAAAAAACACACGAATCCCTCCTCATGCCTCCTGTGTAAAGTGTTTCCGCCAAACCTGCAAATATATATATATATATATATATATATATATATATATATATATATATATATTCTTTTCCTTCTTTTCCTTCTTTTATTTACTTATGATCGTTGGTAAGTTTAGATTTTAAGTTTGATTTTTATTTTATTTTTTATTAGAGTTCATTTAAATTAAATTTAGGTTTGATTTCTTTTAAATAAAAAATATAATAAAAAGATTTGAATTTCCTTTTCGTTTGTTTTATTTAGATTTTCATTTAACTTATGAAGTTAGCATTCATATTTTGTTTCATATAGATTAGGTGTTAGTTTAGATTTAGATTAGATTTGATTTAGATTTTAGTTTTTTTTCATTTTAAGCTTAGAATTTTATAAAATAAAAATAAAAATAAAAAGTCATAAAAGGTTTAAATTTTAGATTTTGTTTTGATTTTTTATTTAATTTTAGATTTAGCTTTGCTTATTTCAAGTTTTGTTAGAATTTGATACTCGTTTAATTTAGGATTTGATTTTAGAGTATAGAAAGTTTAATTCTTAGGTTTTTATTTAGTCTTGTTTTCTTTTTAATTTATATTTAAAAAATCAAAAAAAAAAAAAAAAACTTTGCAAAAAGACTAATTAAAAATTGGAGATTCCTTTTAAAGTCTTTTTTCTATTGTGTTATTGTTAAATGTGCTTAAATGTTTATATTTGAAGATTAACAATTTGAATCTGGTTAGCATTTAAATTTTATGGTTGTTTAAAGCATTCAATCTTTAGAAATTTAATTGTTGGATCATTATTAAAGCGTTGTGAGCTTATTGAATAGCTTGTATTGCTTGGGATATTTGATGATAAGCGATTGTTTTACAAGGTTCATATTTCTGCATCATTTAATAAATAATCATTTAATTATTAACTCCATAAGGCACTGGTACATTAATTTCTAAAATCAATCAGGTGCTAAATTGCCTTACTGTGTCTCCCAACCCAACTGGTCAATAATTGGTCTTCCTTTATCCCATAGGGTCTACCCCCCTTAGCCTCGGGAGACGGCTTAAACGTAGAGATCGAGGATCAGGGTGACAGCCCCCAGTTTGAGCGTTGTCACGCTGCCCAGACAATTTGTGCGACAACAAATTCCTTAAGTATAAACTTAGGGAAAATAAAATATTAAAGTGAATTAATATAAAATTGTGTTAGAATGGTCAAAAAGTCACAGATCAAGCCAAATCTAGTCTTAGCCGTTGATTAGGGACTTAATCTCGACCGTTGATTTGTCAACGGGAAAAGTATAAGAGGAGGCTTGAGGATCACTTAGAGAACACACTAAGAGATCAAGATTTCGACTTTCTGAGGCTGGGTTTGCTGAGAAAGTTGAGAGAATGATCAGAGTTGCAGCTGAGGGGCAGTGAATACAGAAGCAGAGAGGCAGAAATAGCACCGGGAGGATCAGTGCAGTAGCCGGAGAGAGGGATGCAGAATCAGCAAGGGTTCATGCAGAGCCAGCCAGGGCTCACGCAGAGGCAACCAGGAGCTGCGCAGTGCCTCAGAGGGCCAACGTGGGTGACGCAGAGGGTCAAAGAACTGACACAGTGCCTCCAGAGGCTGACGCAGGCCAAGCCAGAGTGACATTGGGCTAACGCTGGGCGAGAGAGAGCTGACGCAGTCCCTAGAGGCTGACGTTGGGGTTTCGTGGAGCAAATTGGAGCTGTGAAGCTACCGAAGTGTTTATCCGGGGTTTCAGCCAGAATATATGTCTCCGACTGAGAGGTACTAATGCCGAGATTTTTCTCTGTTGGCTGAGCCAGATTTGGCACCAAAATTGTATTCTAAAACTGCTTAATAAATCAAACCCTCAGATAGCTGCATTGGTTTTCCCGCATTGGGTTTTTCTGGGGACATTAGTCCAAAAACAGCAGTGTCACTTGTATGCTTGTTTCTATTTCCTTCAGTTGATGATCTGTAATGTCTTGAACATGTACTTGTATTTATTTTTAGTATTTACATGGTAAATAACTTGTTGATTAATCAAAACAAGTAGGAAGGAATAAATCAGAAAGTACATGAAGGGTTTCTAACTGTTAGACTTAGAAACTTCAACATCAGCTCCTTCACGCAAACAACTATAAATAGTCTATGGTGCGGATTTATCTTCTATGTGGTGCGGATTTGTGATGCAGACTTGTCTCTTTGTGTGGTGCGAAATTCTCTCTTGCATGGCCTCACGTTTCTCTCACATCTAGTTCAGGAATTTTTCTATCGCATAGCTATAGAACTACATTCGCATTACAGAACTTGCACTAGTTATAATATTGGCTATAGGATTATTCTCTTGATCTATACTCTCACAGGATCTCTCTCTTGACTCATCTTTAGGACCATACTATGGCTACAGGATTATGTAATAATTTGATCTCACTTATACAGACTCGCATCTCTTGTATGGTATCATTATTACCGATTTTTGTAATTCCTCTACGTCAAGAACCTCGCTCCAGTGGTATGTATGGATCCTTGCGTATAGTATTGGCATGGCATCTCTGTATTGACACGGTTCCTCTGTGTATGGCATTAGTATGGATCTTTGTTTGGATATGATTTCCTTGGCACAATATAGCCTCGACATATTAATATCAGCATAGTCCACAGTCTATTGATCACTGCGATGGTTATTGGTCTCGACACAGTCTATTGATCTCTGTGATGTATGGCTTTGACGATTCACTTTCTTCACAGTGGTATTTATGGCATCATCGCAACATTCACATCACAAGCTTTATGTATGGCATTACAGTTTAGTATGGCACTCGCACTTTGGCATGACACTCACAATTTGGTATGGCACTCACAGTTTGGTATGGCACTCACACTATGACACAACATCGTTACAGTTGGTATGACATGTTCATGGCATTGTTACTGTGGGCAATATAATTGGTATCATTACAATTTGTATGACATTGTTACCCTGCAACCATGAAGGCATTGGTTCTTTGCTATATGTATGGTTGTATGACACGTTCCTCTACAACATAGTTGGTTTGTATGGTATCTTCCACTACAGCGTGAATGGCATCAATTTATTACTTTACTTCTCTACAATATATTGCCATTCCTACTCAATTAGTATGGCGTAGGAACTCTATATATGTGTGTGTGAGTGTGTGTGTATGTGTGTGGCTCAAATAATCTTTCCAATGACATCAATTGGCATCAACCTATATGATTCTCAATATTTCTAAGATGTGCCAATAACCTTGAAGAGAAACCCTAATGAGGATTGTAATCTTGTAGAAACATTGACTTGGACTCTAAGCAATAATCTATAGCACGAAGTCTTGACAGTATGGATGAAGACAGTTTGGCAGATCTATTTTTGAACATGATGTCAATGGCTAAGCTCTCATAAACTTATTCTTGGCAATGTTAGATATGGTGGTGTGTCTTAGCAACAACATTCTCGGATGTTAGTTCAAAAACGTAGTAGTGAACTGACTTGGGTAGGCTCTAGGTGGCCTGATGTTATGATATAACTCTCTATGTATGTACTTTGTATCTCGGCTGAACAATTGATGAATATCTAATAGAAAAATAATAATTGAATTTCAGGTTTTCCTCCTTGTGGGGTTTTTCCTGGTCTCCGACCAAATCCTGGTATCTCTATCTATGCATGCTTTTCTTCTGATTGTTCTGTTGCATTGTTGATGATATTGTTCTTTCTACATAATTACTAATGATTTGATGATGTTATGGGGTGCATGCATATGTAGATGATGAAATGCAATTATCTTAGGCAAATAACAATATAGCCCTGCTAACTATGTACATAGTCCAAGAAGTAGAGTATATAGCAGCAAACAAATTTTTTTGAGTCAATTTCATCATTATAATCCCAAATTCTGCAATATTATTGTAAATTATTCTAGTATGACTATTAAGCCATGTAATAACACCTAGGTAAGCCTATGATTCCTCTCAAAGGATTTCATCCTAGCAAGCTTTTTAGCCTCTCCAAATTATGTGTGTTTGTAAACACGAAGAATTGGCAAAGTTTTTCTCCCAGATATACCCCAAAGCTAGGGTGGAATTCTTTGATGAGGTCTTAGGTGAGTCCTAGTGTTTATCGAGTCTGCATTTTTCATACTAGATCATGTGTCTTGTCGCATAATTTGGTTAAGGCTCAAAAGTCTATGTCTATGTGATCCAAATTGGATCCATAAAAGAACTGTCAAAGAACCATGACTGTATCAGGTCCGGACAAATCTCCAAAGAATTCAAAACCGCGATCAAAAACACCCCTGAACCAGTGGCAATGGCAACCAGCATGGAACGACGAGGACCACGGTCAAAGTGCGCTTACCGAGGCCCATGGAGACTACATAGGAGGTCAAAGTAGCCCCTAAGAGCCCCGGATCGGGAAAAGCAGGTGGATTTCCGAGCACTCGGTCGCGTGGGGGAACTGGAGAACCGCGAGCGCAAAGGCGAACAGCGCTAAAAGGACAAAGGCAGGACCTGCACTTTGGAAACCGGCGGTATTGATCACGGCGCCCTCAAACGGTAAGCGGTTTTGGATGGAAGCGGAGCAATCCCACTCAACGATCGACGCATGGCAAGCGGAGGTGAGAGAAAACCGCCATCGATCGCGCGTTATCGGTCGAGCAAGTCAACCGCGCGGGACATGCGTATGGCATCAAATCTAGAGGCCCCAGATCGAACGGCTGAATCGACGAAGGAATACGTCGCGATTTGTAAAGATTTGGAATCCGTTTGACCGCGACGGTGGAGGAAAGACTTCATCCACGACGTAACTGAAGAAACGAACCGATGAAGTAGGTTGGTGCCATTTAGAGGAGGACAAGTGGCCACTTCCTGAGCGTTCATGATGACGCTGAACAGGGAACTCCAAGCGCAGCTGCAGAAGGTGAATTGACAGAGGCAAAAGAGGAACCGAACAGGCATGGGAATGAATGGCTGAAAACCATGAACAGCGGAAAAATACACAGTCAAGTCGGGAGACGAAAAAGAGAAGACAGAGAGACCAGAATCCCGAGAGGAGGACGGAATACACAGAGAAAGAAGACAGTGAAGCAAAAGCAGAAAGAGGACAGAGGGCCGAGCTGACCAGTGACAGCGTCAAGCACCAAAGGCTTGAAAGATTCAAGCCATCCCATAGAGGAATCTGTCCACACTGAGCACCACATTTGGCTCTTTCCACTGTAGACTAGAAGGTCACAGAGCTAGTAGGAAGAAGAAGAGTCTGTGTACTCTAGTGGCTTGGGGAATCCAAGAACCACCCTGCCAAGCAAAACCTGCTTCAGGAGAACTCACATTGAGTCCCTGTATTGTAATTCTCTACTTAAAGGCACAATAAAACAAGGCCACCACTGAAAGCTGGACCGGAGATGTAGCCCTAGAGAATAGGGTGAACTCCTTATTAAAATTCTTGTGTCTTTGTGTTTGCTTACTGTATTTCTCTGTTGTCTTTCCATTTTATTGTCTATGTATTGGCAATCTGATCGATCCGTTGCTTCAATAACACAGAACACACACCAACACATGAGTCTGTAATACCTTTGTTTAATAAATCTTCAACTGAGGTCACTCATAGGGTGATTATCAGATCAAGTGGTATCAGAGTTTAAGGTTGTAAGGTTAGACAAGCTTGTGTTGGTTTAGCTGTTGAATGCTCACTAGATCATAAGCTCAAATTAGGAGAAGGAGAGTTGGTCAAAACTAATCCTGAAATTGGGAGAGTCTATCCTCGGAAGACAATGTCAGAGGAAGGTTCTATGGGGCCAAACCCTCAATTCATGGAAATTTTCCTAGCTATAAAGTCTATGGTAGAAGAAATGTATAGGGACTTTAAAAAGCATAAAGATGAAGATTCATCAGGTTCTAAACAAGATAGAAAAGAAAATTAGTCTCATTCCCATGACCACTCAAAAGGAAAAGGGAAAGGGGAAAGCTTTCTCACACCTCCTAATAGCCCTATGCATAATAAGAAAGCATCTTTGATTAAGCTAGATGTTAAATTTTATTTGCCTATATATGATGGTGAGCTAAATGCTGAAAAGTTGGACAATTGGATTAGACAAATTGATGTGTATTGCAGAGTGCAGAACATCAACTCAGACAAGAGAAAAATTCAGCTGGCAAGCCTACGCCTAGGAGGCACTGCCTTGGTTTGGTGGGAAGACAGAACCCAAGCTCATATGAAAAAACATGGTAAGACCATCTTTGTCAGGAGTGAATTTGTTGCTGCAATCAAAAAGCAGTGCTATCCATTGGCCTACATGCAACAAGCCATGATGAGTTGGCAAACTCTTCAGTAGTTGAAAGGGCAAAGTGTGCAAGGGTATACTCAAGAGTTCAGAAAGAGAGCATTGATGTCGGGCATCTCATTAGACTCACCAGAGACTCTTTTGAAGTACATTGGTGGTCTACACAGCTACATGAGGCATACCATCCTCATGTTTAATCCCACTAGTATAGATGAGGTATCTATACAAGCTACTCATCTAGAAGCTAGAGGAAAGGATGGAAATACAGAAGTTGGGGGACCATACCAACCCACTGTAAGCAAGAGCAAGGAGAAAAGAAAGCAGAAGTGGAAAGCAAGAAAGGCCAACACTGCACAGAAAGGCAAAGCTTCATGCACTCACTGTAAAAAGGAGGGGCATGATGATGAGCACTGTTGGATTCTGCATCCAGAGCTGAGACCTAAGAAGTCCGAGGGCAAGAAGAAGAAAACTGTTGCAGCTATTCAGAAAGATTTGGGGTCAAACTCGGGAGATGAAACAATCATTGCAGCCACAGGTATAAAAAGTAAGAATTTTGAAGCATCTACTAGTAATTCTGCTCAAACTATTATTGATGAAGAACATGAGAGAAAAAGACATGAGCTTTTTCATATTCGAGTTATTTCCAAATATCAAAAGATTGATACTTTGTTTGATAGTGGCTCAAAGGTAAATTTGATTTCTGAAGCAATTGTAAAGAAAATGGGATTAGTAACTACACCTCACAAGAAACCATATCCATTAGGATGGTTGAATGATAAAACACAACTACAAGTGACTAGACAATGTAAACTCAAGTTTCCTTTTGGGTCAGCATTTGTAGATGAGGTTGAGTTAGACATAATTCCTTTGGATATATGTGGAATTGTTTTAGGAAGTCCTTACTTATATGATAGGAAGGCTATTTTCTATAGAGCTGAGAACAAGTATCTACTTGTTAAAGATGGAATCGAATACTTTGTAAGAGCTCATAAGCTCAAGAATAATTATACTCTCATAAACTCTGGGCAGATGAAAAGAATGATAAATTCATGCAAATAATTCTTACTAATGGTTGTAAAGGAAAATAAACCTGATAAAACCAATGTATTTTAGGGCTGTAATGCTCAACAGCAAGCTGATATAGAAAACATTGTTTCAGAATATGATGTCCTGTTTCAGGAACCTAAAGGTCTGCCACCCAAAAAGGAAATAGTACATGATATTATTTTGCAGCAAGATGTTCCATTGCCTAACATTGGGATGTACATGTTGTCTGCTTTAGAGAATGCTGAAATCAAGAAGCAGGTGCAGGAGTTGCTCGAGAAAGGGTTCATCAGGCCTAGCACATCACCATGTGGGTCACCAATCGTTTTGGTGAGAAAGAAAGATGGCTCGTGGAGAATGTGCATTGACTACCAAGCACTAAATAAGATAACAATCAAAAATTGTTATCCCCTTCCTCGCATAGATGATCTTTTAGATCAATTGAAGGAAGTTGTTTATTTCACCAAGTTGGATTTGCACAGTGGATACCATCAGGTCAGAGTTGCAGAGCAAGATGCATGGAAGATTGCTTTCAAAACAAAGCAGGGATTGTATGAGTGGCTGGTTATGCCTTTTGGCTTGACCAATGCTCCTGCTACTTTCATGAGATTAATGAATGATGTACTCAAAGCTTTTCTTGATGATTTTGTTATTGTGTATCTCGATGACATTCTGATTTTTAGTAAAACGTGGGAAGAACAATTAAAGCATGTTAAGCAGACATTAGATGTTTTGGAAGGAGAAAAACTTTATGTTAAACTCTCAAAATGTGAATTTGGCAAAACATCTCTAAATTATTTGGGTCATATAGTAGGGGGAGGTGAATTGAAAATAGATCCCTCTAAAGTGGCATTCATTGTACACTAGCCTAAACCCAAGTCTGCTACAGAAGTGAGAAGCTTCTTAGGAGCAGCACAATATTGGAGGAAGTTCATTTCTAATTTTTCCTCAATTGCAGCTCCCTTACATGCTTTGACAAGATTGAACAAGGTGTTTCAGTGGGGAGACAAACATCAAAAAGCCTTCGACACCTTGAAAGAAAAGATTAGTACAGCACTTGTACTAGCACTGCCTGATCTACAAATACCATTTGAAATCCAAACAGATGCCAGTGACTATGCCATGGGAGCAGTGTTGACACAGCACGGTAAACCCATATGTTATCATTCTGAGACTTTTAATCATGCAGTTGTTAACTATCCTACATATGATAAGGAATTGTATGCATTAGTTCAGAGTGTCAAGAAGTGGAAACATTACTTAATGGGCAAAGAGACAGTAATACATATTGATCATCAACCACTTCAATATCTACACTCCCAAACTAAGTTGCAACAATCAAGGCATTACAGATGGATGGGTTTTCTACAACAGTTTCACCTAGTCATCAGATATAAAAAGGGCCTACACAACAAAGTTGCAGACATGTTATCTAGACCCATTATAAATGCATCTACTATACTTAAGCATAATTCTGTACTACATGAAAGTTACAATGAACAATATGCTCAAGATATGGACTTTAAAGGTGTATATGCAACTTTGAGTCAAGGCAAAAAGGTAGAAGAATTGGACTATCATGTGAAGGACCCACTCTTATATCATTGTGGGAAACTCTACATTCCACAAACCGAGAGTGTAAAGATAATTAGGGAAGCACACACTTCTCTGATATCAGGTCACTTTGGGGTTAAGTAAAACAGTTGCACAGCTGCAAAGATTTTGTTACTGGCCGAAAATGAATGAGATAATTTCTAGATATGTAAGATGGTGTACTATGTGTGCTAAAAGCAAGCCCAGCAATAGAAAACTAGGCTTGTACACTCCTTTACCAGTTCCTTCTCACCCTTGGGAAAGTGTTTCAATGGATTTTGTTGGAGGACTGCCTAAATCTAGGAAAGGTCATGATTATCTATATGTGGTTGTGGATAGGTTCAGCAAAATGCGTATTTTGATACCTTGTAATAAACAAATTACAGCTGAACAAACTGCAAAATTATTCTTTGAGCATGTATGAGTTCATTTTGGATTACCCACTTCTATTGTATCTGATCGAGACACCCGATTTGTGGGGAAGTTTTGGTCAAGTTTGTGGGAACTGATGGCCACTCAACTAAAGAAAAGCACAACTTTTCATCCACAAACCGATGCCCAGACAGAAGTAGTTAACAGGACAATGATCCAGTGATTCAGGGAATATTGCAACAAACATCCTAAGTTTTGGGATGAACATTTGTGTTATGTGCAGCATGCTTACAACAGAGCCAAACACTCTTCTACACAGAGATCTCCTTTTGAGACCTGTTTTGGTTTCATACCAAGGTCTCCTTTGGATTTTATCTTTGGTAAAGATACCATGGTTGATGGACATAGTGATGTGGACAAGGCAACTAGGTTCATTGAACAGATTCAGGAGATTCACCAGGCAGTACAGGAACAGCTAGAAAAGGGCCAAGTTAAATACAAGGCTAGGCATGACAAGCATCGCATGGAGCATAGTTTTCAAGTTGGAGACTAGGTCTAGCTGTATATCAGCAAGGACAGGATGCAAGGTAAAGGTAAAAAGCTAAACCCTATCAGGTATGGCCCTTTTAGGATACTTGAGAAGATTGGTGAAAATTCTTTTCGCCTTGATCTACCAGCTTACATGCACATCTACTTAGTCATAAATGCAGATTGTTTGAGATTGTTTGAACCTTCAATGATTGAGGATCCTGAAGAGCAAAGTCAATTGCCTTCTATTGATGACCTGCTACCTGAATATCTTAATGAATTGCAGGAAGACACAGTCTTGGACAGGAAGGTGAGGACGACGCGCAGAGATGTTGAGTACCTCAGAATTGGACTCAAAGGTTCGAAGCCGAGCAGTGCAAAGTGGATTGAGATGGGACAAGTGAGACAGCAGTATCCTCACTTAGTCGTTGCTTGAAAGAAAACCAACTTTTGGTGGTCCAAAAGCTTTTTTCAGTGGAAAGGCCATGATCCGAATTGGATCCATAAAAGAACTGTCAAAGAACCATGACTGTATCAGGTCGGGACAAATCTCCAAAGAATTCAGAACCGTGATCAAAAACACCCCTGAACTAGTGGCAATGGCAGCCAGCATGGAACGATGAGGACCTCGGTCAAAGCGCACTGACCGAGGCCCATGGATACTGCGCAGGAGGTCAAAGTAGCCCCTGGGAGCCCCAAATCGAGAAAAAGAGGTGGATTTTGATGCGCGATTAGCGCTAATCACGCATCGCTGGGCGAACAGGGCCGAAATGGAGGAAGCCCGAGCACTCGGTCGCATGGGGGAACCGAAGAACCGCGGGCGAAAAGGCGAAAAGCGCTAAAAGGACAAAGGCGGGACCTGCACTCTGGCAACCGACGGTATTGATCGAGGCACCCTCAAACGGTAAGCGGTTTTGGATGGAAGCGGAGCAATCCCACTCAACGATCGACGCTTGGCAAGCGGAGGTAAGAAAACTATCGTTGATGGCGCGTTATCAGTGAAGCAAGTCAACCGCGCGGGACGTGCATATGGCGTTGGATCTGGAGGCCCCAGATCGGACGGTTGAGATCAAGCCCGATGGAGGAAGCGGAATCGACGAAGGAATACGCCACGATTTGTAAAGATTTGGAATCCGTTTGACCGCCACGGTGGAGGAAAGACTTCATCCACGACGTAACTGAAGAAACAAACCGACGAAGTAGGCTGGCGCCATTTAGAGGAGGACAAGTGGCCACTTCCTGAGCGTTCATGATGACATTGAACAGGGAACTCCAAGCGCAGCTGCAGAATGTGAATCGACAGAGGCGAAAGAGGAACCGAACAGGCATGTGAATGAATGGTTGAAAACCATGAATAGCAGAAAAATACATAGTCAAGTCGGGAGACGAAAAAGAGAAGACAAAGAGACCAGAATCCCGAGAGGAGGACGGAATACACAGAGAGAGAAGACAGTGAAGCAAAAGCAGAAAGAGGACAGAGGGCCGAGCTAACCAGCAGCAGCGTCGAGCACCAAAATCCCGAGAGGAGGACGGAATACACAGAGAAAGAAGACAGTGAAGCAAAAGCAAAAAGAGGACAGAGGGCCGAGCTGACCAGCGACAGCGTCAAGCACCAAAGGCTTGAAAGATTCAAGCCATCCCATAGAGGAATCTGTCCACACTGAGCACCACATTTAGCTCTTTCCACTGTAGACTAGAAGGTCACAGAGCTGGTAGGAAGAAGAAGAGTCTGTGTACTCTTGTGGCTTGGGAAATCCAAGGACCACCCTGCCAAGCGAAGCTTGCTTCAGGAGAACTCACATTGAGTCCCTGTATTGTAATTCTCTGCTTAAAGGCACAATAAAACAAGACCACCATTGAAAGCTGGACCGGAGATGTAGCCCTAGAGAATAGGGTGAACTCCTTATTAAAATTCTTGTGTCTTTGTGTTTGCTTACTGTATTTCTCTGCTGTCTTTCCATTTTATTGTCTGTGTATTGGCAATTTGATCGATCCGTTGCTTCAATAACACACAACACACACCAGCACATGAGTCTGTAATACCTTTGTTTAATATATCTTCAACTGATGTCACTCATAGGGTGATTATCAGATCACTATGTATATTTCCCCTTCAAAGTTTTGAAATTGTAATATTTGATGTAAAAGTGTGTCTAGGAATAATTTAGTGCATGGTTACCCATACCTAGACACCGTGGCTAAATTATTTTTCTTTAGATACACTTAGAGAGTGGAAAATAATTAATCCCCTCTTGATTCTTTTTAATTTTGATTTCTAACAAAAATAAAATCAAAATTAGGCTAGAAATTATCCAAAAAAATAAAATGAAGGGAAAATAAATTACCCTCCAAGCGGGAAATCATCAAAAATAATAAAAGAATTACTTGTCCAAAAAGAATTAAATTTTAAGGGTCCTCCATCAAGGGAAAAATCGAATTTTTAAGAGAAATTGACCCTTTAGGACCTTGGTGGTTAAGTCAAAATGAATTTTTTGACGATAAAAGTCCAAAATATTATTTTTTGGACTAGGAAAAAAGAGGTTTAAGAGAAATTCGAATTTTTCCTCAAAATAAAAGAATGAAATTCAATCAACCGAGGAGATCAATTTATTTCAAAAGAAGATCGATGGATGAGATTATTTTCATGAAGATGAACCCAACTAGTTGTTATTTCCGATAACCATATTGTTGACATGAGCAATGGACGGGTTTAGCAGGGCTCGAGATGGCGACAGTTGAATCCGGGAAGTCGTAGGGCCCACACTTGGCGAGGCACAGGAAAGGTTGTCAGGGTAGGGAGGGCATCTAGAACGAGGCTTGCTCGAGGACAACCGCATTGGGAATGGTGTGAAATGGGGGTTTAGGGTGACAATAGGATGGAGGTCAGGTTTTTTTGCTTTATGTTGCATTACCGTTGTGCTGCTGACAATAAAGTCTGCACACGCCCGCTGAAGGAGAACTAGTTTTCGAGATCTTGGGGCGCCTACAAACTGCAAATAATGGAAAGGGAAATGGTCAAACAACGGGATGGTTTCGATCTGGAACCTGAGCCTGAGGATATATTGTCGGTATGGGGGTTGGAGGTCATGGAACAAAACATTGAGCAGTATATTCATCCAATGGAAAGGGAAATGGTCAAACAACAGGATGCCGTTGATCTGGACCCCAAGCCTAAGGATATTTTGTCGGTATGGGGGTTGGAGGTCACGAAACAGAACATTGAGCGGTATATTATTCCAACTGCATTGCCAAGAGGGAAGAGATGTGGTTCAAGAGAGGGATGGAAACAGGGGAAATCGTCAGGGCTTCTGGAGGAGAGTTTTAGTCTGACTAAACTAGAAAACTGGGGATTAGGGAAGGAGCTGGAAGGGGGGCAGGGGGCGTTACTACCTGAGCCTGACTGCGTAGCCAAAAACGCGAAGGTCCTCCAAGTAAGTAATCATTTTTCTAGCCCACTTAAAGATTTCTATTCGAGAGGGTTAGAAAATATTGTCATCAGTTGTGGTTTCAAGGGCCAAGAAGGTCTGAAATCTTTCATTGTGGAAGATTTGGGATCGATAGAAGCCATGAGAGGGTTATGGTTGGACAACACAGTTGCATGCAAGATCCCTTTGCATTTCTGAAGAGGAGAAACCCTCAATCAAGATTTGAGCTCACTTGTGGGCTTACCAGGGCTAATCGGACAAGGGAAGCCTCTGAATGGTGCTCAGAAGACGCCGGAGGCAAGGAGGGGAGAAAATTGTGAACAACAAGGGGTTCGTTGAGACCCATCGTATTTTGCAGACAGGGAGGGCTTTATAGAGGCAGAGGGGTTTTCGGAAGTAAGAGAGCCACCACTCTTAGTGGGGAAGGTAGCACAGGCGGAAGAAGGAGGTTTAAACAAACTCAGAAACAGTTGGAAGGAGGCGCGTTCTGAACCACTCTAGGAAGTTGCTATCAATGTGGAGGAGACCACATCGGGGATGGGGAAGGGGGGCGGGACAGGAAGATAGGGGAGAAACGGAAGAAAAATAAGTTAATAAGGAAGAAAGAGGAAGTTTCAAATCTAGTTCTAGGAATCGATCTCCAAATCTATGAAGCCATGGAGGCAGTGGAGTTAACATTGGTTGGCATGGCAAAAGGAAAAAGTGTGTACTGCAAATTACATTTAGGAATGGACAGTTAATGTTGATTTAGGGTATAGCATCGGATGTGCTCTAGCCATGAAAATTGGTGGAGAGGCTAAAGCACATGAGATCTCCAAGACACGGAAATGGTTTGGACAGAATGTACCTGGTTTGGGAGATACTAAAATAATTAATATTTTTAATGGAGTTCCTAAGTCTAAACTTAGGAAAAATAAAATATTAATGGGTATTAATATAAAACTGGGTTAAAAGGTTCCAAAAGTCATGGATCAAGCCAAATCTAATCTTAGTCGTTGATTAGAGATTTAATCTCGGTCGTTGATGGATCAATGAGAAAAGTATAAGAAGAGGCTTGAGGGTCAGTTGGAGAACACACTAGAGTGATCAGTGATTCATTTTGCTAGAGCGGGGTTGCCAAGAAAAGTTGAATCAATGATCAGCTGCAAGGGGCAGTGAGTACGAGGCAGAGAGGCAGAGACAGTACTGGGAAACCATCGCAGAAGCAAAGAGAGCGAGAGAAGCAGCCAGTCCAGGCTACGTAGAGCCCAGCAGAGTCAGCGCAAAGGCGAGAGGGGTTGCATCATTCACGCAGAGGCTGTTGGAGTGACACAAAGGGTCCCAAACGCTGCGTAGTGCCTCAGAGGGCTGACGCAGAGGGTCCTGGGGCTGACACAAGTCAACAAGAGGCTGACGCAGAGGCCAGATGGGCCAACGCTGAGCTTCAGTTGTCCCGGAGAGGATTTCGTGGGACAAGTTTTCTAAATACCTGTTTCTGAATATAGAGGTATTGTTGTCGTGTATTTTTCTCTGTGAAGTGAGCTGGTTAGGCACCCAGTGGTACTCAAGGAAAGACTGCATAATAATATAACCCTCAGAATAGCTGCATTGGTTTTCCCGCATTGGGTTTTTCCAGGGACATTTGTCCAAAAATAACGGTGTCACTTGTTACTTGGGAGCGAAAGCAAGGAACCGGAGCGAAAGCAAGGAACGGGAGCGAAAACGGGTGCGGGAGCGACATTTTCAGCAGCTCCCAGTTTGGGAGCGAATCCCAGAGCATTTTTTATATAATATATATATTTTTTTATATTTTGATACATGTATGTCAACAAAAACATGTAGAATGATGAATTACATAAAAAAACATAGATTGAACCATATAACAACAATCATCTAGAAGATATAATCTTCATCAACCACGTCCACAAGTTCGTAACATAGTAACATACAACACATTGAGTCTCATGATTCATCAATCTTAAAGTTTCAAGCTTTCAAAATTCAATATATAACATTCATCATTGTTGATCACCAAAGTTGTACTTGTAAGCTAAGTGTAACCATTACAACAAATAATATCTAACATGAAATGAAATGAAACAACTTTAAACTTTCATGAAGCATCATATTCATAATTCATTACTAATGAGTTATAATCTCCAACTTCAAACTTAAATTGTCATATATTGTTTAAAAAAATATCATAATAAATATGAAAGAGTCAATAGTTATAAAAACTACTAGAAACTAGAAAAGACAAGTAAATGTATTATCTATTGCTTATGCTTAGGCCTCTTGCCACCACGAGAAATGTCTAATTTTTTAGTCTTGTTAGAAAATCAGGATCTTTGTCATTAATATCACCCTCTAAGCATTAATATCCAAAGGTATCTGTGAAAATTCTATCACTGCAGCAAATGATTACTTTTCCTACTTATTCCACAATAAGTTATTTATGAAATTACTTCAATAAACATTAAAATAAATATTGCTACAGATATCACACCGTAATACAGAAACAAACATATGCACAAGAATCAACACATTGACACAGTTATTTTGGACAACACTCCCCAGAAAAACCCAATGTCGGAAGACCGATGCAGCAAGGGAGGTTTTTGATTATTCAGAAATTCTTCAGTACAATAGGGTGCCAAATTGGCTTACCCACAGAGAGAAAATTTCTCCAGCACTCCTCCCAATCCCAATGTCAGCCCGGCTGACCTCTTCGTGGCTCTCAGACCCTCTGCGTCAGCCCCTGCTTGACTGTATCAGCCCTGGACCTATCTGCGTCACCCATGCAGGCCTAGTTAATGACTGTGCAATCTCCTGCTACCTTTGCGTCTGCTTGAAATGCCCTACGTCTACCTCTGCGTTGATCTCTAGTGGTTGATCCCATTTCTCTGTTCCGTACTTGTTGTCTCCTGATTGCTCACCAAACCACTGGTTCAATTTCTCAGCTAACCCCACTCCAGAAATTGAACTGACTGGGTCTCCCTCAATGTGTTCTCCAAGTGACTCTCAAGCCTCCTCTTATACTTTTCTCGTTGACAAAACAACAGCCGAGATTAATTCCCTAATCAACGGCTAAGATTAGACCTGGCTTGATCCATGACTTTTGGACCATTCTAACGCAGTTTTATACTAATTCACATTAATATTTTAATTTCACTAAGTTTAGACTTAGGGGCTCCATTAAAAATATTAATTATTTTAATATCTCCCAAACTGTTTGGAATCTGCCCAAACCCTTTCTGGGTATTGGAGATCTCATGTGCTTTAGCCTCTCCACAATTTTTTGTGGCTAGAGCACATCCGATGCTACCCCAAATCAACAATGTCTTTGTCATTACCTCTATATCTGTATAGGGATCTTTGTCATTAATATCACCCTCTAAGCATTAACATAAGATAGAAAAAGTATAGCATGTCAAGTCAAGATTTTGTTTGAGTGATGCGTACATTTTTAGGAGGGTCATGATAGAGGAGTTCAACAATCAATGCCACTAACATCAAGGTACATAGAGGGATTGGTGTTCTTGATTAAATACGAGTGCCATACCCTAATACATGACAATATTCATTGGAAACATTGCAATCCCCCAATCCCGAAATCCTGAAAAACTGATAAGTCTGTTGGATTTTGAATGAAATCTAAAACTCTACTTTCTCCATATCAAATCCAATGAGGTCAGAACCACTTTCAAACATCTTGAGTCATTTCATGGTAATGTTAAAAATTTAAGTAAAAGTGACATTCTCCTTAATCTTCATAATCTTCATTGAAAATGAAGATTAAGGAGAATGTCACTTTTACTTTAAGAATTTAACATTACCATGGATCGCAAAAACTTAAAACTTATTTGTTTCTTTGAAAACAAATTGCATTTGGAACATTACTGCAAAAAAAAAAAATTGCAAAAAAGGCTAAAGGCTCCGGAAAAGACGGAGCGTTTTTTTTAGGGAGTGTGCTCCCGAGCCGGTCCTGCTCTAAGCGCGAATTAGGAGTGGGAGCGAGGGGGGGGGAGACACTCTCCTGCAACCCTAGTGCAGAGGAAGATGCTCCTAGAGAATTAGCTAGGGTCATAACAGATGCAAAAGGGAGAGCAGATAGATGTCTTCCTCAGTCGGTTGAAGGAGATCCGTGACCAATTGACTTCCATAGGGGCCACGCCGAATCAAGAGTTGATGCTAAGGACTGCACTTAACGAAGTCTCCAAGGAGTTGGAGACATTTGTCCAAAGCATACTTGGCAGGGCAAGTCTTCCAGATTGGGAAGAACTGTGGCCGGCTCTTTGTCAAGAAGAGATCAGACGGCTGACCAAGATGGAATGTAGCTGCAAAGGGGTCAGCAAGAAGGGAGAGGATGCGACTCTGGCATTGGCAGAAAAGCAAGAGAAGAGGAAGAAGAAAGACATCTCCAAGGTCAAGTGCTTCCATTTTGGGGAATTGGGTTGTTAGGATATTCCAACACATAGGAAATAGTTAAGTTCAACTTGGTCTAGTATAGAGTTAGGTATAGAGTTAGGTAAAGTGTGTTTCTTTACCGTTGTACATTTTGTAACTTACAATCCGACGGTCACGATATGTAGTGATCTGACGGTTCACTCTCTCCTCGGTATTACCGACACTTGATCCGTGGCTTGACACCCGATTGGTCCATGAGTTCTATTTAAAGCGCATGGAGGGTCATTGTTCGGGTAATCCGTGCATGAGAGAAGCTTATGTAAATTTTCATTCTTTGATTAATAAATTGCCTGTAGTAGCCACGTTGGCGCAGGCCGTGGACTGTTTCCCTCTTTGAGGGTTTTAACCACGTCAAAAATACTGGTGTATTGATCTGTGATCTGGTTGTGAGCGGTGTCCTTTTGGTGTTCTTTCTGAGGAACTTACCCTGTAAATTCCTACATGGTATCAGAGCTATTTGAGGGCCGCGTCCGTTGGTGATCCAAATCTGAAGCCGGTAGAACTGCATCCGACTGCCATTTCCTAGATCTGATGTTTCTGACTGCTTTCGGGCCGAGAGGACTGCTCTGTTGTGTTCGGAGCATCTGTTCTAGTGAGGAACCCCTTTCGTTTCACGCGAAAAGGTTTCCGGTAGCCCTAGCTGCGTCATTTTTAAGATCTGGAGGTATACAGTCTTTATTTGCAGTTTACTGTTATTTTCTCTCTGCTTATTTCGGTTTCGGTTTATTTAGCTTTTTTTTAACCGGATCTATACCTTTCATTTCTGCGTATGCTCTTTGCCCTGCGACTCTGTGCGATCTGGGCAAATCAGAAACAGAAAGGAAGGATTTTTCTCATGCGTATGCTCTTTTCCCTGCACCTTAGTGTGATCTCGGAAAATCAGAAACATTGAGAAAAATATTTAGTTTTTCGGCTAAAGCTAACTTTGAGCCGCAAGGTTCATTTTTGAAAATATCTAGTTTTTTGGCTAAAGCTAACTTCGAGCCATAAGGTTCGTTCTCTTTGCATGTCCGTGTTGGGTTTTGTGTTTTGTGTTTTGTAGGGAAAAAGAGCTTTCTCAAGGCAAGCACGCAAACCAAGCCCCCCCCCTCTCTCTCTCTCTCTCTCTCTCAAATTTTTTGTATAGATCAATTGGTTCAAAGCTATTTTAAGAGAGTAGAGGTCTTGGGTTCAAGTCTCCATTTTATGGGGGCGGATTATTTCATTCCCGCACATTCGCGCACTTTGCCGGCAACTTCAACAAATTTTTTTCAAAAAGCCATAACTTCTTCATCCGGAAGCCTTTTTCAGAGCCGTTTTTTTAAAAACAGCCTAATTTTTCGAGATCTATCCATTGGAACACTTACTTTCAGCATCTTCAGCTTCAGTTTTTTTTAAAATGGAAAGTCCATGCCAAGTCATTCTTGACAGCACTAACTACTTCCAATGGATATCCTACATGGAAGATTTAGTTAGAAGTAAAGGTCTCTACAGAATAGCCACAGGCCAAGAGAAGAAACCAAAAGATGAAGACAAGGCTGCAAAATGGGAAAATAGACAAGATCAAGCACGTGGTTTGATAGGGATGTCTATTTCTCCTGATCTTAGATTCCATATTGCAGAACTTGAAACTCCTCATGAAGCATTGGAACAAATCACTAAAGTTTTTGGGATTAAAAATGAAATTAGAGCCCATCAACTTGAAAATGAGTTGCTTACATTGGATCCTAATAATTTTTCTTGCATTGAAGATTTCTTGTCCAAATTCAAGACCCTTAGATATCTCTTGGAAGGTGTTAAGGTTAAGAAAGAAGATAGTAACCTTATTTATTCCATCCTTACTAAGTTGGGACCAGCCTACTCTGTATTTGTTTCCACCTTCCATTCTACAAGGGAAGCTTTCATTTGTCAAGGAAAAGACTACAAGGCCCCTTCCTTTGACTCTTTTTGTGATTCTTTAATAAGAGAACAAGAAAAACTCTTACACCTTGGTCTTCTTAATCTTGGAAACTCTTCCAAGAAAGCGTTAGCCGCCCAGCAGCAACCATATTCAAAGAATCCTAAGAAGTCATATCCTAAAAAGAATGGTCCTAAACCAAACAAGGGTCCTAAGCAAACTCAGCCTCAAAATGAAAGATCATTTCAGCAAAATGATAAGACCAATAAAAACAAATGGAAGAAGATTGATAGACATTGTAACTTTTGTAATCGAGATGGCCACTTAGAATCTAAATGCTTTAAGAAGATGGAAGCCTTGGAAGCCGCAATGAAGAAACATAACATCCATGTGGAGCATTCTTCAACTTCATCTTCAGAAATGGCACTTTCTGCATGTCGTTGTCAATCATCTCAGTCTGGTTATGCATTAAATGTATCTTCTTCTTCTCATTCTCATGAGTGGCTCATTGATTCTGGAGCCTCTTATCACATGGCCAAAAACCAAGCCATGTTTTCTTCTTTAAATGATTGTAACACCAAAAATATATATGTTGGTGATGATAAATCTCTTAATGTTGTAGGGACTGGAACTGTTCATCTAGACAATGGTCAGTTTAATGATGTATTATGTGTTCCAACCTTATCCTGCAACCTTCTATCTGTATATCAGATTACTCATTCAGGTGAAGGTAAAATTGTTGAATTTTCACCTCATGATGTTGTAATCAAGGATCTGAGAGATCCTAAACAGATTCTAGCTACTGGTATTACTGATGATTCCACAAGGTTGTATAAGTTTCACAACTTTGGGTCATCAAATCTTCCCTCAGTGTTTGTTGCTCATAATGATGAAGTGAGCAAACTTTGGAATGAGCGATTTGGTCACTTACACTATCGCTCCCTTCAGCATCTATGTAAAGAAAATATGGTGACAGGTCTTCCTATGGTATCTTGCAGAGATGGTGTTTGTTCCGGATGTGTACTCGGAAAACATCATCGGGACAGTTTTGAAAAACGTGCCTCTTGGCACGCCTCAGCCCCTTTACAGCTTGTGCACAGTGATTTATGTGGTCCACTTCCTGTTGCTTCATTCTCTGGCTGCAAGTATTTCTTAACTTTCATTGATGATTTCTCCAGACGCACTTGGGTATACTTCTTAAAACTCAAGAGCGAAGCATTTAACACATTTTTGGCCTTCAAAGCCTTTGTTGAAAAACAATCTGGACATCAAATTCTTAAGCTAAGAATTGATAATGGTGGAGAATATGTTAAAAACACATTCATCAACTTTTGCACCGAAAATGGAATTCAAATGCAACATACTGTTCCATACACTCCACAACAAAATGGTGTAGCTGAAAGGAAAAATCGCACCTTAAAGGAAATGGCTAATTGTATGCTGCAATCTAAAGGACTCAGTCTTAGTTTTTGGGCCGAAGCAATTAATTGTGCAAATTATATAATCAATCGCACTCCTACTAAGGTTCTAAAGAATATCACTCCAGAAGAAGCTTGGAGTTCCATTAAACCAGATGTAAGTCACTTTCGTGTTTTTGGAAGTGAAGCATGGGCCCATATTCCAGATGAAAAGCATAAAGCTTTAGAACCTAAGAGTGAGAAATGTACTTTTGTTGGATATTCTGAAGATGTAAAAGGTTATAGACTTATTCCATTTAAGTCCAAAAAAGTTATCATTAGAAGAGATGTAAAATTTGATGAAAATAAATCGGCCTGCGAGCCTAGTCCGACGAATGTGCCACCTCTTCCTATCTCTTCTACTTTTGAAAACATTTCTTCTTCAGATGATGAAAGTGAGGTTGACAATCCTCCCCCACCTTCTCAGGATCCTCAACTTCCAAGATGGGTCCGTGCTACTCGGGATGCAGCAGGTGATCTTGCCGGTGATCCTACAGATCAGCGACGTACACGTTCTCAGTTTGAAAGAGCCTCTTCTTTACTGGCTCAAGCTCCAGTAAATCATGATCCTGACACTTTTGCAGAAGCTTCAGACCATCCACATTGGGAAGTAGCTATGAATGAAGAATACCATTCATTGTTGGCAAATGATACATGGGATCTTGTTCCTCTACCAAAGGGACGCAAACTTGTTAGATGTAAATGGGTTTACAGAACCAAGTATGGACCAGATGGGAAAGTTGATAAACATAAAGCTCGTCTTGTTGCTAAGGGCTTTTCACAGGTTGAAGGCATTGACTACACTGAAACCTTCTCCCCTGTTGCCAAAATGAACTCTATCCGCCTTGTTCTTTCCCTTGCTGCCTCTTTAAAATGGGAAGTCCATCAGATGGATGTTAAATCTGCCTTCTTGCATGGGGACTTGCATGAAGAAATCTATATGGAACAACCCATTGGCTTCATCCAAACAGACTCCAGCCTTGTATGTCGACTTAAGAAATCTCTTTATGGTCTCAAGCAAGCTCCTCGAGCTTGGTATGCCAAAATGGATAGCTTTCTTTTAGAATCTGGCTTTTCTAGGTGTTATTCTAACAATACTGTCTACACCAAGAAAGTGGGCAACTCTCTTATCATCCTTGTTCTTTATGTTGATGATCTTATTCTTACTGGTAGTGATCCCAACCTTATAAACCATGTGAAGTCCAGCCTTAAAAAGAAATTTGAAATGACAGACTTAGGACACTTACACTATTTTCTCGGTCTTCAAGTCTTGCAATCCAAGGAGGGTATTTCCCTTTCCCAGTCCAAGTATGCTTGTGATATTCTTCGTCATTTTCACATGGAAGACTGTAAGCCAGCCCCTTCTCCCTTTCAGTCTGGAGTCAAACTTTCAGTCTCTTGTACTTCTCCTGAAGTTGATGCTACCTTATACCGTCAACTTGTAGGAAAACTCTTGTATTTAACCCATACTCGTCCTGACCTTTCCTTTGCTGTTGGCCTTGTTGCTCGTTTTATGCAAAACCCCCGTGAAAATCATTGGAAAGCAGCCAAAAGAATACTTCGTTATGTTCGAGGTACAGTACAGTTTGGGATTCATTACAGTGCCAAAGCAGCTCCTCTATTAGTTGGTTTCACTGATTCTGATTGGGCTGGTGACCCTGATGATCGGAAGTCTACTGCTGGTTATGTCTTCACTCTTGGTTCAGGACCTATTACATGGGCTTGTAAGAAACAGGCTGCCATTTCTCTTTCGTCAGCAGAAGCAGAGTATCGTGGTGCCGTGGAAGCTAGTAAGGAAGCCTTGTGGCTTCGTCAGATCCTATCAGAGTTTGGCTTTGAGCAGCAGCATCCAACCACACTTTGGTGTGATAATCAAAGTGCCATTCAGCTATGCAAAGATCCAGTCCAGCATCAGCGCAGCAAACACATTGAACTACACATGCACTTCATCAGAAAGCTCATTCATGACCATGTTCTTGAAGTGCAATATTGTTCAACAGATGATCAGGTTGCAGACATCTTCACAAAGGCTCTCACAGAGGCGAAGTTCACTAAACTTCGATATATGCTTGGAGTTCAGGAAGTTGTCACTAAGGGGGGATAGGCTCTAGTGCCTCCTTCCTTCTCCTATTGTGTCATATTTGTAAATCCTTCAATCCTATCCCAAGTTGTTCTTAAGGGGGGATGTTAGGATATTCCGACACATAGGAAATAGTTAAGTTCAACTTGGTCTAGTATAGAGTTAGGTAAAGAGTTAGGTAAAGTGTGTTTCTTTACCGTTGTACATTTTGTAACTTACAATCCGACGGTCACGATATGTAGTGATCCGACGGTTCACTCTCTCCTCGGTATTACCGACACTTGATCCGTGGCTTGACACCCGATTGGTCCATGAGTTCTATTTAAAGCGCATGGAGGGTCATTGTTCGGGTAATCCGTGCATGAGAGAAGCTTATGTAAATTTTCATTCTTTGATTAATAAATTGCCTGTAGTAGCCACGTTGGCGCAGGCCGTGGACTGTTTCCCTCTTTGAGGGTTTTAACCACGTCAAAAATACTGGTGTATTGATCTGTGATCTGGTTGTGAGCGGTGTCCTTTTGGTGTTCTTTCTGAGGAACTTACCCTGTAAATTCCTACATGGGTCACTATGCGAACCAGTGTCCGAGGAAGAAGAACAAGGGAGAGGCTTCTGAGTCCAAGGCAGCGCCAACGAAGGCGGAGAAAGAAGTCGAGGAGGATGACGATTGTGCCATGAGTGCTCATGTGCCACTTGAGAAGAAGTGGGGAGACATCGAGCTGTAGTCAAGAGGACTACAAGGAATGAGGGGCAGGATCCTTGAGGTACCCAACCTCTTGGATTATACCTTGCTACGGGAGCCCCAAGGAGGAGTAGCAACACTGGTGGATGTCGATAGAGACGGATGCAGATAAAGCGGCAGAGTGCTACAATGCAAGAGTCCCAGAACGGCGCAAGGCTAGCAGGCTACAACAGTGTGAGAGGAACGAGAGTGTTGCACCATTGCAGGATAGCACAGAGAGGTGTGCAACAGTGCAAGATGCAGGGAGTTGTTGCAGTAGCACAGAGGTTAGTAGAGGGAGCACTTGTTAGCTACAGAGAGAGCTTCAAGCATCGGGAGTGCTTCTAGCCTGACAGCGATGTCATAAGTTGGGTGGATCAGTTACCTACTTCTTAGTAACTAAGTTGCAGTGCAGTAGCACGATGCAGCATGATGAGAGGGGATATAGTGTTGGGAGGATGGACCAGTAGCAGCACGGATGCAGAGGGAGTTGTCATACAGATGCAGCAGTGGCAGTGGCAAGGCTATGGGCAACAGTACAGGGTGCAACAGTGCAGAGGATGTTGAGCGGGGAGGCCTAGCATCAGCACAGGTACCGATGTCGGATAATCAATGTGATAATCAATGAGGAGTATTACTAGAGCACAGTCCTCGCTAAGAGGGAGTGTTGATTTGGGGTAGCATCGTATGTGCTCTAGCCATGAAAATTGGTGGGGAGGCTAAAGAACATGAGATCTCCAAGACTCATAAATGGTTTGGAAAAAATGTACCCAGTTTGGGAGATATTTAAATAATTAATATTTTTAATGGAGTTCCTAAGTCTAAACTTCGGAAAAATAAAATATTAATGGGTATTAATGTAAAATTGGGTTAGAAGGTTCCAAAAGTCATGGATTACGCCAAATCTAATCTTAGTCATTGATTAGAGATTTAATCTTGGCCATTGATGGACCATCGAGAAAAGTATAAGAAGAGGCTTGAGGGTCAGTAGGAGAACACACCAGAGTGATCAGTCATTCATTTTGCTAGAGCGGGGTTGCTAAGAAACGTTGAATCAGTGATCAACAGCGAGGGGCAATGAGTACGAGGCAGAGAGGCAGAGACAGTACTGGGAGAGTAGCGTAGAAGCGAGAGAGCGAGAGCAACAGCCAGTCCAGGCTACACAAAGCCCAACAGTGTCAGCGCAGAGGTCAGAGAGACTGCGTCATCCATGCAGAGGCTACTGGAGTGATGCAAAGGGTCCCAAAGTTTGCGCAGTGCCTCAGAGAGCTGACGCAGAGGGTCTTGGGGCTGACGCGGGTCAGCAGGAGGCTGACGCAGAGGGTCTTGGGGCTGACGCGGGTCAGCAGGAGGCTGACGCAGAGGACAGAAGGGTCAGTGTTGAGCTTCAGTTATGTCGGAGAGGGTTTCATGGGGACAAGTTTTCTAAATACCTGTTTCTGAATATAGAAGTATTGGCTTAGTGTATTTTTCTCTGTCTGTTGAGCCGGTTAGGCACCCAGTTTTACTCAAGGAAAGACTGCATAATCATATAACCCTCAGAATAGTTGTACCGATTTTCCCACATTGGGTTTTTCCGAGGACATTTGTCCAAAAATAACGGTGTCACTTGTGTTTGTTTTCTTTCAATTGATGATCTGTAGATGTTGTGACTACATTGTGTTTATTTCACTATTTAAATGATTTAAATAACTTGTTCAGAATTTACAAGTAGAAGAAATAAACCAGCAGAATACAGATTAATTTTCTAACGGATAGACTTAGAAAATTTAATAGTTAATAATTGGTAGGAGGTGCCAAACAAATCCTTAGAGGTTTCAACCTTAGCCAAGGGTTGGTTCATGATCAAATTTACCAGGAAAGAAGCATTGAAATGGGTGCTGGGAAGGAACTAGAGTTTTGGGAGAAATCCTATACTATTCAAAATGTGGAACCCTATTTTTGACGCTTAGAGAAAGAAGGTGGACGAAATCCCAAACTAGGTAAGACTTCCCGGGCTCCCTCCTTTTCTTTGGTTTGATTCTGTTTTCAAGACAGTCGAGAAAAATCTGTTATGGTTTTTGGAAGCTGATATGACCTTTATGCACATTGGAGAAAAAGGATTGGGCAGAATCCTGGTAAGTCTAAACCCTAGGGAAGGGTTGGCAGAGGAAACCAACCTTAAATACAAGGATTTCTCTTACACAAAGATGATCTATTATGAACAACTCCCTTTTCGTTGCCATAGATGTCACAAGTATGGACATTTAGCAAGGGAATGTCCTCTAGGGTTTAGACGAAGAAGAAGGCAGAGGAAGGAGGGTGAAGTGGAATATGTACAAGGGGAGAAGGATCTAAATAAGGAAATAAAGGTCATATGGGGGGAACAGATGGAAGAAGACAAGATGCAAGAGGATGTTGTGGAAAGAGTGGAAGTACAGGTGGAGGAGAGAACAAACAGATTGCAAGAGCAACAGGGGGCGTCAATTCGGTCAGAGACAAAGGTGGGAGATGGATTGGACTCAACTCTTCAGCCGAAGGGTACGGCTCTGGAACCTATCCCCTCTTTCAATACTTGTTGTCTTTCCTCAATTCGATGTCCAAGCCTGGTCCTTCCAAGCTTATGAATTGAGATAACTTACATGTTAACAATATAAACAAACAATTGGACAGTATTATTACCTCCATTCTCGAAATTCATCTAAACCGAATTCCTGGGTCTAACGTAGAGGAAGTTGGTATGCCCGATGCCTTTTCTGTAAAATCCCACTATAACCTCAGACCTCATGAAAAGAAACGCATTCCACAAGAGGTGGTGAGGGCTTTGGGGATACATCCTATACCGTTTGGTCCTCGTAAATCCAGAGGCAAAAAGACAAACATATCGAAGGCTCAACTGAGAACTAAGATCGACATTGTTGATGGCAAACAGTTATCCATCTCAGGGGTTCTTAGAGCAGTGCAGAACCCCTCCCTTGTTTCTAAATGATCATTTTGTCTTTCAATTGTGGAGGGTTAGCTAGTACCCCTAAAAACCTAGCCTTGAAGGCTCTTATTAGTTTCTACAACCCAGATGTACTTCTGCTGCAAGAGACACTGGGAACTGGTGAGGATATAAGTAGAGCATTACTCAAAATCTTGCCTGGATGGTCTTTTCAGGCTCTGGATGCCAAAGGCAAATCCAAGGGGTTGGCCACAGGAGTGAAAGAGGGAAGGCTGAAGGTCCTTTCCTCTTGGGGAGTTGACCAGGGTCTAGGAGTAGAGGTTTACTCTCTGGAGATTTGCACAAACCTCCTAATCCTAAACATCTATGGACCCTGTCAAGATAGGGCGACATACCGGAACAATTTGTCTTCAAAGTCTTTTATGGATAACCCGAATTTGGGGATTGGGGGCGATTTGAATTTCTCCCTAGGCCTCTCAAAAAACCTGGGGACCCTCAGCACATGCCGACCCACTATCTGAAATTCGAATTCAAGCTTCTGTGATCCATAACTTGTTAATTCATGAGAAGTGATAGGAAGTTGATGGACATTAATCTAATCAAGTCCAAACCTATGTTGAGGAATAGGAGAACAGAGGAAGCCAGGGTGGCTAAGAGGTTGGACCGTTTCCTCCTGAGAGAAGAAGTGATGGCCAAGACACCAGTTTTTAGACACTGGGTGGGAGAAGGAGACTCAAACCATCCTCCCATCCCGCTTGAAATGAAAGGTCCAAACAAAAAATCGGATGACCCTTTTAAATTCAACCCATCCTGGCTCAAGGAGGAATCTTATAACAATTTGTTTAAAACTACTTCGAGGTCAGAAGCAACAAATCAGGATAGGGGAAAAGCTTATTGGTTCATGGAAAACCTGAAGCGATTAAAGAAGGCAACTACTGAATGGGCCAGAGTTAAGAAAGTCAAAGAAGAAGAAGAACTAAATTAGATAGGAGTGGAACTAGATCAGCTAGAAAGTCTGGAAGAAGATGGATATGAGACAGAAGGCAAGAGGGATAGGATCAAACAGTTGGAGTCCAACCGAAGGAATATTTTAGCAATCAGAGAAGAACAGTGGAGACTAAAAGGTAGGGCAATATCACTGGCAGCAGGTGATGAAAATTAAAAAAAAAAAAATCAAAATTATTCAAAAGGCCAGAAAAACACAAATAGAATCCGGTCTTTAAAATCGGAGGATGGAACCCTAGCCAAACCTTCTGAGGAATTTTCCATGCAGGAAAGGAACCATTTCAAAAAACTTTTCAAAGCCCCTCCAGAAGTGTCAATTGCCGAGGTGGTCAGGATAGCTCAAAACTTCCCAAGGTATCTGGAGGAGGAGGAGAATGAAATTATCATGGAGGAAGTGACAAAAGGGGAAGTTGAAGGAATATTAAGGTCAATGCAAAAGGATAAGAGCCCAGATCTAAATGGTTGGACTGTGGAGTTATTTCAACATTTCTTTGAGTCCTTGCGGAACGAACTGACTGAAGTCATCGAAGAATCCAGGGTAAAAGGGTCGATCTACGAACCTTTCAATGCCATGTTCATAGCCCTAATCCTGAAAAAGGAGGACCCATCGTCCTTTGAGGATTTCAAACCAATATCTCTATGTAACTGCATTTACAAAATAATTGCAAAAGTAATTGACAGTTAGATTGAAACCGATCCTGTCAAGGAACATATCAAAAGAGCAATTTGGTTTTCTGGATGGAAGACAAATTCATGAAGCAGTAGGTGTGGCTCAAGAGACCATTCATAGAATAAAAAAAAGTTGAAGAAAAGGTGCTATAGTTAAAATAGACCATTCTAAAGCATACGATCGTATCAACTGGTTGTATATCCGAATGTTGTTGACTCACTTGGAGTTCAACATCGGTTCATAAACTGGGTCATGGGATGTATGATTAATATTCGCTTTGCTATTCTGATCAATGGGGTGGCCACACCTTTCTTTCAGAGCCAGAGGGTACTTCAGCAAGGATGCCCTCTCTCTCCTCTACTCTTCCTACTAACAGCAGAGGGACTCAGTCAAATGATACTTAAAGCAATGAGAAGAGGCGATATAAAGGGCGTTGAAGTGGTTTTCAATCTACATATAACCCATTTGCTATTTGTGGATGACATCCTTCTCTTCAGTAATGGTAGTAGGAGTAAAACTCAACATATAAAAGCTATCCTAGAGTTGTTTCTTAAAGCTACAGGAATGTGTATCAACAAAGAAAAATCCTCCCTTATACTGGAAGGTTTCACAAGGGTGGAGACTAGAAAGATCGCAGAGAACCTTCCTTTCGAGGAAAAGAAGATGGCTGACAGTTTCAAATACCTAGGGTTCCATTTAAACCCTGACACATATAGGAAACAAGACTGGTTTTGGCTAGTGGCTAAAATCTAAAACAAGATAAAACACTGGAGTTACAAATGTTATCAAGAGCAACCAAGCTAGTTTTGATCAAAGCGGTAATCCTGGAAATCCCGATCTATTGGGCGACACTAACATGGGTGCCCAAAGGAATCCTTGCAAGATCAAGGAAAGTATGCAGCAGATTTTTGTGGGCTGGATCAAAAGAGGATTATGTCCTTCCTTGGGTGGCATGGGAAAAGGTGGCCAGACCGAATGCGTGGGAAAGGTGGGGTTTAGAAGATCTCATAGCTTTCGGCTCATCTCTGGCAGCAAAACTGGGATGGAGGTTGTTAACGAAGGAAAATCTGTGGACGATGGTGGTAAAAAGAAAATACATTGATCCAACCCCAATGGACGAGTGGATCAGAAAGCCAGATAAGAAAAATCCACAAGTTTCTATGGTTTGGAAGGCAACTGTGGACTCAATCAAGATAATTGAGCAAGGGCTTTCCTGGCAGGTGGGTAATGGAGAGCAAGTAAGAGTGGGGAAGGATCCATGGGTGGGATGTAACAAAGGTTTTTCCCTCTCCCTGAGCATCATCGACCAATTGGAAACAAGAGGAATTTTTCAGTTGAGTCAGATAGAGAAAGTTGGGCAATCGACAAATTGGCTCCAAGCATGGTTATCTCGAGGAAATTTAAATCTTGAACCCCAATGGGAGGAGGAATGGCAGCACTTTACCATGGAACTTCGAAGATCGAATGTACACCTCAGAAACAGACCAAACATTTTGCAATGGGTTCATGCTCCGACAAGAAATTATTCTCCAAAATTTGGATATAACTACCTTATGTCCAAAAAGGGATGGGAAAGTTCGGAGTGGTGGGCAAAGCTTATCTGGAAACTTAAATGTCCAGCAAAAGAAATAATGTTTTTCTGGAGCATACTAAGGAGCAAGGTTCCAACATGGGATAATCTCCTGAACAGATCCAAGATGGGACCTCGTCAGTGTTCCTTGCGCAGAAAAGACGAAGAATCAATTCAACATTTATTTCTAAAGTGTCCTTTCAATAGAGAAGTTTGGCTGGAGATGTTGAGGTTGTTAAAGAAAACTCAGAGATGGGAAGGAGAAAATATTAGGGAGGTATGGCAAAATTGGTGGAAGGACACACCAGAGGAAACCCTGCAAAATCTACCTCTAATAATAGCATGGGGTATTTGGTTGGCCCGAAACAGGAGAATCTTCAAGGATCAGATCCCATCTTATGAACACATTGCTATTGAATGCGCTGCCATTTACGAGAGTATACCTGTACCAGTCCCGAAATCAAATATTAGGGGGATTAGGGAGGAACAGATTAGGGGCAATATTCCCTGGGCTTATTTCGACGGGGCTTCTGATCAAAGGAATATGTGTGGGGCAGGAATTGTAATTCATATTAATGCACACAGATGCTTAAAAGCCTTGGTGGGGCTAGGAACAAATAACTATGCCGAACTTCAAACATTAAAACTCCTTCTGTGCTAGCTTACACACCTGGGAATAAGATCGGTTCAAATTTTCGGTGACTCTTTGAATTCCATCAAATGGTTTAATGGAGAGAAAAGATGTCAAAACTATATTTTATCTCCTTTGTTAGAAGAAGCTTTAAATCTCAAACAACTTTTTAACTCTATCACTGTGTGCCACATTTACACGGAACGGAACTCAGCAGCAAGCCTCCTATCTAAGGAGGGTGTGCAACAGGTTATGGATAGCTGGTGCATAAAAGAAATAGAAAATGAAGTGATCCGTGTGTCGAATCAACCTCCCTTTGTGCTCTAAAGCTCATATCAGAGCCAATTCTGCTATTGGTTTTGGTATTTTTGTAATTTTGTGTTCTGATCACAAACACACGGTTTCTGTTAATAGGGTGGATATCCAGAATATCATACATGTGCTTTTTGTTTTTTGTTTTTTAGACTTTAAAACATTGGAAATATCTTAACTGAATGTTGTTGATCCCTTTCCTGTTTGGGTTGTTTTCCTCATTAGAGGAGGCTCGGGAATTTGATTTAGTGATCATTTTTGCACATTTTGAGATGGGAAAGTATTTGTTTGCTTACCAACTCAGTTTAAAACTCTATGTTTAGTTAATAAACATACAGCCTTGAGAATGCTTAAGTGCATATACTATGTAACTTTTTATTGCCTTAATAGAAAGTTCGATTTTTTCTCTAGAAAAAAAAAAAAAAACTAATTGTTATTTCCACTTGGACAGGTTACTCCCTCTCGTTTTACTATATAAGGAAGCTATCAAGCTCCTCATTGAAAAACGTGAAAGATCTAACTAAATTGAAATTATCTTTGTATTGAGCAAGGCTCTGTTGTATTTTGTACTAAAAACATAAGACTTTGGGGTTCAATTCAAATGTCTCTCACTGGCTGATCTGTGGTATGTGCTAGATGATTTATTTTATCCTTTCAGCTAATATATTGCATGATTATTATTTCAATTGTCAGTAGTAGGAACATCTATTAGCACAAGTATCTTTCTTTAGCTGTTGGGCTAGAGGAAGCACTCTAATTCTAGGGGATCTGGCAGGTATCTCTAAGTTTTTAGATCCCTTGTGTGGATCGAATCCCTCTTGGTCTAATAATCTATTTTCCTAATTGCATTTCAGCTACAGGTTGCTCCAACCCTTGGAAACCCCAAGTTCACAAACTATGCAAGGATAACACTTCGTTTGGCTCCAAGTATTGATCTAACAAACATTTGATGCAAGAGGGTTTTGCCAAAAATTTAAATCCAAATTCTCATTTATTTAATTGTGCTACAAAGATTAATATGCTACTAAGAGCAATTTTATTTTTGTAAATATTGTAAATAGTTGCACATAAATTTTTCCTCTAACCCTTCTATCTTAATACTAACCCATTATTTCTATTTTGTATGGCATTGGGGTTTTGGGGGGTTTTATTTGAAATTTTGTATATTTTGGGCATCTGGGCTTTCTATTTTTCATTTGTGCAAGTGATAGCTCAAGGATTTGCAACATAAATCAAATTTTGAAGAGCCCTAGCCTCACCTAGCCTAAACGGCTGGGTTCCAGGGGTTTCTAGGCCTCTAGAGTGTTGAGAAATCAATGTTAGTAGAATTGGGGTTAGATTTCTCCTTACTTGTGAATTATGTTGGTTTCTTTTACTTATTTGTTATATTATCTTTCATCAAGCAATTACCAAAGTATGTGTGTATGAAGATCACAAAAACACAAGACACGAGATGTGGGCACTCTGCTAGGGGAAAACCCCTATCTAGGGGAAAACCCGTCAAAATCTCTTCCTTCAATAATTTTCTTGGGACTCTTCAACCTAGACACAAACCTCCTCCAACCACCAAGTCAGACTCCTCTTCCAGCGACTTCGCCCTAGAATTTCGACCTTGAACAGCACTTCGACCTAGCAAATGGTCGTAACAGCTTCGACTAGACAAGAAAAACTTCGATCTCCCAGAGGAATCCAAGCGAGAGAGAGAGATAGCCCAAAATTTTGATTTTCTCTTTTCCTTCCTCTTTCTCCAACTACGCACTTCTTTTAGCCTCCTTTCCTTCTTCGTACTTTTCTAGCTCTTTCTTCTGGATATCGAACTTATGAGTGACTGAGAGTGTGCTTCAAATGAACTCGATCTCCTTGTATATATAGGCCTGAGGTGAGGTCGAATTGCCCAGTTTGAGGCCGACTTGATGTGGAGGAGTCAAATACCTAATTTGACTCAATAATAAATCTTTTTATATGATTCCAAAGCCCAAGAAGGGTCTCATAAAATGTACAATGACTTAAATGACTCAATATAAATGCCAGGAGTCCTCAATGGGGACTTTGACTAACAAAAGATGACCCAAGCATGAAACCCATGCTTTAATAAGTCATTGTGATAATAATAAAAAATGTATTTTTCATTCTTTTGACAAGTGCATTACATAATGACTCAAATACATTTATGAAGACCAAACCTAGTTACATTTTTAACACTCCCTCTTAACTAGAGAGGTATTCATAATAACATATACAAGTACAAGGAAGATCTCAAACCATATGAACTATGAAGAGTTTAGGCACCACAATGCCATGGACTAGATTCCTTACCAGAGCAATCTATCCAAGTTCCTCCAACAGTTAGGCACTCACGATGCCATGGACTAGATTCTTGACCAGGGAAATCTATCTGGGTAGGACTAAGATGTACTAAAGCTTTCAGCCTCTCTAGGTACCATCAATCTTGCTAACCATCAACCCATGGATCCAAGTGCGTATCCGAGGTCAGAGCTCCATGACCAACACCACCCTCCCTACTTTGGGATCCAGACATCAACACATAGTGTTGGCCAGATGTCCTCCCAGGCAATATGTCTCACACCCAAAGCCTCAATAAATCTCTTCCAAACGTTTATCATCATCAACAAGATCAACAATCTCAATTAAACGAAGCATACTTCTAAGATATTCAAACTTATTATTAGGAAGAGACTTTGTCAGTATATCAGCTACCTAATCGTTTCTTGAGACATATTGTAGCTTCACGATCCCATCTTGCACTAAGTTCCTAATGTAGTGGAACTTATTGTTGATATGCTTCGTCCTAGCATGAAACACAGGATCTCCAAACATCTTGATGCAACTTCGATTATCACAGTTTATCACAGTAGGATCCAGAGGCTTCTCGAACAAATCTGTCAGAACCTTCCTCAACCATACAGCCTCTTTTCCTACTTCACATGCAACCACATATTTTGCTTCAGTACTACTCAAAGCAACAGGATCTTGCTTTCTACTAATCTATGAGATCATGGTAGATCCCAAACTAAAGCATCCACCTGTAATGATTCTTCCATCAGTCTTACTGCCACCCCAATCAAAATCTGTGAAGCCAATCAACTTGACTTCTTTCTATCGTACTTTAGGCAGTGATGTATAGTACCACAAAAATATCTCAATATATGCTTGGCAGCTATCCAGTGATCATGACAAGGCTCCAATTGAAACTCACTAAGAATATTCGCCGCAAAGCATATATCTGGCCTAGTATTTACTAGATACATCAAACAGCCCACCAACTGATGATAGAGGGTACGATCTACGAGACTTGAGTCAGAGCTCCTCAACTTCTTGAGATTGGTGATCATAGGAGTAGTCATGGGCTTGGAATCCATCATCCCAAATTTCGGCAACAACTTGATGATATACTTTCCTTGCCCCAAATATATCTCCCCAAGCTTTTGCCATACTTCTAGACCTAGGTAATAGTGTATCAGTCCTAGATCCTTCATCTCAAATTCGGCTACAAGCATCTTCTTGCATTCTTGTATCCTTCGCTCCACACTTGTAATGAATAGATCATCCACATATAATATAATAATGACTGGTTGATTATCCACAACCTTGACATAGAGATTTGGATCAACAAAACTCTTCATGAACCCAATTTTTAGAAGCTATGTATCCATTCTTGCATACCATGCCCTAGGAGCTTGCTTCAAACCATATAGGGCCTTCTTAAGTCTATAGACATGAGTATCTTTGTTATTTACTTTAAAGCCTTTGGGTTGTTCAATGTATACTTCCTCATTGATGATCTCATTCAGAAATGTTGTCTTCACATCCATTTGATGGATATTCCATCCCATTGTAACAGCCAATGAAACCAAAGATCTAATGGTAGTATACCTTGCAGTGGGTGCAAAGGTTTCTTCATAATCTATGCCTTGCTTTTGAAAGAAACCCCTTGCAACAAATCTAGCTTTGTATTTGTCTATACTTCCATCAACATCGTGCTTGATCTTGTAGATCCATTTGGAGGCGACAATTGATTTGTCACTAGGTCTAGGAACGATTTCCCAAACCCCATTCTTCATGATGGATTGATATTCTTCATGCATTGCCTTCTTCTATACTTCTTGATGAGCATCTTCTTCAAAGGTATATGGTTCAACTTCAATCAGTTTTGTCATATATGTAGCATATCCAGAATATCTTTTCAGCCTTTTACTTTCTCTAAAGGTTCCTTTTGTAGCTCCATGTCCTTCAGCATTTTCAAGAGTAGCTTTTAACGAATTTGGCTTCTTCCTTGTGTTCGGTATGATGACAGGTTGATAGGCTCACTTGGTCCTTCTTCTTCTTCTTGAATTCTAGATGGATTGTTGTGTTGTACTTCTTCTTCTTCGAATATAGGTATATCTTCGTCATTGGAATCAATAGGAATGTCCTTGGATCTTTTATATGCATAATTTTCATCAAATATAACGTCCCTACTTACTTCTCCTTCCTTGATGTAGATTCTATATGCCTTTGAGGAGAGACTTTAGCCAACGAAGATCCCTTTGGTTCTTGTAAATCTAACTTCTTTCGTTTGTCCTTTGGAATGTGGATATAGGCAGGACTCCCAAAAATTCGGAGATGGTCAACACTTGGTTTCTTCCCTGTGAATGCTTCCTCAGGTGTCATATTCTCAAGAATTCTATGAGGACTTCTATTTTGAATATATATTGTTGTCATTGTTTCTTCTCCCCATAGAAATTTTGATAAGCCTTGATCAAGGAGCATTGTTCATACTCCCCCTGTCATAGTGCTCTTTCATCTGACAATATGGTCCAAGTTGCATTTCTTCATAGATGAACCAACTCCCCCTATCTGCATAAACTCCTCTACCTCAAGAAAGATAACTTGCTTAGTGATAAAAAAGAAGAGATCCTCAACAATAGTCCACCGGATGAGAAAGGGATCATATTCTTCAATGAAGTTGCTCCCGAGAGATGATCTATCAAAGGATGATTGTCCATGTATGACTCATCAAGGATTTAAAAGGGCCCATTTACGGATAGCTTCTAGAATGATTAAGAATCATAAGCTCCCCCTAACTGTATGCATGGTCTTCCTTTTGGGAAAAGTCTCCCCATCAAATACTTAGATTATCGAGGATCAGGTCAACAACATGTGTTGTTGGCTGGAGAGTTCAAGAGACTTCTAGATTGCATTTGCTTCCTTCTCCATACTTGTATAACTTTCTTCTTTGGCATGGTTCTTCCTTGTGTAAGGGCCCAAGTCAAGTTACAATCACGTGACATATGTCCAATGTTATGACACGCAAAGCACTCTATGTTGTTCATGAATAAGAATTCATGAATTCTTCTTGCAAAATTGCTTCTCGAAGATTGACGGGGACCATTATATTTATCTTTGTGATATGCCCTACAATCTTTTGCCATGTGCCCAAAGTTTGTACAAGAATAACAATAACCAAGAAATATACTTTAGTACCTGGGAGAAGAAGGTTTACTTGATGTACTTCTGAAGTCATTTCGCCTTGGGATCCTTTGATGATAACCAATGCTTCTTGCATCCTTGACACCATCTGCGTTTCTTCTTGGAGGAGGGTTTCTTCCATAGTTGTCTTAACTCTTCTCCTTGCCTTTGCTAGAACTGGGAACATCAACATTTCTTCCAAGCTTCCTCACATCCTTGTTGTTTGAAGCATTTGGGTTTGCATCATTCTTGCTTGAGGATTCACCTGCATAGCCAAGACGTGATTTATCGAGGGGAGACCTTTGATGACTTAGGATGTCATCTCGGGTTTGAGAACTTTTCAAGTTCTTATTCAGCAAGTCAACTTCCCTTGTAAGAAAGACAATTTCTTCCTTCATTTTCTTGCATTCTTCATCCTTCTTTGATAGAATGATCTCCATTTCTTCTTTCATCTTAGTTGCTTCACATGATTGGGCCTTAAGAGAAGTGATTTCTGATTTTAACTTGGTGATGTCATCATCCTTTTCTTCTAATTGGAATATCATGGTGTTTCTCTCCTTTTCTGCTTCTATTAAATTCTGGTATGTTCTATGCTTAAAGTAGTTTACTTATTTTTCTTCTTATTAGCCACAAATTAGCAATCACATATGCATTAAGTAAAGTGCAGATAGAACATTAAATGATCAACAGAAAACAAGCCAAGACAAGAGACACAAGATGTGGCGGCTAGCCAGGTACAAACCCCAATGCGGGGAAACCCTTCGATCAAATCTTCTTTTATCCTCAATAGTTCATCAAAGAGAAATAGTACAAAATCTGAATTCTGTAATTTTATATCAGCAGCAGCAAACCCTAGATCAACAAAGTCAAACTTGGTCAAACTACCTAAAATTGACCTCTAAAATACTTGGTCAATTTCCGGTCAACTTGTCCTCGAACAGCATGAAGAAACAGCCCTAAAAGTTCAATCAATTTGTAGATTTCTGAAGTCAACTGCAGCCCTAAACTAGGGCAATCAATACTGGTCAAACCAGAGGTCATATCACCTCGATTTTTGTGCCAAAAATTGTGGCTTGCCTAGGACAGGCAACCACACCCAATCCGCACTTCTGGAAGGTCAACGCCCGGTCAACGTTGGTCAAAGAGATGACCTGCTGCCCTAGCGTCCTTCTTTCTGCATCTTCTTTGCCCTAGGACGTCTTCCTTTTAGCCACACGTGTGTGAGAGAGAGGGAGAGAGGCTCCTTTTATGCGTAGGAGACAGAGAGAAGATGAGTGAATTGAATTGTCCAAATGAGGAGAATGCTCCTTATATTTATATGCAAACGTTGAGGTTGAATAGACATGACTGTTGGGCTTCTGAGCCTACATAAGTTTGTTGGCCGACCTTGACAATTTGTCCATAATCAAAACAAATTCATATCTCCATAAATACTTATCGGAATCGGATGATCTTTAGATCAATCCTACACCTCTCGATGAGAGGAATCTAGGAAAAACAAGCCATAAATAAGGTGATCGACATGGAGTTTGGCCCTAGTTGCCAATTTTAACAGCTTCATCAACTTGTCCTTCTATGAATGTCAAAGCTTCCATCACCTTATTTATGGCTTCTTCTAGTTGAGATCTAAGGAGGAGACCTCTTCCTTGTATTGACCAATCTCTACTTCAAGTTTGTTCAAGGTGGCTTGACAAGGTATCTTCCTGTTTCTTTGCCTTATCCAATTGATTTGTCATGGATATGACTTCTTCATGACGCTTTCTCTTGTTTTTATGAAATTATTCCTTAATCTTGGCGAGCTCCTCATCTCTTTCTTGTACTTGAAGCTTGACAAGGTCAACTTCCTTCCTTGTCTTGTCCTGGTCACCAACTTGCGCTTTCTTCTTAAGTTCCTCATTTTCCTTTTTCAAATTGTTAATCTCTTCCATGGAAGCCATAAGTTTAGTGAGGAGATCTTCTTCAAAATATTTTTCATTCTCTTCATCTTCTAGGTCTTCTTTAGCCTTGATGCCATCACTCTTATCTTCAACTTCCTTGATGGGCTCTAGATTTCATTCTTGTTTTCCATCATTTTCTTGACTAGAGATCATTGTCAACGCTCCTTTTGAGTGAAGATCATGAAGTTTATCCCATATGCCTATTGTTGACAAACATTTTTCAAAATTGGCCTTCATAGAATCTGGTAGCCCATTCAAGATTACTTTCATTGCTCTTGTATTATGTTCCTTGGAATCTCCATCCATCATGATCTTAGTAATAACTGATTTCCAGACTTCAATGCCTTGAGTCTTTAAGAAATTCCTCATTCTTGCCTCCCATATATCAAAGTTTCCATTGAACAATGGAGCCTTCATAAATTGGTGGACTTCAATTTCGATGGTTGAGGGAGACACATGTTTAGGAGGATTGGAGACTTTCTTCCTTGGCTTCGCCATTTTTGTTCTAATGATAAACCTTCAAGTTGTTAGGCTTTGAGTGAAGGTACTGGCTCTAATACCAATTGTTGGAAAACACTAAGAGGGGGGTGAATCAGTATTTCTTTTCAATTGTTACTTTTACGAGTTAGATCACTTATATTTAGAATACAAAATGAACAATAAGAATAAATGCTTTTATTACTTTCTTCAATAAATCAAGTACAATATATGTCGTGCTCCAACACTAGGTGAAGACACTGATCTTCAATCTCTTAGGCTCCAACCTGTATTTGCCAAGCACCGACTTGGACTTCCAAGGCTCCAACCTTGTTAATTTTGAGGCACCAACCTCAAGGGCTCTGTTATCACTCCAGGAAACTCTCCTAGGTTGCAGATCGGAGATGCCTGGTAACATATTATCTTCAATATTGTTCTCTGAACTATTGGAATGAATGATGGCTTGGATCAAGCCAGATAACCATTTCAGCTCTGTTTTTACTCGAGACATGCATGAACACCCTCAACTTTCTAAGGCTTTAGACCACTAATGTTCAATAGTTTGCAGATTCAATGGATAGATGGAGAACACTGACCATACCGGCAGATACATATATAAAAAAAATATGAATGGCTAGCTATAGGCAGTAAAAGAAGCTTGCAAATCTAATTTATCAAAGCAGAGATAAGATGACAGTTATCTGGCCTTAGACACAAAAGAAACATGAACAACCTGTTCAAGTGCAAGCTTAGAATAGAAGAGAAAATGGACATTGAACATATAACAGCAAAAGTAGCTTATATTTGCTAGAATGAAGATGAGAATCTTGAGTAGCAGAGTCTCAATAGTCTCCAGAAGTTGAACCCCTGTTACATTTAGTTTTCAGCCTTTTATAGGCCTTTTACAATGCTCCTGAGCTCTCAAAGGCTCGTAGTCTTAATCTATCCTATCTGTCTTGTTAACTGACTGATGCCCTGACTAGGCAAGCATGGGCTTCGGAGGTTCCTTCTTCTGACAGAAGAGTCTGCATTCAAATATTTTGGATAGTTTGTTGCGTTGTCTGGGAGCTCTCTCGTGCCAGAGATGCTCCACAATCATTATGTTTGTTCTAGTTGTGTCGTGCTGTGGCTCCATGATCGCTTCGGGTTGATTCAGTTGTGTTGCACTATCTATGCTCCCTGATCGCTTTTTGGCCTCTGCTCTATGGTGGAATGGCTCTTCGGGCCTATGAAATCCCTTTAAAATGCAGACGGTGACTGTTTTCTGTTTAATACAAAAAAAACGCTGCAACTGTAAAATACCGCCCATTTCTGTTTCTTTCGGACTTCAAAAGTCCTCAAATATTGTTTATTCATCTATCGGGTCCGCCCTTAGGGTTGCTATCGCAAATCGTTGATGGCCCGGCCCTGTGTATTTTCTTTGTATTTCGCTAAATAACGAAATACGCGACAAATGCATTGAAAATTGGCTTTCGGTGGACCTCAAATATTATAAAATATTATTCCCGAACCCTTACGGGTTCGAGCTTTATCGCATCGGCGCTGCCCAAGGCTCCCTTTGTATTTTCATTATATGATGAAAATTTACAAAATACATTAAAAACGGCCTTCCCGCAGATTTGAAATCTTATAAAATATTATGTGCATAACCGTCGAGTCCGGTTATCGCATCGCGCATATGAATGTGCAAAGGCCCCGCCCCTTGTATTTCTCCGATAACGACTCTTGCGACGCAATGTGGGCCGTTGTTCTGTGCCGCTTGATCAACGGTCCATGTTGCATCGCTGATCGCAATCGCATATCCACTCAGTCCGTGCTTATTCCGCCACCTACCTCCGTCGATTGCGACCCGCCGATCCGATCATCAGAGATCGCTGATCGTGGGTGTCTTGCGCTCATCCTTAAGTCGTCCTCTCTGCAGCGCCGATTGCGATTTGCCACTTAGATCTAGGCCGTTGATCGGCCAGATCTAACGACAATGTGCGTTGCTATGTTCATGCCTTCAATACACGGTTTTTCACTGTTTTTTAGTGTTTTAGCCTCCCGATAGTGTTTTTCCGCCCTTCCAAGGGCTCTTGGCATGCGATTCTTTTGCTCTTTGAATCAACTTTAAGTAATTTTTTAAGACTTCGTGGAGTGTTTTGGATGCATTTTGGGCCACATGCCAATAAGGCTAACACTGGCTCCTTCTAGGGATGAAATCCTCTCTGTGAGGTTTCAAGAATCTCAGACCGATGCCTTTCTTGTAACAAAAAAATAAAATCTTCCTCCTAGTATTTCATTGGGCATGGAGTCTCTTTTGCAATGAAAATAAAAACTGGAAAAAAATATTTACAATACCAAGGCTTTAAAGCCTTAAATGAAACAAAGTTTGAAAAACTGCCCATTTACTGGGCTATCAAAGACTTGTAAAAGCCTATTAATTTGATCCTCCTCTTCAAAAACTTTGCAGCATTTGACTTTGTCATGCAGAGATGATCTATATTTCACCTCATCTCTGCAAGCTTTCGGCCTTGGATGTTTTGCTCTGAAGGTTTTGTTGACCTAAAAAGTTAATATGAAAGATGAATCAAGGTATTCCTGTGTGGAGGACACAAGGATTACACCTGCTCCTGCAACTTCTTTAGAGCAAGCTCCATCAAAAAACATGTCCCAAATTTGTGGGGCTTCTTCCTCTGTGATCTGGAAAACTAGTTTTTTAAGCTGCGTGGAGGCCAACTGAGATTTTTCAATTTGCAGAAAACAAGCTCCAAAATCAGTGTCAACAGCATAGATGGGATAATTAGTGGGATTCTTTTCATCACTGGTTGTATAAGCCAACTGAGCCTCTCTGTACAATCTCCTATTTTCACCTCCAAAAACTAGGATAGTAGCATAAGAAAGATCATTTTGCAATGTTCCACCTAATCTCTTGATCCAGCTTCTGGAAAGCAACATGCCAAACTTGGGAGGTACATTTGCTACCACAATATCCATCATCATGCTCTTCATGGGCAGCTGAGACAAAGTGATGGCTAGGTCCTTGATTAATCCCAGGCATTTCACCTTTCTAGAGTCAAAAGAAAACAGGTCATGATAAGGTTTGGTAATTTCAAGACCCAATTTATCCATGACAGCCTTGGGCATTAGATTATGACTAGCTCTAGTGTCCAGAAGGCAATTGTGAAGGATTTTATCATGAATAGACAGAGAAACATAGAATGATGGGGAGTTGTCTTCACAATTTTCAATCATTGGGCTGAGAATAACTATTGGTTGGTCATCTTGCAGATTTACATAGTCAGTGGAGGCTTGGATGGTTTTAGGCTCAAGAGCCTCAAGGATAGATGTCTTGAAGGACTGATCCTTCACTAGTTCAATCAGAGGCATAGGTATTCTTAGTTTCTGAATTTCTGATTGAAAACTGAAAGGAGAAGGAGACTTGTCAAGGCCTCTTACCTTGTGAGCTAGAGCTTTGAGGATGATAGGATCGACTATTGGTTGCTTCTGCTTATTAGCTTGCTGTTCTGCAGGGACAGCAACTCTTTGAACAGGGGCTTCCTTGGCATTATTCATCTTTGACCTTAGATTATATCTTTGTTGATCTTCAGCTTGTAGAGCAGCTTCATCGTCCCACTCGTGGTTGATCTGGTCATTGAACAATGACTTTTTATAGGCAGCCAAGGTCAAAAAAGGGGCATTGCCTTTGTCTTCAAAACAATGGATCACATCATCTTCAAATTGCTCCTCTTCCATGACTACATTCTGGAAAGGTGTCTTCACCCTTTTGTCTTCAATGGCATCTTTGCTTCTTTGCAAAATCTGCAACTGCTCATTTGCTCTTCTATATGGATTTGGATTTAGACGAGAAAAGGTGTTCGAAACTCTTCCTTTCCCATGGTGCTGCTCACCCTTTAGTTTGGAGATCTCAGAGGCTAATAACTCTATCATCTTAGTCATTTTATCAATCTTGGGATCTGAAGATGATGAAGATTCGCCCCTCTGTCTCCTTCTATCAATATTTCCCTTGAGCTTCTCTGCAGCCATGATATTTGATTCTACTTCCAAGGCTGCATCCCACGTATCAGCCAAAGTAGCACATCGCCTCTCCCTCAACAGTAGGCAGAAGTCAGAATCAAAGGCTCTAGCATAGATGAGTCTAGCAGAGATAGTGGTGGGTTTTACTTCAACTGGTATCTTGCTATACATGCGGTTAAACCTCTTATTAAAGTCAGACAGCAACTCACCATTTTCCCTTTTTAAGTTCCCAAACTCAGTGTGGTAGTAGAGGAGATCCTTCTTATCCCCCCAATGCTTTAGGAATGCATCGTCTATAGCTTCAATATCCACTGTAGATCTTGGGGTCAGTTCTTTGAACCATTTTCTAGCCTCTCCAGCTAGGCTTTGGACAAAGACTCTCATCCAGACATCATCTTCACTAATGTCCAGGTTATCAACATAGCTATAGAATGATTCAAGATGTTCTTCAGCTGTAACACCTTCAGTCCTAGTGAACTTAGGCATATACTTCTGATATTCTCCAACAGGCATGGCATTGAAAGGAGTGGGCAGTATTAGAGATCCATACCTAGCAGCTATGATTCTTTCCATTTTGGTAGGTGCTTGTGGACCTGTCATAGTTGTGGTGGATAAAAGAGTATTGGCAGCCTGAATGATAGAGGGTTGAGGAGTGACTGATAAGACCAAAGGAGTATGATGGATAGGAGGTGAGGTTTCCTTTGGGCTTACAACAAAAGGAAAACCTAAAGAATAAGGAGCTTTATGAATCTCTGAGGGTTTTTCTTCGCTGCTAGTATTAGATGCTATACTTTCAACATGTATTTGTTCTATTGCAGGATTTTCTTGAAGAGATATAGGAGAAGTTTAGATTTACCTGAACCTGATGCTCTTTTCTGCAATACCTTTCTTTCTTTGATGATCTTTTCAGGGTCAAGTACTGGGTCAGCTTGTGGCTTCTGAGGATTTCTCCGAGTATGCCTCACAAACTGAGCCAGAACTATGAAGTGGAGTCGCCAAGAGGTTCGGCCTCCAGTAGAGTCGCCAGATAGATGATTACAACCAAAAAAGTGCCCAGGCTTTGTCTATCATCAAAGATGGTGTTAGTGTCAGTCTTTCCAGCCTTCCTCCAGTGATCAAATGTGCTCTTACAAAGTGATTTTGAAGTGTCAAGGTCAAATTTTGTTATTTCACTGAGTCTTCAAGCAAAATTTGGTCACTAGGCATTAGGTCTAGGGTTTGCTTTCACTCCTTCTAAAGTTGTCCAAATGTCAATCCATGTCACCATTCAGCTGAGTCTATCATCATTCATAGGGTTTTCATTATCATCTCAGTGTCTAATGCGTCTTTTTACACCTTGTCCATGCTTCAGTTGCGCCTAGGCAAGGTCATTTCCCTCACCTAGGGTTTTGAAGGCAATTTCTCTTGGGCGGCCAAATCATCGGCAAAACTCATATCCTGATGTTCATACACCTTCCCCTATCCTTCAAGTACCTTATCAAACACTTCCCATCCCTTAGATCCGCCAAATTCCTCATTTTTGCACAAACCCTAGTTTCTAGCTACAACCTGGCAATTTTCTAGGTTTGGCCTGTGTTTTGCCCTTTTGGACCCCTTCCCCTCACTCAATCTCTGAGATTCCACTTTCCCCTGCTTCCTAACATCCCTCCCTACTTCCAAAAATTTCCCCAAGAATTTAGAAGCCCCTTATCCCCTTCATTTCGCTTCATTTCGACCAAAACCCTTGTTCCACACATCGGGATAAGTTTCACTAAAATGATGTTTCTGAGCAATCAAAGATGAATTTTGCAAAACTGAGAGAGGTTTTTGTTCAAAACATGCCAAGGAAGAAAAACCTCCTTCACTTTTTACACAGGTGTCATGGTTTGAGAAAAATGTCAAGAATACCGTTGCCTCAGGAGAATCAAAGGCACCTCTGAAGTGACCTTGGGAAAATCAAGTTTTCTCCTAGCTTGGTTGGCCAAATGACTTGCTTGATGGGTAAAATGATAACTAGACACAAAGAGCTTTCCAATGAGCTATCATGAGCTCAATTTGGGGTTGAGGAAGGCATTCAAAAGTTGACTGCAACAGCATTCTTCCTTGAGGCAGCCTCATTTGGCACATTTTGACCAGTCTTGGGAGATTTGATTTTTGACAGGGCAAATGAACTCCAAATTGAAAAATTCCAGTTGGGTTGGAAAGTAGACTCAAAGACCTTTCCAACGAGCTATCCTGCGCCCGATTCCGACACCGGGAAGGCCTCCAAAAGCCTCCTGAAAAAGCGCGACCCGTTGAGCCTGGCGCGCGACCCGTCAGAGGCGCGCGACCCATCAGGCTGCCTTTTCCAGTGCAAAATTTACACAGGTGCGACCCGTCAGTGGCGCGCGACCCGTTGGGTGAGGCGCGCGACCCGTCAGCGCCCTCAATATCAAACTGCCTGCAAATTTGCCAAGGAGCCACAAATTGCCAAATTTTGCAAGGTTTGCTTAATCGAGGATGAGAATGGTGTTGATGGATTTGAATAAGGTCCCCGAAGAAGATGAGTCAAATACCTTTATTATGTTGTACAAAGATGGAAAGCCAATCAGCCAAGTTTCATGCTCCAATTCTCTAGTGAAGATACCTGTAGCCTTGCATGTTAAGGAGATGACTCCAGCGGCAATGCTTCCACTATCAAAGTTGCCTCGGGTTTATTTTCATGCAGCTGGCCAGAATCGACAACAATCATTAGAATTTGAGACATTTCTTGGTTATCTCCTCAAAAGAGACAAAGTTGTTGTGTGTCATTTTAGATGGTATGAATTCCTTATAACACCACTATCTGGAAGTTTTGATCGTGTTGGTGTTGCTTATCGTCTCATGAAGTCGTGTAGCGATGGTGAAGTTCTAGGTGGTGCTGCATCTAATGATAACAGAATTAGAGAACCAATGGCAGCTCAAGTGGATGTTGTGATTGGGCCCCAGAATCCTTCTTTATACACCAGGATATCACAGGATGATATAAAATGTGAAGACTCTCGGTCTAAGATGGTTGTAGAGGATCCTTACTTGCAGCCACAAAATTTTCAAACATTACACACAAGGCTGGTGAAGGGCAATGCAACTCGGGGGATTTCTAATGACTATCAACAAGGTGGACCATACCCAAATGTGTCAGCTCCATATGAACACATGTTTCCATTGCATAGGGCATCTGAAGAGGTCAACAGGTGTATTCAGAGTGGTTCACTTCGAGTAGAAAACAACACTTCACCTCGAGTGGAAAGCAACACTCCACCTCTGGCTGAGAATGCATCACATCAAAAGGAACATGGCACTAAATAGCCCAGCCATAGCACAAATCCCAAGAAATTTTGAACATTTTGGGTCAATTTTGATTTTTCAGGCAATTTACAGGTTTTTGTCCATTAACGGGTCTCACCCCCCGCGCGACCCTTCATCCTGGCAACTCCATTTTGCAAAAACTCAACATTTCCAGATTTGTCATGAGAAGTTACATATGCTCATTCATTGTCTTGAGATTTTATGAAGTTTTGGGCCTCCAGAAAGTCAAAAAACAAGCAAAAAATGACTTTCTGCCACATTTTTGAGTTGCAGAAAGAAGTCTTGGGAGATTGCAATTTTGGAGGGGCAAATGACCACCAAATTCAGAAATTCCAGTTGGGTTGGAAAGTAGACTCACAGACCTTTCCAACAAGCCTACTCTTGCTCAATTTGGACACCTGGAAGTGCCCCAAAAGTGGTCCCAAAGGCGCGCGACCCGTCAGGCAGAGGCGCGCGACCCGTCAGGCAAATTTCTCCAAATTTCAGTGTACAGCTCAGAAAAACGCAGTTTGACCCTGTTTGACTTTTTGGGGTGGATTATTATCCTCTTTGATGTAATTAATGTACTTTTATGACACTTTTACACTTATGTACCTCTTCTAGAAGATTCATTCATGAAAAGGGTGAAAATTAAATGAATGAATTGGTTTCCTAGCTTATAGAGGCAAGTTGTTTTGACTGCCTAGTTTGTAGTGCCTAGTTTAGAAGTGGTTGAAACAGCTCCTAGGATAGTCAGCTCGACCCATGGAGGCAGGGAAAGAGGTTAGATGATCTATATTATATACTTTCTTGCTCATTTTCATGGTTGGACTCTTGAGGGAGAAGCTATCATTGTATTATTCACTGTATCTCTGCAATTTTTGGCTAAGGAAGACCAGGGTTTTGCAGTCCTTTTTGGGATTCTTGTGGTTACATGTATTGATGGTGTGTTCCTCTATGTACCTGTAAGTGTGTTATGTGAATCATTTCCTTTCTTTTCCTTCTGCACATTAAGCAAACGAAGTGTTAAAGTAAGAATTCATGACTTTCATGCTCTGCTTTTAAGTTTGTTTAATTTCAATGTTTTCTACTGTTTAAGGAGAATTCAAAGTTATTGTTTGCTCTCCTTAGCTCCTCACCTATCATTCCTGACCATCCACCTCAATCTAAGGCATCAATACTGTATCCTATCTCGCCCCAAAGAACCCCCTGCAGAAACTGTGTCCAATCCCCGCACCCAAAATTGCCATTTCCCCAATTTTCCACCAAAAACCCTAAAAACCCCAAATCAACCCTTTTGATCAGTTTACTAGCCTAAAATCAGTGTTACCCTATTGGTTATCTCGTCCATTGAAGATCTTTACTGAGATAGACCGGAGATAGCCCTCTCCTGCCCCGTAGGGCTAGCTACGAGGCGAAGTGGTTTGATGTTGCCTTGAGGTTTACCTTTCTCAGCCTGAGGTGAAATTTCAAGCGCTAACAGATGGATCTGTGTCGTTTCCCAACAAAGTTGAGCTTCAATTTCCTCTCCCCGACAACAGTGCCAATTATGTTAGGGCTCCGGGAAACTCTCCTAGATTGCAGATCGGAGATGCCTAGTAACATATAATCTTCAATATTGTTCTCTGAACTATTGGAATGAATGATGGTTTATATCAACCCAGATAACCATTTCAACTCTATTTTTATTCAAGACATGCATGAACACCCTCAGCGTCCTAAGGCTTTAGACCACTAATATTCAATAGTTTATAGATTCAATGGATAGATAGAGAATACTGACAATACCGGCAGATGCATATATAAAACACATATGAATGACTAGCTACAGGCAGTAAAAGAAGCTTTCAAATCTAATTTATCAAAGCAGAGATAAGATGACAGTTATCTGGCCTTAGACACAAAAGAAATATGAACAACCTGTTCAAGTGCAAGCTTAGAACAGAAGAGAAAATGGACATTGAACATATAACAGCAAAAGAAGCTTATATTTGCTAGAATGAAAATGAGAAGCTTGAGTAGTAGAGTCTCAAAAGTCTCTAGAAGTTGAACCCTTCTTACATTTAGTTTTCAGCCTTTTATAGGACTTTTACAATGCTCCTGAGCTCTCAAAGGCCCAGAACCTTAATCTATCCTATCTGTCTTGTTAACTGACTGATGCCCTGACTAGGCAAGCATGGGCTTCGAAGGTTCCTTCATCTGATAGAAGAGTAACCGCATTCAAATATTTTGGGTAGTTTGTTGCGCTGTCTGGGAGCTCTCTCGTGCCAGAGATGCCCCACAATCATTCTATTTGTTCTGGTTGTGTCATGTTGTGGCTCCATGATTGCTTCGGGTTGATTCGGCTATGTTGCGCTGTCTATGCTCCCTGATCGCTTTCCGGCCTCTGCTCTGTGGTGGAATGGCTCTTCGAGCCTATGAAATCCCTTTAAAATGCGGACAGTGACTGTTTTCTGTTTAATACAGAAAAACGCTGCAACTGTAAAATCCCGCCCATTTTTGTTTCTTTCGGACTTCAAAAGTCCTCAAATATTGTTTATTCATCTATCGGGTCCACCCTTAGGGTCGCTATCGCAAATCGCTGATGCCCTGGCCCTATGTATTTTCTTTGTATTTCGCTAAATAACAAAATACGCGACAAATGCATTGAAAATTGGCTTTCGGCGGACCTCAAATATTATAAAATATTATTCCCGAACCTTTACGGGTCCGGGCTTTATCGCATCGGCACTGCCCAAGGCTCCCTTTTTATTTTCATTATATGACGAAAATACACAAAATACATTAAAAACAGCCTTCCCACAGATTTGAAATCTGATAAAATATTATGTGTATAACCGTCGGGTCTGGTTATCGCATCGCATATGAATGTGCAAAGGCCCCGCCCCTTGTATCTCTTCGATAGCGACTCTTGTGACGCAATGTGGGTCGTTGATCTGCGCTGCTTGATCGACGATCCACGTTGCATTGCTGATCGCAATCGCATATCCACTCGGTCCGTGCTTATTCCGCCGATTGCAACCCACCGATCCGATCATCGGAGATCGCTGATCAAGGGTGTCTTGCGCTCATCCTTAAGTCATCCTCTCTCCAGCGCCGATTGCGATTTGCCACTTAGATCTGGGTCGTTGATCGGCCAAATCTAACGGCAGTTGTGCGTTGCTATGTTCATGCCTGCGATACATGGTTTTTCACTATTTTTTAGTGTTTTAGCCTCTCGATAGTGCTTTTCCGCCCTTCCAAGGGCTCTTGGCATGCAATTGTTTTTCTCTTTGAACGATCTTTAAGCAATTTTTTAAGACTTTGTGGAGTGTTTTAGATGCATTTTGGGCCACATGACGATAAGGCTAATAGGCTCCAACCCTATAGCTGGTTCAAGCTCCAACCTCGTTTCTTAAGGACTCCGATCCTCTAGGGTTCCAACCCTATCTTATCCAAGGCACCAACCTTGAGTTTAGGAGCACCAACTCTAAGGACACCAATCCTATATTTGCCAAGCACCAACTTGGACTTTCCAAGGCACCAACCCCAAGGGCTCCAACCCTATAGCTTCACTTTGTCAAGGTATGTTTGCTTATACTTCATGGCTCCCAATGCTTTCTTCAACAAGCCCTATCAATATTCAGCTATGCCTTCAATTAGTCTCCATGTCACATCATCAATGACAACCTTGTTCTTCACATGAAGGTGTCACCACTGCTCTTCATGTTACCCAAACAAAACTTCTTCAAGGTCACCTCATAATGGCTTCAATGCATCATGGTCTTCAATGATCTCCACAAATCTTCAATATGCTGCTTCACAAAGTTCTCCAACTCTGCCCTATTCTGTTCTCAAGAGAAGACTTCAACAAGCTCTATTTGTCCAATCCCAATAAATCAACACTTCGACCATGACAACTATGACAACTTCGACCACGGCAGCTTCAACCACGGCAACTACGACAGCTTCGACTACGGCAACTAAGACAGCTTCAACCACAACAACTACGACAGCTTCGACTATGGCAACTATGGCAGCTTCGACCACCGCAACTATGACAGCTTCGACCACGGAAAATACGGCAGCTTCGACCAAGATTTTATGCCCAAACAGAATTATCCTTTTTTTTCGTCCTAAACAATAGTCTCCTTGTTCTCCTCGGCCTTCTGTCTTCTCTTGTACTTCATATCTCTGAATTCTTGCTTGAATTGTTGATCAAAATGAAGTGTTTAAATGTCTATTTATAGATATTTCGTTTATAACTGAAGGGACATGTCTATTTGAAGTGAGGCCGACTTGCATGATTGAGTGTAGGTCAACTCGCTGCTAGGAATAATTTTCTTAACTTAAAAATTCAATATCTCACAAACTATTGGGAGTTTCGGGGCAAATAAAGGCTCGTTAGAAAGAGGAAAAAATCCTCTTTAAGATGGTCTAGGATCCATTTTCAAAGGATGCCTCCAAGGTGTCCAAAATAATTTTTCTTTGTGACTGTCCTTAAATTTTATGCATAAAAAGTTTGGGACAGCATGAGGAATGTTTGGGACAGCATGGCTTCTTCATTGTTATCAATGCCATCATAGGATCATAGAGTCATTATGTAGGAGTGCAACATCCATGTAGCATGACGCATGAACAATGTCATCATATACTAGTGTAGTCATAGTGCAACATCATTAGGAGAACTCCAAAATAATCTTCCAACCATCAAATGATCTCCAACCATGTTATCAAGACCTCATCAAGTGCCATCATCAATTGTGGTCATTCACGAAGAATATGACATCATCAAATGTAGTCCTCCATATATCATCAAGGGCTTCTAAATACTTGGCACTTGGCACTTCTTAAGACTTCTTCATTAGCGACTTGACATATTAATTGATGACATTCTTATCAAACAAGAGTTACGACATCATCATATGGAACCAAGCATCTATTGTCTTCAGCCTTACCATCTCATTCTAGGGTTTCATGATATTCATTAGGCATATCAAGAATATTTCCCATCTCAGCGAATGCCATATTGACATCAATGAAAACATTGATTAACACCTTCAATTGTCATATTCTTTCTTTTGGCCACTCCATTTTGTTTGGGATAGTAGGGAGCAATAAGTTCCCTCTTAATTCTTGCTTCTTTACAATGTGCAAGCAATTCTTTAGAAGTGTATTCCCCACCATTGTCTGATCTTAAAGTCCTTATTTTTCTTTTGGTTAGGGTTTCCACTTCAGATCTAAACTCCTTGAATTTTTCAAATTCTTCATCCTTTTTTTTGAGAAGGTATAGCCATGTCTTTCTAGAGTGATCATCAATGAATATTACATAGTAAAGATGACCTCCAAGTGATTTGTCAAACATAGGCCCACATACATCAGAATGAATGAGGTCTAATATTTCTTTAGACCTTGTTTCACTATTTGAAAATGGTTTTCTTGTATGTTTACCCAAAGAGCATCCCTTGCAAACTCCTTCACGATCTTCTTTGATATCGAGGATGTCATGAACAAGTTGATTAAGAGTGGGAATAACCTTGTAGTGAAGATGACCATATCTTCTATGCCATAGCTCAATGGGATTGATTTCCATATGAACTAGGGCTTGAGGAGGTGGTGTAATGACTCTATATAAGCTTCCTTCACGAACTCCAATAACCCTAGCTTTATCAATACTTGAATCTTTTCCCCAAACCAAGTCCTTTCCATCAACAAAATCAACTCTATCCCCTCCATCTTCTAAGCAAGAAATTGAAAGCAAATTCTTTTTCAAACTGGAACATATAGTATGTTGTTGAGATGTAGTTTAGCTCCATTCTCCAACTTCAAAGATGTTGATCCCATGCCTCTAACAGCATAGCTTTTGTTGTCTCCCAATTCCACTACATGAGAAGATGGTTCCGTTGATAGAGTTTGAAGTTGTTTACTTTCCCTTGTCATATGCCTTGATGCTCCATTGTGAATGATTCATGCATTATCATCATTAAGTGAACCTGTAAGTGTAGCTAAGAACCCTTGACTTTTGACCTTCTTGAATAAGTAGTAGAAGATCTTCTTGATCCATCTCCCTGCAATATTGAATCCCATTCTTATCATCAAACAAGTAATCAATTCCTTCAAGCCAACGAAGTGATCTTCAATCTTCTTTGACCTTAGCTCTGATACCATATTGAGAAATCAATGTTAGTAGAATTAGGGTTAGATTTCTCTTTCTTGATAATTACTTGTGAATTATGTTGACTTCTTTTACTTATTTGTTATATTATCTTTCATCAAGCAATTACCAAATTATGTGTGTATGAAGTTCCCAAAAACACAAGACACAAGATGTAGGCACTATGCCGGGGCAAAACCGCTATCTAGGGGAAAACCTAGTCAAAATCTCTTCCTTCAATAATTTTCTTGAGACTCTTCAATAATTTAATTAATGTTATTTATGAATATTTTATTCATAACAGAAGATTGAATGGAAGACAAAAAAAAAAACAAATTAAACAAGCCTAAGTCTCTTTGTATCGGCTTGATAAAGGTTCAGGTCGGCTCTAGGAATAGTCGTACCTTTTCAAAAAGAAAATTTTTATTTTCAAGTTTCATTCAGCTCCAAATTAGGCCTCCCTCCAACACTATATATATTTGCTACCCATGGGCATTTGAGGCATGAATTCGGTGTATCTGAAGCAGAAGATATCTAGAGCAGACCGAGATCTACAGAAGGAAAATGTCGTGACATGAAGAGTTGTGACCAAGGTTAAAAGATTGATTCTCTCGCGTGATTTCCAAGGATGAATTTGTCCTGTTCGTGACTGTTTATGGACCTGAGTCGAAGTTGTTCTAAGTTCTGAGACCTATCCAAGTCATGTTTGAGGCCATCTGACTCATCTATGAGGTTGTCCAAGTCATCTCTGAGGCAGATTCATGTCTCCTCCTGAGGCAGAAAAATTTGGCCTATTCTGAGGTCCTTCCTCAAATCAAATTTAGGCCCTGTAAGGCGGAGCTTCTGAGGCTCATCTTGGCCACTTTCTAGGGTTGTTTCGTGCTAACCTGAGGCAGATTTTGCACTATTTCTCAGACATTCCAAGCTGGTTTTCTGAGACTGATTCAAGGCAAATCTTGAGGTTGTCTGAGGCTGAGTCTAAGGGCTAGTCTAAAGTTGTATGAAGGCATAAACAAGGCTGATCTAGAAGAGAAGGTTGTCTTGTACAGAGACTGCAAATATTAAGCGATACTTGGACAAGTTTGACAAAGTGTTTGGGGAAGACTTAGATGTCACCTTTGTAGAAATCTGAAGCAGTCCCTGAAGAAGTTTTAGCAGATCTTGAAGTTGTTCTGGTAAGAAGTCTGAAGCAAACCTTGATATCTGTCTTGAAGAAGGTTGGAGCAGATTCTGAAGCAATCCTTTGAAGCAGATCCAAGTCTCATTTTAAGGAAGATCAGTAGTCTATTTGAAGGCATATCTGAAGCAGTTGATTGAAGGTATGAATTAGAATCCTTTTTTGTTGCATTGGAGGTCAGAGTTACAGTGGCATACTTATTGGAGGAAATCTGAAGTTGAACGTGGTTAGGCAGAGATAGCAGTGATCGAATATTGTTGTATTCGGGTCATTGTCCCTGCTACAGTAGCCCAAGGTTATTGTTCTATATTTTATTGTTAAGGGTGGCAGGATGGTGCTAGGTAAGGAAGTTGTAGCTTCCTTCAAGTTGTTGTCTCCTTCCAGTGGATGCTGGTATACCAGTGGTTGTTGCTACTTCCAGTAGTGGCTGGTAAATAACTTGGGGTTGTAGCCCTTTCAGTTGTAGATGGTAAACCAGAAGTTGTAGCTTCACTTGTAATATAAATAAATTCATATAATTCTTGTGTATTCCTTGATCTGATGTTATTGCCTAATGCTCTGTAATCCTTAGTTGCTGAAATTTATGAAACACTGATTCACCCCCCCTCTCAGTGTTTCCAACAGTTCGAACATTATTTAACATTCTACTTATACTCCTACAAAAATGAACTCAAAATTATCCAAACCTGATCATGGACACCACATATAGACCACATGCAACCAACATATCCATTCGGATCTCTCCCATCAATCTCGTACTGTTTAAACAAAAAAATCATATCATTAGAAGACGCTTACAAATTGAGAATATTACAATGGAAAGATATATCATCAGCTACATCTATGCTAATGTGGGTAGTTTTTTAAGCTTCTTAATTTTCTTTTTTTGCATAGGAAGTAGTAACTCAGTCCAAGAAGGCCCAAAATACTCATCAACCTAGCTTATTTCTTAACTAGAAAGAGTTCTCAACAATGTTATGTTTTCAAAAGGTTAAAATCATTATCATGAAGATTTTATCCCTACTAAAAAGGAAACCAATCTTAAATCTAACTTCACCTTGTCATTTAAATATATAGCTATTGCAAGAGCTTCTTCTGGTCCTCGTGTCCATTCAAGGATCTTTTTAGCCCAATACATTCTACACAGTGAAAAAAGTACTATCAAATTCTGGTATGGAAATTGGTGTCTCCAACTTAAAAAACTCATGCATTTTGGACTTTCTAGTGTTCTACCAAAATAAACACCGAGGAAAAGATATATAGTACATTTTCCAAAATAGAAAGCATGAGCAAGAACATAACCAATATGGAAACTGTAACCAAGGAATGATGCAAACATTTTGTCTTAGCTCAAAGTTCAAACACGTATCAAAAAGCACATTAATTGTTCATAACACATATCATTGGAGCAAAGAATGCACTCAGGGAAAGTTCAACATAGAAGAAAAGATGATATCAGAAAAATGGGATAAATGAATACAAACAAAGGAATTACATTGACGTCCACTCAAGACTAAAATAGGTCAATGGGAATCAAAAATACAAAAAATAGTAAGTGCCTAAGGAATTTCCTCCCTAAAGAAGAGAGAAAGCAACTAACCAACATAAATTCCTAACCATATGGGGGTAGATCATGCTAACATTCAAGTTCTGTTGAAGTTTCTAAGTTTACTTAGTTTAGAAACCCTTCATACACTTCTTTTGATTTATTCCGATCTACTTGTTATTTTTTCCTTTAACAAGTTATTTACAAAGTAAATATTGAAAATAAACACCAGTGCATGCTCAACATATTACAGATCAGAAACTAAAAGAAACAAGAACAAACACACCACATGACACCATTATTTTTTGACCAATGTCCCCGGAAAAACCCAACGTGGGAAACCCAGTGCAGCTTATCTTAGGGTTTTCTTATTAAGCAATATCATAGTACAATCTGGGTGCCGAAACTGGCCTACCCAATAGAGAATTTCCTTAGCAGCTATACCTCACAGTTTGAGAGAAATCTCCTAACTGAAACCCTGGAAAATCCTTCTGATAGCTCCACAGCACAACACTGCTCTGCAACCCCAGCGTCTACCCAAATTGGACTGCATCAGCCCCTCTCTGTCTCACGCTGGCCCTACATCAGCCTTTCTTGGCCTGTCTCAACCATAGGAGGCCCTGCGTAAGCTTTCTAGGCCTCTGTGTCAGACACGCTGGCCTCTCTGTTGCTCTGTGCAGCACTTGGTTGCCTCTGCGTGAGCCCTTGCTGGCTCTGCATCACTCTCCTTCGCTGCTGCGCTGCTCTCTCGGCACAATCTCTACCTTCTCTATTTCTCTGTACTCAATGCCCCTTAGTTGCTCTCTTGATCACTAATTCTATCTCTCTTAGCAAATCGCGCTCTAGAGAATAGAATCACTGATCATCTGGTGTATTCTCCAAGTGACGCTCAAGCCTCCTCTTATACTTTTCATGTTGACATATCAACGGCTGAGATTAAGTCCCTAATCAACGGCTAAGATTAGATTTGGCCTGATCCACGTCTTTTGGACCACTCTAACACAAATTCATATTAATACACATTAATATTTTATTTTTTCAAGTTTAGACTAAGGGACTCCAATAAAAATATCAATTATTTTAATATCCCCTGATCTGTTTAGAAACTGCCAAACCCTTTCTGGGTATTGAAGATCTCATGTGCCCCAACATCTCCACCAAATTTCGTGGCTAGAGCGCATCCGATGCTACCCCAAATCAACACTCCCTCTTAGAGAGGATTGTGCTTTAGCAATACTCCTCACTGAGTATTACTCTGATCATCCAGCATCGGTACCTGTGCTGATGCTAGGCCTTCTTGCCCAACATCATCTGCACTGTTGCCTCCTGTACTGCTGCCCATGGTTTTGCCACTGCCACTGTTGCATCTGTACGACATCTCCCTCTGCATCTGTGTTGCTGCTGGTCCTTTCTCCCAGCACTACATCCGCACTGCACCTCCTCTCATCATGTTGCATTGTGCTGCCCACTGCTGCACTACAACTCAATTATTGAGAAGTAAGTAACTAATCTCCCAACTGACCTCCCCGTTGGGCTAGAGACACCCACTGATGCTGAAGCTCCCTCTGCCGCTAACAAGTGCTCCCTCTCTGATCTCTGTGCTGCTACAACAACTCTCCTGCATCTTGCACCGTTGCACACCTCTATGTGTCGTCTTGCATTGGTACAACACTCCTGTGCCTCTCGCACTACTGCAGCCTGCTAGCTTTGCGTTGTCTCAAGACTCCTGCGTTGTAGCTCTCTCTGCCGCTCCATCTGCATCCGTCTCTACCCACTCAGCCAGTCCTGCTACTCCTCATCGAGGCTCACGTAGCAAGGTCTAATTCAAAAGTCTAGGTAACTCGAGGATCCTGCCCCTCATCGCTTGTAGTCTGCCTAACTATAGCTCGATGTCTCCCCACTTCTTCTCAAGTGGTGTGTGTGCACTCATGGCACAGTCATCATTTGTCAAAACTTCCTTCTCTACCCGTGCTAGCGTTGGCTTAGTCTCGAAAGACTCTCCCTTACTCTTCTTCCTTGGGCACTGCTTCGCATAATGACCCATCTCCCCACAGTGGAAGCACTTGATCTTGAAGAGATCTATCTTCTTCCGCTTCTCTTGCTTTCCCTCAGATGCTAGGGCCACATCCTCCTCCTCCTGTTGAACTTTGATTCCTTTGTTGCTGTTATCTGTCTTCAATTGTTGTCTGATCTCTTCCTGGCGAAGAGTTGCCCACATCTCATCCCAAGGTAGGAGAGTCCCTTTGCCCAAGATACTCTGGAGAAACACTTCCCAATCTTCTGAGACAACATTCAGGGTTATCCTCACCATAAGCTCCTGATCCGGTGTCACTCCTATAGCAGTCAACTGGTCTCGGATCTCATTCAGTCCTCCAAGGAAGGTGTCAATTGATTGACCCTTCTTCATCTGATACGACCTCATCTGGTTCTCGAGCAGCGTTCTTCTCTACATAGAAGTATGCTGGTAATGGTTCTTGAGATCCTCCCACATCTCAAATGTTGTTTCTTTCTCGACTATATGTGGTACCACATGATCCTTGACCCCGTCAAGGATAATGCACTTGGCCCTCGCCATCGCCTCTTTGTACTTGTCGTTATCATTGGCGTCGACTGGGATAGCTATAACCCATAGTATTCAAAACTAGTCTTGCTAACCAGTTACCGGTCTAACCAATCGGTTAGCAAGCCCACCAGTCGAAACCGGCCAAAAACCCTGATAACCCATTTCGCCCTTTTTTGGAATAAATCGGTCCTAACCAGCCAGTTTAGGATGGAACCGGCCGGTTTTTAGCAAACCGGCCAGTTAGAGGCATGCCCACCGTCAACTCAAAAAAGTGGCATGTTGACTATGTTTTAGGGGTTTTGGGGGGAAACTAAGGGTGCTTTCCCTCCAAAAACACCCTCTCCAAGCCTTTAAGAGGCCCCTCTCACTCTCATTTGTCTCACACATCTGATTTGGAGTGTTTATGAGTGTTTGTGAGTTTGTTTGTGAGCTTGGAGAGTGTTGAGTTTTTGCTGAAGTAGTCATCTTGGAGTTGGAGTTGGAGCTATTTTGGAGATAGTGTGTAGCTGTCAGTGGAGTTGCCATCTTCAAGAGGAGGCTAAGGAAGCTAGTTTGCATTTCCAGGTAAGGATTTTCACTTGAAAATTCCTCATTTGACTGTTGTCCATGAATTAAATTTTTTTATGTGTTATAAATTTATAAACTTCTCACTTCTATCATCTATGCTATGAACTCTCTAGCTCTATGCTATCAAATTTTGTAGCTTGCATGTGCATTTGTTTTCCTACATTTATCTTTGGTTTTCCATGTTGCTTAGCTGCAATTTTTTTTTAAATGGCAGATTTCTTTGCAAATTGTTATTATTTCAAGCAAACATGGCTCCAAAAGGAAAGGGCAGTGCATGGGCTCATTGTGATGTAATTGATGGGAAAATGATATGTAAATTATACCATAAATCTATTGGAGGTGGGGGTATTCTTAGGTTGAAACAACACTTGGCTGGGATAAGAGGCCAAGTAAAGCCATGTGATGCACCAAATGCACTGTTAGGTCCTATTAGGGCAGAATACATTTCCAAGCTTGAAAAGTTTTATGAGGATAAGGCTAGGGAGAAGGCCATCCAAGATGACATTGCAAGGAAGAGGGAATTATTAGAAGCCATGAAAGAGAGTGGGTATGATGATTATGAGATTCAAGACTCCTCTTCTATCCCTTCCACCAATGACCCCTTTCACTATGTTCATCCTTCTTTTGGCCAACCATCAAAAGGAACAAAGAGAACAAACATCCAAAGTTATTTCTCATCTTCTGCCAACATTGCCTCTTCTAATCCCACTTCCTCCCAGCCAAGTTCTCAACCTACTTTGGATCAACATTGGAAAAAAATGCAAAGAAACTTCTCATCAATACATTGCTAGATGGTGGTATGATTCAGATATCCCATTTAATGTTGCTCGCTCACCTTATTACCAAGCTATGTGGGACTCTGTTATAGCTGCAGGAAAAGGCTTCAAAGGCCCTAGTCTGCATGACTTGAGGGGAGCTCTTTTGCAAAAAGAGATATCTTCCATTGATGAGTATTTGGTTGAGTTTAAAGATTCATGGCTCAAAACAGGTTGTTCCATCATGTCAGATGGATGGACCGATGGAAAGAACCACACTATCATTAATTTCCTTGTTTCTTGCCCTCAAGGAACCATGTTTTTGAAATCAGTTGATGCATCTGATAAGGTAAAGGATGCAGCCCTTCTATTTGAGCTTTTGGATAACATTATTCAAGAAGTTGGGGAGCAGCATGTTGTGCAGATCATCACTGATAATGCCTCAAACTATGTTCTTGCTGGAAAGATGCTTGAGACCAAATAGAAGACCATATTTTGGACTCCATGTGCTGCACATTGCATAGACCTCATGCTTGAGGATATAGGCAAAGTGGAGTGGGTAAAAAACACTGTAGAGCATGCCAAGTGCATTACAGAATACATTTACAACCACTCATGGATATTGAGCCTAATGAGGAAACACACTGGGGGCAAAGAGCTTGTTAGGCCTGCAATTACGAGATTTGCAACTCACTTCCTCACGTTGCAATGTCTCAATGGTCAACATAAAAACTTGCAAAAAATGTTTTCCTCTGAAGAATGGTCTGAATATCGATGGGCTCGTAGCCCAGATGGAAAAGACACCAAAAATAAAGTGTTAGACACTTATTTTTGGAAAAGGTCTCTAGAGCTTGTGAAAATTACCAAGCCCCTTGTTAAGGTGCTAAGGATGGTGGGGAAAGATTGGCCATGGGCTACATTTATGAGACTATGGATTAGGCAAAGGAGCAGATACGGGCAGCTAACAAGGACAGGTTAGCTAAATATGGTCGTATATGGGAGATCATTGATAACAGATGGAACAATCAATTCCATCATCTATACATGCAGCTGGGTATTTTTTGAACCCAAAGTATCATTATAAAAATCGGCTAGGAGATCTGCATGATGGGGAGGTCAGAACTGGATTGATTGATTGCTTGGAGCGCATGGTCCCTAGCCATGCAGACCAGTTGGAAATACATAGACAAATTATTGTTTTCAATATGGCAGGTGGTACTTTTGGCAAAAACTTGGCAAAGATGGCAAGAGATGTGGACCAACCATGTAAGCAATTCCAATTTCCAATTTGTTTTTCTTTTCAAGTTAAAATTGTTTATGTTCTTTACAATTCAAATTATAAAATAAGTTACTAATTAATGTCTTTTTCTTTGCAACACATTGGTGGGAGTCATTTGGTGGCCAATGTCCTCAATTGTAAAGGTTTGCAATTAGAGTCCTCAGTCAAACTTGCAATACTTCAGGTTGTGAGCGCAATTGGTCTGTTTTTGAGCGCATACACACGAAGAAGAGAAATCATTTGGAACAAAAACGGTTAAATGATCTTGTTTTCGTGGAATACAACCTTCGACTGAGGAGGAACCAAATGATGAACAAAACACCTGATCTAGAACCCATTGTGTTGGACGATATTGATCCAACATTAGAATGGGTGGAGGAGACTGAAGATCCTGTGTTTGAGGCTGATTTTGATATCGACATGGCTTTAGCAGGTGATGAAGCAAATTATGTGGCGGCATCAGAACCAAGATTAGTAGCAGCATCAAGGAAAGGCAAAGAACCAATGGAAGGCACTAGTCGTGCAGGTCGACAAACTTGTGCTTCCATTAGGTCCACTTCTATTGTCATTGGTGGCATTGATACTGAGGTTGCAGATCAGGCTGAGGCATCCTTAGACTCTAAACCAAATGATGTCTATGTATCTCCTGATGATGATCCTGTGGCTAGTCATGGTGATGAACTCGATGATTGATCATATGTACACTGTAGACTTGTAGTAGGCCAATGGCCTCATAGCTTGTAGCATTGTTTCTGGACTTTATAGGCCATTTAGAGCCTCATTGCTTATGTATTTTGCTATTTTGTCGATGATATGTATTGCACTCGGTTCCATTTTGATATATTCACCTTTACATGGTATATAAATGAGCAAAGTTTGCATACTTTGTCTCTATTGGCTTGGAATCATGGTTTTACATCTTAAAAATAGTTTTGTTTCATTAAAAAATAATTATTTAATGTATTTTTTTAAAACCAGTTTGTTTAGGCCAAACTAGTCCCGGTTAGACTGGTTCGGGTCGGTAAACTGGTTCATTAGGTGGACCAATCCGGTCACCGATTCCGGTTTTAAAAACACTGTTATAACCTTGAAGGCGAAGTTCTTGACACAATTCCTGTCAAGCACTGATAAGATTCTAGCCTTCCAGACTGCGAAGTTCGATGCTTCGTCCAGTCTATCCTGGTCTCTTACCCCGTGTAGTGCCATGACGCACCTCTACTTCCCTCCTGGAAGTTCTATGTTCGACTCCTCTGAGTCTCTACTTCCCGTCTGGAAGTTCTCTTCTAGACTCCCTCTAAGTCCTGATTCCCTCCTGGAAATCATTCTGCCGCTTGTCGAGATGTCCCCTACTCTGATCGTCTTATGCAACTACATTGCTGATCCAGGTTCTTCGACTAGAAACCCTCGGTAACAACTACTCTGGCCCTGCTCTGTCAGGTTCTATTCTGACTACAGCACCTCCCAACTCCACTATGCAATATTCTTGCAGCCTTCTAGACCCTAGCAACTGCCTCTTTGTGCACTGCGTTAGCCCCTCTCTACCTAATGTTGGCTTTGCGTTACCCAGGATGGGTCTGCGTCAGCCCTCTGGCCCTCTGCGTCTGCACGCTGACCTCTCTGAAGCTCTGCGCAGTTCTCAGCTTCTTTTGCGTGGCTCTGGCTGGCTCTGCGTCACACTTCCTTGGCTTCTGCGCTACTAGAAACAGCTTATGTCACCTCGAGATAGCTGTTTTCTGCTGCTATTGCTCCGCTCGGCTGATGTCTTTTAGTCCTCCTGTGATCTGCAATCACGCTCTGATACCATGTTGAAGTTTCCAAGTTTACTTAGTTTAGAAACCCTTCAAGCACTTTTTCTGATTTATTCCGACCTACTTGTTATTTTTTCCTTTAACAAGTTATTTACAAAGTAAATACTGAAAATAAACACCAGTGCATGCTTAACATATTACAGATCAACAACTAAAAGAAACAAGAACAATCACACCACATGACACCATTATTTTTGGACCAATGTCCCCGGAAAAACCCAACGTGGGAAAACCAGTGCAGCTTATCTGAAGTTTTTCTTATTAAGCAATATCAGAGTACAATCTGGGTGTCGAAACTGGCCTAACCAATAGAGAATTTCCTTAGCATCTATACCTCATAGTTTGAGACAAATCGCCTGGCTGAAACCCTAGAAAATCCTACCGGCAGCTCCTCAGCACAAAACTACTCTGCAACCCCGCCATCTACCCAAACTGGACTGCGTCAGCCCCTCTCTGTCTCACGCTGGCCCTACATCAGCCTTTCTTGGCTTGCGTTAGCCCCTCTCTGTCTCACGCTAGCCCTAAGTCAGCCTTTCTTGCCCTGCGTCAACCCCAGGAGGCCTTGCGTCAGCTTTTTGGGCCTCTGTGTCAGACACGCTGGCCTCTCTGGTGCTCTGCGCAGCACTTGGCTGCCTCTGCGTGGCCCTGTGTGACCCCTGCTAGCTCTGCGTCACTCTCCTTGGCTGTTGCGCTGCTCTCCCGGCACAATATCTGCCTCCTCTATTTCTCTGTACTCAAAGCCCCTCAGCTGCTCTCCCGATCACTAACTCTATCTCTCTTAGCAAACCCCGCTCTAGAGAATAGAATAAGTGATCATCTGGTGTATTCTCCAAGTGACCATCAAGCCTCCTCTTATACTTTTCCTGTTGACATATCAACGGCCGAGATTAAGTCCCTAATCAACGGCTAAGATTAGATCTAGCTTGATCCATGTCTTTTAGGCCATTAAAAATATTAATTATTTTAATATCTCCTGATCTGTTTAGAATCTGCTCAAACCCTTTCTGGGTATTGGAGATCTCATGTGTCCCAACCTCTCCACCAAATTTCATGGCTAGAGCACATTCGATGCTACCCCAAATCAACAAGTTTCCCATGTATGTGCAATGTTAGTAACCTAGCATGTTCAAGAGTACAGTTCATTTTTCAAAGATTTTCATATTGACATTGGGGGACATCAATTAAGTTCTCAATTCATACACAGTTCTATTTTTAGAGGGTTTTTCATGCACAAATGTGAATGAAACACTTGCAGCATCCATAGAAAGCATTCAAAGAATTTCGAGATAAAAAATTGTCCTCGAAACAAAAAATGTATCAAAATCATTTTTAAAAAAACCAATCACATATTAGAGGATGACATCATCCCTTGTGGTCGAGTTGACATTGTTTGAGTTGAAAATGATTATTTATCACATTCTAAATGGTGGATGACAACCCATAATTATCCATGGTAGTGTTGTAAGTAAAGTACTCATAAATTACTTTTGAATATAACATAAATATACTCATAAATGAAGTGCTCTTAAAGTACTTATGAATATATAAAAAGTAAAATACTAATTCAAAACTCGAACTTCAAAAGCATAAATAAATGGGCTGTCATCTATTATTGACACTTTATTTTCCAAATTAAATAAAGTACATGCTTCATTACATGGGTACATATTCAAATTAATATAACATAACACGGGGTTCATAATGGATTGGCATGGTTCATGATATTGATATATTTTAACAGTCAATATAATAGATGAATACATGCCCATATTATAAACCATGTGTTCATATATTAATTGTTAACTAGTATATAAATACATGATTCATAATATGGGCACATATTCATATATTCGTTAAACTAATACATGAATATGTGGTGTGCATTTTCATATATTAGTTTAATTATTATATGAATACATGGTGTGCATCTTCATATATTAGTTTAATTAATATATGAATATGTGCACTAAGTGTTCAGATATTACCTGGAAAAGTAGCTTGGAATACATGCAACGCAGATTTTTAGATCTATGATCCAAACTCAAAAAAGAAATCCCTAGGCTATGGTGGTTGGTTTACTTGGTACAACATAAGGTAGGGTGACAATTGCATTCAACCAATGTAAGACAAGTTTTATAGCTCTAAGGAGAGTTTAAGTTCAAACCCCTTGTTGCACCCCCTCCGAATGGAGATCGGAATGCTAAGTGATGCAAAGATCATCATCCCGTTGAGAAATCTATAGGGCTGCAATTAGGATGATTTCTCTTAAACTTGATAACTGTTTGTGATGTATTTTTAATTTTCTTGATTATAACTTTTTCTCTTATTATTATGTTGATATTATCATCAAACAGCTACCAGAACAAGATGATCAACAATACACAAGAACACGGAATGTACGCTGCAAGCCAAAGCCAAAACCTCTCCACTTGAGAGGAAAACCTACAAATCTCTTATCTTCTTATAGATTCTTCAAATGAAGAATTCCAAGACCTCTAGACAAAGACCAATACCCTTCAGAGACCAAGTCAGACCTTCTTGATGATGTGCTTCCTTTGTCCAAGTCAAACCCAGTCAAATCTCTTCCTGCTGCACAACTTCGACCCCCAGCTACAAAATTTTGGCCTCCACTATAGGTCAGAAATTTTCAGCCCCCGCAACAGTTACTACTTCCACTTGTGTGAGCAATTTCTGGGCTTCCAAGACTTCCTTTGACCTTCGCTTGGATTCCTCCTTCTTTTAGGGCTTGTAGGTGACCTTATAGGCTTTCCTTCGACCTTCTTTCTGCAACTTCTTCAACTTCGATCTTGCAACATCAAGACCCTAGCCTTCCTTCTTCGCACATGTGAAAGAGAGAGAGAGAGAATGAGAAGAATAAAACCAGCAATCGACATAAAAATATATATTTATTAATAATGAATATGAATGGATGATTTACAAGCTGAGAGGGTCGGACTTAAATACAGCCCTACGTGCCTATTGGTGAATGGGCATGATCTCTGATCATGCCCTATGCCCTAATTAACTAATTCATTTACAAGATACTAAATTTTTATATAACATTGCCTTCCTCCCAAAAGATGCTTTGTCCTCAAAGCATACGTAACGATGGGTGTTGTTGACAAAACACTTCAGTTTCCCAAGAAGCTTCTTCTTCTGGTAAGTCCTTCCACTTGATCAAGTATTCTTCGATTACATGAGATCGAAGCTTCTTTTCTCCAGGAGATATGATACCTTCTAGTTCTAAAATGACCCTTCCTTCATCATCTAAGGATGGAAGCATTGTTTGTGCTAATTGACGGTCGCCTACGCCCTTTTAAGGCAGGATACATGGAAGACGTTATGAACATGACTTGTATCCGGAAGGATTAAACTATATGCAACTTGACTGATCTTTTTGTTGATCTGGTATGGTCCATAGAAATTCGGTGCCAATTTATTTTTTCCTTTCTGTTTCAAGGACAATTGATTGTATGGCTGGAGCTTGACAAATACCCATTCTCCAACTTCAAATTCTCTCTCAGTTCTATTTCGGTCAGCTTGTTGCTTCATGCGGTTTCTTGCATTATTTAAATTTTCTTTTCGGATTTGGACGATTTTTTGGGTTTCTTCTAGTTGGCTTTTAATAGTTGGTAGATTTGTTTGGACGGTAGCTAGATCCTTCCATTTCGAAGGTTCGTACGCACACAAAGCTTGGAATGGAGTCAGTTTTGCTAATGTATGATAAGTAGAATTATACCACCATTCAGCAAGATGCAACCACTGAACCCACTTATTTTGTTTTTCTGTAGCGTAACAACGTAGGTAGGCTTCCAAACATTTATTAACAACCTCTGTTTATCCATCTGTTTGAGGGTGGTAAGTGGAACTCATATTTAGGTAGGTTCCTATATGGTTAAGCAATTCCTTCCAAAAATTACCCTTAAATTTTGCATCTCTATCACTCACAATGACTTTCGGAAAACCGTGTAATTTATAAATATTTTGCAGAATATCTTAGCGATTTCTTTAGCTGAGTCTGATTTCTTCATTGCAATAAAGTAAGCATATTTTGTGAGTCTATCGACTACTGCGAGAATCTTACCCCTACCTTCAGATATCCCTCAATAAAATCCATCAATATTTCTTCCCATTTCTGATTCGGAATATTTAAGGGGTGAAGTAATCCAGGTGTCATAATATTTTCACTTTTATTTCTTTGACATTTGTCGCATTCTGCTACATATTTCTAAATATCACAACTCACCCCCCTCCAAAAGAATGATTGTCGTGCATTGTAGTAAGTTTTAAAGAATCCTACATGTCCGGCTGACAGTGAATCATGTGATTCCTTGAGTACCTTGGATTTAAACTTGGAGTTTGAATTCAAATAGATTCTTCCTTTGTACCATAGAATATCATTCTTCCATTCAAATTTTGAGTTGTCTAGAAGGTTATTGATTATCGCAGTTATTTCTGGATCCTTGGCATACTCACTTCGAATCTCATTAAGTCATTCAGGAACAACAACCGAGACTACATGTAATGTTGGTTTTCGTCCTTCCTAGACAGGGCATCTGCTACTACATTGTCCTTTCAGGCTTTCCCCTTCTATGTAGTATCTCCATGTCAAAGGCGTAATTTTTTCAATCCATTTTTGTTGTTCTTCGGAAAGTGTTTTTTGTTGAAGGAGGTGCTGGAGACTGTTATGGTCTGCTCGAATGGAGAACTTACTTCCCAAAAGATATTGTCTCCACTTAGCCATTGTGTGCATAATAGCTAGTATTTCCTTGTTGTATGTGGACTTAAGACGTTCTCTTTTATTGAGCTTCCTGCTTTCAAAATCTATTGGATGTCCTTCTTTCATTAACATTGTGCCTATACCGAATCCAGAAGCATCACACAATGATAAATGGTTTAGAGAAATCTGGAGTTGCCAATTCCGAGGCATTAGACATAACTTCCTTTAGTTCATGCTTCCTCATTCCATTGAAATGAATTCTTTTTGAAAAGGTTTGTAGAGGCGCAGTTATATGTGCATAGTTTTTAATAAATCTTCGGTAATATCCAGTCAATCCTAAGAACCCTCTTAGCTTGGAGATATTAACTGGTTTGGTCCATTCCTTTATAGCCTTGATTTTATTAGGGTCCACGTTTACTCCATGGGATATTATGTGTCCGAGATATTCTACTTCTTCCTCCCCAAAGGTGCATTTGGATTTCTTGGCGTAGAACTAATGCTCTTTTAGTAGAGTAAGAACTTTATCCAGATGTTGTAGGTGCTCCTTCCAAGCTTTACTGTAAATTAAAATATCATCAAAGAATACTAATACAAACTTCCTAAGGTATGGACAGAATAACTCGTTCATAGTGGCTTGGGATTGTTGGATCCTCTGTTGGTGCATTGGTTAACCCAAAGTGCATTAATTTAAATTCGTAGTGACCTTTGTATGTTCGGAATGCAGTTTTTGGTATGTCTTCCAACCTTATTCTGATTTGGTAATAGCCCGACCTTAAGTCCAATTTTGAGAAGTATTTTGCGCCATGTAGTTCATCCAACAATTCATCGATAAAGGGAATTGGGAATTTCTTTTTAATCGTAACTTTATTTAATTCTCTATAATCAATGCATAGCAAGAATGATCCATCCTTCTTCCTTACCAATACCACTAGAGCAGCATACAAACTCTTAATTTTCGATATGATCCCACATTTTAAAAGGTCTTGGATTAATCACTCAATTTCAGTCTTTTGGGATGTGGATATCGATACGACTTGATGTTGATGGGGTCTGATCCTGCTTTGACTTTTATTGTATGCTCGATTTCCCTATTAGGAGGCATTTTCATGGGCAGGGCTTGGAATACCTTTTCATGCTTCTGAATTACCTCTTGTACTTCTGGTGACTCTTCATTGATCATGTTTGCAAATAACATTTCTAATTGGTGACATTGTACTACATAAGCTGTTGCTCCTTTTCAAATCATTTTCATCATCTGGGATGATGACACGATTTGATTTTCTAGTGCTTGGAATCCATATAACTTGTACCTATGCCTTTCCCAATTAAAGCTTATGAACTACTCTTGATGGTTGGCGGAGTTTGTCCCTAAGGTTCATAGCAATTGGATACCTAAGACCACATCTACTCCTCCTAATGGTACAGTGAAGAACAGGGATTCTAAATTAAAGTGTTGAATATGCAATTTGACCTTAAGTCATTTCCCTACCTTTTCAATCTTCTTACTGTTGGCTACCATCACCTTCATATTGGGCAAGGGGAACGAGAAAATATTGAGTCTCTTTGCCATGGTTGCATCTAAAAAATTGTGGGTGCTACCAATGTCGATGAGAACCACTACGTTGTTCTTATTTATATGTCCTTTCAATTTTAGAGTCTGGGGTTGTGATATACCTGTCATCGCTGATAGTGACACTTGCGGAATACTTCCGTTGTCTAATTCTGGAGAGAATTCTAGGGCACCTTCTATTCCTTTTATGTTTGATTCATCACTGTTTGAATCATTGGTTGCTTCACAGTTATATTGGTTCTTTGATTCTTTTCCTTTAGCGCATCTATGTTTAGGGTCCCACTTCTTGCCACAACATTTGCATTTTCCTTCTTTTATCCTTTGCATTTCCACGCTATATTTTTCGCCTTCACAAAGATGTGGTGGAACATATCTTGTATTATTCGTATTCACAGACTAGGGCATTCTTCGTCTCGAATATACTTTTTCCGATTTTGACCACAGTATCTCTTCAAATTTCTTTTCAGCAACTTTTGCTTTTTGTCTTGCTACTTCTATTGACGCAATGTCATGAAGCTCAAGTTCTACTCGTAAATGAGTTTCAAGTCCGGAGAGGTATGATTGAATTAGAAGAGATTCTGATAACCCAAGTACTCATGTTGCTAAGGTCTCTCATTCTGGAGTGTACTCATCCACATTTCCTTTTTGTCGCAATCTGATGAGTGTTGAAAAGAACTCTTTTTCCTTTACACCTTGGAATCTTTTAAAGAATGTATTCTTAAATTTTCTCCAACTAATTGCGATTGTCGTCTTCTTCCACCACATATACCAATTATATGCTTCACCTTCCATTTTCATGGAAGCGTGTCTAATCTTTTTGTCATCATTGTCAATACCGTAAATCTCAAAATATTCTTCTGCTTTATTCAGCCATGCAACACTGCATTTTTCGTTACCATCAAATTTGGGTAGCTCGATTTTTTCTCTTCATTGATGCGTCTCTAACGGTGTAGCGAAAAGAGGGTATTGATTGGTGAATGTATTCCAAAGTTGCTTATTTGAAAAAGTCGCGTTACTATTTCCTTCATGGTGCATGGATGAATTTTTTGGAGGCTCAACTTTTTCATGAGAATCTGTTGAATTTGTTGAATCTGATGAATTTTGTTGTTGATTAACTCCATCATCTTGGAGTAGTTGTTCAGGTGTAACCTTTATCCTGTCACACAAAATGTTCAGCAATGACATTGCCTAATTATGATTTATTTCGGATTTGATATAGTTCTGCCCGAGCTGTTGTTCTATTCGATTTGTTGTATCCTGTAGCTTCTTGATATCTTTGGAAGGTCTAATAACCTTGCTCTCGAGATCGACTAATTTTTGGTTGAAATCATCGAAGTGGCTAGTAATCCTATTCTCCGGATCAATCAGTTTTTTATTGAAATCAGTGATTGTCATCGACAACATTGAACGGGTTTGTGGGGTGTATATTTGTCCGCCAACTTTTAATTTGAACTATATATATTTTTTATTTTTTTATTTTTTTAAATAATTTAATTTAATTAATTAATTTAATTATATAACATATAGTTTTTTTTTAATAAAATGTATATATATATATATATATATATATAGAGAGAGAGAGAGAGATATATCATATACAATTATAATAACAATATAATATATGTTTATAAATTATATCGATTAATATGCCGTGGAAAAAGACGGGGTCAGACATCAGAACAAGGATTGGCATTTGGGGTGGCGTGGGCTCGACAGGAAGGAAAACGGCGAACTGTGGAGGAATGAACAGACGCGGGAGTTGTGGACAGGACTGCACGCCGAGAGGTGTAGCAGTCGAGACAGAGATGTCGAGGACACGGTGGGAGGTAGGACCGACAGTGGACTATGGTGGACGATGCAGTGGGAGTACAAGCACAAGACAGTGGATAGAACGATGCGTGAGGCAGGGAAACAGAAGTACCAGAGGTTTCGCGGTGGCGATGGCTATGGATAGGAGCGGTCATAGTAGTGGAACGAGGCTTCAAAAGTGTCGAACGTGGCTCTAATACCAGATGAGACAAATAAAACCAGCAATCAACATAAAAATATATATTTATTAATAATGAATATGAATGGATGATTTACAAGCTGAGAGGCCCAGGCTTAAATACAACCCTACATGCCTATTAGTGAATGGGCATGATCTCTGATCATGCCCTGTGCCCTAATTAACTAATTCATTTACAAGATACTAAATTTTTATATAACAGAAAAGTAACCCAAACCTTCTTCCTTCTTCCTTCTTCACTAGCCTACTTCTGCTTCTTATTCGCTTAGATGATGAGAAGATGAGTGTGTGTCCATCTAAAAAAAAAAATTATGTTTAAACGAAAAACCCCTTAATTTATTTCATTTTAAATCCTTAGTCACAAATTTAAAATTTTTAGAATTTTTAGAATTTTTTAAAGATTTTTAAATGTTTAGGATTTTAAAAGGTTTTAGATTTTTTAATCTTTAAGATATTTTTAGTTTTTTTTATGATTTTTAATGCTTAGAAAATTTTTATTTTTATTTTTTGAAATTTTTAAAGGGTTTTTAAATGTTTTAAATTTTTAGGACTTTTAAAAGTCTTTAGGTTTAGAAAAAATCATAAAAATAAAAAAATGAAATAAAAACTAAAAAAAAGAAACAAAATCGAAATTTTTTGAAACTTAATGAATCCTAACCTAAGTTTAATTTAATAAGACTTAAAACATATATACATAAGCTAACCCTAACTCTAAAATACAAATGAAATAAACTAAATATCTATGCATAAAAGAAAATATCGAAGTTTTTTTTGGTGACTACAGGTTTGCGTGAGGAGCAAAGGGTCAGACGGAGCCGCAGGGAGATTTGTGCAGGTGAAAGGGATCGGAGGCTTGAGCAAAAGCTTGGACACGGGCAAGGATGGATGGCAGAAAGAAAGTCTGCTTGACGTGCAGCAGATAGGATGCAAGGGAAAGTAGAGGAGAAGGAAGGAAGCAGCGGGGATATGAGGTAAAACAAATAAACAAACAAACAAAAACGCAGGTTTGGAGCAGTGGATGAGGGTTGCGGATAAGGTGAAGGGCAGCGAGGGCTGACGGAGTGCAATGAGGAGTGGATGAGGGAGCAGTTGCGGATGGATGGAGCAGGGAAATGGACGCGGTAAAGAGAAGAAGATGCAGAGGGAGATGGCACGCGGATGGACGCTGCAGAGATGATAGAAGGAAGGGGATTGGCAATGATGAGGGTTAAGCACGCAGCGTGAGGGGTGAGAGATTTGTTTTGCAGGACGCATAGAGAGTAGACAATGAAAAATAATGTGAATATGCTGGTAGCGGAAAGGAAGAATGTCTATGGATAGCTGCGAGAGGACTGTGTGAGGTTGGACAGCAGATTAAAGCTACAATGAGAGATGGAGCTGTAGGTTGAAGGCTATGCACAACAGAAAAAGGGTTTCTAAAAAAAAATTCAAAATACACAGTAAACCCCAAAACCAGGCAGCCAATCAACCTGCAAAATGGTGGCCCAGAACCTCTAAAAAAATTTCCGTAAATCTTAATTAAATTTTTAAATCCCTCTGCTCCAGATTTCTTTGAAACCCTTATAAAATTTCCAGATTTAGAAAAAAACAAAAAAAAAATTAAAACTCTTGGATTGTTGATGGACCCCAGAGATCCAAATCTTACCTTCCAGGGCCTAGATCTGGACTCTTCACAGCTTTCAACTTCAGATCTGCAGCTACAGGACAACAAGAAACACCCAAACGATATATACAATGACCCAAAAAACTAAAACTTAGAAAAATCCAAGTTAGAAAACTGAAGAAAATTACAGATCTATGTACATAAATAGCAGATCTATCAGATCTAGGGAGTGTGAGTGCGACTCTGCTCCCAGATTTGATGATCTGAGGCTCTCAACAGCAAATCTAATGATTTAGCACAAAAAAATTAAATTTTTTGAATTTTTAAAGGAGGTACCGAGCTCGAAACCCTTCATGCATCACCCATAAAAAATATCTTATGATAAACCCGAGATCAAATTTAAGCTAGGCTCTTCAGAAAACACGGATCAGGAGTTGGCTAGTTCAACCGAGAACTTCCCCGAACGCCTGATGATCTAAAAATCAAGACTTTCCTGCAAAACTCAATTTAACCATCAACATAGAGCAAGAAAGCGATAATAAAATTCAAATTCAATAGAGATACCTGCTATTATATTCAAAACTTAAATTATCATTCAAACCCCAGCAACTGAGCAAGATACTTGTACTCAAATTACTTTTCAGGAAGCTAAATGAATGTCTAAAAAGAAATTTATACATGAAAATGACACATCTTACAGTATTTCCACGAAGAGTAACACTAGCAGAAATTAACCCCAAAGTATTTCTTTATTGCTCATAAAAAAGATTACAAGAGAGTTTTTCGCTTATTACACGATCCAGAGATCGGATGATACTGATTGACAAATGACCTCCTATTTCAAGATAAATCCTCCAACGGCTAGTTCGAGTGATCCTTGTCAAAGCAATCTCGATCGTTGATGAAGATTAAAAAATTTTTTAATCTCATCTGTCGAAATTTTAAATTATTGAGGAAATTCGAATTTTTCAATTAAATGCATTTTAATTAATTCAAAAATTAAATTTTTGTATTAATTTCCTCAAAATCTTGACTTTGACTTAACCCCAGGGACCAAAGGCTTAAAATTTAACAAAATAATTAATTTACCTTAGTCCCTGGACCTCTTAAAATTTAACTTTTTAAGGACCAACAAATTGTGCCTTTGGAGAATTTAAATTCACTTAGGACCTAGAATTAATCAAATTTCTGGCTTAGGATTTTAATTAATTTTGGCCAGAAAATTTAATTAATTAACCTATGAGGAGATAAATTATTTTTCTAACCCTCAAGACACTTTACACCATGATTTTTTTTTTTTACTTCTCAAGGGGAAAAACCCATTTACAAAAGACCCTCACATTCTACCCAGATCTGCGACACAAATATAATCTAGCAGATCAAGCAATTTGTAATAAAATAACCTAACCAAATAGTTATGATTATTCCCAAATCACTTTTACATAGACTCGATCTAGAACACTAGAACTCCCCTAAGATCCCAATGACAAAATCCATTTTGGCTTTGGGGTAAGGCTGAAAGAAAACTTTGTCGACCATCCGAGAATGGATCGGTGAGACAAAAAACCTTCTAGAATGTAGATCGTCACCAGAAAAGTAGGTTTACCTAGGTGATTACATACACGACACGGATCTGCTGAGATTATTTACATTATACACATGCAAACTGGGTTTACATTATAAGATGATCGTCAAGCTGATGATGATAGTTGGATGGCAGGAACACATCAATCAGGCGCTATCCCTTTTGCGAAAAAGGGCGTGTACTGCTATGGGTCGTTGACACGTAGTGGTCAACATCTACATAGGGGACCTAAGGCATCACATTTCTCACAAATTGCCCATCAAAAAAATTCAATCTCCTAGCCTCTACTACTTTGTTGTGTCTCCTAAGGGCCTGCCAATTTTGAAGCCACTCCGACGGTGGGATCTTGAGATATTTCAAGCCCTAGCTCCGAGATCGAATATTGCCCTTTGATTCCCTTGGCTATTGTCCTCATTGACGTCATTGTGTTGACATTGTAGAAAATTCTTCCTTTGATCTCCTTCTCCTCCTCAATTAGGTCAAGCATACCCTTGATTGTTCAATTCCACCCCCTTGACCTAGTTGTGGGTCCACTCGGTCCCGTGTGGTCCCATAACTTTTGGAAGGTAATTCTACAAAGACCATTCGGAAACCAAGTCTTAATAAGGGTCTTTAGGACTAGGTCCCTTGTTAAGAGGTCACATTCCCAAAACCTAGCCCCTAAGACCCTCTTGGCCTTTATTATAGAGCCTTTCATCTTGCCTCTTGGGCATGCAAGCCATGTATTGAGCCTCTCTTGTGAATAGGTCTCTTTAGGAATCACTCATCTCCCTTTATTGACCCATTCATCTAGGTGAGTCCCCTCACACCGGATCTCCTTCCATCGGTGAAAGTCCATAAAAAGTAGGGAGCTTTAGCTGAGGTGACAGTGGGCTATTGCTGCATTGTTTCCCTTGACCTAGCAGTTGCCCCTCTAGGATTCCCTTCTAGGACCCCTGCTAGTTTGAGCGGTAACAATGCCTACTCTAAATGTATCATTCCTCTTCACTATTTTTTTCTCAAGTAGAACTGTTAGATCATATGGTGAATCAGATCACCTAAGATAAAAAATAAAAAATAAAAAAAAAATTACCAATAGAATGCTCTTATCACCGACAAATGAAATAACAAGTTCATAAAAATGTTAGCACAGTATAGGAAAGCACATACCACAAATCAATGGAAAAAAAACACCATGCACTGAACCCCAAACTATTTCTATTATGATATAGAAATGTGCTTAGTAGAGCAATGGCTCAATACCAGCTTTACAAAATTTTACATCATCCAAAGATATCAAATAGAAGCAAAATGACTTTTATGTACAGAGAAATACCCTCCAAGTGGAAAACAATGGCTAGTTGGCTTGATCTTCATCAAAATCATCTCAACCACCAAAAATAACGTGAATTTCTTTTAATCTCCAACGTCGAAATTTTAATTTTGAGGAAAAATTCGATTTTTTCTTAAAACCCACATTTAACTAATCCAAAAATTAATATTTTGGATAAATTTCCTCAAAAAATTGACTTTTACTTTACCACCAAGGTCCAAGGGCTCAATTTTTCTTAAAATATCCATTTTTCCTTGGTGGGAGGCCTCCAAAATTTGACTATTTTTTGACCCACGAATTTTCCACTGGGAGAGAAATTCATTTCTCAATATTTATTTTAGACTCTAAATTAATTCATTTTCAGACTTAGGATTTTAATTTAATTTAGCCAGAAATATTAATTAATTGACTCTAGAGGGCATTAATATTTTTCCACCCTCGAATATTTTAGCCATGGTGTCTAACTATGAGGGACCATGCACTAAAATAATGTTTACATCAAATATTACAATTAATTCAACCCTCAAAGGAGGAATACACTTTTATATATAGACCCTCGTGATGTTACCAAATTTTGCGACTCAATATGATCTAGTATAGACCAAGTAGTTTGCAATAAAATAATTTAGTCAAATAGCTTAAATTATTCTCAGACAAATTTTACAAAGACTCGATATAACACTAGGACTCACCTAAGACCTTGTCAATGAATTCCACCCTAGCTTTGGGGTTTAAGCTAGAGGAAAAACTCTGTTGATTATCCGTGTTTAGAAACACACATAATTTAGTGAGGTTAAAAATCGTCTTAGGATGAAATTTGTCATCAAAATTAGAGGCTTACATAGGTGTTGTTACATAATTAAACAGTCATACTAGCAGCATTACAATATAACTTCGCAAAAATTGGATTTACAATGATACAGTGTGTTGGTTGATGACTATGAACTTTGAAAAAAAAATCTTCATGTCTTCGCATTCTGCTTCCTTGGATCGTTGACAAAATGTGGTCAACATGACACAAGGCCTAGGATGCCTACAAGGCATCACATGGTTGTTACATGGCTTTTGACTAGTGAATGTTATGAATAAAAGATATATATACATAGTAAAAATAATATAAGTAACAATAGACATAAATGATGATTAATTAACTAATAATTAGTAGGGAAGAGACATGTCTCTACAGACATGACCGTTCGTGAACTGGCTATATATACAAGACCCTCACTCTCAATTGTATCATCATTCTCATTCATACATTTAAAATATACTCTTGTATCTCAATGGAGATCTACATATTACAAGTCTTCTGGAGTACTTAACTTGAGTTCGTTCTATTTGGTATCAGAGCATTCCTCTGAGTATACAAACTTTGTTCATTCCATTTGGTATTTTCGCCAATTGGCCCTTGGCCATTAAAAATAAAATAATTAAAAATAAAAGGGAGTAATTAAGTATATAAAAAAGGGATCAATTTACAAATTAATTAATTAATTAAAAAAAATTATATATATATGGAAAAAACTATTAAAAGGTGAAAAAGAAAGCGAGTTAAATTTAAACAAAAAAGGAAAAGAAAAAGGGAAGTTCAAGTCATTGAAAGCTCAAGTTTTGAATTACAAAAAGGGTTACTCGAAATTATCCAATAGTTGAAGGGTATTAATATTAAAGGAAGGGTGAAATTGAATAAATTTCACCTCGACAAGCAAGATGACATCTAATTCGGAAATGAATGCCGAAAGCTTTCCAAGAACTAAATATAACTATGCCTCGGTGCTATTTAGAATTAAAGGATCTATTGCAGGAAAAGATGTTACTATCGCTATCTCGCCAACCGAAGATAAAAATTACATAAAACCTAAAATCGCAAACCAATTAGTGATTCCCGAGTCAAATATAATCGAAAAATAAGTAGGGAATAAATCCCCAAAACACGATTTTTTTGGCTGGCCGATTAAATCGGCCTATTTTTTGCCAATTTTTTCCTAGTTGAAAAAATCGGGATTAAATCAAAAAAGTCGAGATTAAATCGGGACTTTTTCCAAAAAAATCGTGAATCAAGTAGTTTCTTTAACAATTTTTTTAATTTGTTTTCAAAAAAACGGGATTTATTGAAAAAGTTGGGATTTTTTTTAAAATGAATATTTTTGTATTTTTTTAATTTTGCCGACTTTTTCAAAAAACTCCCGACTTTAGCGACTTCTTCAACATTTGGACCCTTGCCGATTTAATCCCGACTTTGACTTTTTCAACGTTGGAAAATTTTCACTATTATAACAACAAAAAATATGAAATACCAATTTACAATTAAACATTGGAGATTATATATTCATATCACAATTCTCAGTTCAAAACCTATGGAACGATCAAGGTGATATTATTTTAGGTTCACCCTGGATGGAAACCCTAAGTTCTTTCATCCTAAATATGAAGAAGAGGTTTTTGACATTTTCTTACAAAAATAAAAAATAATTGTTACAAGATCTTACAGTGAAGCCGAATTCAGTGATACCAAAAGACATACAAGATATCTCAAAAGTAATTTTTCAAGAAGGTAAAAAGTACTACAAAATATGCAGAGAGAAGTTGATAAGATCACTGCTGAAAAAAATGAAGAAGTTTCGCGACTTAAAGACCATAGTGAAAACTACTAACGCAAAAGAAGCTTAAAAAGGACAAAAAGTCATTGGAAAAAAAGGTACAACAGCTTATCAAGGAGGCCGTGTTGAATGTAGAAGTCCAAGTTGAAGAGAAAGGAATAAATATTGATCCAGTGAATATCATAACTCAAGAAGAAGGCAAATCGGTTGAAGAAAAGACACACTTAGATGTTGTTGCGCAGATGATAAACATCTCAAGTGAAGGTTTTGTAACCAACTCAACAACATCGTCACCTAAAGTAAATCAAAATACCGCCACACACATGATAGGGGAAAGACAAACCAAAAGAACTCTTTATCTACATCTGAATCACAGGAACAAACATCTCAATCAATCTACGAATCTGTATCACTTTGAACATAAACAACAAACTTATGTTCTGAAGACTACTAATGTCAGTACAATTCAATCTTGTGATAACAATTCACACGAAGTATCCAGTAACCACAAGATTCCACAGAAGATTAATTTAGGATGGTCAGATCCATTCTCAATACAACAGTTTTTTTTATCACTTAGAGGATCATATCGTCTTGTTTCGACGAAGATGACAGTTCCGAGACAATAAGACCAAAGTTGCACGAAACGGGGAAACAGGTACGAGTTTCCGAAACGGGAAGCGATACGAAACGCGACCTCCCCAAATTTTGGAAATGGGGAAACGCGAATATATATATATATATTAGGACATTTAAGAAATATGTGCAATCATAAAGCATATATGATACATTTTAATTTATTACATTATGATAAAATTGTCAATTGTCAATGCATAAACTATAAGTATCTAAATTTACATCACATTTACTCATGAATAATCACATAATGAAAATAGAAATATCCAAAATCAGCCACGAGAAATTTCTAATTTTTTGTCTCGTGCTTGATTGGGAGTCTCCTCCTACAAAGTCGAATGACCTTAATGCTCTTGATTAAATACAAGTTTCATACCCTAGTACCCTACATTCTCTTGATTATTGGGAGTCGCCCTTGCATAGAGGGCTGTGTTCTCTCGATTAAATACAAGTTCCATACCCTAGTACATGATTAAATCCAATGGAAACATTGCAATCACCCCAATCCTAAAATCCTGAAAAACAGATAAGTCTGCTGGATTTTGAGTGAGATCTAAAATTCTACTTTCTCCATATGAAATCCAATGAGGGCGAAACCACTCTCAAACATCCTGAGTCATTTCATGGTAATGTTAAAAATTTAAGTAAAAGGATGAAAATGAAAAATAAAGGAGAATATCACTTTTACTTTAAGAATTTAACATTACCATGAACTGCATATCAACACTAGGGCAAAAGTTCACTTTTATAACTTTAGACAGGCATCTGGAAGCAACTAGAAGTCACTAGGCTAACGTAACAATAGATTACAAAACAAATAAAAAAATTAAAAATTAAAAAAAACACAAGTAAATGCTGAAACGTGGGTCGTACGGCCCTGAAACGCGTTTCAGGCCGTACTGGCCACGTTTCAGTTTCATGAAACGTGGCAGTACGGCCTGAAACGCGTTTCAGGGCCGTACCAAACGCGTTTCAGCGTTTCGTACCCATTTCCGTACGGAAACGCCCTCCTACCCCACGTTTCCTGCAACATAGAATAAGACATTCGAAACAAAAAAAGGAGATCAAGCCTTTCATCAGTAAGCTTTGAGGACAAAGCTTTTTGAGGAGGAAGGCAATGTCATGAATAAATATATATAAAAATAGTATAAATAATGTAAATAATAATAGACATAAACAATGATTAATTAACTAATAATTAGTAAGGAAGTGGCATGTCTCTACAGACATGACCATTCATGAAAGGGTTCTTACCTGGCTATATATACAAGACCCTCACTCTCAATTGTACCATCAATTCTCATTCATACATTTTAATATATATTTTTGTATCCTAAATGGATATCTACATATTCCAAGTCTTCTGGAGTATTTAATTTGAAGAACAAACTTTGTTCATTTCAGTGAACTTCGGTTTACAATGGTGTGTTTAAGAATGTTGCAATAGATATAGGGACCTGTGCTGAAAGAGGGGTAACCATTACCATATCGGGGACACATAAGCACAACTTATCAGGATTTTACTAGTAAATAAAATAAGAAACTTACGACCAAACAAAAGGACTTGTTCTCTTTCATTGAAATAGTTCTTTCCCATTACCAGTTATGTTTCCCATGGACGAATTTTGACACGGGGCATCATTCACTCAGTATAGTTGCAAGCCCAAAGAAAATACCACATACTTTCGATTTCACTTAACATTAATGGCATCCATTAGATCAATGTAATCTAGAAAACTAGGTATTGAGAGAGTTTTCTGAGACAAGATCAACCATAACTTTATTCAACACAAACTGAAGGTCGTCAACCTTACAAATATTCAATAACTTAAACAAATTTCAAAAATCCAAACAACTTAGTGTGGTAAAAATCATCTTACCGCATGAAACCATGCATTTTGCCATGATGAACCATCTCCAACTGAGAAGCATTCCAAAGCTGCAAAACGAACTAATTAAGTGACGTCCAGAAATATAAATGAAACAACAATTTACCAAGGATTAGTCTTGAGACAATTAATCCTTAAGGACAAGCTGATACAAAACATTTAAGAAAGTGGACCGGCACACTCTGTGTGGTTAAATAAATTAACAAATATTTTCCAAGCATCTAAGTTCTTGATTAAGCAGTGAAGTTGTAGGCATTCAACACCTCAACTAACAAATCATCGGGTAGATATCAGAGAAAATTGTGAATATACCAACACTGATCATAATTCTGTGTGAATGTTGTAAAATGCCAGAAATCAATGGGTCTGAACATTGCCTAGTTGTCATAACAACAGGAAACAATTTATATGAAAATTTTCAACTTGCTTAACCACTCCAACAATAAGTTAATAAAGCATAAAATTATTATTATACCATGGACCATACTTTTACTAACGTTCAAACTCAAAACTCAAACAGACTAATTTCTAATCAGCTTACAGGATCAGTTGTTTTTGCTTTTTCGAGTTGTTCCCTCCTGCAAGGCCACAACCACATCAGCAAAAGTAAATTACAAAAATGTTTTCTCAGCCAATCTGCCCAAAATGCAACCAATGCCTTTTTAAGCTACTCCCATCAAGATCAGCTATAGCCTATTTCGACAAAACATAATGCCTAACATGAAATCATAAGTCAAACAAGTAACTCACAAATATTTCTGTTCTGAAAATTAAAAGCCTACTTCCTCTAAATATATTACAAGTATATGATATTTTTCAAAAGAGCATAAAAAATTCTCTTACGTGTAGATATGTTCCCGCTTGTCAGATGCATGATCCATCAAGGTTTTACGAGCCCATTCCCAAGCACCTTGTAGAGTATCATAATGTGGCTGGTAGAAGCAGAAATTATCGGCAAGTTCCCTCCTTATAATCAATTCTTCCACAAAAGTATCTACAGACTGTTATGAAAAACAAGGGAAACAGAGAATTTGCATTCAGGTCAACTCTCACAGACTTTATGCAAAGCTCAAGAAAAGTAAACGCATACAACATAAAAAATTAGAGAATGTACCATGCAGAACTTTTAAGCACGCGTCTAATATACCATGCCACAAATAGATTATATTTTCCTGCTTTACAAAATAATTGCATAAACAATTCATTACATAAGCATGGAAAATGGATACAGAAGAACAACATATATATTGCTCAAGCATATCACATAGATGATATGATAAATGCCAAACAAAGACTTGCCATTGCTTCTGAACTATGATAATTACTTCCAATGATATAGATGTGGTTAGCGCAGCAGAGTGATCATTAAGTAATTATACTTCAGAAATTCCACATCATAGACAATAGAACAATAGAGATCACAAATGCACAAAGAGACAAGAAAAATTTATCCTGGGAAACCCCACTAAGGGGGGAACCCCAGCCAACCTTTTCCTTAGAGAAACAATACAACAAGAGATACATCAAAGTCAACTAACCAGCAAGATGACCATTCACTAAGGACCAAGTCAACCCTCCACAATTCTCTCCACAAAAATCTCTGCAACAAGGTCTTCAAGAGGGTTGAAGTTTACCCTGCAACTCTACCTCAGACTTCACACTATGCCACAGAAGTATATCACAGAAACAAGGTCTCTAAGAGGACCAAAATTCGTCCTCTGTCTCAGCCTCAGAATTTGGATGATGCCATAGACTTTGGTGCCTCAGAACTTCGCACTATGCCACAAAATTTTCCTCAGAAAAATCATCCAGAACTCAGCCTCCTTTGATTGCTAGAGTGAGGGCAGATAGAGAGAGTATCTTCCTTCTGATTTCGACCTTATATTCCTTGTCTTCTTTGCATGGAACAGAGATGTATGTGATCATCCGAACGATTCTGAAGTGTTCTCTTGGAGGGATACAAATAGGCCACTTATAGCCTTCCAATCATGCGAATGGGGCTCTCTCATGGGCAGGCCGACATGTCTCAAGGAAGGCCGACTTGGTCAATTGTGGACGCAAATACAAAATTCAAATTTTCATTTTTCCCGCTTTGAAAAGGTCATGAAGAATATGCCTTAAGAAATTTTCTTTTGAATATAAAACAATTAAATATTCATTTTTCTTCCAAGCATGAAGAACATTCTTCAAATAAATTTTCTTTAAAAATATAATTTATATTTTCATCACTACAAGTACACATGATACATTATGAAGACCGCCCATAGCTACAAATTCAACACTCCCTCTTAGCTAGGGAGGTATTCATAACGACTATCCAGATGTTCTTTGTATACATGATCTCTCTAAGGAAAGGTTTAATCCATCGATAGCATAATCATCTAGGTCAACATTGTTGACCTACATCAGCATCGTCATTAATAGGTACCACAACCCAGGTTAGCACTCCTAACCAATACTACACACTTAACCAGTTCCCATGATGCGATGGGCACCTCAACTCATGGTGCTTTGACTAGTTCAGGGTTGCCATCACCCATGATCAAACTCTAGGGATACCCATGTCCCAAATCCAAAGGCCTCACTCTAGGTCATGATGGTGAAGAAGGTACCGACTCCATTGAGTGTCTGAGTCTCAAGGACCATTCTTGTTTGTTTATGGTAGCATCGGAAAGGTGTTCTAGTCTCAAATGATGCTAAGAGGCTAAGGAACACTAGATCTCTAAAACCCAAAAAATGTTTTGTTATCCCCTACAATGTTCCAGGCTAAGGAGGAGATCGAAAGAGGTAACTTCAAACCACTTGCAGTTTAGTAGCTAGCCCTGCTAAACCAGAGAGGGATCTCTCTAAGGATTTCACAGTCTATGACTAGAAGAAAGATGGATTTCAGGCTAGATATAATAGGTTTAGATGAGTTTTCGAAAATTTAGGGTTTTTAGTTTGCTAGACTATAGATGAGAAAGAACAATTAGGTTAAGGTCTCAAAGGTTTACAGTAGTAGGCATAAAAAGGAGAAAGATAACAATGTCTTGTGATGGATTTAAGATTTTGGTCAATGTAGTGTAGGGTCTGAAAGCTTAAGAAATCATAATGAGCATGTATTACCATGAATTCATTAATCTAGAAGAAGAAATACACAAACATGATTTTCCACATAAACAGAGCTTTGAATCTAAAGAATTATGCCTATATAACTGTAAGGAAAATCACTGAGGAAAGAAAAACATGTTAAGAGAGATGAATTCATTCATAAGAAACTGATATAGAAGAGAAACAACACCACAAACTCACAGCACAACTATTCTTGAAAAATAGTTGCAACTGCTCTTTGATTAACAGTATGAAAGAATAAGATACAAGTCCTCTCCTTTGAAGTCCAACCCTTCTCTCTAAATGAGAAATGATACATATAGACTCAAACAAACAATTTCTCCACCTTCAAGGGTCGAATCCCTAAGTGGTGGAACAGTTTCCAAGAATCTCTCAACCAACAAGAGAGAGTGAGAAGGTCAAAAACAAACTCTTCTCTTAGACTTTGATTTGAGTTTTGCATCATTTATGAGGCCTATTTAAGCACAAAAACAACCTATCATGCTAATTTATTCCATAATTACATCATCAAGACTTTAAAATATCGACACTACATCATAAAACCAAGATCTAACGAAAATAAGTTGAGAAAGGTTGCTACAGGCAAAAGCGTAGCGCATTTAGGCATAAGCGCAGTGCACTCAGTCATAATCGCAGTGCCATCTTGCAGGAGGATTTTGGAAGCCTTTCTGAAGTCAAATTTGAAATCTGAGAAAACGATCAACTAGCATTTCTTGTCTAGTTTCCAGAGCATCTTGAATTTTTTATAGTGACCCATGGGAAGGCTTCAAAAATTAATTCTCCCAAGGTCTCTCTATAAGCGCAACCCCTGCTTCAGAATAGTGGCAGAAAGTGACTTTTTGACTTGTTTTTTGGCTTTTCTCCCAATTTATCTTTCAACAAGCTTGCAAAAGTAGTTATCTGATAAGTATAGGTGATTATCTATCCAAGCATACAACTTTTTTGTCATTTGGAGGTTTGTAGAGAAAGCGCAGCGCGCCTATAGCTGCCATTGTGTTTTTAAAACAGACAAAAAACATCAAAATTTTGAAAATGACAAAAATTTCTCCAAATCTTCTCAAAATTGTTGAGTGAAGCTATAATATGATGTGTTATGCCATGAGGGAGGCCTCAGCAAGTAAATCAAGTTTTTCCTTGTCCTTTCGACTTGATAGGGTTTCCTTGAGCTTCTTCTTCAAATGCTTGATTTTGACTTGGGATACTTTGTTTCTTGTGTAGTAATGCATAGCCATATGCCTTTGCAAGTTATTGTCCTTGCTTGCCTTCTTGAGGAGCTTCTCCAGGTGTCCATTGACCTTATCAAGCCAATATACCCTATCTTCATTGATTTCTCTAGTGATTAGGTCATCTACAATAATCTGTTCTTTTGGTGGAGAAACCTCCCTTTGTAGCTCAAGGGCTCTCTTGGATGCTCTTGTTCTTGGTCTCCCTGATGTACTTTGCTTTCCTTTACCTTTTTATACTTTAAATTTAGCCACTGCTTTGCCCTTTACATCTTCCTTCTTTGAAAAAGCTACTTGTTTATCTTGGATCATTTGGTTCACTTTCAATTGCATGTTCTCTTGTTGCAAGCATGCTATTAAAGCATTCGCCTCTATCAACTTGTCTTCCAACCTCTTGATCTCAACCTCCTTATTCCTTATGATCTGATCTTCAATTTTGCCCTCATATCCTTTCTCCATATCTGACACATTTGTACCTGGATGAGAAAATTCCTCATGCTATGAGGAAGCTCTTTGTTCACCTGCTATAGGCTTGGCCCTTTCAACAATCCTTTGAGCAAACACAAGCCTATCACCTCTGGAGTATGTCTGAGACACTTCTACCCTGTCTTTCCTCTTGGTTGGTCTGCTTGAAGAAGCAACCTCTTGTTGCACTGGTGAGCTTGAAGGTGTTGTTTCATCACTAGACATAGCTGAAGAAGATGGAGGAAAAGTTGAACTTGAAAAGTGATCCCAAGACAGATTTGCCTATGCTAACTAATGACAAACTAGCACTTTCACTAAGCCATGATGAAACAAACTATTATGGTGATTCTCTCCCAGCTTTTGTACCTTTTTTGTCATTTTAATCAAACTTTTGTACAGATAATGAAACAAATTGGTTTGTTCAACACCGGTGAAATGCATCAAAAGCTTCATGTGGTACTTATACAGCGTTGAATACCTGCCCTCACATGTGAAGTACTTCATGATCATTTTCATGAGACGGGTATATATTTCTAATATCTGAATGGAAAAATAAATGTTGGAGCTACCTTGTATGGTGCCTTTAGGTACATCCTGTAATTTTGAATGTCAAGGTCTTCTCTCTTGAACCAAATTTCTCCAGGTTTTGGAATCCATGTAGTTGCGGAGATAACTTGCCTTGAAAGAGGGAATTGAACTCCTACTATGGTCACTTTATCCTTTCTTAGTTTGGTGGCAAAAGCACTGGTCAATTGATCATGAAACTTCAATTGCTCAATTCTCTGGCAAAATGTAAGACAGCTTACATCTTCAAATGATTTTCTAATGAAGGGAGATGATAAGACCTCATGGGTTGAGGTAGGTTCATATTTGATGACTTGTCCTCCCCTATGTCTCCTTTGTTCAAAGGTTTCAGATTCCATGTCAACACTTAGCTCTTAGGATAGAAACTAGGGTTTTGACTGTAGGAAAAACAGGGGATTTTTAATAGCTGTGAGGGAGTTTAGGGAAATGAGGGGGATAGGGAAATAGAAAAATTCTAGGAAAATTTGGGGGGAAGGTGAGGGAGGTTAGGAAGCTAGGGAAAGTGGAAATTTAGGATTTGGGTGAGTGGAAGGTTTCCAAACAAGAAAAACACAGTCTTGTGGTTTAGAAGGTGTAATCTGTCTAGGGTTTAGGTAAAATTGATGAGATTTGAGAGTGGATTTGATGGAGGGTGTTTAGGAGGGTGTGTTTAGGATAGATGATGGTGTACAAACAGTTGTATACAAGTTTTAGCATCAATTTGACATGAAAATGATGAAAACCTTGAAGACTGTATTCAAAAACCCTAGGAGATGGACATGAAGCATAACAAGCACAATTGAGAGAATTGAGAGAGAATTGAGCCTTATGATAAACCACCAACCTGTATTAGCAGTAGCACAATGTGAAAATGATGGAGGAAACCACTACAGGGAGCTCACAACCTTGGAGAGATGATGGAGCAGTTGCCTGGCATTTGCGTAGCAAAACAGAGTTATTTGCGCAACACCAATGGAGAACTCGACTTATCGATGTAGAAAACTCTCCTTATTTGACAATCTTGCCTTGATTAGATGGAGTTGAGTGTTGGAAAGTGACATGCGCAAATGGAGAGTTAATGAGAGTGAGTGATGGCCTTTTATAACTTGAGAAAATCGATTTTTCTTTGCAAATGGTAGTGGACCCACCATAATAATTATAACTTGGACCTGACACTTTGCAACTTCATGATCTTTATGATGGTATTTCATTTAAGAAAATGAAATAAAAAGCATGATTTTAAAACCTTCATTACCAAGTTTGATCTCTACTATTCCTCATAAAATGAATTTTAATGGTAAAAAGACCAACTTTCAGAAATTAACCTATTGACCTAGTGGTGACCTAACATAGGCTTATTAGGTGAATTATGAACATAGTGACTATGGGACTCTTCTAACAATGATTTGACTTGACCAAGATCGTGTTCTTTGACCATGATACTAAAAGGAATAGTAGAGACCAATGTTTTAAAACTCCGACTCCGACTCCGACTCGGCCGAGGATCGACTCCGACTCCGACTCCGAAACGGTAATGACTCGGCCGGCTCGATTTCAATGACTCGGTCGTTGTAAAAAATACATTAAATATTTATTTTTTTATTAAAAAAACATAATTTTAAATATTTTAAACATAATTTTAAAGATTTTCATTCATGTTTCCAAACACACAGCATTATAATATAGATGGAAGACAACATATGATCAAAGTAGGCTCATGAACCAATCCACTATATCAAAATGGTACCCAATGGCAATACATAGTCAACTGTCATACATGATCAAAGACTCAAAACAAAATACAAATAACCAAGGAGGCTAGAAATGGCCTCTACAACAAAAGTAAACTGTGATGGTGACCAGACTGCAATACTAGTACTACTGGCTAGTAGCTACTGCCAGAGGAGCCAAGATCATCTCGACCAATCTCTGGATCATCATCATCAGAGTCAGACAAGGGGCCCCATGGCTCCTCCTCATCATCATCGTCTCCAACTGCAACTGTAGAAGTGGTACCAGTACCACTAGCAGGCTGTGCAGCAGATGCAAGCTGAGATAGAGTAGATATGCGGCTGCGCTTCTGTCGTGGCTGAGCAGAGGAAGCACCTACAACTGGAGTCCTTGCTGGCTGTGAGACTGAGGCTGGTGGATTGGGATCTGCATTCAACTGAACAGGCGGAAGTTGAACAACATGTTCAAGTTCAACTGATGTCTCCATATCTATATCTACATCAAGATCCTCATCAGGATCAAACTCTGGTGGACGACTCTCCACTACCCAATCTGATGTTGGATCAATGTCTTCCAACACAATGGGATCTGAATCAGGTCTTTTGTTCAGCAATTGGTTTCGTCTGAGCCGAAGGTTGTATTGGACATAAACTAGATCATTCAATCGTTTTTTATCCAAACGGTTTCTCTTCTTTGTGTGAATCCTCTCAAAGACAGACCAATTGCGCTCACACCCAGATGCACTGCAAGTTTGACTCAAAATACGAATTGCAAACCTTTGCAATTCAGGGCACTGGCCACCAAAGGCTTCCCACCATTGTGCTGCAAAAAACATAGGAGTGTAATGAATTATGAGTTAGATGAAGGCTGAAGCTCAACAAAATTAAAAATTATATCTAACTTTCAAATTATAAATGATTTAACAAACTTTAATAAAAAAAGTAAAACCATTAAGAAATTGAAAATTGAAATTTTTGTTTACCTGGCTCATCTGCTTCTCTTGCAATCTTTGCTAGGTTCTTCCCAAAGGTACCTGATGCATTGCTGAAGGATGTGACCTGTTGATGTATCTCCAGCTGATCAGACTCTGATGGGATCATGCGTTCGATGCAATCAACCAGTCCATCTCTGACCTCCCCCCTCAAAGCTCCTGACTCCTTAGCTTTATAATGATACCGTGGGTTCAAAAAATACCCAGCTGCATGTATAGGGCGATGGAGTTGATTGTTCCATCTTTCATCAATGATTGCCCAAATGGGCCCATACTTTGCCACTCTATCCTTGTATGTTGTCTTTATTTGCTCCTTTGCTTGATCCATAGCCTCATAAATGAAGCCCATAGCCAACCTTTCCCCATCCACCAACCGCAACACCTTAACTAGTGGCTCAACAAGCTTCACAATCTCTGCTGCCTTTATCCAAAAAGTTTCTTCATGGACTTTCCTTTTCAATTCTTTGCCTTCTGGTTTGTTAGACCAATTGCTTTGATTCCATTCATCACTGGAAAACATATTTTGCAAGTTTCTATGTTGGGAAAGCATAGATTGCAATGTCAAAAAATGTGTAGCAAATCTAGTGATGGCAGGCCTAATAATATCCTTGCCTCCAGTGTGTTTCCTCATGAGACTCAAAACCAGTGTATGATTGTAGATAAATTTTGTTATGCTTTTGGCATGATCTACAGTGTTTTTGACCCAATCTAATTTTCCAATATCCTCAAGCATGAGGTCTATGCAATGTGCAGCGCATGGGGTCCAAAAGATGGTCTTGTGTTTTTCCTCTAACAGTTTACCAGCAAGAACATAGTTAGAGGCATTATCTGTGATGATTTGAACAACATTAGCCACCCCCACCTCCTCAACAACCTGATCCAATAGCTGAAACAACAAGTGGCCATCTTTTACCTTATCAGATGCATCAACTGATTTTAAAAACATGGTTCCCTGTGGGCAGAAGACAAGAAAGTTTATGATGGTACGGTTTCTTTGATCAGTCCATCCATCTGACATGATGGTACACCCTGTTCTTGCCCATGAGTCCCTGAACTCTTGCAAATACTCATTAATGGATTGAATTTCTTTCTGCAAACGAAACCCCCTTAGCTCATGCATAGTAGGGCCTTTGAAGCCTTTTCCAGCAGCATGTATGGCATCAAACATAGGCTCATAATATGGTGAACGAGCAGCATTAAAGGGGATATCAGCATCATACCACCATCTAGCTATGTACTCACAAGCAGTCTCCCTCAATTCTTTCTTCCAATGGTCATCTAAAGTGGGCTGAATTTGACCTTTACTAACTTCAGGACCATGTGCATCTGATGGAGAGGAGGGAGTGAAATAACTTTTGATAGTCACATCACCCTTTTTCAAATTCATTCTACCCTTTCCCTTATCTTGAACAGAACCAAAAGAGGGAGGAACATAACGGAAAGGGTTGGATGTCTCAGTTTGAGGGATAGAGGAAGAACCCTCAAAATCATAGTGGGGGTTGGTAGCCATCATTTTTTGTATCTCCTTCTTCCTCCCAATTTCAGCATGTATCTCTTTTTGCCTAGCCTTATCTTCTTTAAATTTCTCAAAGCTGGCCAACAAATTCTTTCTAATCTCCCCAATTTCTGGTGAGGTACATGGGGTAATTTGGCCTCTAATCCCTGCCAAGTGTTGTTTCAGCCTATTAATGCCCCCAGAACCTTCCTTAATTTTCCTATGGCAAAATTTGCAATGCATTTAACTATCAACCATTTCAACATATGCCCAAGCAGGATCTCTTGCTCTAGGTGCCATTTTTTGACTAGGAAAACAATCTGAAAATGAAAAAAAAAAAACATTGATTCAATGTTCATTTATTTGACAAAAAACACTCTCTAAGCTTTCTTGATATGCACCTAAAATTTACTAAGCAAAAACAGATTTATAGAGGTGGAAAAAAATACCTCCAGGCACAAACTGCCTCCTCAAGCTTGCTCCAAGAATCAACTCCTCAATGCTGCTCCAAATGGCTGCCCAAGAATCTCCTCACTCCAGCTACAATGCTCCTCCAAGACTCCTCACTGCTGCTCCAAAACAAGCTCAAGAACTGCTCACTAATTCTCAAAGAAGACTCTCACTCAAATGCATAAGACTGCTGTGAGTGAATGAGAGCATTTGGGTGTCTTAAATAGGGTTTGGGAGGGGGAAATGGACCCCAAAAACATTTAGCATATTATTATAACAGTTTGGGATCCATAACATTCATTAAACAATTCAAAAATCCAAAAAAAATGATTATTTTAATCCGCATTACGTGTGCCTGGCCGTTCCCTTGTGACTCGGCCGAGTCATATCGGAACCGGCCGGGTTGGCCGAGTCATTGAATGACTCGGCCGAGTCATGGGTGACTCGGCCAACAGGACCGTTTCCTTGGCCGGGTCACTCCTCCAGGCTTCAACTCGGTTCAACTCGGCCGTTTCGGTTTCGAAACGGTCGGTTTTTAAAACACTGGTAGAGACTGACCTTCCTAACCGGTGACCAAATTTTTATTGAAAAGCTGCTTTGAAACTATAAAAAATTGACCTGAAACCCTAAAAATAACTGTGTAAGAGCACATTTAATCGTCGGTGACTGACATGACTGATAGGCACTAACAGGTTTCATGAGATAAGCTTGGGAAACACCTTAATTAAACTAATTATCCATAATTAAAATATTTCCTAAGTCTAACTTAGGAAATGTGGTAAATTAAACATAACTAATTAAGGATGTTCGAGATTGCTCTAGAGACTTCTATTGATGAAGTCTAATTGACCTTAGTCGTTGATGGAGATTAAATCATGGACGTTGAAACTCGAAGTCTCAACGTGAGAGTATAAGAGCAGGTCGAAGGGCTTGGAGAAAGTATTAATTGCATAGAGTGATTAGCTTGATCAAGGCAAATCAAGCTACCCAGCTCGTAGATTTAGTGAGGGCATAATTCAAACTAGTGAAAGATAGCAGAAGGGGTTTGTGGCAGTGATAATTTTTGAAGAAATTCTCAAGAGGCCTTCCAATTTCCGAAGGAGGAAAGGGAGGCTGAATTATTCAGCAGGGAGGCCGAAAATTTGCAATGTGAGTTGCCCAATTGCCCAGAAAATGCGAGTGTAGGATCTAGAGCGAAGTAAGGATCCTAGATCTACATCCCAGAGGTAGAGCGAATTGGATCCAGGGGCAGTGAAGGGCAGGGCGGCTCATCTAGAAGTGATCCAGACGTAAATCGAATTATATTGAGCAGATAGTGTCCATTTTGAGTCCAGCTATGTGAATTTGCCAGAGAGGGTCAGATCTAATTATTGTGAGGGAAAAGTATTTCCTATTGATTTGGGGTAGCATAGGATGTGCTCTAGCCACGAAAATTGGTGGAGAGGCTAAGGCATATGAGATCTCCAATACCCAGAAAGGGTTTGGGCAGATTCTAAACAGTTTGGGAGATATTAAAATAATTAATATTTTTAATAGAGTCCCTAAGTCTAAACTTAGGGAAAATAAAATATTAGTGTGTATTAATATAAAACTGTGTTAGAATGGTCCAAAAGTCATGGATCAAGCCAAATCTAATCTTATAGGGACTTAATCTCGGTCGCTGATTTGTCAACGAGAAAAAGATAAGAGGAGGCTTGAGGGTCACTTGGAGAACACACTGAGGGAGACCAGTTAGTTCAATTTCTGGAGCGAGGTTAGCTGAGAAATTGAACCAGTGGTCTGGAGAGCAGTCAGGAGGCAGCAAGTACGAAACAGAGAGACAGAGTCAGCACAAAGGCAGATAAGGCAGAAGCAGGGCCAGAGGGAGCCACGTAGAGGCAATAGAGACTACGTAGAGCCAGCAGGGCCTGCGTCATCCATGCAGAGGCTGCAGGAGTGACGTAGGAGGCCATAAAGGTTGCGCAGAATCTCAACAGGCTGACGCAGAGGGTTTCAGATCACGCATAGGTCAGTAGGGCTGACGCTGGGTTCAGAAGAAGTGCTGGAAAATTTTTCTATTTGTGGGTAAGCCAATTTGGCACCCTGTTGTACTAGAAAATTGCTGAATAATAAAATCCTCCCTTGTTGCACCAGTTTTCCCACATTGGGGTTTTCCGGGGACGTTAGTCCAAAATAACTGTGTCAATGTGTTGATTCTTGTGCATATGTTTGTTTCTGTATTACGGTGTAATATTTGCAGCGGTATTTATTTTAATGTTTATTGAAGTAATTTCATGAATAATTTATGGTGAAACAAGTAGGAAAAATAAATCAGTTGCTGCAGTGATAGAATTTTCACATGGTATCAGAGCAAGTAATCAGAGACAGAAAGGGAAAATTAATTATGGGTCGAGACCACGATGCAGAGGCACCCACCTCAGGGGACTCACGCAGATTTTCAAAAGATTGCACAAGAAAAAGAGATTTTGATTTCTCTGTGTTGACTTCCAGGCTAGAAGAAAAATTGGCATGCATGACTAGTGTTGCATCATTAGAAGTATGGTATATAGACAGTGGAGCCTCATGGCATATGACTAGAATCAAGGAGTGTTTCTCAAAATATCGAAAAGAGAAGATGAACTTTCAGATCACCATGGGGAACAAGGCAAAGTGTACTCCAGTAGGGGAGGATACCATGGTTTTTCAAACAGAATTGGGAGAGTGGTTCCGTGCCACAAATGTGTTGCATGTACCTGGATTGGGGATGAACTTACTTTCTGTGTCACAACTACAAGGCAAGGGTTATGACATCTACTTCATCAAGGAAAAGGTATACATCAAACACCCGAGCTGGAAAAAGAAAGTGCAGATCTGGATCAAAAGTAATCGGTTGTATAGATTACAACTAGAATCACGAATGGCACTAATAGGCAGTCATGGGGACAAGGACTTGAACGAACTATGGCACAGAAGGATGGGTCACTTGCACCATGGAGCTTTGAGAATTCTCAGGAGCACTATAGCAGGAGTTCCGGATCTGAGTACGGAACGAGATGATGTATGCAAGGGATGCGCTCTAGGAAAGCATGCCAAGGCGGCATTTCCTAGGAGCAAACACAGTGCCAAGAGTGTACTAGGATTGATACACTCAAATATCTGCAGACCTATGTCCGTCAAAGCTCTCAGTGATGCCGAAGATTTCCTTACCTTCATTGATGACCACTCAAGGAAAACTTGGATTTAGTTTTTGAAAACCAAGGATGAGGTTATCTGTCGATTCAAGGAGTTCAAGGCTCTAGTGAAGAATCTTACTGGGAAGAAAATAAAAGTTTTGCACTCAAATAATTGTGGAGAGTATGTCGATAAGGACTTCACTGATTATTGCGCTAAGGAGGGCATCAAAAGAGAGTGGACAGCTCCCTACAATCCAGAGCAGAATGGGGTGGCAGAAAGGAAAAACAAGACTATTGTAGAAGCAACTAGGGCCATGTTATATGAGCAGGATATGCCAAAATTCATGTGGGCGGAAGGATGCAACACAACTATCTACGTTCAGAACAGGACTTCTCATCGGGCATTGGGCAAGATTACTCCAGAGAAAGACTTCACTGGGAAGACGCCTGAAGCCAGTCATTTTAGGATATTTGGGAGTCTAACATATTGTCGCATACCCGAAGAAAAGAGGAAGAAGTTGGATCAGACTGCAGAAAAGGGATATCTGGTGGGATATAGCGAGAACGCTAAGGAATACATAATCTATCTTCCACGGAGTAGGAAGGTAGTAGTACGACGAGATGTAAAGTTCATGGAGTACAGAGCTTTCAGAAGATCTCGCGAAATGACTTCCGAGGAGCAGTTGAAAGAGGATCCGTTGGTCATGCCTCTTCAACCAACAGAAGTGAAGAATTCTTCCTCAGGTCAGGAAGATTCTCAGGATGAGGAGGAGGAGCGAACAGAAGCACCTGCTGGCAGAGGAAGAACTAGCAGGGAACTTCGTCAGATTCTGCGTGATGCAGAGAACTTCATCGATGAGCCAAGGAACAGTAAGAGGGAGCGAAAACAGCCAGACAGATATCAGGCGTTAGTAGCTAAGGATGGAGAGCCTGCCAATTTCAAGGAGGCAGCTTAGCATCAAGTCTGGCTAGATGCGATGGTAGAGGAGCATAACTCCGTAAGGTTGAACGATGTCTGGGAGGTGGTGTCAAGGCCTCAAGACAGATCTGTGGTAGGTTCAAGATGGATCTACAAGATCAATGTGTTGCGGACGGCAGTGTTGAGAAATACAAGGCCATGTTTGTGGCTAAGGGGTATGCTCAAAAGGAAGGGATTGACTATGAGGAAACCTTCGCCTCAGTAGTCAGGTATACATCTATTAGGACCGCGATATCTCTTACAGCCCAGAGGGGATGGGAGATCCATCAGATGGATGTCAAGACGGCATTTGTAAACGAGGTAATAGAAGAAGAGGTATACATTAAACAACCAGAGGGTTTTGAAACTCGTGAGAAGAAATCTCATGTATGCACACTAAAGAAAGCCTTGTATGGGCTGAAGCAGGCACCGAGAGTGTGGTATGGTTGAATAGATGGCTACTTGCAGAAGATGGGGTTTGTCAAGAGTTACGTGGATCCGAATCTCTACTATCTAGTCGTAGAGAACGAGCCGCTTATCTTAGTATTATATGTGGATGATCTCTTTCTGACAGGATCATCCAGACTGAGGAATGCAAGAAGAATCTAGCCACAGAGTTCGATATAAAGGATCTGGGACGAATGCACTACTTCCTAGAGTTGGAAGTTTGGCAGCACAAAGGAGAAATCTTCCTTGGGCAAGGGAGGTATGCTACAGAAATCCTGAAAAGGTTCGGGATGGGAGACTGTAGACCTATGGCTACGCCAATAATCACCAACTGCAAGAAGATTGATGAATCAGAAGACAAGGATGTCGATCCCACCCTATACCGACAACTCATAGGGTCCCTGATGTATCTAGTCAACACCAGGACAGATATATGCTACGCTGTCAACACCCTCAGTCAGTTCATGGTGGAACCAAAGAGGGCACACTGGGCAGTAGCCAAACACGTTCCCGGGTATTTACAAGGAACAATTGATTATGGGCTCTTATACACTAATGGGGAGGATATCAGGTTGAGTCGATTCACTGACGCAGATTGGGCAGGAAGTTCAGTGGATCGGAAAAGTACCTCTGGGTACTGTTTCAACATTGGATCGAGAATGACCTCCTAGTGGAGTAGGAAACAGAAGTCTGTGGCTCTGAGCTCATCTGAGGCAGAATATATGGCAGCAAGCACAGCTTTGTGTGAGGCCATATGGCTTAGAAAACTAGTGGTGAACCTATTTAGAAGAAATATGGAGGCGACCAGGATCATGTGTGATAATCAGAGATGCAAATAGTGTCCATTTCAAGTCCAGCTATGTGAATTTGCCAAAGAGAGTCAGATCCAATTATTATGAGGGAAAAGTATTTCCTGTTGATTTGGGGTAACATCGGATGTGCTCTAGCCACGAAAATTGGTGGAGAGACTAAGGCCCATGAGATCTCCAATACCCAGAATGGGTTTGGGCAGATTCTAAACAGTTTGGGAGATATTAAAATAATTAATATTTTTAATGGAGTCCCTAAGTCTAAACTTAGGGAAAATAAAATATTAATGTGTATTAATATAAAACTGTGTTAGAATGGTCCAAAAGTCATGGATCAAGCCAGATCTAATCTTAGCCATTGATTAGGGACTTAATCTCGGCCATTGATTTGTCAACGAGAAAAGTATAAGAGAAGGCTTGAGGGTCACTTGGAGAACACACTGAGGTAGACTAGTCAGTTCAATTTCTGGAGCGGAAGTAGCTGAGAAATTGAACCAGTGATCTGGAAAGCAGTCAAGAGGCAGCATGTACAGAACAAAGAGACAGGAGATCAGCGCAGAGGCAAAAGCAGGGCCAAAGGGAGCCACGCAGAGGCAGTGGAGACTACAAAGAGCCAGCAGGGCCTGCGTCATCCGCGCAGAGGCTGCAGGGGTGACGCAGGAGGCCAGAAAGGCTGCGCAAAGTCTCAACAGGCTGATGCAGAGGGTTTCAGATCACGCAGAGGTCAGTAGGGCTGATGGGTTCAGAAGAAGTTCTAGAAAATTTGTCTATCTGTGGGTAAGCCAGTTTGGCACCCTATTGTACTAGAAAATTGTTGAATAATAAAATCCTCCCTTGTTACACTAGCTTTCCCACATTGGATTTTTCCAGGGACATTAGTCCAAAATTACTGTGTCAATGTGTTGATTCTTGTGCATATTGTTGTTTCTGTATTACAGTGTGATATCTGTAGCAGTATTTATTGTAATGTTTATTGAAGTAATTTCATGAATAACTTATGGTGAAATAAGTAGGAAAAGTAAATCAGTGGTTGCAGTGATAGAATTTTCACATTTCCCAAATTATTTTTTAGTTGAGATAGATTGTCAGAGGATTACCAGTTGGGCATCCAGATTGTAATTCTCTATATTTGTTCCATAATAAAATAAAGCCTCATCTGCTGCACCGATTTTCCCTTCGGGGTTTTTCCGGGGACTTTTAGTCCAAAATAATTGTATCGAATTTTTATGTGTGTATTTATTTCTCAATTCCTTATTTTACTTTAGCAATGTATTTTATTTGTGAAGAATGCATCATTGAGCTATTTGCTATTTGTCATAAACAAATAAATTGTGTTCAGTGAGGAGAATAATTTCCAGTTGCTGCATTCAAGGAAATCTTCACATCGTATCAGAGGGAGATCTGAGCACAATAATTTCATATCTATGCAGGCCAAGCCAAGCATGCGCATTACAGAGGCAAGAAATTCGATTTCCAAATCCAGTTTGGAGGAAAAGTTTGAATGGCCTTAGGAGCAGAGTTTTCAAGCAGTGTGGTTGTCAAGAAGCAATTCTGGTGAGAAGATCAGTTGATTCGTAGAGTTGATCTAGGCGCCAAAGATTTGCAGCAAGGGTTTTCAGTTGCAGATCTATGCAGCGTAGGAAGAGAAAAGCACATAGAGGGAATTTCTAGAAATTCTCAGAGGGTTTCCAATTTCCAGGAGATACAAAATTTCTAGCAGCAAAAAGTCGTAGCAAACTTGTGAGTTTCGTCAATGCTTCAGGAGCAACAGTACGTGTGCCAGAATCCAGAGAAGGACTTTCTGACAGTATCTGGCAATAAAGCGAGTTGCCTAATGAAGGAATAGCAGGCAATGTGAGTTTCGGGAAGGACACCGAAGGCAAGTGCAAGATCAGATCTGCAAGTACAGGAACAGATTTGCGCTTTCCATGGGGAGTGTGTGTAGCAGAGAGAAGGTCGGGTGAATTGCCGGAAAGAGGAGTTGACTTTCAAATTCATTTCTTTAGTATTCTCAGAGCCAAAGAAAGGTTGATTTTCTATAAAAGGTAGCTAAAGCAAGCAAATCAAACAGCCAGATTACCCAGTAAGTAGATTTGAGGCAGTAATTTCATTTCTAGTTGCCGAATCTATTTTCAGGAGGAGGTTCGAATAGCTTTAGAGGTCGAGGGAGGCAGTATATTCGCCTGATCTATTTCCCAGTAGCATCTCTCAGTGAGCAATATGAATTGCAGGATCTAGTGCAGGTAGCAGCATCCAATGCAAGTTGCAAGTAGAGGGGTGCAATTTTGCAGAAGAGGTTGAATTTGTTTCTGCAAAGGAAACCGAGGGTTTATAGATCGATTGGTCAGTGGCAGGAGTGAGATAAATTCCTCTAGTTTTATTTGAGTATCGCAGATTTTTACAGCTTTCCAGAGATGGTTGTACGAGAGTGCCGGAAGAGGTCATGCGAGTTAGCCAAAATGTAGATCTGGGTAGCATATCTACTTCGAGTTACAAAGATAGGTGCCGGAGGAAGTGTCAATTGTTTAGTACGAGTTGCAAAGCGAAGAATGGTCTCGGCCAGTGACAAGCCTCGAAAGGAGATATAGAGGCACTAGACTCAAGAGGAGGAGGAGTATGAGACTCCAGTGTGCCAGATGGGCAAGGTTCGTGGAGGAGCAGCAAGGAGATCTAGATCTAGCCATGGCAAGCTTGCTCAATAGATCAGATGCAGTGGTTGTACATTTTTCGCATACATCAGTGCCTTTTGTTAGAAAATCAGAAAGGGAGAAAGATTCTCTTATCTTGATAATTATTTGTGATATCCTTATAGTATTATTATCTTTTCTTTATATTCTTCTTTTATCTTTGTTTCATCAAGCAATCATCAAATCAAAACAAGAAGATCAACGACACCAGATGTAGGCACTCAACTAGGGCTAAAACCCCTCTCTAGGGGAAAACCGTGTCAAACTCTTCAACTTGTCAAATTGAGATAAACCAAGACCTTACACCCGACCAAAAGACCTTCCTCCTCCACCAACCCATCCACTCAAGATGATTCAGCAAACTTCAGTAGTCTCCTCTTGTCTAGCAGCTTCAGCCCAGCAACAATCCAAAATTTTGGACCCCAACTACAGAATTTTGGCCCTATTGCAACCCTAAAATTTCGACCTCCCCAGCAGCTTCAGAATTCGCACATGAGTCAAACAGAGGGAAAAACAGCTTCTTCTTGCTTGACAAATATCTCCTTCACCTTCACTAGGATCTTCCCTTTACTTCTTCAGAAATTTGCACTCTTTTTCTGCCTCCTATTATTGCAGATCGAATTTGTTGTTGATATGCTCCAAATGAGTCGAGTTGCTTCCCTTTTATAGTGGATTCTACCTCCCTAATTAGGCCAACTTGGTGGAGGTCTAAATGACCTATTTTACATAAAAATAAGTTTCTTTCTTGATTGATAAAGCCCAAGAAGGGTCTATTACATTATGATATGGACAAGGACACTTGACATAAACCCCAGAAGCTTACAATGGAGGCTTTAACCTAAAAACCATTGACCCAAGCATGAAACCCATGCTTTAATAAGTAAATTTCTTTTATAATAAAATTTATTTTTCTTTCTTTTGACAAATACATTACATTATGACTCAAATACAATTATGAAGACCAACACTAGTTAGATTCTTCAACACCTTTGCTACAAGAGTCCACAATGTTTGTGTAGCAGGAGATCAGTGTCAACAGGATTCAGTCAGATAGACAGCAACAAAGATAGTTGCAGTTAGTACTCGAGAGACAGGTGCGTAACAAGTTGCAGTGACACAAGCAGTGTGAATTACCCAGTTGCAGTAAGGCATAGTTCCAACCAGAGAGGTTTCCAATTTTTCGAAAGAGCAAAGGAGATTGAGGTATTCAAATGAAGCTGAGGGACGCAATACGAATTGGCCAGTTGCAGAGTGCAAGGAACAGTTCCAACCAGAGACTGTTAACCAGTCCGTGTTGCAGAGGCTACAGATTGTGTACCAGTGTTGAGAGATGATCTGGAGGAAGAGCGAGTAGTGTCAGTGAGCAGCAGGACACAGAGTTACTACCAGAAATGGTTTTCAGAGACCAGATTGATTTCCCAAGTAGAACTATGCAGTCCAATTTGGCATGCAAACAAGAGTGCGAGTTGCTTATGACAGGCTTTGCCGGAAGGAAGAGAGATTTCCTAGTTCTTATTTAGAGGGAGAACAAGAGAGATCAGTACACACAATAGCAGTAGTTGCAGCATTGCAGCAGCAGTGCAAAGGCATCAGCATTGTGAGATCAGATATTGACTCAGCTACGGATTTGGCATTGAATCAAAGTTTGTGCGGTATCTTGGCAGACAGTGAGAGCCAGTTGTACCATAAATGTTAGTTACTAGCAACGCGGGTTAGTCCAGCTACAGGATGTTCCCATAGAGTTACTCAGTTTATAGATGGGTATAATGGAGAACACCTTCCTCGCGAGGAGTGAGTCTTAGTTTATGGTAATGTCGGATAGGTGTTCTAGTCTCAGATGATGCTAAGAGGCTAAGGAACATTGGATCTCCAAAGCCCAGATAAGGTTTTGCGAGATAAGCTTGGGAAACACCTTAATTAAATTAATTTGCCATAATTAAATACTTCCTAAGTCTAACTTAGGAAAAGTGGTAAATTAAAGATAATTAATTAAGGATGTTCAAGATTGTTTTAGAGACTTCTATTGATGAAGTTTAATTGATCTTAGTCGTCGATGGAGATTAAATCGTGGCCATTGAAGTCTCATCGAGAGAATATAATAGCAGGTCGAATGGCTTGGAGAATGTATCAATTACATCAGAGCGATCAGCGTGATCAAGACAGATCAAGCTGCCCAATTCACAGATTTAGTGAGGGTGCAATTTGAGCTAAGGAAAGATTGCAACAAGGGTTTGCGGCAATCAAAATTTTTAGAGAAATTCTCAGGAGGTCTTCCAATTCACAAAGGAAAGGGAGGCTGAATTATCCAAAAGGGAGGCTGAAAATTTGCAATACGAGTTGCACAGTTGCCTAGAAAGTGTGAGTGCAGGATTTAGAGTGAAGTGCAAGACCTAGATCTACATCCCAGAGGCAAAGCGAATTGGATCCAGGGGCAGAGAAGGTCAGGACAGCCCATCTAGAAGTGATCCAGAGGAAAATCAAATTATTTTGAGCAGATGGTGTGCATTTCCAGTGCAGCTATGTGAATTAGCTCAAAAGTATGAATTTTCCAAAGAGGACCAACTCCAGTTGCTGTGAGGGAAAAATATTTCCCAAATTATTTTCTAAGAGATAGATTGCCAGAGGATTGCCAGTTGGGCATCAAGATTGTAATTCTCTATATTTGTTGCATAATAAAATAAAGTCTCATCTGCTGCATCGGTTTTCCCTTCGAGGTTTTTCTGGGGACTTTTAGTCCAAAATAATTGTGCCAAATTTTTATGCGTGTGCATTTATTTCTCAGCTCCTTATTTCACTTCCGCAACGTATCTTATTTGTGAAGACTACGTCAGTGAGTTATTTGTTATTTGTCGTAAACAAATAAATGGTATTCAGTTAGGAGAATAATTTCCACTAGGTGCATTCAAGGAAATTTTCCCAATTCTCTCTAGAATGTTCTTCCCTCATGCTATCTTACAAACAGTCCAAGCCAAGCCCTCGTTATCCACCCATCAACAGTTCAGGCCATGCTCCTATTTATGTCACTGTTGAAAAATGTGTAACAAGGTTCGGTCTTCATAAATATCAAATGTACTTTTGATTCTTTTATATTGTAAAATGAAAGAAAAATTATTATTGTTATTCTCATAGCATGGGTTTCATGCTCAAGGTCTTTTATTTTAGAGGTCAAGCACTGATCGAGTGCTTATAAGGTTTGTCCTAGGGTCAAGAAGTCAATAAAGTCATTGTCATATGAAGAAGACCCCATTGGGCACATTGTAACTCGTAAAAAGAATTATTTTTGTATTTAAAAGTGTCAAAATACCCTCCAAGGCCAAGTCGGCCTGGCAGCTAAGAAGTCGGCCTCAATTAGGGCATTTCATCCAACCTTGGAAGCCTATATATAGGAGGGAACTTGACCTCTTATGGATATCATTCACTCTCTCATTATTGAAGCAAAGGAGAAGGAGAATGAGGTTAGTGAAGAAGGACGAAGGAAAAGTGATTGGAAAATTTCTCTCTTTTCACACGTCTGAAGGAAGGAGGCTAGGGTTTTGTTGTTGCAAGATCGAACTTGGAGAAATTGTAGAAAGAAAGTCGAAGGAACGTCTATTAATTCATCCTCAAGGCCTAGAAGGAGAAACTTAAGCGAATGTCAAGGGAAGCCTTGGGAGCCCTAGACTTTCTCAAACATGTGGAGACAACAGCCATTGCAGGGGTGGAAAGATTTCATACCTGTAGTAGAAGCTGAAATTTTGTAGCTGGGGATCAAAGTCGTGTTGCTAGAAGAGAATTGACTTGGTTTGACTTGGACAAGGACAGACATCATCAAGGAGATCGGACTTGGTCTTGGAAGGGTATTGGCCTTGGTCTAGAGGTCTTGGAATTCATCATTTGAAGAATCTATAAGAAGAGAAGAGATTTGTGGGTTTTCCTCTCAAGTGGAAAGGTATCTTGCAGCCTATATCATGTGTTCCTATGTACTGTTGATCTTCTTGTTTTGGTAGTTGTTTGATGATAAGAATAACCTAATAATAAGAGAAGAAGTTAATAAGTAATAAAAGAGTAAAAAGACGTCATAAGCAATTATCAAGTTTAAGAGAAATCATTCTAACTATAGCCTTATAGATTTCTCAACATGGTATCAAAGCTAAGGTTGGCTAAGGGAATCCTGAAGATCACTACATCCTTGAAGAAGTGTTCTATGGTAGCAAGTCATCTCAAGAAAGGTATCAAGGCATTATGGAATCTGCGATTATCCATCAAGAATAGTATGACCAAGACTTCTACAAAGGATGAAGGGTTATTCTCAGCGCTTACTAGCACATTTGAAGATGATAATATTTGGTTAATCGACAGTGGAGCATAAAGACATATGATAGGTGAGCATAAGCAACTAAAGGCCCTATCAAGAGGAAAATATTCTTACTCCATTGAGCTTGGTGACAAGAAGAACTATCCTGTATGAGTAATTGGATCAACCTCATTGGAGCTACAAAATGGAGGAAATATTCATCTCAACAACATCCTATTTGTTCCACGTTTGCAAAAGAATCTGCTTTCTATATCACGCCTAGAAGATAAGGGAGATAGAGTCGCTTTTATAGATGGAAAGGTTGTAGTATGCAATAAAAACTCTAGCATCAAAAATGCAAAGATCATTGGGATTCCTGAAGGAAGACTCTACAGATTGTTGACTCCTCTCTCACAAGCTTTGGTTCACATTGAAGTAAGCCCATGTGAACTTTGGCATAGAATGTTTGGTCACCTTCCCTACAAAATCTCACCAACCCTAAATTCAATGGTGCATGGCATCTGTGAACTCAAGGAGGATCATGAAGGAGCATGCAAGGGATGTGCATTAGGTAAAAATGTTAAGAGACCATTTGGAAGTAGTGCTTCAAGGTCAAAAGAAATTTTGGATCTCATTCATCCTGATGTTTGTGGTCCTATATCTACAAAGTCTCTTGGAGGTCATCCATATTATGTAAACGGTAACATTCATTGATGACCACTCAAGGAAAACTCGGATCTATTTGCTGAAGTCCAACGATGAAGTATTCAACAAATTTCAAGAATTCAAAGCTGAAGTGGAGAACCTTACAAAAAGGACGATAAAGATGTTAAGATCTAACAATGGAGGAGAATACACTTCAAAGGAACTCATAACATTCTATAAAGAAGTTGGGATTAAGAGGGAGTTGATAGTCCCATACAATCCCGAAAAAATGGAATTGTTGAACGAAAGAATCGATCTATTGAAGAAAGTGTAAGAGCCATGTTGCATGATCAAGTTTTGCCAAAATTTCTGAGGTGAAGCTACAAAGGCTGTTCTGTATATTCAAAATCAAAGTCCTCACAAATCACTAGACAGCATGACTCCCGAAGACGCATTCACAGGGAAGAAACCAAGAGTGAAAAATATTTGAATATTTGGTTGTTTCGTCTATATTCACATTCCGAAGGATAAGAGCAAGAATTTGGATCCTACAAGCATAAAGGGAATATTTGTTGGCTATAGCAATACTTCAAAGGTATATAGGATCTACATAAAGGAAGGGCACAAAATAGAAGTAAGTCGAGATATGATCTTTGATGAAAGTATTGCATTCAAGAAATCAAAGGACCTCTTGATGGACTCTGATGATGAAGAAATTCCAATATTTGAGGAAGAATGCACCAGGGAGGAAAGGAACTCAAATCATGAACATGAAGGTCCTAGTGAACGTGTGCAACCTGTGATTATCCCTGAAAGCAGAAAAAGACCTAATTGGTTGATGTCTACTCTTCTAGATGCAGAAGGTCATGGAGCAGTCAAAGGCACATTCAGGGAAAATAAGAAGCCCAAAATATATTCAAGGTATGCAGCCTATATGACAAAGTTAATAGAAGTTGAACCATCCACCTTTGAAGAGGTTGTCAAACATCAATAATAGAAAGATGCCATGAATGAAGAGTATCAATCAATAATGAAAAATGGAGTTTGGGAGATCGTACCTAGGCCTGAATATAAATCTGTGGTAAATTCCAAATGGCTCTATAAGATTAAACATTGGGGTTTGGGAGATCGTACGTAGGCCTGAAGATAAATCTGTGGTAACTTCCAAGTGGCTCTATAAGATTAAACATTGGAGTTTGGGAGATCATACCTAGGCCTGAAGATAAATCTGTGGTAACTTCCAAGTGGCTATATAAGATTAAACACGCAGCAGATGGAAGTATTGATAAATATAGGGCAAGATTTGTGGCTAGGGGCTTCTCTCAACAGGAAGCCATCGATTATGAAGATACATTTACACCTACAATAAGGTATACAACTATATGTTCGTTGGTCTCTTTGGCAGCATCAATGGGATGGAACATCCATCAACTGATGTCAAGACAACATTCTTGAATGGCACTATTGATGAAGAAGTCTATATAGAACAACCCTTGGGATTCGAAGTAAAAGATAGAGAGCTTATGTCTACAAGTTGAAGAAGGAATTGTATGGCCTCAAGCAAGCACCAAGGGCATGGTATGGCAAGCATGGATGCATACCTACAAAGATTGGCCTTCTCAAAGAGTTATGTTGGTCTGAATCTCTATATCACAGTGGTGAAGGATGAGCCTGTAATGATTCTTCTATATCTGGATGATCTTCTCATGACAGGTGTAGAAAGTCGTATTCAAGAGTGCAAGAAGCAACTGGCAGCAGAATTTGATATGAAGGATCTAGGATTGATACACTATTATTTGGGGTTGGAAGTTTGGCAAGGACCTAATGAGATTTATCTAGATCAGGGAAAGTATGTGATCAAGATGTTGAAAAGTTTTGACATGATGGATTACAAACCTATGACAACTCCTATGATAACAAACTTGAAAAGGCTAAGAAGTTCTGAATCAAGCCCAGTGGATCCAAGGAGGTATAGACAATTGATTGGCTCACTGATGTATTTGGTAAATACTCGACCAGACATTTGTTTTGCAGTGAATGTTCTCAGTCAGTTCTAGGTAGAGCCCAAGCATGATCATTGGATAGCAGCCAAGCATATATTGAGATATCTGCAAGGAACAATCCACTACTGCCTGAAGTATGATAAGAGGAATGATGTCCAATTGATTGGATATACAAATTCTGACTAGGGAGGCAGTGAGATGGATGGGAGAAGCACTATTGGGGGATGTTTTAGTTTAGGATTTGTTGACCCTACCACCTACACCTACCTACAAGTCAGTGAGAAAAGCCTTCAACCCCACAAGGTGTGGTTGGTGGCAGGGAACTCAAAGAGGGGGTTGTCACACTGAATCCCTTCTCTCTCCGTTTAAGCTATCTCCTAGGTTAGCTAAGGGGGGTGGTCCCTAATGAAAAGTTAAGTTAAAAGATGTGAGTTTTTAGGAGAGCGTTATAGTGAAAATGGATTACTTTTAAGGATTTATTGGCAAATATGAAGTGAACAACTTGAAATAACAATGCCAATCATTAATATGATTAAAAACCATAAAACCAGTGCCTTATAAGGAATTTGCTCAACAATTTAAAGATATATTTGCTCAAAGTAAAATGCAATGCTCTCAAAAGAGAAAACAAAGTCACTCTGAAATGTAAATAAGAATTGTTAGCACAAGATATGTAAGATACAAAATGCTTTTGAGATAATCAACTTTATAAATCAAAACATGTGAAACATATCTTGCCAAAACCCAAAAATTAGTAATTAACTTGCTAATGTACAAGAAAGGAAGTGCTAAACCAAGACATCAATATGCAATTATACTTTAAACATGAAAAGAAAACACTTGTTTGAAATGTGATTTCAATACTTGCTTTTGGAATAAACTTTGCATATGAAAACTCAAACCATCAAGAGACAAGTAAAGTAAATGTAATGGAAAGTGCTCTTGGTTAATTTTATTAATTAGCTCTACAACAAGATTACAATTTAACTCCTCAATCCTCAGATCTCACCCTCATCCAATGATATCGATCTCATAGTGAGGAGTCAATAGAGGAGTAGAGGATCCCTAAGATGTCTACTTCAACCAACTTATGTTGGAGGTAAAATTTTAATGAGGCTTAGAGTCTTCCTACACTAAAATGCCTAGATGAAATGCAAATTGTGTTAATTCCCCAAATTATAATAATGATACATGCAATGCTTCAAAGAGATTGATTTGCAATGCTTGAAAATGAAATAGTGTTCAACATCATTTGCAATTATAACTTCAATCGGAGGAATAAAATTAGCTTACAAGTGTTGCCTGTGTTTCATCAATGAATTAAAATGATACAAGTAATTTGCTTGAAAGTAAAGTTTGTTTCAAATAGACAATGACAATAAATTGCTCCAATATTCAAGATAACAATGTAGCATAAAATTGAAGCATGTATTTAAGTGCTCATGAAACAATTTACCAACGTAAATGGAAACGAATCAAAGTTTGTTAAGATTATAAAATGTTTGCATGTAAAGGATGAATTGCCCAGAGTAAAGTGTAAGCTTGTAGCTCCAAGCAACAATGAGAAAGAAAATGCAAAGCTCAAATGAAATTGTAACAAACTTTAACTTGATGAAATGTGATAGTGAGGCTGTGTTAATTCCCAACTAAAGCATGCATGTAAGTGAATGAACCATGAAAGCTTAAACCATACAAATGTCAATCCACCCAAGAGAAGCCTCCCCCTAAATGGGGAGATAGGATACCATGGGAGAAATCCCAAGCTCCCACAAGCAAGTTAAATCTTTTATTAATATTACAATGAAAAGAGGGCACTTCAAAGTTCTCAACTATACTTCAAGGAAACTCCTCACAATGCTTGAAACTTGGACACTAGACCTCCTTTCTTGAGAAAGTAGTGACAAGATCTCACAAAACTTATGCAAGGGAAACAAGGTGTGAGTTTCCTCCAAATGCCCACGGCTTAAAGAGGAAAATGGGCAACCCTCTAGTGAACTCGACTTGGCCAAAATAAGCCTCAAAAGGGCTCACGACATCCTTGGAAATCGAACCCCCAACACTTGCCAAAGGTCCTGCAAACACTTGTTAGATGTTGCAGGAAGTTGCTCTTCAAAATCTGCCACACAAGAGTTAGCAAACAATCCAAACAATGACTACAAAATAAGTTAAGTATTAATGGAAAAATCAGCAAGATAAAATGTATATGTACAATTATAATTTACAAAAGGCTAAGCTAAAGAGTGAGAGTAAACTCTCATCTTTGCTTAGCTATCTTCAAGATTTTAGATAGCAAATGAAAAAAATGAAGTACAATGTTTTTTAAAAGAGATTTAAATTTAGAAGTTCTCGGCTTGTGTACAAGTTATGTGCCGAAATCCCTACAAAACCATTTTGTAAGATAAGACTATGAAGGTTCAAAGAACAAATGAAAGCTCCTTTAAGAATGTATCAAGAGTGGGTTGGTCTCTCCAAAGACTTCCCCTCACGCTTGATTATGTAATCCCAACAAGATGATCCCTCTACAAAACTTCAATCAAGAATTAGTTCCATATAGATTTAGCAATAAGCAATGATAAGAAACTCTAGAGATTTATTTAAAACCAACTAGAGCATTCTATACCTAGAGCATACTTCTAAATCAAATGTCAATGCAAGATAGCTCTACATTAACAAATTTACAAGAGCATATGGAAGCCAATTAGATCAAAACATGAGTAAAAGGAATTATATCAATGCTCAACAATTCATCACACTCGAAAAGGAGGAACACCTCATTAATGAAACCCCAAAGTCTTTATTGATATTTCTAAAAGTGTACAAAGCAGCAGCGCTTCCGCAAGCACAATAGCTAGTAACAATATTATATAATGTGAGAGCCCATGGCTTTATTATATAGAGAGTTGGGATCAAATCCCAATGAAGAATGACAATGAAAACTGGCATTGGAGCCAATCCCAATGTAGAAGTGATTAGACAAGTGGCATGAGGTGATAATCCCAAAGAGAAATTCGAATTTGTTGAATGGAGCTCCAATGCCAAGTGTAAAAATCGAATTCTGGCAAGTGGACATCATTTTCTTCTTCCCTTATGTGCCAAATTCGAATTTTATGGTGGAATGACAAGTGTATATGGGTGGTAACCCATGTGGGGACAATTTCCCACAAAAATCTCCACCAAATATTCTCCCAAATCCTCTCAAATGTACATTAACTTCACAAATTCGAATTTCCAAGCAGCTTTTTCATTTAATGCTAGAAATTCGATTTTATTTGAGCACATGTCTTTTCCTTGATTTTAGGAGTCCACATCACCTTGGGACTTCACTTTAACTCCCCCATAATTTTCCACCTCATTTCCACAACATTTAGCATGTGTGGATATTTATTTTTCTCCATTTATTTAATTTTTGGCTTAATTAATTGCCGGATTTCCCACTAAACTTAGAAAAAATGGGTTTTGAGGGTCCTCTTGACCTCTACTGGTCAACTACCCATGCAGTACACCCCCCTTTTCTTTGCAAAAAAGGGGCAGCACCTGATCAGCGTTTCCGTGCCATCCTGCAGTCATCAGCAGCTTGATCATTTTGATTGTAAACCCAGTCTGCATGTATGAATTGTAAATAATCTTAGCAGACATGAGTCGTGTATGTGTATTGCCTAGGTGGACCTAACTTTCTAATGGTAATCTACGTCCCGGAAGGTTTTTCGTCTCACCGATCCATGGATCGGCAGAGTTTTCCTTCAAACCTGACCCCAAAGCCGGGATGGATTTTGTCATTGGAATTTTAGGAGAATCCTAGTGTGTTGATCTGCTAGATTATAGTTGTGTCGTCGAACTGGGTGTTTTGTGAGGGTCTGTATTAAGTGGGTTTGTCCCCTTGAGATGTAAATTGTAAAAAGTCATCATGAAATGTGTCTTGAGGGTTGAAAATGTTTTAAATCCCCTCGTGAGTCCTAAGTCCTAGGTCCTAGGTGATGTTTCCGAAGGCTTAGTTCGATGATCCATTTAAAAAAATGAAATAAATAAAAAAATAATAAAAAATTTAAAAATTTAAAAAATAAAGTAAAATAATATTTTAAGTGAATAAATCGACGGATGAGATCAAGAGATGTCTTGATCCTCATCAACGGTCGAGATCATTTCTACATGGATCATTCGAACTAGCCGTTGGGATCATTTCCTTTATATAGGGTCTTAGGTGGTCATTTCAGATCATTGGATCTGTGAGTCTGGTACTGAAGAAGCTCTCTTGTAAATCTGTTTCTGGTTAATAAAAGAAGACTTTGGGGTCCATATCTTGCTGGTGTTACTCTCTTAAAATGCTGTGAGATTGTTTTAGTTTCTGCATATTTTATTTTCAGTCATTGATAATAGCTTTTTTAAGAGTATTGTGAGCACAGGTATCTTGTTCACTTGCTGGGGTTTGGAAGCTGTTAGGGTTTCTGAAGTAATGGCAGGTATCTCCATTTCTTCCTGAGATCTAGCAGCATTTTTGCCCTCTTTACTGATGGTTGTTTTGAGCTGTGCAGAAAACATTTTCTGAAGGAATTTTGTGGGCGTTCGGGGAAGTTCTCGGCTGAACCAGCCAACTCCCGCAAGCATTTTGTGTTGAGCCCAGTTGGATTTGATCCTGGGTCTATCATTCGGTTTATTTTTTAAATTTGCATGAGAGATTTTCTGAAGTTCTTCACAGTGAAAATCCGAAAATCTTTATTTCTTTAAAATATTTCTTTGCCTACTGCTGAATCTGGCTGTTAAGGGGCCAAATCTGTACATTAAATTAGCTGATCTAGGGCTTCAGTTTCAAATTTTTGCTTTATGCAGTTTTCATTAGGGTTTTGTTTTATTTTGTGTTTGCAGGTATAGGGTTTTGTTTTTTTTGTAATTACAGGATTGCCGTCAATTTTCTCGCCCACTGCACCTGTAATGATAAACGCCAATCCTGTATATCTCGGTTTTGCGGCCCCGGATCGCATGCATTTTCTGTGTATACACCACCGTCAAGGGTATTTGATCCGCAGACAAAGAGCATTCACCGCAGAGAAAAGCGTTTAACCCTCATGATAATCAAATCTCAGTCAAAGCATTCAAGGTTACGATTTTCGACTCTGATTATATTATTCTTCAGCATTCTGAGCGTAGGTGTGATTGATTGCTGCGATTTTTAGCCTCCTCTGTTTCTTTAACCTGCAAACGCATACATAGTATTGATCCGAGGACCAAGCAGCAAAACAATTTGATCTGCGCCCAGCATTCAAGTGAAAGAACGGTAGCACGTCCGCGTTAAGATCAGATTGTCGCCGTCACCTGTCGCAAATGATTTCTGGCGTGATTGCATGTGATTGACAGTGCTGCGTTCCTCATTCAAGCCGCCGACAGTTATCCATGTTAAAATCTCAAACGCATCACCAGGAGTCTGGCTTCCCTGTGCGTAGTAGTCGAAATACACTGCTCTGTCCGCCGTCTAAATCACACCTGCGAATACACAAAGAAATCAAATGATACAGGCTAACTTTGAACCACTATTGCACATGAATCTGGCGTCGAGGAAAAATCTATCCGCTGGAAGTCGTAGCAGGAGCTCTTTTCTCTTGTGGGTATATACGTGAGTTAGGGCATATTTCCCTGGGTTGAATGCGGTGAATTTAGGTGTATCCTCTTGCGGTTATGGTTTCCACCACGGATCTAAAAACGCTGCCGTCCAGGCCTCAGGGTTACACCGGTCAGCTTCATCAAATCATTCAAAATCCGTTGGCTTATCCCTTTTTTGTTCCGCATAAGGTTTTCACGGTTATGCATTTGCCGTATCAGGTATCATCGTTTCAACACGTTTTGGGTTTATGTAGTTTCTTTGATTTACGTTTAGTTTAGTTTTCATTAGATTTAGATTTAAAAAATTTTATAGTTTTAGTTTAATTTTAGAATAATTTTTAAATTAGATTTTAGTTTAGGTTTGTTAGGTTTTATTTTTTTTTTAGCTTAGCAAATTTAAATTTTATTAAAGCTTTAGTTTCATTTTTATATAGTTTCATTTTTTTAGATAATAAAAATAAAATAAAAAAGAAAAAGTTTTTTTTTTGTTTAGGACTAAAGTTTTAATTTTTTGATAGTTTAATTTTATCTTTTGAAGCCCTAGGTTTAGTTTAAATCTTAGTTTTAATTTTTATATAGTTAGGTTTTTAGATTAACTTTAATTTAGATTTTTTTTATTTTTGGGTTTTGTTTAATTCCAAAAAAAAAAAAAAAAAAAATTAAAAAAAAAAAAAAGATTTAAAACATTTTTGAAAAAGTATAAAAAAAAATTTTGTGGAAAATTCTCTTCGTCAGATCCAGTCATTTTCGAGAATTGTCGTATCTTTCGTGCTGAGATCTAAATTTTCAAGTCGAGATGCGAAATTGATATCTGGTTAATGGTTTATGATTCGTGGTGGTTTAAAGCATTCATCTTTTTCAAAATTTTCAGTTGTTGGATATCGTTTTGATCATTCTAAGAGCATTGTAATTTAGCTGATGATAGATGATTACTGTTCATGGTCCATATTTTTTATATCATTTAACAAGTAATCGTTTTAACCACAATCTCTTAAGGCACTGGTCTGCTAAATTAATCAAATCCATCTAGTGCTTATCTTATCGCGTCTCGTGTCTCCCAGCCAACTGGTCGACAGTTGGCCTCATCATCTCACAGGGACTACCCCCCTTAGCCGCGGGAGACAGGCTTAAACGGAGGGATCGGGGATCAGGGTGACAGCCCCCGGTCTGAGCGTTGTCGTGTCAATCCGCGCGACAACATTTTTTGGCGTCGTTGCCGGGGAAACTGTTTTCTCGGCGTTTCAACGAAAATCTTCATTCTCATTTTTATCTTTTCATCTGGCCCAGCAACGCCAACATTTTTTGGCGCCGTTGCCGGTGACAGAGTTTTTATGTTCCTGGAGTTTCATCGACATTCACCTTCTCATCTCTCATCTCTCAGTTGAGCTGGCAAATTCAATATTTTTGGCATCTTTTCATCCCATATCAGCAACATCTCTTGGGTTTGTTTCTTGTTTGGGTGGCGACTCCATTTTCTCATTTTTCCCAGACAAGAAGCCTCCTGCATATCTGTTTGTTGATTACTTCTTGGATCTTAGAATCAGATTTATTGTTCAAGTGGCGACTCCACTTCTTTCATCTCTTGATTTTCTTGAGCAGAGATCTAGTTCTATCATTCATCTAATCCCTTATCATTCATCATGGATTATTCATTTAAGCCATGTCGTTTTACTGAACGTCTCCATGATTTTCCGGAAGATGCCATTCCTAAGTTACCTATTTTCTCGGGTGGTGATCCAATCGTTGTTAGAAGGCATCTAGTCTTGTTTACTCGCATCATGATCATATACTGTAGATCCCCTCAGTTTAATCATGAAGATATCAAAATGCGCCTATTTGTCCTTTCTTTAGAAGATGATGCTTTGAATTGGTTTAACAATTTTCCAAAGGAATCTTTCACTTCTTTAGAAGACATTGTCGATGCTTTTAAAACTAGATATGGTTATCCAAACAGCTTGCCTTCTGCCTCTAAAGTTGTGCAACAGAATGAAAGTAATTTGATAAGCGGTCCAGCTGAAAGATCCCAAGACGATTCATCATGTCAGAATGTGTCATCCACCGGAAATATTGCAGATCAAGTTCATGATAGTGAAAAATCAGGGACAAATGACAATGAAAGGGAAGAGCAAAAACAAATTTTACGAGATCTAATGATGCTGGTGAGAAATATGGAAATCAATCAAACTAATTATGTCAATGATGTGAAAACTTTATGCACCCACCTGGAAAAACGTAATAGGGAGATTGAAGTCACGCAAAATCAGCATTCTAAGGAAATTGAGGCCCTGAAAACTAAATATGAAACAGAAATTGGAAACATGCAAAGCAGGTTGTCAGTCTTAGAGGAAAATATGGTGACCATGAAAGCTGATCATGATAGGGAAATTGACTCTATGCAAAACAAGCTATTAACCATGGATGAGGAAATGACCATCATGACGTTCAATCATAATAATCAAGTGGCTGACATGCAAGCGAATCATGAAGAAGAAATAAATTTCATGCAACATTGCTTGATGGACATAAAGGAAAAGAATGATAAATAAAACACATGCAAGAGCACCATGCCATACAAATCAGTGCTATAAGGGATGAATGCTCTAGTCAGATGGATGCCATTAGAATACAAGTTCAAAAGATTCAACAATGGTCAGATGATAAGAGAAACCAGGAGCCTTCTCATTTGCCGCAACAAGCTTCATCTTATTATGAGTAGGTCATTAGTTCAATTGAAAGATGGTTAATTGAAGGTGATCCGGGTAGATTTAAGAATGATAAAGATCAGATGCAGGATAAAGAAAGACATATCACGCATACTTCATCTGATAGTTTTGAAACAGAAAGTTCCATATCATCAGTAATTCAACCTGCCAGAAAGAAAAAGCGCAAGAGAAAGAAAATGAGAAGAAGATTTGATGCATCAGACGGCCGCGAGCAGCTTGATTTTCGGATAGGACAAAGTCCTACTATATGCAAAATTGGACATGGTACATCCGACAAGCAGCCCACAGATTTGCCTGAAAGCAGGCAAATGCTCAGTATGCACTATATTGAACACATCTGATGCCATGGGGCGTCTTTTGTATCGTATTTCTAACCCTACTCCTTGTTTTTCCGCATTTTCATTTCTGCTTTAGATAGTTAATAAATGAAGAGCTTTTATCTTTCTTGTGCTTAATGTATATGATGATTTTTGGATGGACGCTACTTATTTTTGTGTTGTATGGATGCAGATTCTGGATTCTCACATTCCTGCAAGCAGCAACGTGTCCCCAAGTAGAGCCAGATGTTGACCTCTACTGGTCAACTACCCATGCAGTACACCCCCCTTTTCTTTGCAAAAAAGGGGCAGCACCTGATCAGCGTTTCCGTGCCATCCTGCAGTCATCAGCAGCTTGATCATTTTGATTGTAAACCCAGTCTGCATGTATGAATTGTAAATAATCTTAGCAGACATGAGTCGTGTATGTGTATTGCCTAGGTGGACCTAACTTTCTAGTGGTAATCTACGTCCCAGAAGGTTTTCGTCTCACCGATCCATGGATCGGCAGAGTTTTCCTTCAAACCTGACCCCAAAGCCGGGATGGATTTTGTCATTGGAATTTTAGGAGAATCCTAGTGTGTTGATCTGCTAAATTATAGTTGTGTCGCAGAACTGGGTGTTTTGTGAGGGTCTGTATTAAGTGGGTTTGTCCCCTTGAGATGTAAATTGTAAAAAGTCATCATGAAATGTGTCTTGAGGGTTGAAAATGTTTTAAATCCCCTCGTGAGTCCTAAGTCCTAGGTCCTAAGTGATGTTTCCAAAGGCTTAGTTCGATGATCCATTTAAAAAAATGAAATAAATAAAAAAATAATAAAAAATTTAAAAATTTAAAAATTTAAAAAATAAAATAAAATAATATTTTAAGTGAATAAATCGACGGATGAGATCAAGAGATGTCTTGATCCTCATCAACGGTCGAGATCATTTCTACATGGATCATTCGAACTAGCCGTTGGGATCATTTCCTTTATATAGGGTCTTAGGTGGTCATTTCAGATCATTGGATCTGTGAGTCTGGTACTGAAGAAGCTCTCTTGTAAATCTGTTTCTGGTTAATAAAAGAAGACTTTGGGGTCCATATCTTGCTGGTGTTACTCTCTTAAAATGCTGTGAGATTGTTTTAGTTTCTGCATATTTTATTTTCAGTCATTGATAATAGCTTTTTTAAGAGTATTGTGAGCACAGGTATCTTGTTCACTTGCTGGGGTTTGGGAGCTGTTAGGGTTTCTGAAGTAATGGCAGGTATCTCCATTTCTTCCTGAGATCTAGCAGCATTTTTGCCCTCTTTACTAATGGTTGTTTTGAGCTGTGCAGAAAACATTTTCTGAAGGAATTTTGTGGGCGTTCGGGGAAGTTCTCGGCTGAACCAGCCAACTCCCGCAAGCATTTTGTGTTGAGCCCAGTTGGATTTGATCCTGGGTCTATCATTCGGTTTATTTTTTAAATTTGCATGAGAGATTTTCTGAAGTTCTTCACAGTGAAAATCCAAAAATCTTTATTTCTTTAAAATATTTTTGTGCCTACTGCTGAATCTGGTTGTTAAGGGGCCAAATCTGTACATTAAATTAGCTGATCTAGGGCTTCAGTTTCAAATTTTTGCTTTATGCAGTTTTCATTAGGGTTTTGTTTTATTTTGTGTTTGCAGGTATAGGGTTTTGTTTTTTTTGTAATTACAGGACTGCCGTCAATTTTCTCGCCCACTGCACCTGTAATGATAAACGCCAATCCTGTATATCTCGGTTTTGCGGCCCCGGATCGCATGCATTTTCTGTGTATACACCACCGTCAAGGGTATTTGATCCGCAGACAAAGAGCATTCACCGCAGAGAAAAGCGTTTAACCCTCATGATAATCAAATCTCAGTCAAAGCATTCAAGGTTACGATTTTCGGCTCTGATTATATTATTCTTCAGCATTCTGAGCGTAGGTGTGATTGATTGCTGCGATTTTTAGCCTCCTCCGTTTCTTTAACCTGCAAACGCATACATAGTATTGATTCGAGGACCAAGCAGCAAAACAATTTGATCTGCACCCAGCATTTAAGTGAAAGAACGGTAGCACGTCCGCGTTAAGATCAGATTGCCGCTGTCACCTGTCGCAAATGATTTCTGGCGTGATTGCATGTGATTGACAGTGTTGCGTTCCTCATTCAAGCCACCGACAGTTATCCATGTTAAAATCTCAAACGCATCACCAGGAGTCTGGCTTCCCTATGCGTAGTAGTCGAAATACACTGCTCTGTCCGCCGTCTAAATCACACCTGCGAATACACAAAGAAATCAAATGATACAGGCTAACTTTGAACCACTATTGCACATGAATCTGACGTGGAGGAAAAATCTGTCTGCTGGAAGTCGTAGCAGGAGCTCTTTTCTCTTGTGGGTATATACGTGAGTTAGGGCGTATTTCCCTGGGTTGAATGCGGTGAATTTAGGCGTATCCTCCTGCGGTTATGGTTTCCACCACGGATCTAAAAACGCTGTCGTCCAGGCCTCAGGGTTACGCCGGTCAGCTTCATCAAATCGTTCAAAATCCGCTGGCTTATCCCTTTTTTGTTCCGCGTAAGGTTTTCACGATTATGCATTTGCCGTATCAGGTATCATCGTTTCAACACGTTTTGGGTTTATGTAGTTTCTTTGATTTACGTTTAGTTTAGTTTTCATTAGATTTAGATTTAAATTTTTTTATAGTTTTAGTTTAATTTTAGAATAATTTTTAAATTAGATTTTAGTTTAGGTTTGTTAGGTTTTATTTTTTTTTTAGCTTAGCAAATTTAAATTTTATTAAAGCTTTAGTTTCATTTTTATATAGTTTCATTTTTTTAGATAATAAAAATAAAATAAAAAAGAAAAAGTTTTTTTTTTTTTGTTTAGGACTAAAGTTTTAATTTTTTGATAGTTTAATTTTATCTTTTGAAGCCCTAGGTTTAGTTTAAATCTTAGTTTTAATTTTTATATAGTTAGGTTTTTAGATTAACTTTAATTTAGATTTTTTTTATTTTTGGGTTTTGTTCAATTCCAAAAAAAAAAAAAAAAAAAAAAATTTAAAAAAAAAAAGATTTAAAACATTTTTGAAAAAGTATAAAAAAAATTTTTGTGAAAAATTCTCTTCGTCAGATCCAGTCATTTTCGGGAATTGTCGTATCTTTCGTGCTGAGATCTAAATTTTCAAGTCGAGATGCGAAATTGATATCTGGTTAATGGTTTATGATTCGTGGTGGTTTAAAGCATTCATCTTTTTCAAAATTTTCAGTTGCTGGATATCGTTTTGATCATTCTAAGAGCATTGTAATTTAGCTCATGATAGATGATTACTGTTCATGGTCCATATTTTTTATATCATTTAACAAGTAATCGTTTTAACCACAATCTCTTAAGGCACTGGTCTGCTAAATTAATCAAATCCATCTAGTGCTTATCTTATCGCGTCTCGTGTCTCCCAGCCAACTGGTCGACAGTTGGCCTCATCATCTCACAGGGACTACCCCCCTTAGCCGCGGGAGACAGGCTTAAACGGAGGGATCGGGGATCAGGGTGACAGCCCTCGTTCTGAGCGTTGTCATGTCAATCCGCGCGACAACAGGTCCAAAACACATTATTAACCCCTCATAGTGTGTTATAGTAGAAAGTTGAGGGTAAAAAGTGTAATTTTGATTACTCATACCCCATAAAACTTCTCTAGACTACACTTATTACAATTTAAATACTGTTTTATTTGCAATTTTTGACCTGCGGGAAATCTAAAAAATTAAAAAATGACTACCTAGACCTAACCAAATTCCACGAAATTTTTTGTGTGATCTAGTATGGTAATATACATTGACTCTAGACACTAAGATGTGTCAGGGGCTCAACTTTCAAACTGTCACCCTAGATTTGGGGTAAAATGTGAGTGAAAAAACCTAGAAAATTATCCACCATTAAAAAAGAAGGGATAATTAACCAGATAAAAAAACATTCTAAGGTGTAGTCGTGATCGAGTCCCAACATCCTAGGCCTGTTACAAACTCAAAACTCATCATTACCAGTATCACTTATTATAATTCCCCGTAGGGTGTGGAATCTGGGTACAAGAAAGATGATGAGAAGATAGAAGTAGAGTTAAAAAACCTTGTTGACTGACGATCTCTGATGGTACAAGTGTCCTCTGGATCATCCTTGGGCATGGAGTCTTCATGTAATCATCAGGTGCCACTCTAATGGTCAACGGGATCCTCCATGATATTGTGGATAAGTAGAAAGCAAGAATCGATTGCTTTGAGTAGTGCTGAGGTCGAATATATTGCAACCTATGAAGTAAAGCAAAGAAGTTGTCTGGTCGAGGAAGTTGTTATCTGACTTGTTTGAAGGACCGATAGACCCTACGATGATACATTGTGACAACACCAATTGTATAAGGTTGTATGAAGATCCAGTGTTTCATGGAAAGACAAAGCACATAAATAACAAGTATCACTACATCCAAAAGTTGGTGCAAGATGGAGTGTTGCAACTATGGTATATCTCCATTAATGAATAGGTAGTTGACATCTTGAAAAAATATCTTCCTAATAAGAAGCTTGTGTATTTTAGAGACAAGCTTGGACTGGTCGATATATCCTCCCTAGTTGAGAGGGAGAGATAGACACAATTATTGTCTTCACTTTGTCAGGAAAGAATGGAGGAATGAATAAACATCTTGCATTTGATACTCTTTGAGGTAAGGTAGGGCATCCAAGATAAGAGTAGTTGTAGAGGAAATTCCTTGAGGATGTGATATTCCAAGATAGGATGTGTCCTAGAAGGACATACCCTATGCACACCCAGGTGGGGTATGTGCCCTTAGAGATAATGATGACGGTGTCTATAAGTCATTGGTCTCACTAGGATTGTGCCCTAAGCTTGTGGAGAGATAGTTGTTAACCAAGGCCTTGCTATGTGACAATGATGGTTGGTTTGATGCAAAGAGATGGCTTACAAATCTGACTCTTCTTATGAGATCTCTTCAGTTTGAGAATGTCCATGTACCATTTATGAATACCTCCTTAGTTAAGAGGAAGTGTTGAAAAATGCGTAATTAGGTTCGATCTTCATAAATATTAAATGTATTTTTTATTCTTATATATTGTAAAATGAAAGAAAAAATAATATTGTTATTCTTGTAGCATGGGTTTCATGCTCAAGGTCTTTTATTTTAGAGGTCAAGCACCCATTGAGTGCTTCTAGGGTTTGTCCTAGGGTCAAGAAGTAAATAGAGTAATTGTCATATGAAGAACACCTCGAGCACATTGTAACTTGTAAAAGAATTATTTTTGTATTTAAAAGTGTCAAAATACCCTCCAAGACCAAGTCGGCCTGGCAGCTAAGATGTTGGCCTCAATTAGGGCATTTTGTCCACCTTGTAAACCTATATATAGGAAGGAACTTGACCTCCTACGTGAAGGAGAGGAGAAAGAGGCTAGCGAAGAAGGAAGAAGGACAAAGGACGAGTGTTTGGGTAATTTCTCTCTCTTTTCACACGTGCGAAGGAAGGAGGGTAGGGTTATGTTTTTGCAAGATCGAACTTGGACAAATAGCAGAAAGAAGGTCGAAGGAAGGTCTATTAGATCATCCTCAAGCCCTAGAAGAAGGAGAAACTCAAGCGAAGCTCAAAACAAGCCTTGGAATCCCTAGATTTGCTCACACGTGTGGAGACAATTGTTATAGCAAGGCCGAAAATTTTCAGACCTGCAGTAGAGGCCGAATTTGTAGCTAGCAGTTGAAGTTGTGTTACTGGAAGAGATTTGACTCGGTTTGACTTGGACAAAGGAAGCACATCATCAAGAAGGTCGGAATTGGTCTTGGAAGGGTATTGGACTTCGTTTAGAGGTCTTGAAATTCGTCATTTGAAGAATCTATAAGAAGAGAAGAGATTTGTGGGTTTTCCTCTCTAGTGGAGAGGTTTTGGCCCTGACTTGCAACCTATATCCTATGTTCCTGCGTACTATTGATCTTCTTGTTTTGATAGTCGTTTGATCATAAGAATAACATAATAATAAGAGAAGAAGTTAATAAGTAAGAACAAGTAAAAATACATCACAAGCAGTTATAAAGTTTAAGAGAAATCGGTCTAACTATAGCCCTATAGATTTATCAACAGTCACATCAATGCTCTCTCTCACTAATTGAGGGGTTCTCCACAAGTCCAAACTTGTGTCTAGACTCTAAAATATAAAAACATCACCTGAGACAAAAGCTTAGTGAGAATGTTAGCAATCTACTCATTAGTGGAGATATATTGGAGCCTCACTTCTCCCTTCTATACCATATCACGAATGTAGTGGTACCTGATCTCAATATGCTTCGTCTTGTCATGAAACACTGGATGGTTTGTCAGCTTCACACAACTTTTTATAGAACAACAAAGTCGGTTCAGTGTTTGGTCAAACAATCCAAAGAGCAGCTTACGACGTCATACTCCCTCAAAAATGCCAAACAAGCTACAATATGCTTTGCTTCTATAGTATTGAGTGCGATAGAAGTCTACTTCTTGCTCATCTAGGATATCATAGCAAATCCCAAGCTAAAACATACACCAAATGTACTTTTCTTGTCATCCACACTCCCTGCCCAGTCAGAATTTATATATCCTTGCAGTTGTATCTCACCACTCAATCTCAGGCAGTAGTGAAGAGTACCACACAAGTACCTCAATATATGCTTTGTTGCAAACCAATGCTCATGTCTCGGTTCCATCAGGAAATGGCTCAAGGTGTTCACTGCAAAGCAAATATCTGGTCTAGTATTAACTAAATACATCAACGATCCAATAAACATTCAGTACATGGATGGATCTACCAATTCAAACTCATAATCTCTCGGCTTTCTCTTGTTCGTCACTATAGGAGTTGCCATAGACTTGCATTCCATCATGCCAAAGTTCTGAAGGATCTTGATGACATATTTTCCTTGCACATGAAGGATTTCACCAAGTTTCTGCCAGACTTCCAGTCCCAAATAGCAATGCATTAAGCCAAAATCCTTCATGTCAAATTCAAAGGCCAACTCCCTCTTACAATGAACAATATGATGCTCTACACCTTTCAAAAACAAATCATTAACATATAGTAGCAACATCATAGACTCACCTTACAATGAACAATATGATGCTCTACACCTTTCAAAAACAAATCATTAACATATAGTAGCAACATCATAGACTCACCTTTCACAGCCTTGACATAAAGGTTTGGATCAGCAACACCCTTAGAGAAAACAAGCCTTATTAGATATCCATCAACTCTAGAATAACAAGCTCTCGGTGCTTGCTTGAGTCCCTACAAGGCCTTTAGTCTGCAGACATGATATTCTCTATCATGAACCTCAAAACCTTGAGGTTGCTCTATGAACACTTCTTCCTCAATCACACCATTGAGCAAGGCAATCTTCACATCCATCTGATGTAGCTTCCGTTCCATAAACAAAGCAAGACAACAAAAGATATAATCGTGGTGTACCCGGAAACCGATGCAAAGGTCTCATCATAATCTTCTCCTCCTTTTTGGGAGAATCCTCTAGCCACGAATCTTTCCTTGCATTTGTCAATGCTCCCATCAATCACATACTTGATCTTATATATCCACTTTGTGGTTATAACAGACTTTCCTTCAAGTCTTGGAACAATTCCCAAACATTGTGCTTCATGATTAATTTGTATTCATCCATCATTGCATTCTTCCACACTTGTTGGGAAGTTGCTTCCTCGAAGTTGGAAGGTACAGACTCCATCAGCTTGGTCATTAACGTTGCATAACCAAAATACCTATTAGGTCTCTTAAATTCCCTAAAGGTGCCTCGTGGAGCTGCATGTCCTACATCTTGCAAAGTAGATTTGAGCCAAGATGGTCTTTTTCTATATTTTGGAACAACCGCAAGATCCAACGGCTCACAAGGTCCCTCTGACATTTCTTCATGCTCTTCAAGATCACTCGAGGATGTGGTAGGACATATAACCTCTTCTTTGGGAGCCACATGCTTCTTTTTTTTCATCTTCAGTGTCCAAGTGTTCTTCCATGGATTTCCAATAAGCAGCATCTTCATCAAAAGTCACGTCCCTGCTCACTTCAACCTGCCGTTGTCCTAGAATATTGATCCTGTAGGCTTCTGATGATTCACTGTACACAACAAATATCCCCTTCTTTTCGAATGTCTCTAGCTTATTCTCTTATCCTTTTGTACATGTATGAACACTAGACAACCAAAGATTCTCATATGATCAACTTGTGGTTTTTACTGGTGAATGCTTCTTCAGGAGTCTTATCTTCCAGAAGTCGATGAGGAATTCTATTTGTGAATTTTACTTAAATTACAGCAACTGGAATTAAAAACCCAACGAGAGAAAACCAATGCAACAAATGAGGGTTTTATTATTATGCAACAATGAAATTTTGAGTACAATCTATGGATGCCCAGCAGGCTATCCAATCTGAGAGAAACACTAGCAAAATCAAATAGGAGATTTACCCTCCTCCACAAGCAATCCTGGCTAAGTCTGGCCACCCAAACTGACTATCTCGGACCCCTCTATGCAACCTCTACGCAAGCCTTGCGTAGTCACTTGTTGAGAAATCTACGGCTGCTAGATTAGGGTGATTTCTCTTTACTTTGATAATTGGTTGTGATGTTGTTTTACTTCAACTTGATGTACTTGTAATTAGCTTCTTATTTATTTGATTATTATAGTGTTCTTATCATCAAACAACTACCAAAACATGACGATCAATAGAACAAGAGGACACAAGATATAGGATGCTAGCTAGAGTCAAAACCGCTCCTAGAGAGGAAACCCCACAAGTATTCTTCTCTTCTTATAGAATCTTCAAATGACGAATACGAAGACCTTTTAGACCCAAGACAAAGACCCCTCCAAGACCAAGTCAACCACTCCTTTAATGAGTTTGTCCTTCACAAATTCAACACAAGTAAAACTACTTGAAAACAGCTTCAACTTCACTTGTGATCTCATGTTCGGACCTGCAACTTTCATTGTAGTTTTTCGGCCGTATTGCAGGAACCCTAGCTCACACGTGTGGGTGGAATATGTTGGACATCTGATCCTCAATGGGTTAGTGTGGAAGCTGAATAGACAAAGTAGTCCAAGAGACCTTGGGATGTGAAACCCAACGGTCACATGTTGTACTATAAATGTATATCTCTTGTTAATAAAAATTGTACTCTCATGATTTATCTTTCCTATTTTATGGTTGCCCATGTGTGTTTAACATGGTATCAGAGCGGGCGTACTCCTGCCCTGCATAATTTCTTTGAACCATTTGTTTTATGATAGTGTTGGATTTGAGTTATGAGCCTTAACTTGATCGATTCGTGTATGGGTCAATTTCTATGTTAAGAGTTGAAATGATGAATTTGCTAGTATTTAATTTGCTGGTTTATAAGAGAAGAATTGTAATGTATGCTCTTCGAACGTTAGCAACAATTTGTTGAGTGTGCCTTTGAGAGGAATTTTGTAATCGAAGTATGTTTTGTTTTCTTGGATGATGAGTGATATTTGTATTAAAAGATTGTAAGCTCTGCTTGTAAATGAGTATCGATTCATATAGACTTTGTTTGCACATGTTGAGGAAAGGCATTTGAAGCTGGTTGAATTGCATGAAATGGGCAATCACAATTAAACTAAATAACAGCGTTGTTGAGGTTAATAAGTCGATTTTGTGCAATCGAATTTCATAACAGGAAGACAGGATTTGTTGGGTCGATTTCTGTTTGTGAGCATTATGCAGTGAATTCGAGTGCTGAAGAATTACCTCTAACAAAGTCATGACTTAAAGCAATTTAATTTGTTTAAGCATTGATTAATCAATGTGCAGAGGTTGATCTAGACATAAAATTTGTCAGGATTTTGTCTGTCCTGAATCAATGAAACAATTCATGTGAAGGAATCCATTGAATGTTTTAATGAAGAATGCTTGGCATTTCCTACTATTACGCTGCCCATTGGTATCAGAACCGTTTGATGAACGCCCAGAAGAACGTTTTGATGTCAGAACCGTTTGATGAACGCCCAGAAGAACGTTTTGATGTCAGAACTGTTTGATGAATGCCCAACTCCCACTGTTTGATGAACGCTTGGTATTTCCTACTGTTACGCTTGGTATTTCCTACTGTTACGCTGCCTAACATGGAATCAAAGTAAAGCAGAGATCATTGAATCTGCGTTGAATGCTGAGTGGTAGATACGCCACCATCGATGAAGGTCTAAAGTTTTCCAGCTCCTGGTATGCGGTATTGAATCATATTAACACTGTGTTATTGAATGGTATTAACGCTGTTGAATGAATCTGCTTTGAATGCGTTATTGAATGGTATTAACGCTGTGGGTTTATACATATGCCTGTATTGCTTTATCGAGAAGCAACTCAACCGTCCCGTGGGTTTATACATATGCCCGTCCAAAATCTGTATATGCGTTGAACTATACAGCGCTCTGCGGTTTTTTAAAAATCATTTAAAATCATTTGAATGGTAAGCTTTGGCGGTTTTCAGGCGCTCATTGGTATTCTTTTGATTTGGCTGAGAAGAGTTTTGGTGAATACAAAAGTGGTGTATGCGTTGAACTGATTTGGTGTATACAGCGCTTTGGTATACAGCGCTTGCATTCACTTGGTATATGCGTTGTTCAAATTTTATATGTCATGTTGAATGCGTTTGAATAATAACATTTGAATGGTATCTCTGCATGGGAGACAGCTCCTGGTATCGACATTTATATGGTTTCCATTTGAATGTGTTGTTGAATGGTATTTGAATGCGATATTGAATGGTATTAACGTTGTTGGTATTTCGGAGAAGTTAAAGTGTTCCATCGATGCTAACACTTCTATTCGGCAACCGTAGTACTGAAAACACCATGGAAGGAAGCACCAGTTTAGTTGTGTCCACGATCGTGTAGAGGCTTTGCAGTCATAGTGGTATTACACCACTGAAACTCCATCCCTCCACATGCGCACCTGGGGTTCAAGCCATATAATTATCATGGTATAGGAAATCGTGAATTGAAGTAATAGGAAATTGCAGAAATCTGTGGATGTTTTCATGAATTGTCTTGCAGAGTAGAACTGCTCTGGAATGCAGATGGAATGACATTTCCAGCGTTGGTAAGAATAATCGTACTTGACAGAGAGTCTGAAAACGGAGTACATGACATACAATGTTTGTAGGATTGATAAAAGATTGTCGGTTGATGTAATAAATCTGAATTCGATAGCCTAGATTGAGAAGTGTTAACTAGCGACACTGAAAGTCGATGTATTTCGGTCATAGCCATCAAATATTTCATCTTTGATGCAAGCAGTGGTATATATTTGTTGGAAAGTCTATTGAACTTTTGAGGGTTGTATTGATAATGTGTTGTAGTGATTCTCGGTCTCTGGAGTGTTGCCTCTGATGTAAAATTTGCAGTGAAAAAGTGGCATAGATGCAATAGTATGGTGAATACGGTGTCTTAACAATTTCTGTTGGATTGTGGTACTAGACAGTGTATGCTCTGCGTTTGTTAGAAGACTTCTTGGTATTATATGAAAAATAATATACGTTGCGGGCCGATATATTATCAAATGTTTTAAAAGCATCTTCAAATCAAGTTCTATCAGTTTGTGTTCGAGTTGTCCTTTGTGGGCAGATTTTATCACTGTCAAAGAGTCAAATCTCCTTAATAATTGGCTGCATATACATCTGAAGCAGGGGCGAGTATTCTGTAATCACCTGGAGGTTTTCCTGAAACTGTGCATAGTTGGAAGGCTTTTGAAAGGTCATGGTAAAATGCTATGGTATATTTGACCAGCACTATACAGTTTGCTAAGTATTTGGACATGTAAGGAGGTCTATCACCGCTGTTTCAACATGCTAGAGATTCATTCCAATGCCCATGACATGGTGTTATAATTATTGAAGTTTTGATAGCCATCATTTCTGATTTGAAAGTGAAGGAGTACTTGAAGGATCCAAGCAAGTTTGCAGTTGTTGCTGCCCCAATTGTGGCATTGTATTTAAAACCCATTATAGTTTATGTCTACATATATATGCATTGATTCCCTGATTCATTTGTTGCACATTTATACAAGATATTGTTGTGTACTGTGAGTGAATATTACTTTTCTGCATTAAGTAATAATTGTGATCAGTTTTTAAGGTGTAAATCTGACATTGAAGAAAAATGGCCAGAATCAGTGAAGTATTAGAGTTCATGAAAACTCTTATACAATCTACTGTTGATGACACATTACAAATCAGCATAGGATCTCTCTCAGAAATTCAGACATGTCTACAAAATGCACAGGAAAAGATTGATTTTTTGCAACTTGAATCTCAGCTACAACAAGAAGAATTACAGCAGTGGAGTCATCATTCTGAACCTGTTTCTGTTCAGAAGATTGAAACAGACTCCCATAAACAGCAAGACAATAATGTTACAGTTCATTCAGATAAAGCAGCAGTTGTACATGCAGATGCAGAAACTCAATCTGCACTTCCCAAGCCCATCATCAGACCTTGGGAACAGCTTGTCCACAACAAGCACAGAACTGGTCTTGGATATGACAAGGACTTGTCCTTTCATATTCCAAACTACTCAAAGCCCATTCAGTTTCAGAGTGCTGGATTCATTCATGACAGTTCAGCTTCAGTTGTTCCAGACTCTGCCCCTCTTCCACAGCAACAACAACAGATCGTGAAATGCCAACACTGTGACCGAGTTGGCCATTTGAAAGATCACTGTTTTGATCTTCATCCATGTAAGCACTGTCATAAAACCAGTCATTCTTCACACAGATGCTTCAGAAATAAACGTCCTGCAAGAACAAAGATTCATCTTGGATGGATCGCTTCTTTGCAATGGGCATCAACAGCCAAGAAGATATTCCAAACACATGTCAGAACTTGTTCCAGAGTATTGAACAATCTTGCACTTGAGTTTTCTACATCATCTCACCTTGTATCTGACAGGGGGAAATGATGGTCATCTACAAGCTTCAAAGTCACATCAAGCGAGTCTGAGCCACAACCTACCACACCAGTTTCAAAGTTGTAGCCAGAGACAAAGATGCCCCTAAACATGCCTTCAGTTGGCAATCTGGGACACTTCCTCTAGCAGAAGACTATAGCTTCTTGCTAGTTTCGGAAGAATTCCAAGAACAAAATTGGGGACACTTCCTTTAGCAGAAGACTCCAGCTTCTTGCCAGTTTTGGAAGAGTTCCAGGAATTGCATTAAGCATTCCAGAGTTGTTGGTCATCCTTAAACCATCACAGGTTGAGACTTACCTTTTCAGGTTGAAGTTTTCCCTTTTATGCGGGGTGAGACCTCCCTTTATTGGTTGAAGGTTTCCCTCTTCAAATCAATAGGAACACTTCCTCTAGCAGAAGACTTCAGCTTCTTGCCAGTTTTGGAAGAGTTCCGGGAACTGCACTAAGCGTTCCAGTGTTAGTGGTCATCCTTAAACCACCGCCCTTTATACCAACATTCAGAGAGCACATTCAGCCTAGTGCTGCCATGCATTTTTGCACATTTTGTATTACAGCTCTCTTCTTGGACTCATACATAACCCTTCGGATTAAGGGGGGGAATGTTGGACATCTAATCCTCAATGGGTTAGTGTGGAAGCTTAATAGACAAAGTAGTCCAAGAGACCTTGGGATGTGAAACCCAACGGTCACATGTTGTACTATAAATGTATATCATTTTTCAATAAAAATTGTACTCTCATGATTTAACTTTCCTATTTTATGGTTGCCGATGTGTGTTTAACAGAATATGGTGAAATATGTATCCTTCTTCCTTCACTTAGAGAGTTTCTTCTTCCTTGGTAACTCGACTTCCAAATTTGACCATGTGAACCCAAACTTCAACCTTTTATGATGACTGAAATCTGGGTCTTGCTACAACAAAGTGACGCCCTGGTTCCTCGCACATGTGAGAGAGAATGACAGAGAAATTTTAGGTTTCTCTTGTTGTCTCCTTGCCCTTTGCTTCTTTTCTTGCCTTTCATTTGTTGGACATTGGATAAACATGCGCTCTCGGTGTGTTTCGTGACATATGCTTAACTGCCTCTCGTGGATCCATTAACTGTTGATTTGGGGTAGCATCGGATGTGCTCTAGCCACGAAATTTGGGGGTGAGGTTGGGGCACATGAGATCTCCAATACCCAGAAAGGGTTTGGGCAAATTCTAAACAGAGCAGGAGATATTAAAATAATTAATATTTTTAATGGAGTCCCTAAGATCATATCTTGCCCTCCAGGGCCTAGATCCATCTCAAATTTCACGAAATATTCTCGAACAATCTCACATCTGTAAAAGACAAAAGAAACAAAACCCGAATCACAAATGTACAAAAAATAAAAATAAAAATAAACCAAAAATGCAGATGTTAGAAACTAAAAAAAAATCACAAAGACTTTAAATCTGTACAAATAAAATACAAATCTATCAGATCTGAGTATGAGTCTAACTCTGCTCCGAGATCTGAAGATTTATGCTCTTCCTAGCTAGATCTATCCATTTAGCACATGTTTATTAAAAAAGATAATTAATTTAAATTTAGGCACAAGCCCCAGAAAACCCTGCAAGAGGAAATCGTAAAATAAGCCTGGGGAATTAAATATGGAAGGCTCTTTAGATCTTATTTCCTTGGGAGTTATTCAATCCAGTCGATGACTTCCCCAAACGCCCAATTCTAACTCCGAAAATTTCCTACACTTAAAGTTAAACTGTTAAATCAATAGAGAAATAAGATAGAAATAAAAATTTCAAAAATTAGAGATACCTACTAATTCAATCCAATTAAAATTCTTATCCTGTTAATTTTAGGTATGTTCTATGCTTAGAGCAATTTATTTCAATTTTCACAGTTAGCTCAATATCTTTTCCAGATTAGCAATCACATCAGCATTAAACTTTTAAAGTAAACTGCAGATAGAACATAAACATAAATCGCACAAGACAAGCCAAGACAAGAGGACACAAGATGTGGCGCTAGCAAGGGACAAACCGCAACGTGAGGAAACCCTTGCTCAATTCTTCTTATATGTTCTTCAATAGTTCAGCAGAGAGAGAGAGACAGTACGTTTACAATAGAAGTAAACATTTTGACTTATCTAGATAAGAGCATAGATCATCTCTAAGAAGATGATACATGAGCTCAGTTGAATACATGCTACTTCAATTGATTCTCCAAGGTGACTCCTTCAGCTATCATTGTGCTGCATTTCATCATCATGCTGCACCTCACCGCGCTGCACCATGCTGCACCCATCATCAATATGCTGCATCTCATCACGCTTCATTAATCATGACTATACCCATCACTGTACTGCATTATGTGCCATTGCTACAACATGTTGCCATACTAACCTTTGTGTTGGCTGCATCTTGCTTGCTTCTTGTCCCTTGCTTTCTTGTTGTCCCTAGCATGCTTGTTGTCCTTAGCATGCTTGCTGTTGCATGCTAGCTGTCCCTTGCATGTTGCTCTCCTTTGGAGACAGATGCTCTCGTTGTTCTGTTCCAACAGCTCTCGGCTGTTCCGGCAATTCAAGTTGTTCCCGGCAGTTATGGCAGTTCCGGTAGTTCCAGCAATTCCGGTTGTTCCCGGCAGTTCCGAATTCTGCCCTTTGCGTCAACTTTCCTGCCTTTTCCGACAATTCCCAGCAGTTCAGGCAATTCCGACAATTGCGGCTATTCCCGGCAGTTCCGGCGATTCCGGCTGTTCCTGACAATTCCGGCAATTCCGACCGTTCCCGACAGTTCTCAGCAATTCCGGCTACTGCCCTCTGGGTCAGTTTTCCTAGCTATTCCGACAGTTCCAGCTATTCCCGACAGTTTTTGGCAGTTCCGGCTATTCCCGGCAATTCCGGCAGTTCCGGCAATTCGCGACAATTCCGGCAATTCGCAGCAGTTTCGGCTTTTCCTCAGCAGTTCCCGACAGTTCCGGCTTTCCGGTAGTTCCAGCAATTCCGACTTTCCCGGCAGTTCCGACTTTTCCCCGGAAGCTCGGACAGTTCCGGCTTCTGCCCTCTGGATTAAGGCAGTGTTATCCCTTGGAATCTCTCCTCCTACTAAAACACAAAGACAAGTAGAAAGGAATCGATCCCGAGTGTGTTGAAATGACTTGAAGGCCACCTCTATTTATACTAAAACGTTGAGTACAAGTGGGGTTTATTTGGTTGTTGGCCGACCTTGACGAATTGTCCCATAACACAAATAAATTCATATCTCCATGAATACTTATTGGAATCGAATGATCTTTAGATCAATCCTACACCTCTCGATGAGAGGGATCCAAGAAAAATATCAGCTTCCATTAATAAGATGATCCACATGGAGTTTGGCCCTAGTTGCCAATTTTAACACTGCCTCTCAACTAGGGAGAACTCCATCCGCTGACCCATATGTCCGACTGTATTATCTCTGCCATCAGTGCCCTACACTGCTTTGTTGAGCTCTGCTCTGCTCTGTAGAACGATAAAGAAGAAGAAATGATCGAGAATGTCTCATACCATTCTCTATTGACCTGAAGTCAGTTTCATCTAAAGAGGGTGTGTCACATCACTCTTACTGGCCTGAAGTCAGTTTTATTGGTCCTAGATCAATATCACAAGAGAGTGTCTCAAACCACTCATACTGATCCCAGATCAGTTTCATTGATCCCAGATCAATGGAGGTCATCCTAGCATAACGAGTAAAGTAGATACATCGATGCGTCCATCGATAGTACTACTATGGTCCCTAACCCCATTTCCCTGCTCATTGATCAGATGAGAGGTACTTCCCATGAGTCCCAGACTGCATGGGTAGGATCTCTCGACAGGAGAATTAATCACCCTGTCCACAGGAGAATGAATCATCCTGCCCCAAAGTCGCCATGGGAGAACTAATCATCCCGGCCCCACAAGAGAACTAATCATCCTGTTCCACAGTTGCCACAGGAGAACTAATCATCCCGGCCCACAGGAGAACTAATCATCCTGTTCCACAGTTGCCATGGGAGAACTAATCATCCCAGCCCACAGGAGAACTAATCATCTTGTTCCACAGTTGCCACGGGAGAACTAATCATCTCAGCCCACAGGAGAACTAATCATCTTGTTTCACAGTGCCACAGGAGAAGTAATCATCCCAGCCCACAGGAGAACTAAACATCTTGTTCCACAGTTGCCACAGGAGAACTAATCATCCCGGCCCACAGGAGAACTAATCATCCTGTTCCATAGTCGCCACGGGGTATCACAAGGGAGGTTGAAGCTGTCATCCTATACATAGTGCACCTCTAGGGGAGGGTGAGTCACCCTGTTGTCGTATGTTGCTCCAGTAAGTACCCCAAGCCCCCCCAGAGGTCCCACAGCTCAATGCATGCAAAATGCAGGACCCTTATAAGAAGGTCTCTCAACAACTACAAATCGTTCGGGAAAGTCACAAATTTGACCTTTCCCCGAGGCTTTGACAAAATGTCTGCAACCTATACATCAGTGTCAATGCAATGGAGCCTCCTCGCTCATTGACTTACCATATCCCAGATAAGGCAGTATCTGATGTCTATTTGCTGGAGCAATCATCGAATACAGGATTCCTCAATAATTGAATCCTCCCTTTGGTTATCACAGAGAATCACAATGGTATTCATCATGTGTACAAACAGCTCACTTAAGAGCTTTGGCAACCATACAGCTTCACACAAGATCATACTCGTAGCTATGTATTCGGTCTTGGCGGTGCTTATAGCAACCGACTTCTAGAGCTCTGCAACCATGCAGCTTCACACGAGATCATACTCGTAGCTATGTATTCGATCCCGGCGGTGCTTATAGCAACCGACTTCTACTTCTTGCTCATCCATGATATCGAAGCAGAATCCAAAGAGAACTAGCACTAAAAAGTGCTCCAGTGATCCTCCACACTGCCTGCCCAGTCAGCATTCGAATAATCATGCAGTTTCATATTTCCGGCAGTGTATCTCAATCCATGAGAGATTGTGCTCCGAAGATATCTCAGAAGATTCTTGGCACCAATCCAGTAAGGCTCAACCAAATATGAGCTCACCATGCTAACTGCAAAACATATATCTGGACGGAAGTTCACCAAGAACATCAACGCGAATGAGTTTATGAAACTCAGAGGCATTTCCCAATTCTGGTCCAACATCACTACCATATAACTTCTGAAAGTTAAGATCCTCGAGGTAGTGACAGGCTTGCAGTTTATCATTCCACATCCAGAATCCAACTCCCTCTTACTTCTGCAAATGAGAGGGTCTGCACCTGTCAGAAATAGGTTGTCCTCATAAGGTGTTGGTATGGGAGGTCTATCATCCACAATCTTCAAACAATGGTTTGGATCGGCTTCACTCTTAGTGAATCTC